>OX101752.1:19941735-20557173 GCA_944452675.1 Tachina lurida
TGGACCGATTTTTTTCAAACATAGTTAAGAACCATCTCGATCAAGTCACCTTTCAGAGAAAACTAAACCAAAATCGGTCCAGCAGTTTGGGCTGTACGTGGACACGGACAGACACACAGATACACAAACACACACTACAAACTTATAACACCCCTTTTTTTGGTCGGGTGTTAAACATATTTTGTTCTGAATATACATTATACGAGAACCATACAATTTTATACAACTTATCATGATACTATCGTCGATATATCGATATTTTTTCTAACTTGCGATAGTCTTGAATCGATATATCGATAAAATTTTTTAAACAATCGAAAACTTTTGATAGTGACACTATCGATAGTTTTCCAACTCTAATAAGAATAATTGTAGTGCACACTGAAATAACATTCCCCTCATCGTGGTTGTCGTATTTCGACTTTGACTTCGACTATGATTTTTTTTTGTAATAGACCGAAATCTTTATACACCAAACGCGATAAGGGGTATTTATGCTTATAAATTGACAAAAGTCTGGGAGCTGTAAGCTTGTCAGTGGTAGCAGCAAGTAGGGGGAAACATCCAAGTTATTAAAAAAAGTCTGTAGCGTATTTCTTAACTACATATTAAAAAAATAATTTGGAAATTTTGTACACGAGTGCTGCTAATATATAAAAATATGTGAGTATTAGATTTTCAGCAATAATCTTTTACGGCATTGCGACGCAAAATCACACACAAAACTTTTGACACACAAACGTACGAAAATTAACATCTGCCAACTTATTGAGATCATGATGGTTCGAAGGAAAAAGTTTTTCTTCCAAAGCTCCAATGTAAAAATTTTCATTTAATAATATTTTCTTTCTCATAAATTTGCTTGCAAGCACATGTGTTATTGGATGAAACTCAAGCAAGTAGAAAGTCAAATTGGGTTATGCTTGATTAAATTTTGGGCATTCAACAAAAACTGTTTTTTTTTAATTTCCTACTTCCTTTTTTATTAAATATGATTTTCGACTCCCATCCATGTGAAGGAGGCAAAAAGTAAAACTTTCTGTTACGCTTTAATTTCTTTTCAGCTCTTTAGCCACTTTAGTTAAATGTTTAATGATTAACATACTTTCTTCATAAGAGTATAAGGTCCATTAATTGGGTGTTTTCGTTGTTATAAGTTGTTAAGTTTCAGATTTATATATCTTCAAGTTAATTGGTTTTGTTTGTTAATATATACTTATTTTTTGGAATCTACTTGTAATATGAAAATTAATATGTATGTATGTATATGCATTTTCATTCTCTGTTAGAAAGAAAAATACTTTTAAAATAGGCAGGTATGTACATACATATGTCCAATTCAAAGTATGTAAGTTGAAAAGTAAAATATTCTGAATGCGGATTTTTTGAAAACTTAATATAATAGCGGAAATCGGACTTTAACAACAATAAAATTGAATTGAAACGGAGTCCAAAAGTTATAATAATTATAAAATATCCATATTTATGTCTATTAAAGTCCTGCACAAGACCATTTATAAGAACTTTCAAGACATGAGGGAGTTTTTAAATGCTTTACTACAGACAAATCTTCTAAAACAAACGCTAAGCAACACTGTTTCCAATAATTTGTTTCAGCTATTGCAGGTATAGGAATAAAGAAGAAAATATTTCGTGATTGAAAAATTTGTGATGCTTGCTTCTTTCTACGCATGGGCGCATATACAAGCGTCATGCATATACATACACACACGCGTTGTGTGTATGCTCTTTTATTTTTCTGCGAACACACAAACGCACACACCCAGGTAGCACTTTGTATCATAATCCAATCGTTTCCGAATCAGCTTGACGGGAAAAATAACCGTATATGAGCTCATTTTTCGATCATAAATGATACTCCCGTTGTGAGAAAATGGTACCCTACAGATGAATCATACCAAAGAATCAGTTATGATACGATTTTCTGATTATTTTTGAGCAATTTTCATATTAAATCATTTAAATCACCTTTTTGCGGTTTGCATGATGTTTCTCTATTTTCAAGAAATCATTATTTGATCACATAGATGAATCATAAGTGAATCCTCTTTCAATCGCCCAAGTGATAAATCACTTTTTAATAATCAAAAGCGATCTGTAGAGAATCATATAAGATATTTCTGCCAAAAATGATCACCCAAATGCTAGCTGGGAGTCTTCACGACATTGCTTGTTATCACTCATATACACATACACCAATGCATCTATCGTGCTTTGTTATAATGCTACAGCATTTATTATTGGTTTAGCATTCTACAGCCACGAGAATACATTTACGCGAATGCGAATACGTATACGAATACGAATATTATATGTGAAATTTATAGACATTAAACTGGGGTTCTATTTACGCATGCAATATGAAATATTAAAAAAATTTTATGAAAAAGGACTTCATACTCCTTTTGGAATACTTTAAAGTTAATAAAAACTTCCAAAATTTTGATGATCGTCAATAAATAATATTTGCAAATGATACAAAGCACAAATATCTATAAAAAATTTAATGGCTTTGTACCAACTAATATTTTTAGCCATTTATTTAATTTTCGTTTAGGATTTATGCATTTATTTATTTAGTTTGTTTAAAAAATACGAATACGAATACAGATACGAATATTTAAATATGGCCTAATATTCGACAATTCGAATTCGAATACGAATACGAATATTCGTGCATCACTAGATGTACATTAGAGTGACCGTTAGTTGTATGCAGAACTTTTTTCCGATTTCTTTTACTCTCACCCCCTAAATCGGTTCAGTTTTATGTAAAAAAATACAAAAAAAGTTCATACCGATAAGTTGCGTTTTAGGGGGTGTATGCGGCCCTCAATGTTGGCCTTCAAGCCCATTTTTCAATATAATTTTTTCCATATGACTATCTTTTTACAAAATAGTTTTACAAGAATATGAAATATGGCAATATTTTAGCCCTTCAAGTCAACAACATTAGTCTCAAAGAAAGTTTTTTGCTAAAATTAATATTTTAGAAAATAATGAGGAAAATAACCAATAAAATACCAAAAATTTTATGTAACAAAATTATATTTATATGGAAATTTTTTATTTTAAACATGTACAATAAGAACTTATATATGTATATTAAATTATTTCATACATATACATATAGTAAAAAAAAATCTAAAAAAAATACATTGAATATGTGGGTTTGAGGGCCACCCTAATGTACATACATATATGAAATATATTCTTCTTCTTCGAACAACATGCCTCAGAATAATAGCTCTTTCATTTCTTTGTAATGCATTACGTCGACTTAAGCGATAGCTCCATATGCTGGCAAATGTATTTGATGATGCGGTCCATACATGCACTAAATAGATACGACTCAAAATAATTTCTTATACAAACAGGGGTCATTAATAGGGAATATATTGTTTCTTTAATATAAAAAGGCCCTAACTCATTATTTTTTTGATATCTAGTTTTTTTTTTTGTATATTTTGATAGAAGAACTGCACTGAACTGTATCGAAAACTGCAAAAATCTCGTTTTCAAAAAAAAAATGACTTAGGGCCTTTCCATATTAAGGCAACGATATGTATGTATATATGTATGTATATACCTTGAATTAAAATTTTTACAAGTTCCCAAAAGCATTTTTTTTTATTAAATGTCTTTACATTTCATGTGCAGGTTCTATGTTTAATACTCACACCTTCCGAGTCCATATTTTTTTAGATTAACATTGCAGTGAATAATAGCGTTGAACACTAGTAATTTTACATGCTAAAAGTGTGAAGTACTAACATTAAAATGTTGACATTAAGCGGAAATGCTTAACAAGTGTGACAAAATAAGTAAAAAAGGCACACACACACATTTATTTAACATTTATTTATATGTACATACATACATATTTTTGTAATGTGTTTTAGCGCTTTATTATATTTTCAAGACAATAATTACTGCACTTAAAGTAATAACTAACTTTTGTGGTAGAAAAAAAAAGATCTCAGAAACAAAATAAAAAAACATTATATCCTGGAACAATTTTAGCACAAGGACTTCAAAACAAAGCATTTAATTTGCTTAGATCATTATTTCTGTATTTGTAAATGTTTCGCCAGATGTTGTAACCTTTATCTGAAATATGAGTGCTCAGCCGTAAGCTGCTTACTTTAAAAATTTGATTGTCATAATTACTATAAATTATTGTACGAACAAATATTTCCAAACTAGAAAGTCCAATACAGTTGTTAATAAGAATTGCGATGATAAGTTTTTAACAAAAACTCTTTAATTATACACAAAACACTACATTTATTCAAAAAAGTATTCGGCCTTACTCTATAAACCGAATCGATTTGTAATCGCGAGATTTTAGAAAACTAACTCCAATAATAGAAATATTTTTTCAGACATTTTTTAGTTTTATATATGTAATTATACAATTCTATTATATAGAAATATAATGTTACGGAAATGGCCGTCGGGTTAATAGGTATAAGTGTTACGCAAGAGTATTCGAACAGGGCCAATATAAAGAAACATCCAGAAGTATTCCCAGGTAGCATTTTGTATCATAATCCAATCGTTTCCGAATCAGCTTTCGATCATAAATGATACTCCCGTTGTGAGAAAATGGTACCCTACAGATGAATTATACCAAAGAATCAGTTATGATCCGATTTGCTGATTATTTTTGAGCAATTTTCATATTAAATCATTTAAATCACCTTTTTGCGGTTTGCATGATGTTCCTCTATTTTCAAGAAATCATTATTTGATCATATAGATGAATCATAAGTGAATCCTCTTTCAATCGCCCAAGTGATAAATCACTTTTTAATCATCAAAAGCGATCTGTAGAGAATCATATAAGATATTTCTGCCAAAAATGATCACCCAAATGCTAGCTGGGTTTAAATAAATAACTAAACGTACACTCGTATTCACATACAAGCACTATAGCAAACAACTTTATACACATGCGTAGCACATACATACGTGATTAAACGTAAACAACCAACAACAACTACAAGCTTCTGCTTGTTATGAAGATAGACATAGCTACATGCATACATACATACATGCCTGACAATTTCAACTAAAGGCAGAAATAAAAGTAAACAACCACTTAATGATGTATGCATATACACACGTATGTACATAGTTACCACATGAACTTAATTACGCGCTTTGTAAACAACATTGAAGATAATGATGATTCGGTCTAGACTTTGCATGTAAATTCTAGTGGTTGTTGTGCGAACAGTGTGACCAGATTTTAAAATAATATTAAGCTAAATCACGTTTGAAAAAAAGCTAAAATAAGCTAAAAAGTTACATATTAGGCTAGAAAATAAAGCTAAACTTTTTTCCACTTCTTTGATCACTTTTCAATAGTTTTTTATTGCCAAACTAACGTTAAATATTACACATACATATTTTTTTATTATACATATAGAATATTTGTTTAATGAAATTATTTATCAATTATTATATTTTAGATTTAATGAAGAACAAAACAAAAACTTCCCCAAAATAATCTTAAAAAGTTTTTAAGAATGTAAAAACATTTATACTAAAATACGAAAGCTTTTTAAGTGAATTAATGCTATTTAAGGTAAAGCATGGATCACACTGTCTGCACAATGTACCGAGTTTCGTCAGATCAGTGAAATAAAGTCATAAGTAAAGATTTTGCTCTAATTTATCGACTACTTGAAATACAAGGACATAATTGCGCCACACTGCATTGGTAATAAGCCCATATAGATGATGCCGCTGAATGAACGTTCAACTCAAGTCAAATAATTTTATACCCGAAAAACTCAAAAAGTGTTTTGGCCACTAATATGAATTTAACTTTTTCCATTGGAATTCTAACCATTCTGCGATTATCTACTATTTTTCAACTTTCCATTTCTGTTATAAAATTGTCGTATAATTTACATTTTGTATTTTTTGTAAACTATTTTACAATATTAAAAAATTATAATTTTTATAAGTTGTTTATGTTTTTAATATATTTTTAGAGAACACGAAATTTAGACTAAAAAAAGGCTAAAAAAGCTAAATGAGTTTTTAAAAAAAGCTAAAAAATAATCTAAGAGCTAAATGAAAATTTTAAAGCTAAATCTGAAATAAATAAGCTAAATTTAGCTCAAAATAAGCTAATATGGTCACGCTGTGTGCGAAGTATAAAAAGGGGTTGACGCATCCAACAGCAGTTCAGTCGCGATCAAAAGTTAGTTGGGAATAAGTCAGTTGCGAAGAAGCTCAGTTGCGAATAAGTGCAGTTGCTAATAAGAAGTCTGTTGTTAATCAAGTGAGTTGACAATTAAGTTGTGCGCAGTCCGTGATTTGTGATACAACAGTGAGTTGATATTTGAGTCTGTGTTTTACAATACGTGAGTTGGAAATTGAAGAGACTATAGTACAGTCTATAGTGACAGTTAGAGTCTGTCGTGATTTGAGATTATTGTGGAGTCCCTTGAGTAAAGAGTAAGGGAGCAGTGGAAGCTTATAAACGTGTGTAAGTGAAGCCAGCGAGTCCTGATTAGTGTATCAACTGTGAGAGTCTGCCATAGAGTTGTTATTGGTGTATCAACTGTGAGTGACGGCAGAGTGAGTCTTGTGTGTGACGTGCAACAGAGAAAGCAGAATTGTGTCAACACTAGCGCAGCCGGTTGTCTGAGACGTGTATATACAACAGCGAAGAAGGCGTAGTGGTAACCAGTTGTGAATATTGAAGTAAACTTTGTGTTTGTATTTAAGCTCTTGAATTGAATTTAGATTAGTGGCATTTATTGATTAATAAAGAGTGTATCATTCTTAACCCTAATTAGTACACTGGGGTCTTTTATTTATTGCAAATCTACGAATCTACGGAAAAGCGTTTTTAACAGAGAATAAAAGAGAATATTGTTAATAATTGTTAATAATATAACTGATTATTAGCTTTGAAAACCATATGATTTCAAATCAATTCGATTTACAGAACAGAGCCTATTATAAGCCATGGTTGATTGATAATTTTTTTTTTTCGAAAAAAATTTATATGAAGAGATTGCAGACTATATTTTATTTATTTTTTTTGCTTTTGACACGATAGACAGACAGTTTTATACTAAAAAAATGTTTATCTTCAATTATAGTATTTAAATTTTTTTTATTTATATGCATTTAGTAAACAAAACATTTACATATTTATGTATAATTTTTTCAACAGAGTTTGTAAAAAAATATCATTCTTATAACAAACAGATTTTATCTTATAGTCTTAGTTCAATGATATGTATTTGAAATAAAAATTATAAGCTTTATAATAAACATTTACTAAATTGAGCATTTGTATTAATAAAATTATTTTAAAAAAATCTCCAGTGTTATCGAAGTCATTATTGTCATCGTCAGGATTTCCCTTAATGCAAATCAGCCAATAACTAAATATGTACATACACATACATATATACATACCCTGTCGGAGAATGTGTGGTTGTCTACACAAATAGCTAACTTATAGTTAACTTTTCTTAGACTGACTAAAAGCTAACTGCAATGTCCTCCAGAACAAACCCAACATTAACTTTTAAGTTGAGTACATAATCGAATTTGATGAGAGCCAATAAATTTATTCTCAGCTGCTTTGAAACTCATTTAAGTTTTATATTAACATTTTGCTGTTGTTATTTTAGATGGTACCTTAGCTGAGTGGTAGCACGTTGAGTACACAACGTGTGATATTACATGTTCGAACCCCAGAAATTTTTTTTTAATTTACTGACTACCAGGTGATTTAAAAAAAGTCAACTTTAAGTTAGCTAAAAGTAATTGACTACCGCCTAGGACATCGCAATGTTAAAATAGTCAGTTGATTACATTGAAAAGTAATCCAAGTGGCAGTCAGTACTAGTTGCGAAATAGTTAGCTTAAAGTTAGTTTAAAGGTAACGTAATTTCCGACAGGGTATGTACATACGTGCATGTGCATGTGCATTTTATTTAAAATTGATAATTTAAATAATATGATATTTGTATAAATCCACAAACTTTCATATGTTTAAATATTTCAGTTTATATGTATTTGTATTTAATTTCTGGCACAAGTAAAATTTTGCATAAGTACATATGTATGCATGTAAATGAGTTTATTTTAAATAAAAATATGTATAATTTAAAATACATATATGTAGAGGGATTTACATACATATTTGCTATTACAATTGTTATAATTAAAATTGATTTTTTTTTGGATTTATGTATGTATGTATGTTTCGTTACAGAAACTGATGTTGACGTTGCAACTGTTTTTGTTGCTGTTGCTAATATTTTTAACTGTTAAATACTATTTATTGAAAAATAAAACGAGAAAATAAAATGCATTTGATAAAATTGTCTGTGCGAATAAGTAGAGAAATAAACGTATAAATAAATGGACTTATGCATGTAGTGCTAGTTACGCCAGCAAAGCTTGATATGCAAATAATGTTAATATATACATACATACATACATACATACAAGTGTAGAGCGTTAAAAACATGTATTTATACACTCGAAAAAAAAAATTACTCTACTTGATTTATTTAGGCTAAAGTACGTATTTCGAGAAAATCAAATTACATGAGATAAGTTTTAAGGAACAAATGATACCTAAGATAGTTTTAATTATTCTCAAAAACACTAACATAATGGAACAATATGCTGTTTTTATATACATATATCTGCAGGCGTTATATACACATACTTCACAAAATATCTAGAAAAATAGATCAATGCCTTGTACTCTATAAGTCTAACCAACCGCTGAGTGAATTAACATTTTGAATGTAAATTTTTTAGAAATAAAAGACAAAAATGGGTATAAATTTATTTTTATAAATTTTAACTAAATATAATTTTCAAAGAATTTACGCTTAGATTCGATAACAGCTGGTTGTTCTGTTCTACTACGTGTTTGACAGAACATTTACAATTAACTTTGGTGTTATTTCTTCATTAATAATTATCACATGCAATTTGGCTTACAAAGCGATACGAACTTTATTTAGCCTTTATGAGAAGGACATCCACCAGGGCATTGGAATCCTTACTTCATGTCCAACCTATAGACATTCGTGTTAGATACGAAGCAGCTCTTGCTACAAAATGTCTATAATGGATGGGGGAATGGATCGGACAAGACAACATGCCACACCATCAGAGCACATGGACGTCACTGGACGAATACAACCAGACTTTGGAAATGTCTGACCGAGTACGTGAGACTAATGTTATAGCTGAATGCTAGACATTGATACCAGAAAAAAATCGGATCTTGGAACAAACACACGTAGGAGTTTGGTGCTATACAGATGGCTTGAAGCTAAGGGAAAACGGGCCTAGGTTTCTTCATAGAAGAACCGGAGGCCGATTACCTGACCATAATACAGTCTTCCAGACGGAAGTTCGTCTGAGCACGGAGGTTTTAAAATGACTCAGTGTGAATATTAGATGTCACAGATGTCAGCATATTTATTGACAGCAAGTTGCCAACTAGGGCAATTACAACAGCAAGAGAGTAAACTCTAGGTCCGTTTTAGATTGCAAGAATATGATTAAAAATTACGCAGTATCACTACGATCCTAATCGTAAATGAATGAGCACATGGTAATTTTAACTAATGCAAACCCTTTCAAGGCAGAGAAGATAAAGTTACACAAACACACAGAACAATTTTAACTTAAAATCTACATAAACAAAGTTAATTTAATCTTTTTCGACAATGATTTTGCTTCATACGTATTTCATGTTAATCTAACATTATTTATAGTAATTTTCATGGACAATTTTTCCTTTTGAAATAACTTTATTTCACGTTGATTTAACATTTACGTACCGTTAAAATCTAAATGAAGAATCATGTTAAATCAAAGTTATTTGAAGTTGGAACAATATGAATTTAATTTAATGTATTTTATTAATTATTTAACTTACGTGTGTTTGGCACAGGCATTCGAAAAATGTTTGTTTGCATATAAATTGGCTTCTCCGGCCAACATTTGAGTTCGGAACTCATCGCGCAGTAGTCAATGCGCTTATCCCTGCAGCTACAACAACTTTAAATATTCTTTTCATCATCATGAATAAAATTTTAATTCAACGTACAAATTATTTGAAAACTTTTAGTTAAAAAAATACAAAATACTTTGGCTTGTCTCCAGGATTCGAGACTGTGATCCTCCGACTACTAGACTAGTACACTGCGTACCAGCCAGTAGCAGTTTGTCGGCTGTTTACAAACATAAAAAACAACAATACCAAAACAACTCACACAAATGAGAACAAAAGGTGTATTGCAGCTAAGAACAAAGCAAATAAATTTAAATCAAAATTTTTGCATGGTGATTTTGCATTGGTATTTTTTTCTGTGTGCACAGTACTATAATAATATAATCAAGATTCTATAGGGCGACCCAGACGAAGACAAAACAAAGGAGCTGTTTTTTTTATTTTTTTTTATTTCAATAATTTTTATACAATTCTTACTAGAATAAGTTCCGCAAAGCTAAGAAGCTTGTCTGCAGAAATAAACAAGACCGAGCTACAAAAGTTGACCGCTATTTTAAGGGGGTACTCTTGCTTACGAGGGCATTTGTACCGGATTAGAGCCACTTATGTTAATGGATCTTATGGAGGACATAGAGACAATGGAGCACTTTGTTTGTTATTTTCTAGGTTTCGCCCAGCCGAGATCCCGTTATTTTTCCGCACGTTACTCACCTTAGAGGTATTGACTTTAAAAGTTTGAAGGACTATGTGAACGATAGTGAGTTCATATGTATAAAGGTGGGGTTCATTTGCAATTCATATCAGAGCAAACAACAGGCCTTTACTGAATTATGTGTATGTCCCCAGACATGGGCGTAATGGCTCCTCTTTTCAACCTAACCCAACCTAACCTGACCTGAGTACACAACATATTTGTATACAATTTTTCTACAGTATGGATAACGGTGTAAGGATTAATTCTGCATCATTAACTCCAAAATTTCATTTTTTGAAATATGACTTGGTTTAAGTAGAATTAATAAATACATAGTTCTTTGATTTTTGTCAACCGGTTAACAGGTTTTTCATAATGGCTAACCAAAATCCAGATTTTAAAAAGCGTATTATTCGGGAAAACCGCAAATCGGGGTTTTAAAAAATCGAACAATCGATCTCTCTATATTTATAGGCATAGGGTGCCCCGGTAGCATAGTGTGCTAGGCTATCAGCAAGGGGATCGTGGGTGCAATTTCAACCAAAGACTCTGGTCTGAAGGCCTTTCTTACTATTGTCGTTAAAATAAGTTACTATCAGCCCAATTATGAATAGCAATTCCCCGGGAGTATTTGCCCTTTCCCCATTCCCCCTATTATGATGAATTAAAATTTCCTCGGGAAAAAACTTCCCAGGAAAAGTAGGCATTCAAAAAATTGAAGGGAACTAATGCAACAATTTTAAAATCAAAGTAATAAATGTTATAAAACAATGGTATAAGCTAGGGATGTAACGAATGTTCGCATTCGCTTTCGCATTCGCAAATAATTCGCTTACTTTTGCTATTTGCATTCGCTTTTGCATTCGCTTAAATGTATGCGAATATTTAAAGCGAATACTAAAGACAAAAATATTGGAAATATTTTCCAGTTTTTGAAAAAGAAAAGGCAGTGTTTGAATTGCGCGAAAATATTTTCTACTTAAGACTAGTCTGTTAAAACTTTTGAAAAATGGTAAGCAAATCATTACTTTGTTCAAAAAATTTTAAATGCAAAAATATTAACTAATCCTTCTTTGTTGCAATTTTTTTGCGAAACAAGTCCCACTCATATTATTTCGCATGAAAACTTAAAATGTTGAAGATATATTTCATATGTTTTTCCCAAAATGAACAGAGTACTACTTCTAGAAAAAAATTTCATGAACAATTTTACAGGAAATGTTGAACTTAGTACAAGGTCTTAGGGCGAAAGTACGAATGGGTTGATTGCCTGACATTTTGTAAATTTATTTTAATATGATTTCATATATCTTTCAGTTTAACAATTTTTATTTCTAATAAATTAATAAATATTTGCTGAATACAAAACTCAAGTAGATCTATGTATACAACACAACTTCATGTTCTTAGATAAATTTATTTTCATTTTAACGTATTGTAATATTTGCATTCGCTTTCGCATTCGCATTCGCTTTCGCAAAAATTAAAATGTATTATTCGTTTTCGCATTCGCATTCGCTAAACTGGTATTCGTTACATCCCTAGTATAAGCATTTATTTAGAACAAAAAGTTTAAATGAGCACCCCGGAATGTTATATTTCTCTCTTGTTTTAGGCAGTTTTATCCAAGCCCTGCGCACATCAACTTCAAAAACATGAACTACTTCGGCCTTTAGAAAAAATACTAAAACACTAAAAATTGCACGCCTCCCTTAAGTTCACATAGTTGGTAAATAGAAGATTTGTTTTCCTCTAATATCAAGACCTATAAGAAAAACTATGAAATTTACAATTTCCTTTGTACATACAGTCATTGGAAATTTAATCCATTCGCATCTGCACCTGGGCAGTTTAAGCACCACTTTTTTAGCATAAAGTTATTCCGCATGGTTGTATATGGTTATGCTGTTTATTTAATTTTTAGTTAAGCAAAAAAGATATTTATATTAACACGTGATCTTATTGGCCATGAAAACACAAAATTTTTATTAAATTTCTATTGCTGAACTCTTGCTTTATTGCAAAATAAAATATAAACATTAAACAGCTGATCCAGATTTTATTCTCTCCCGTATTTGCTTATTCCCCGGCTAGTTAGCCCTAATTCACACGTTGATTTTTTGAAACACGATTTTTGTAGTTTGTAGGCGAACTGTATAGAAAAGCAAAGGGGGTAGAAAAAAAAATCACATTTTCCGTTCTCCGTGTTTTTTTCAAATTTTCTTTACACATATTTTAATTTTTGGTATGTTGCTTTATTTTATTTTTTCATTGAATGTGACAACAGCTTTTTTTTAATAGAAAACAGTGTTACCTGTAAGTATTTTTGTCGCTAATATAGGAGTGTAGGGAATATCGGACAAATATTTTATTTTGGCCAAAATGTAGGTATTTTGTATTCTCATATTGCATTTTTTGCGCATAAATGTAAAAATAACTATACGCAAAATATATTTTTGCTCCGTTTAAAAATTTGTTTTTGCTCGTAATTACATAGACTTTTATCTAATTATTTTGGTGTCGCAATGCCTGTATTTGGATAGGATCTTCCCTCTATTCTTCTAACGGCAAGCACCCCAGGAAATAGGAAATGAGCATCTATTAAACAATGATTTAATAATTAAGGACATTACTTAACTATTTAACTTAAATCTTAATAAACTCCATGATTGGAGAAAACCCAAATATAGATATGTGTTATATTTGTATTATAAGATAATTTCTGAAAAACCGTAGAAAAGTATGCATTAATTTCGAAGGCAGAAGTAGTCACTTTGAATAGTTTAATACAAAACAATTAAATATATACATACATACATATGTCAAGTTTTAAGTTACCTACTGTAGCTTCAAATATTCAGAAGAAATAATTTTGGTTTACAAAAGGTTTACAAAACAAATTTTTTAACATGTAGGGAAAAACGAATTTTTTAAAAATCTAATGGCAACACTGATACAATTTTTGGAAGAAAAAAAATCAAAACTAGAAACATGGAAAAAATCATCGTATGAATGTAAAATGTTTTTGGAAGCAACTTTTAAAGAGAATCAAAAATAAAACAAGATTTTTAAATCCTCGTATGAATTGGGCCTTAGAATAGGAAGATTATTCCCAGAGAACAAATGATAGGGAAGAGAAAAAACTCCCCGGAAATATTCATAATTGGGCTGTATATATTTTCTAATGGTATTTAATAAATATATAAATAATGCTGAGTACACACTGCGGCATTTTGTGACATCGCAATAGTGTGTACTAGTGGCAACGTTTGTCATTTCCGATAGTTTTCGTTGTGAAAAACATAATGTGAATGGAGTTGCACACATTTTGAAAATGGCAACACAAGAAATGCCAGATGTGTACTCAGCATAAGAAATATAGTTTTAGGCGTATGAGTAATATTTATATTAATTAATTATTATTACTCATACGTTTGGGGGTTCCTAGCTTTAAGTAAACTTTAAAGCTAAAATCAATTAAAACGTTATAAATATTAAGCATATTAAAACAATTCATTTTCTTATACATAAATAACTTCTCATTCTACTCGTATTATTTATGCAGTTTACTAACATTTTGCATTTGCCTATAGTCGTGAAATGTGATTATTTGTGCGTGACTACTCGTATGTGCTGCATTCGTGTGCATGTGCTTATGCAATATTTAATGTATGCAAATAATTTAATTGCATATTAATTTTAAACCATAATTATCAAATGCTTATTGGTTTAATAAAAGCACGCATACAAACTTGGTATATAAAATAATAGTTTGTGTGCATGCATGTGTGCGTTTAGGTAGACAAGCGTTTATTTGGTTTTTCGACCAGCAAATTGACGAAAAAAAACCATTTTTGAAGTTGTATAATGAATTTTAATTTATGTATGTGTAGATAATATTGTGTTTTATTTTATTTAAACAAGCACAATACATGTTGTCAATTGAGTATATGCTTGTGCAACAAAAGTTTAGGTGTAAAATTATTAATATTAAATATATTTTTGAAATTTAATTGCAAATAATGGGTGATATTTTTCACTGAATAAGTTAAAATATAAATTCGGGGAAAAGTAGTGCATTAAAAAAAATTTTAAACTTAATTAAAAATATTTTGCACATTAAGTGAGGTTTTCGCTTTATATTTTCTAGTTCAGTGCAAAATTTTAATTATTTAAATATAAACATTAGTAGATGTTTTGAATTGCTGATAATTTCTAAAGATCGTGACTTTCGGATGTCAAAGATTTGGAAAAATATTTCCTGAAAATTTACTTAAATAAGTTTTTTGGGCTGCTACGTACATATCTTTATTTATTATGGTAATGAAGCAGGTAATGCCATTTTCTAGGGTCAAATTGTTTATCTATTTATGGGAATAGGCGAGTGATTGTATTTATCCGTACAGAAAATAAGCTAATGATGTCAAATCTTAGAAGGTTAGGTTAGGTTAGCAGGCTGCTGGTAAGGAAGGGTGAAATTTAGAGTCCAGCTCACTTGGATCCAATACAATGATTCCCTTGTGCTACCTGTGTGGTGAAGAGAAGATATTGAGAGAGGGTGTTAGGGAAGGGATAGTGATGAAAAAGACAGGTTCTGAGGGAAGAGATAGAGGAAAGCTTCATTCTTTTATAAGTCTGATTTTTTTGCACGCTTATTTATAGTGTTACAGCGCCTCTGGTGTTATATGAGGTGTATTAAATTTTAAAGCTGTGTTTAGTAGCCATTTTATTGGTTATTTTACTTCGCCGATGATTCTGCTACACATTACTGACAAAGGAGGGCGCTTTGATGTTACATTAGGATTAGCATCCGTTGAAGCCTGTGTGGTGTAGGGTCTGTTCGTAAATGCATCACTACGCTGGAAATGGAAATTTAATGTTCTAAACTGGTTCACTGAAGTAGATAACGCACAAATAAATGTCAAATATGGTGTACAATCATGATTACTACTAAAAAAGATTATCAGCGAATTTGTATTTCATTTTAAATAAACGTTTGCATATATGATGCAGAGCAGTGATGCATTTACGAACACACCCGTAGTTTTTGTGACTATTGCTTTATGCCTACATCACTGGAACTTTTCCCACAACAATTGATATAAAGGACACTAATGCACATCAGAAAAAGGCATGTTGTTGTTATTTTAATGACTGTCGGAGACCGGGTTCGAACCCAGGATCTTCGGTTTTGTAGTCAACGTGCTAACGTACTTTACCCTCTCAAATCTCAGAATCTAAGTGGACAATTTGCAGGCCTATACCAAGAAATAAAACGGTTGTCACAAATTTCTTTTATTTGGTAAATTATTTTTATCATGCAATATGTCAACATCTTAGATAATAATGCCACTGGATCGGTTACTCTGATGACACTTATATAATTAAATAATCTTAAAAATTCTAGTTGTCAGTTACTATATGTTTGACTCTATTATAAATCTTTGCTGACTGTCGTCGTATGAATAAATGAATATGAATAGCAATACAGGCGAGAAAAATTAAAAATGAGAGAGAGTTTTGAACTTTCGAAGCCAGCTGTTTTGCTTCCTGATATTTTATTTTACCTGAAAATTTTCTAATCATTTTTAAAATAGTGGAACAAGTAATAAATAAATGATTCCCGGAGAATTATTATTCAGAATCAGTTCTAATTTGTATGGGAAAAATACAAGTTTAAACGTTTGCTTTTTGATAATTATTTTTTACATTTTGATTCCTAAAATTTCGGTGTGATAGACCGCAAAAATTTATGCTGGTTGGCAACGCTGATTGTGTATAAACAGCTGTTAATAATTATAGTTTTTTTAAAATTAAGTTTACAAATTTGTTGATTCATGAAAAATTTCAGCAGGGAAAAATAATTTTTTCATAATAATTCGTCATATATAAAATTTTATAAAAAAGAGATTATAATGCTGAAGGTGTGATATATAAAGTTTCCCAAAAAATATATTGTAATGCTGAAGGTGTGTGCTCTAAGAGAAAACCAAACTATTTAACTACATTTTATCTTATATAGTATTATTTATGTAATTTTACGATTTTTATGATTTTTAAAATTTGAGTAGGACTTGAGTTACGTTAACATGTGTAAGGAGTGTTATATCTTTGGGAAACAGCTGCTGCAAAGCAAACATTTTATTTTTAACCGACTTCAAAAAAGAAGGATGTTCTCAATTCGACTACATTTTTAACACCCGACCAAAAAAGGATGTATGTACGAGTCCATGTACAGACCAAACAGCTGGACCGATTTTAATTTACTTTTATCTGTTCGAAAGGTGACTTGATCGAGAGTATTCTTAGGTATGTTTGATGCAAAGCGGTGCAGCTGTTTAGAAGATATAACTTTTTTTTCAGATGTATTCTGTTGAATATGTGTCTTTGACGACCTAGCCCCCAAAGAGGTACACCGATTTTAATTTGGTTTTTTCGTTTGCAAGGTGACTTGATCTAATATCTTCTCTCTTATACTTGAAGAAAATCAGTCCAGCCGTTTGGTCTGTACGTCGAGGGTTCTTAAAATTTTTAACTTTTTTTATTTATATGTATGTGTTGCCTCAAAACGCACTCAGTTTTAGACCGATGTTGCCAAAAATATGGGCGGAATGAGGCCTATTAATTTTTTTTCTTTGATTTTATGTACTTTTACTTATCCTTTTGTAATTACAAAATCTCAAGCTTAAAAAATGGCCAAAGTTACGCCCATTAAAATTTTATTTTATATTTCATGTGCTTTTTTTTACTAAACCGATTCTTACAAAATTTGGCACACACCCTGAACTCTGAAAATGGACACGATCTTGCTGTAAAAAAAAACGGAAGAGCCACGCCCATTAAAGTTAAGTACTGTATTATGTGTACTTATACTCATCCGATGAGTACGAAACTTTGTACATACCTTGGGCTCTCGTTATTACACACCACCAAGCTTTAAAAAGTGGGCAGAGCCATGCCCATTTTTACACAAATTTCTTACTAAACTAGACACCCAAAGTGGGCGGGCCACACCCATTAACGTTTAGCACAATATTATATCATTATCATCAACGGACTGTACCGTGTAGACACGGTCAGGATTTAAGGAGGCGCAGTGTACCAACTGTTACGCTGAACTCTAGGATTAAAGAACACAGTTGAATGAAGTTGGCTGTGGTTGCGGCAAATGGCCGCCGACCTAAAGCGACAGACAACTATGACTTCAGCCATTTCCGCCCAACTATAGCTTTTTTCAACGTGCGACTTGGACCTGGCAGCAGCAGAGCGGACAAAAATGAAACAGATCTGAACACATTAGCTGGTAAAACCAACATCCACAATTGCCACCACCGTCAGAGCATCCGCGAGAAACGCACCATCAATTAATAAATTAGCAACAGCAGCTCCACCATCTGTCACAGCAACAGAAGCAACAACTGGTAATTCGTCTGCGGGAGAGGTGTCATCCTTGCCAACGCCGGGGGTCGTCGTGATCTGGACTCGGGCAGACAAGGAGCTAAAGACGGCGGTGTACCAAAGTTGAGAGGTACCTGGCACTCGCAGGAAAATCGAGCCAAGAAAACCTTCGTGTCTCACGTATTTTCGTGAAGTCATATACTCTGCTGAAGCCAGTCGGTCGTGCGTGTGTGTGTTTTTCGTAACAAGGCTTTACGGAATTATTTTAGTTTTAGAAAGCAGAATAACAACCGCAAACACCTCGAATGCCACCACCGTAAATGCATACTCTAGGAATACATCTGTAGTCGCACATACACCACATTGCGCATCAAGAATTCCAGACGCATCGTCAGAACCAGCAAAAGCAACAACGATTGGTAATTCGTCTACGTAAGAGGGGTCATCTTGATCAACCAAATCGTAAATTGGGGCATCTTGAGACATAAAGTTGGGTAAATGTGTACATATATTGCGCAAACGCAAATACACAGAAAACAAAAGAACGAAGGTGCTTCGGCCATGTTCATCAATTGTGATTTGACAAGCGGCAAATAAACAAACACTTCAATTCGAAACGCATTGAGAGTTCATAAGACTGAGCGAAAAGAGCGGGACTGATTACGTGCTGTCCAGAAGAAAACAAGCAAAGAAACATTCACCAGCACGTGTATACTTCAATTGCTCAATAATTTGTTTGTAGTACTACATCAACGCAACATAAGTAAAGTCTAGGCAGGCTATTCGACCAGGGCCCCAGCAGCAGTAGCAACAATCATACTCGTACCGATGGCCACAGCAGTCATCACGAAGTTCACCTGCGCATATTAGCGGACATCACCGTAAGAGCAGTATCCTCATCGGCACTCTCGTAAGCATAAACAACCAGAAGCCTAATCACATCAACAGTCGCCAGTACTAGCGTCATCATCAGCAGGACGGACCAACAGGATAGTACCACTACCACTAGCAGCCTTATTGTCAACCAGAAAAGCCCGCAAATACGCGTAGCCACATCTCAGTGTACAGTACCCTAACGGAGCAAAGTAAGTTGCACACTTAAATTTGTATTTATGTTCCAAGCAAAAAGAAAAAAATAAGGTGTATGTAGTTAGTCGTTAGGAGTAAGGGGAAGAAAATAAGGAAACGTATTCCCTGTGTAATTGAGTAGAACGTTTCATGACCAGTCCTTTTAACCCGGGAGGGTTTTCGTCTAAATTATAAAATATGTTGAAATCAAAACAAGAAAAAAAAAATGAAAAAGTAAATTTTTAAATAAGGTGAAGAAAATTAAATATAAAGATAAAGTAAAATCTAGACTAGACACAAATAAGAAAAAAGGGGAATTGTTTTGAAGTAAAGGCAACCAAAAATAAGAATCTCTATACACACGCGGGGCGGATTTTGAAATCAAAACAAAAGGAGAATAGGAAAAGAAAATTTTTGGAATGAGGGAAAGAAAATTAGAGATAAAGATGAAGTGAAATCCAAAACTGGTCGAAAATAAGAAGGTCGAAGAAAGTTGGAAGTAAGTTAAATGAAATTAAATATAAATGCAAAGTAAATTCAAATTCAGGCAAAAATTAAAATGAAAAAGAAAACGGTGCAAAGTAAAGGTAACAAAAGAATAAGAATAGCTACATATAAAGATACGAAATAGATTGAAATCACAACACAAACAAAAATAAAAAAAAGACAATTTTTGTTGCAAAGTAAACATTTGAAATTTTTATAATATTGAAAACGTAAACATTTAGATTTTACAATATTTAAAAACGTAAACTCTTAAATTTTTATAATATTGAAAACGTAAACATTTAGATTTTACAATATTTAAAATGTAAACACTTAAATTTTTATAGTATTGAAAACGTAAACATTTAAATTCATCCAAAAGAAAGCAAAACGCATTTAAAATTTTGCTTTAAAAAGAAACAAAATACAATTGAATTTTTACATTTTCTTTTGGAAAGCAAAACGCATTTAAAATTTTGCTTTAAAAAGCAAAATACAATCTGAATTTTTTTTTTTACAATTTCTTTTAGAAAGCAAAACGCATTTAAAATTTTGCTTCAAAAGGCAAAATACAATTTAATTTTTATATTTTCCTGTAGAAACCGAAACACATTTAAAATTTTGCTTTAAAAGAAAACAAAATATAAATTGAATTTTTACATTTTCTTTTAGAAAGCAAAACGCATTTAAAATTATGCTTTAAAAAGCAAAATACAATTTAATTTTTATATTTTCCAATAGTAAGCAAAACGCATTTAAAATTTTGCTTTAAAAAAACAAAATTCAATTGAATTTTATATTTTCCAATAGAAAGCAAAACGCATTTAAAATTTTGGCTTTAGAAAGCAAAACACACTGTAATTTTTATATATTTACTAAAAACAAAAAAAAAAAAAGGGAAAAAATCATTTATCGTAGTTTTAAATCAAAGCTGGATCAACTATTGTATGGCCTACGTTCGGGTCAAAACGTAATTAAGTATTTTATTTCCCTAGTCATTTATAAAAAAAAAAAAAAAACAAAAACAAGGTACACCATTGTAAACCGATATTTTTTGGTAATTCGAATTCACCCGCGATAGGTACCACCTTGATTAGCGCTAACTAGGTAGGGCCAGAATTGTTATCCGCCTAGGTATGTCTGAAAAGTATCGGTCGTTAAAAACCCTAGAGTAAGTTTACTAGTATTTTCTTTCTGGACATAAGTTAAAATTTTTGTGATTCCCAAAAAGGGGAAAGCAAATCCAAACAAAATATAATAAACCGGTGTATTTATGAATTTATAAATCGAAATCTTTTGTGTCAACGATGAAGGTCTAGAGACCAGGTAAAGGTAGGTGTTTGATGATGGAGTGCAAGGGTTTGGGGTAGTTTAAATAAAAAGTAAGTAAAAACTACCACGGAGGGTATTCAGCGGGAATACCGAGGGAGGGCCACATAAGGGTTAATCACATCTTTACCCTAGACAAATGCAAAGTGTTTACTGGAGTACTGACCACCTTTCTTAAGATTTCTTGGCTGCCCCAACCAAAATACTAATTCGGCTTGGATGAATCCACTGGTACACAAAGATGTAGCTGTTCACAACACACTGATGACTGGCAAGAACACCCGCCCAAGTCCGACGAGCCTAGCCGCGCAAAAGATAGTAAGTTACCAGTGAGTCAGTCGGTAAGTGCGAATTTTAGCCTCGAACATAAGTTCGGCTGGAATCGTGACAGTTATATTTAATGGCGCCCAACGTGGGGCCCGAATAATTTTTAGAATATTTTTTGCTTTTACACTTAAATCAAATTAGTTTGTGTGTAAGTGACATGGCGTTTGGACAGGTACGGGACAATTTTAGCAATCGAGCGGTACTCATCGGATTTTTGTAAGACATAGCTGGTGAGGCATCAGACTATTAGCGACATTAGTCCGTATGAAATTTTTTTTGATGTTGTATGACTTATTGGCTTATGAGTATAAGACTAATGATGGCGACACGTTTTAAAGAAATTGCTCGGGTTTACAACAGCGTAAGTCCCGGCAGTTGAAAAGCAAACAAGCCGTGCAGCGACGCTGACTATAAATCAAAGATTGCGCACACCCCAACGTCATAAATACAACATACTTCAATGAACATTTCTTGAGCTTGCATATTGTCAACATACTACATGCAATTGTAGTATGGACAAATTATATACACCCACAGCATTCATTCACCAAACACCTTCCAGACCTTCATTGTATTTCGTTTTTAGAGTTTTTGGTAACACAATAGTTAGAAACAAGCATATGTTTTGACCGAGTATTTTCAGCACGGGATAAACAGTCAAATCTTTTTATTTATCTTTTGCTTTCGAGTCGATAAATGATTAAATTATTATTTTGATTTTTGGTACAATTTGATAAATTAACTTAATATTTTACACGGACCTGTGGTTATTGGATTGTTTGATAAAGGGCACAGTTTGCTAATATCGCAGCAAGCAATCAGCTAGTGTAGCCCTAACGCAAACACACCGCTATAGAAAATACGTTTAGTCTTGATTACAAATTCGTTTTAGTTTTATCCTTGTTTGTACGTTTTACTTCATACCACTTGACCTGATTGTATGAACGAATTGAAGTGAAAATATTTCGCTAATGCGATATTATAATATCTCTATTTACCATATTATATTGCTTTTGATTTTATATTTTATAAATTTTTAGAACTCTTTTTTTATATGAAAGTAATGGAAAACACGAAAACTTTTTGCATTTGTCACAACTGAATTGAATTAAAGGTGACAATTATTTTTGAAAAAAAAAAATTATAATTCAGCGACTGCTTTGTAGGTAAGATTTGTTTTTGATTAGATTTTGGTAAAAACAGAGTAAGTAAGAATTTGGGAATTCGTCATTGGGATAGTAATTTTAGGCGTCTGCGGAAAATATTCGTTGCAGTATCTGCGGTTAGATTGAAGAATCAGTTAATTACGAGTTTGTTATGGTAGTAACCCGAAGTGGGCTGCAAACTACAAAAATGGCAACACCCGTAGCAACAACAACATCGGTCACGGCAACGACGTCGTCACAACAGGCACCATCGCTTAGCACGCCAGTATTACCACGCGTCCAGGAAGAAAGGGAAACAGCTTTAGAAACGGGCCATGTGGACACACAGAGAGTAGTACCAACAGGACAACTCGATGAATCAACAAATGTAGCGACTGGATCATCAGGCTCATCAATATCTTCACCTGAGTTTAGTAGCATAACAGCCATAGGCATAAGATCAGAGTATAGAAATGCGGGCGATAGGAATCCAAACGCAGCACAGTGCAGTGAAGCACAGCAAGCAGCAGCCGCAGGACTAAGGGAACTGGAGTTACGACGCTCAGTTGACGTAAGAATAGGTGAACTAATACCTGGAATAGTCAGAGCAACAATAAGCGCAATTTCACAACAAAACGAAAATGATTCTGCAAATCAACGCCACCGGAACACACAGTCGCAACAAAACGCCAACATACGTAATGGGCAGGAGGGTAATCGTCTTCAGTATCAGCCTACACACACGCGATTGCCAAACAATACGGTGCAAGGTAGCCACTACCAGCAACAGAGACCATTTAGCCAAAACCCTACGAACAGAACGCAACCACCACTTAGACATCCAGAAAATTTTTCCGTTTATGAGAATATACCTCCGTCGCGTTATAATTATCCACCTCCACCAACTTCACGCTTGGCGATGCCACCACCTCAGGGAGAATATTACCGGAATGTACCGGCGAACAATTTACCGCAGTATGGGGACTCACACCAGAGAATAGACAAGTGGGGACTGAAATTTGATGGAACACCAAAAACACCGAGCGTAGAAGATTTCGTTTTTAGAGTCGAGACGTTGCAGTCGGATTATTCGTGTTCGTGGACAGAAGTACTCCGCAATTTTCATCATTTTCTCAGCGGACCTGCGTTAGACTGGTTATGGGACCATAGGAGAATGAATAATAATTTAAATGATTGGTTTACTCTGAAGAACGCACTGGTTAGACACTTCCATAGATTTGAAAGTGATTTTGACATTCAACGCAAAATCCTGGATAGACGGCAACAGCACCAGGAGTCATTTGACGACTTTTGTAATGCGGTAATCCATTTGAGGAATCAGCAGAATAATCCTATTGGAGAGCAAGACTTGGTAGACATTATGAGAAACAACCTCAGACCAGCTATGTCGCAGTTGTTATTTGCTATTAGGCCGCATGGGTTAAGTCAATTTAGAACTGAAGGTAGAAGAGCAGAGAATTTATTAAATAATCAACGGACCTATAGCACTAGGTATCCACCAAGGCAAGTGAACGAACTAAATTGGGAGATTGATGAAGAGAATAGAGGACTGATGGTAAACGCACTGGCCAAAGACCGAGTATTGGAATGTTGGAATTGTAAAGCAGAAGGCCATACCTTTAGAGATTGCCCTTCTGAACGGAGAAACTTATTTTGCTTCAAGTGCGGATACGCTAATACAGTAACGCCGAAATGCCCCGTCTGTCAGGGAAACCGGACGACGAACGACTCTCGTGTTGGGGTGGAGAATTGTTCGAGGAATCAAGCCACCCCACAGCACTAAACACAACACCAGAAAATTATAATCGCAATATAAACTCACCCATTACAGAACCACCAAAGCCATTACAACAAACAATCGCAAATCAACTAGCGGGAAATAAAGGACCAGAGCCGAGCATCCAAATACTAAAGCCTGAACATCAGTTTCAGACAAACCAAGCGTCAAATTATGAAATCCCAATACGCAAACCGTATCATGAAAGATGGCGAGAATATGAGAATGCGAGGAGAAGAATTTTTGGAGGGCCAACAAAAAGAATCAAAGACACCAGAAGACGATATGAGCTAAGAAAACAGCGTCGTAAGGAAATAGCCTCAGCAAAACTGACAGAAGGCAAGGATAGCCGCTTATACACCACAATTGAAATAAACGGAAGGCCGATACACGGATTAATAGATAGTGGTGCAACAGTGTCATGTCTAGGAGAAGGATGCCTGGAGTTTGCAGAAATGGCGAAATTGATAATTTATCCTCATAGGGGAAGCATATTGACAGCCGATGGAAGGGCCAACCCAATAATTGGAGTCATCAGAACGCGTATTAATTTTAACAGCCGGTCAAACAACATTGAGTTTTATTTAGTACCGACACTGCAACATAAACTTTTTTTAGGAATTGATTTTATCAAGATTTTTGGTCTAATGCGATTTGAGATAAACACCTTATCTACAGAAGTGGTTACAGGAGACAACGAGAATGCAGAGAACTCGCCCGTTTTTCCACGAAGGCACGAGTTAGATAAAGAGCAGGAGCAGCGTCTAAATAACATAGTGGACAAATTTCCATCATTTGTGCAGAAAGGCCTGGGAAAAACTTCACTAGAGACACACGCGATTGACACGGGAGCTGCTGTGCCAATAAAAGAAAGACATTACCCTATTTCTCCAGCTGTTCAGAAGCTCATGTATGCGGAGCTGGACAGGATGCTTTCACTGGGCGTCATTGAGCCTAGCGAAAGTCCCTGGAACAATAGGGTGACATTTGTTCAAAAAGGTGATAAGGTGCGGATATGTTTAGATGCCCGTAGGCTCAATGAAGTCACAGTGAAGGACGCCTACCCGCTACCGCATATAGAGGGACTTTTGAGTAGACTCGGGGACACACATTATATTTCGAGTATAGATTTAAAGGACGCTTTTTGGCAGATACCGCTGGCAGACTCCAGTAGAGAAAAGACGGCGTTCACGGTACCTGGAAGGCCTTTGTATCATTTTACTGTCATGCCGTTTGGGCTTTGTAACGCTGCCCAACGGTTATGTCGGTTGATGGACAAAGTCATTCCAGCGCGCCTTCGCGAGCGAGTTTTCGTCTACTTGGATGATTTGCTAGTGGTATCGTCCCAGTTTGGTGAGCACTTGGAGCTCCTGTATCAAGTTGCCGAGTGTCTGGAAAGGGCAGGCCTAACGATAAACGTCGCTAAATCGAAGTTCTGTTGTAGGGAGTTGAAGTACCTAGGTTATATTGTAGGCGAAGGAAAACTCAAACCAGACCCGGGAAGAATTGAAGCCATCCAGAATTTTAAATACCCAACTTCCGTGAAACAAGTACGCAGCTTTATGGGAACAACCGGCTGGTATCGCAGATTCATCAAGAATTATGCCACTATAACAGCACCGATATGTGAAACCCTCAAAAAAGGAAAAAGCTTCGTTTTCACTCCTGAGGCCAAGGCCGCGTTTGACGAGTTAAAAGATTGCTTGAGCAGCAGCCCAGTGTTAATGCAACCAGACTTTAGAAAAACCTTTTATGTACAATGTGATGCATCGGATATAGGAATAGGGGCCGTCCTATTTCAAGAAGATGACGACGGAGAAGAGCACCCTATTGCCTACTTTTCAAAAAAATTGACAGCCGCTCAGAAGAACTACTCAGTGACGGAGAGAGAATGTCTGGCGGTAGTGTCGGCGATTGCACGATTTCGACCTTATATAGAGCTTATGCCATTCGTAGCTATAACTGACCATTCAAGCCTCAAGTGGCTAATGACGCAAAAGGATTTGAGCGGCAGATTAGCTCGATGGAGTTTAAAATTGCAGACCTTCACTTTCGAAATAAAACACCGAAAGGGTGCTCAAAACGTAGTACCGGACGCACTGTCCAGGTATACGATAGAAGCCTTTGAGAAAATCGATCAGCCTGTACTAGATTTGGCATCACCGGAATTTAAGTCTGAAGACTACTTGGAATTGGTTAAAACTGTTGAAGAGGAAAAAGCTAGTCTGCCGGACATGAGGGTTCTGGACAACTACGTGTACAAAAGAACAAACTCGTATAGGGATGGCACAGTTATGGAGGATTACACGTGGAAATTGTGGATACCAGCCGGATTGACCAACAGTGTTATTGAAAACGCGCACAGTCCACCAAACACCGCACATGGCGGCATAGCCAAAACAATCAAGCGAATACGGCAGTATTTCTATTGGCCACACTTGAACGCTCAGGTCCGAGATTTCGTCAACAGATGCGATATTTGTAAAGAATGCAAACCCGCAAACACCGTTTTGAAACCACCAATGGGAAAGGAAGCCGACGCATCTAGACCATTTCAACGTATTTACATTGATTTTTTAGGACCTTACGTACGATCAAAGCGGGGAAATTGTTATATCTTTATTGTATTGGACTACTTAACGAAATTTGTGCTGTTAAAAGCGATGTCTAAAGCGAACGCACGCAACGTTGTTGATTTCCTGATTAAGGAAGTTTTCTACAAATTTGGATGTCCAGAGACCATAGTGTCCGACAACGGGTCACAGTTCGTTAGTAAAGAATTTGCAGAGTTGATGAAGGCTTTTGAGATTGAACACTGTAAGACCGGGGTATATGCACCACAGGCCAACGCGTCCGAACGCGTAAATCAATCAATTTTAGCTGCCATTCGTTCATACCTAGGGAACAATCACAATGAATGGGACTTACATATTTGCGAGATAGAATGCGCACTCCGCTCAGCAGTTCATTCAGCAATAGGAACAACACCTTACTTCGCGCTCTTCGGTACTAATATGATTACCCACGCGTCCACCTATAAGATAGCAAGAAAACTGAATGTGGTGGAAGAACCAGATATTAGATGGGAAAATCGCCATGAATTTTTGGAAGTCGTAAGAGATAAGATCAGAGCAGGACTGCACGAAAGTTACGAGAACAACGCAAAGAGATACAACCAGCGCATTAGAACGATGAAGTTTAAAGTAGGGCAGGAAGTGTTCCGGCGCAACTTCCAGGCATCCGACTTCGCCAAACAAATTTCTGCCAAATTATGCCGAAAGTTTCTCAAGTGTCGAATTGCCAAAATTGTAGGAAACAGTTTGTATGAAATTGAAACGTTGCAGGGGAAATCGATTGGAGTATTCCACGCAAAGGATCTGAAAGCATAGGACAGCTCGAAGTCAGAAGAAGTTTTATCATATTAGCAAATATGATTTGCTAATATGATAAAATATCCTCCCCCCAAGAAAGAGAGTGTGTACCGTGTAGACACGGTCAGGATTTAAGGAGGCGCAGTGTACCAACTGTTACGCTGAACTCTAGGATTAAAGAACACAGTTGAATGAAGTTGGCTGTGGTTGCGGCAAATGGCCGCCGACCTAAAGCGACAGACAACTATGACTTCAGCCATTTCCGCCCAACTATAGCTTTTTTCAACGTGCGACTTGGACCTGGCAGCAGCAGAGCGGACAAAAATGAAACAGATCTGAACACATTAGCTGGTAAAACCAACATCCACAATTGCCACCACCGTCAGAGCATCCGCGAGAAACGCACCATCAATTAATAAATTAGCAACAGCAGCTCCACCATCTGTCACAGCAACAGAAGCAACAACTGGTAATTCGTCTGCGGGAGAGGTGTCATCCTTGCCAACGCCGGGGGTCGTCGTGATCTGGACTCGGGCAGACAAGGAGCTAAAGACGGCGGTGTACCAAAGTTGAGAGGTACCTGGCACTCGCAGGAAAATCGAGCCAAGAAAACCTTCGTGTCTCACGTATTTTCGTGAAGTCATATACTCTGCTGAAGCCAGTCGGTCGTGCGTGTGTGTGTTTTTCGTAACAAGGCTTTACGGAATTATTTTAGTTTTAGAAAGCAGAATAACAACCGCAAACACCTCGAATGCCACCACCGTAAATGCATACTCTAGGAATACATCTGTAGTCGCACATACACCACATTGCGCATCAAGAATTCCAGACGCATCGTCAGAACCAGCAAAAGCAACAACGATTGGTAATTCGTCTACGTAAGAGGGGTCATCTTGATCAACCAAATCGTAAATTGGGGCATCTTGAGACATAAAGTTGGGTAAATGTGTACATATATTGCGCAAACGCAAATACACAGAAAACAAAAGAACGAAGGTGCTTCGGCCATGTTCATCAATTGTGATTTGACAAGCGGCAAATAAACAAACACTTCAATTCGAAACGCATTGAGAGTTCATAAGACTGAGCGAAAAGAGCGGGACTGATTACGTGCTGTCCAGAAGAAAACAAGCAAAGAAACATTCACCAGCACGTGTATACTTCAATTGCTCAATAATTTGTTTGTAGTACTACATCAACGCAACATAAGTAAAGTCTAGGCAGGCTATTCGACCAGGGCCCCAGCAGCAGTAGCAACAATCATACTCGTACCGATGGCCACAGCAGTCATCACGAAGTTCACCTGCGCATATTAGCGGACATCACCGTAAGAGCAGTATCCTCATCGGCACTCTCGTAAGCATAAACAACCAGAAGCCTAATCACATCAACAGTCGCCAGTACTAGCGTCATCATCAGCAGGACGGACCAACAGGATAGTACCACTACCACTAGCAGCCTTATTGTCAACCAGAAAAGCCCGCAAATACGCGTAGCCACATCTCAGTGTACAGTACCCTAACGGAGCAAAGTAAGTTGCACACTTAAATTTGTATTTATGTTCCAAGCAAAAAGAAAAAAATAAGGTGTATGTAGTTAGTCGTTAGGAGTAAGGGGAAGAAAATAAGGAAACGTATTCCCTGTGTAATTGAGTAGAACGTTTCATGACCAGTCCTTTTAACCCGGGAGGGTTTTCGTCTAAATTATAAAATATGTTGAAATCAAAACAAGAAAAAAAAAATGAAAAAGTAAATTTTTAAATAAGGTGAAGAAAATTAAATATAAAGATAAAGTAAAATCTAGACTAGACACAAATAAGAAAAAAGGGGAATTGTTTTGAAGTAAAGGCAACCAAAAATAAGAATCTCTATACACACGCGGGGCGGATTTTGAAATCAAAACAAAAGGAGAATAGGAAAAGAAAATTTTTGGAATGAGGGAAAGAAAATTAGAGATAAAGATGAAGTGAAATCCAAAACTGGTCGAAAATAAGAAGGTCGAAGAAAGTTGGAAGTAAGTTAAATGAAATTAAATATAAATGCAAAGTAAATTCAAATTCAGGCAAAAATTAAAATGAAAAAGAAAACGGTGCAAAGTAAAGGTAACAAAAGAATAAGAATAGCTACATATAAAGATACGAAATAGATTGAAATCACAACACAAACAAAAATAAAAAAAAGACAATTTTTGTTGCAAAGTAAACATTTGAAATTTTTATAATATTGAAAACGTAAACATTTAGATTTTACAATATTTAAAAACGTAAACTCTTAAATTTTTATAATATTGAAAACGTAAACATTTAGATTTTACAATATTTAAAATGTAAACACTTAAATTTTTATAGTATTGAAAACGTAAACATTTAAATTCATCCAAAAGAAAGCAAAACGCATTTAAAATTTTGCTTTAAAAAGAAACAAAATACAATTGAATTTTTACATTTTCTTTTGGAAAGCAAAACGCATTTAAAATTTTGCTTTAAAAAGCAAAATACAATCTGAATTTTTTTTTTTACAATTTCTTTTAGAAAGCAAAACGCATTTAAAATTTTGCTTCAAAAGGCAAAATACAATTTAATTTTTATATTTTCCTGTAGAAAGCGAAACACATTTAAAATTTTGCTTTAAAAGAAAACAAAATATAAATTGAATTTTTACATTTTCTTTTAGAAAGCAAAACGCATTTAAAATTATGCTTTAAAAAGCAAAATACAATTTAATTTTTATATTTTCCAATAGTAAGCAAAACGCATTTAAAATTTTGCTTTAAAAAAACAAAATTCAATTGAATTTTATATTTTCCAATAGAAAGCAAAACGCATTTAAAATTTTGGCTTTAGAAAGCAAAACACACTGTAATTTTTATATATTTACTAAAAACAAAAAAAAAAAAAGGGAAAAAATCATTTATCGTAGTTTTAAATCAAAGCTGGATCAACTATTGTATGGCCTACGTTCGGGTCAAAACGTAATTAAGTATTTTATTTCCCTAGTCATTTATAAAAAAAAAAAAAAAACAAAAACAAGGTACACCATTGTAAACCGATATTTTTTGGTAATTCGAATTCACCCGCGATAGGTACCACCTTGATTAGCGCTAACTAGGTAGGGCCAGAATTGTTATCCGCCTAGGTATGTCTGAAAAGTATCGGTCGTTAAAAACCCTAGAGTAAGTTTACTAGTATTTTCTTTCTGGACATAAGTTAAAATTTTTGTGATTCCCAAAAAGGGGAAAGCAAATCCAAACAAAATATAATAAACCGGTGTATTTATGAATTTATAAATCGAAATCTTTTGTGTCAACGATGAAGGTCTAGAGACCAGGTAAAGGTAGGTGTTTGATGATGGAGTGCAAGGGTTTGGGGTAGTTTAAATAAAAAGTAAGTAAAAACTACCACGGAGGGTATTCAGCGGGAATACCGAGGGAGGGCCACATAAGGGTTAATCACATCTTTACCCTAGACAAATGCAAAGTGTTTACTGGAGTACTGACCACCTTTCTTAAGATTTCTTGGCTGCCCCAACCAAAATACTAATTCGGCTTGGATGAATCCACTGGTACACAAAGATGTAGCTGTTCACAACACACTGATGACTGGCAAGAACACCCGCCCAAGTCCGACGAGCCTAGCCGCGCAAAAGATAGTAAGTTACCAGTGAGTCAGTCGGTAAGTGCGAATTTTAGCCTCGAACATAAGTTCGGCTGGAATCGTGACAGGACTTAGCAAACAATTTAAGCTGTTTGAATGACATAATCTTGTGCTTAATAGAGTGGGCATGGCCACGCCTATTAAAACTTATTATTGTTATTTTTCGCTAGTTTGTAGTAAGCAGATTCCTAGGAAACCTTACATATGTACATCTTGAGCTCTAAAAGTGACACAATCTTGCATTTAGACAAGTGATTGGGACTACTGATAGTTTTAAAAGTGGGCGGAATCACGTGCCTTAATATTTAACATTTGCACTAAAAAGTTAAAGCTAAAACCTAGAAAAACTTCTAAAATAAACTTTAAAAGCCTAAAAATTATTTAGATTCAGTTAAATAAAATATATGTATATGTATATGTTACCTTGCTATTCAAAGTCCTGTGACAAATGCAATTTGAATTGGCAAGTTTAAAATCCTTTCATTGTAGAAAGTTAACACTTAATCGAAAGCAAAAATTATTACTCAGCAAACTATTATTAACACAATCCAAATTTATAACCCTCTTAGAAACTATGCAAAAAAAAAAAATGACGCTATAAATTGGATATAAATTTTTTCATAAAACTTATTTCCAATTACGACTTAAAACAAATGCTATCGCCGTTTTAATGCTAAAATCCTCTAGTTCAAAGAGCATTGCAAAGTAAGTACATTCATCCACATACAGCAGTTCTTAGTTACTAATTAATTATTCTTTTTGAACTGTTATTGTCAAATTTAAATAAACATAAAATACTGGAGATTATTAAAAAATTGTTGCAAAAAAAAAAAACTAAAAGGTTCTTTTCTCATTAAAAAATTTTTTTGTTTAACATTGAAATTATAATTAGTACCACCGATCCCGTGAGAAAGGCTTTAGTTATTTTTATTATTTAATTATAGCATAACTATTTATAATCATTTCAAATAGTTTTAAAAATAATTTTATATTTATACTGATTTAATGCGCTTATGACCTCAACCGATGCAATTAGCATTTTATTTTGCGAATGTAATAAAACATTATGCAGTTGTTTATTTAAAATACATTTTGGCATTTGCATTATTTAAAATTATTTTTAATTTATTATTTAGTTTATCTGATAGAAAAAAAGATATTTGATTTACATGCTTATTAAATTCGAAATGATTTCATTTTGTTATTTAACAAATAACAATTTATAAGTCTCAACTATGAAACTAGAAATTAAAATAATACATACATACATACAATAATTATATATTGCATATAATATTAAAACTTACTAAAAGGGTAAAAATATTTTTAATTTTAAATATTTTTATTTATTTATTAATATTGATATTCGGGCCTGTTCTGCAAATCACGACATGCCAAATCACGGTGATTTCTAAAAATTAATAAAAGCTAAATCATTGCTTTTGTAAATTTTACGTTTTATAGCTTTGGAAGTTGGAAGAAATATGCTATTATAAATGAAAAAAAAAATTAAAACGCAATAAAATCTCATTACCAAGGCAACTATTAATAGTTTACTTTTGAAATCACGTGATTTGAAATCACCGTGATTTTCAGAACAGGGGGGATTATAGTGAAATACAATAACAATTAAAAAAAAACACATAACTAAAATACGATTAAGAGTAAGTTATAGATAAAGTAATAATAAAATATAACTTATAGTCATCGAAATTTATAAACACAATTTATATTAGGGAGTAAAAATAATTTATTTGAAAACTATCGACAATATGATTAATTTGGCTAGTCACTATCGAAAATAAGTACAGGAAAAATATACATAAGTAACTAAAATTAAGCTCAAACCATTTGTACGCTCACATATTTTCTTTCAAGCAACTATGACTATAGCCGACTCAAATATACAAGAGCATCTCTGCTTCGCTTATGCAAAAACCGAGAGTGTATTGAGTCTCTCTCATACTTATTGTCTGAGTATGTTTATACTCAGGCTAAGGATATTTAATCGGACAAAATCGCCACCTTATACATAATCATTTAGATTTCTAATTTGAGGAAAACAGTTGCAAAAGCAGCATAATTTACTAAATTTCATTACTTTACATATCGTCACCTTAACTCATAATTTTTTTGGAATGGAGTTTTTTGTATATTTTAGGGCCCTTCTACATTAAGGAAACGATATATAAAGTAACGAAATTTCGTAAATTATGCTGCTTTTGTAGAATTTTTTTAAAGAGAAGTAACACTCAGGCAATGAATGGAAATAGGAAACGGATAGTGATAGAGAAGGCAGGTGGTGAAGGAAGAGATAGGGGAAAGCTTCTGCTTTTTTGCTCATTTTTAATAATGCAGTGTTGCAGCGCCTCTGCAAGTTTGAAATTTAAGCGATGAACTTCGAGAAAACAAAAGTTTGAGTACAAAAAATGCTGCAAAAGTTTTAAAAATTTAAATAAAGTTTTTCAAATTGTTTGTAGATTAGAAAAGCTCTAATTTTTGAGATAATTATTGGTGCTTTTTATTAAATTTCCCATACAAAACAAAATCAATTTTGTCAGTAGATTTGTAGGAAATCTAATCAAAATCTAATATTTTTATTTATTTTTTACTACACTGTACAATAGAGTGGTTCCATAAAAAAAAGTTGTGCCAGTCACCCCCTACGATTAAAGACAATGTAAAGACAATTCCAAAAACAATATTTTGCCACGCCTACAAATACCACCATTTTAGTATTTTGTTCACTGAGTCGCCATTTTTAGTCCGATCATAACATTTAGTATTAGTGCCCTTTTACATTTGAGAAATTGAAAGACAGACATGTACCCCTTTTCCACACGCAAAGTTTACTTTGCAAAGTCTGAATTCAGCTGTGTGAAAGACAGAGATAGTACTACAGTCTCTTTTTGTCTTTCTCCCAGCTGAATTAAGGCTCTGCAAAGTAAACTTTACGCGTGGAAAAGGGGTGATACGAAGTGTGTAGTACACGACCCTCTGTACCGTACATTTTTTGTTTCTCTTTTCTACTTTTCGCAATTTATTCTTGTTGCTTCATATGATTTTCCTCATTTCAACGGCTGCATGGATACTTGATGTGTACTATCAAGGCATATGGTATGTATGTGTATGTGTGTAAGTACCAAACGCGAAGAAAAAGTAAACAAAATACAAAATTTTTGTCTGTCTATTAATTTCCAATATATAAAAGCTTCGGGCAAGAACAAAAGAGTATTGAAAAAATGTCCGACAAGAAATGTAAATTGGGAAATTGAGAATTGAAAATAAATTAAACAATTATACTTAAAATGAAAAAATATAAAATAACTAGTTGAGCCCGGCAAACGTTGTATTACCTACAATTATTTTTTAAACTACAAATTACTCCACACAATGCTCACCTTTTTGGTAAAAAATAAAATAAAAACCTACCGGGTATTAAACCGAACCTGTGTTGAAAATTTCAGCTCCAAAGTTCTTATAGTTCCAGAAATCATGCGTTAGGAAAAAACACTCACTACGATTTTATATATATATATATAGAAGATGTAGAGTTCTTCATAAAAATATGTAGAATTAAAAAATCAAAATCAATAGTTACATATTGGGATATGAGTACTCGTACTTTCTCACTATCGCACTAAATCTGTGCCACGACTACATTAAAATGGTGAGTTTTTCAAGATTAAAACTTTCCTAGTATAATTACTTCAAACTCCATCCAACTGTGGCATGAAATAGATGGACATTAGGAAGGCGAATCCATAAGAGGTGATCTCAACAGCCCAGGTTACTGTTTTCGCCGCTTATAATTTAAATATCCCGCAGATGCCAACACACATTTTTCAATATGTTTGTTTTTGCATCTCAAGTATGATTTTTTTTAAAGCGAATTGAGGAGATTGAGTTTATCTTACATGCATATGCTTTTGATATTAGCTTTGTCTTTGTCTTTTGATTTATGTATTTATGTAATATGTTCTCTTTCGATGTAAACATCATCTGCCAAATATCTTTACTTACTTGAGTTTCATTCAAAATAAAAAAAAAATCAAGTCCCACCTTCAGCAATTGAAACTAAGAATTTAAATACATCGAGTTCTGTGCTAAACACTTACTAATGTTTACAATAGAAATTTAAATGCTTAAATTTAAACGTCTTTAAAATATTAAAGAGCTACAATAAAATTGACCATTTGTATAGTTGTTGTTATTGCCGTTATTATTGCAGAAATATTTGAGTGCTGGTAAGCAAATATTTCCCAGGAAATATTTATACATCAATATACACCTAATTAACAAACGCTAAGCTCTTAAGCAAATAACCAATAATAATCATAACAATTGCAACAACTTCTAAACAAATACTTGTGTATACATAAGTGCATTGTTTACACATACACACACACACACACACACATACACATAAACACTCTCTCTATCTCTCTCTATCTTCTCCCATACTCACCTCACTACACCATTGCTACAAACTACAGTTACAACAAAAACAATTATTTAAGACAATTTATACATTTATATGTAGAAAATTTATTAATGCAGTAAATAGTTAGACACAATATACACACACAAACAAATATACAAGACTATACATACATATGTATGTGTAGGTAAAGCAAAAAAGGACTTAAAGTGCAAATATGAAAGTTCTCACCATGAAGTTGAATTTTATATTTTCACATTTCTAACGCGTATAATCACCGTCACATTAACGATGGGCAATGGTGATTGTATGATAATACATATGCTTTTTAAGTTTTGATGTTGTTGGGCACCTTTGATGCCACTAGTTAAATGGCTTGATATAATTTGTAGTTGTATTTGTTTGAAGAACCGCTTTTACAGCTTCCAGAGTTGCGCGTGTAAATAGCGTGTGTTGCCTTCAGAAATGAACAGTCCGTAGGGCAATCACATGCTCGAAAATTAGACGAAGCACAGCCTATCACATCAGGTATTGGAAAAAAGCAGTTCGTACAGTTGGTGATATTCGGTTCGATGGTGTCGGTAATTTTACCGTCTACAGACGGTCTTGACTAATCTCTACCTGGCGTTCGTTCCTGATGTTTTTTTCACCTGTAAATTAGAACTTACGGTTCTTTTGGCTTCATTCTATAATTTTTACGTGTTGGCCGGTTAGAGGGTTAAATAAATAAAATAATAAATTATTTAAGCGGAATTGTAAATAGGAGTATATTTTTCTTTGATATTTTGAAGTGCCATTTCTAGTTTTATGTTTAAGGCCTTTTAATACTTTAGTTTAATAATTGTAGTTTGTGTTAGCATTGGCAAAAGTGCACATTGTGTTCGTCTGGCCTATTTCTATGCATGAAAGGCAACAATATTTGACACCCATACTTGTTTTAATAACGGACCTGCATACCCACAACATGATAGTCATCGTCTGAATTTGCTAAATTTGGTTCAGAGTTAAAACACAAATGTTGAATTTATAATGATAATGAATATTCTGCATAATTCAAAGGTAAAATAAGTAAACACTACCAAAAGCATACACTTTTCACATGGTGAACGGCTTTGCTGACTGGCTTGATGTACTTGAGAGCGTCTTACTAAAATTTTCAGTTGGTTTGAAATAATATTAAAATAAAATGTGCTCAAGAAAAATGAATATACATATTCGGCATAAACTATACAGATAAAAGTATTCACCAATTAATATTTTCAATGAAAATATTAATTTATTAATTTGAGTGGAAAAATTTAATTAATATTATCAAATTGCTTATAGGTGAAAATTTAATTAATTTTTTAATTGATATTACAAATATTTTAATTAATATTACAAAATCATTCATATTACTTTTTTCTGTGTAATTTTATAATAGGAAATTGTTCATGAAACGTCTAGAAGTAAAAAAAATGCTTCAACAATTCTTGCTGAGGCATTTTTATTATGCCATGTATAAGAAAAGACTCATATATGTGGCCTAAGGGTAAAAACCGGTTTTGTTCAGGAGAGCCATTTTAAAGATTTAAATACGTGTATCTTTGGTGTACGATCACTGAGCGTCTTGGTATTGGTCTCATTTGAAAGCGACACATCTCATGACGTCAGGAACGTGTTGGTCAACCTTGAAAACGCGCGTAGGTCGTCCCTCTTGTTTTGTGTAGTTGGTTTTTACTGTTTTCTAACCTAGCGCGCTGTTTCCATGAGTTTGATATCAATTTTGCTCGCGTTTTTTCGAATCCAGGTTTATTTTCTGAAATTATTAATTGTGAATTATAATAAATACTCATTTATAATTCTTTTAAATCGTGAATATCAGTCTGTTAGTACGAAAATTTTTTCGTCGACTTCAATTTCATAAAACGCCCATATCTCTGGGAGGGAACACTTTTGGGGCATGGAATCGGTCTCATTCGATGCTCAGATGTTGTCCACATCAAGAAAAAAAGTGAAAATTGATTTTTTTACCCTTAGGTCCCTTTCTCTATGCGCTGTCACATATACAAAAGTAGCGAAAAATAATTACGAGGTGTCAGGGATTCTGATAGAGGAAACATATTGGTATATAAAGCTATGTGTGCTTTATGTCTAATGTGCTGGATATATTCAGCAACTTTATAGAAAACTTCAAGAAAAATATTTTTTTGGACATATATCCGCCTCATAAAGTTAATTTTTAGCTCTGTTCTAACAAATCGTAAGCACCACTCCTAGGAAAAGGGAAGCCAGGAATAAAATGTTCTAAAAAATGTTGCACATACAATTTTAGTACATATCGGTGGCTCCATTCTAAAACATAGTAAGCGAAAAAAACTTGTTTTGAGATAACAATGCCAGGTCATCCGCAAATATATTGCCTGAATTAGTCCCGTGTCCACACACCCAATAGTGTAATGGATGAGTGCTGCGCAAGTTTATCCAAGACTGTGCGACATTCTTGGACATGGAATGACGCAGATTGGCTGTCCGTTATTATATGGACATTTCTATTATGTATGCGATAAAAACTTAGCCATTGTGTTGCTTTTTAATGGTGGATATATCTGCCTGTAATATGCTACATTCGTCCGGGAGTCTGAAGGACATTTCAATTCTAAATTCTGGAATATATACGCCCCCTCCAACTCTCCCCCCCCCCCCCCCGACTTGAGCCATCCGTGAAAACCTACACGGCTGTGTCCGTAGGGGAGAACCCTTCTTTTAATGAAATACTCAATTTCTTATTGAAATAGGGTTTGGGAGTGCAGTAGTCAATGAGTTCAGGTAGGTCAAATAGTGTTAGTTAGATTTAATTTTTAAAAATTTCATTGTTTTTTTAAGGCAGCTTAATAATAAGAAAATGTAGCTGGGAGTCATTTTAATTTCCATTATTGCTGTTCTTATTAATGGTGTACTTTTGACTAGTTTATTTTAACACATGTCAGATGATAATACATAAGATTCACCTTTAATGGTTAATCATATTTAGTTTGAAATTTATATTCCAGCCTTTATAATTCTCTTTTTAATAATGCAGTAAAAAGAGTATTTGGTTTAATTTGTTTCGCTCCATTGTGCCAAAATTATGAGTTTCTGCCAACGAATTTTATTTTATATCCACATAAAATTACCAAAACGGAAAAGAATTTTCATTAGCTGGATAAAATTTCAAAATATTTCCCAATTATATTACATATTTTTTTTCATATTTCGTTTGACTACACACCATTATGCTGTGCACCATTATGCTAATAAAATTCCTAGTAGAAATTAAGGTAAATTCAATATTGATGGTAACAATTGCAACAATTTAGCAGCTGAAGCTAATACTTGAGCACTAAAATGTTTGAAAAACGTGCAAGCAGTCTTGTGGTATTTGAATTAGAATGCATAATTATGCACTAAAATATGCCAGGCTAAATATTTTCATTAAAAAAAATTTAAGCATTTATTTATTTATTTAATACACTTGAGTGGGATATTAAGTATATGTATTTGAAAATTAAATAATGGCCTGGACAAAATTAGATAAAATTCAAGTAGAATTAAAGAATGAGTGCAATGTATTAAACTGACTTATTAAAAAAATATTTCAGTTTATAAAAGTTTAATAAATTTTTTTTTTGGAAACTAGTTTTTTAAATCGACACGGTCATTAATTTGTTATAATAGATGATCATTTTAAAATTATAAAAAACACGAGCATATGTATACATACATACATATCGTTAGCTAAAATGCAAAAAGGCGTAACTAACAAAAATATAATTTTACAGTAGAAACAAAAAACTAAACAAAAAACTGAGCAAACGTGTAGTTAATTCACCTTGTTATTTGTTAATAAAAGCCTAATTTTTGATTGCAGAAGTGTAATATTTTGCCAAGACATGTAGTTTAATGGCATTCATAATAATCAATCAAAAACTCGATTTTGAATTTTTTGTTAGTTATGCCTTTTTGCATTTTAGCTGACGATATATAATGCATTATTTCAATATATCCAAGAGTTTTATTAAACGAAAACTGTTGAAAAACGACATTAAATTTGAAATTATTTTTAAAGTGCCGTAAAAACTTCAACAAGTATGTATAACTTGAAAATATTTTATAATTTGTATTACATATTTATTGTCACGTTTTTTCTTCTTAATTAAAATACAACTACTACATACATATAATTTAAATTACACAATGCAAATATTTTTGCAGAAGCTTAGTCAACCAGTCCATCTGTTACTCATACAATCATAAGGCCAAGCATTCAGTCACTTCAGTCAACCTTTAACCAATTTGTTGTAAAAACACTTAACTTTTCCAACTCTATTACAGTTATGATTATTAAAAACAGTTAAATGTAGACGTGAACAAGAAGAAGAAGAAGTAGACAAATGCTAGCACCACTTGTAATACACAGCCAAGTACATGAACACGAAACACAGGCACTTACAGATGTATGTATATAAACTATAATTTTAATGCAATAACAATGTAATAATGAATAAAATTATGGTAGACACAAACCATTAATAAACAGTAAGTAACAAGATACAAAAAACAATAACAATACCACTAACAATAAATTACAGTTAAAAAACATTCACATTATGGCCGAAGTATGTATGTATGTATGTGTACGAAACATGGGCGGACAATGAATGGAATGATACATCTAAGAAAGTCGTATTAATATTAATAAATTCAGTAAAGTGCGACTTTGACTCGCGCACGAAGGGTTCCGTACGTTGGGCTTTGAGCATTTTTTTAATACAGTGTTTGTTACGTTTTTTCAGCTGAAATAATTTTTTTTATTGTTTTTCGCTTTTTTCTCGTTTTGGCGATTTTTTAAATTTTGGCGATTTTTTTTTTAACTTTGGCGATTTTTTTCATTTTGGTTATTTTTTTTTGCGATTTTTTTCATTTTGGCGATTTTTTTTTCATTTTGGCAATTTTTTTAATTTTGGCGATTTTTTTAATTTTGGCGATTTTTTCATTTTGGCGATTTTTTTTCATTTTGACGATTTTTTCATTTTGGCGATTTTTCCGGTTTTCCGCGATTTATTTTCGATTTAGAAATTTTTTTTAATTTGGTGCTTTTTTTTCGTTTTGGCGATTTTTTTTTTGATTTCGGCGATTTTTTTTCGGTTTGGCGATTTTATAATTTTGAGATTTTTTTGTTTTACCGTTTTTGAAAATTTCAAGAAGTTTGCTCTTACGGTTTCCAAGATACAGCAAGTTATCAAAATTACATAGTCAAAATTACATTAACTGATGGTACACCCTCTAATTAAAATTTTTTAAATTTTAGTGTTAATTGTTGTAGTCTGTATAAAAATACACTAACTTTACAAATTTCAAGTGCATATACATACAATTGTATGTATATTACATGGGATTTTAACATTTTTCGTTGCTCGTTTTGGCACATCCTTTAATTTCCAACTCTTATGTATTTTTTGTTGTAGCGGCCAAGGGTCTACACACTCTGTCCAAATTTCAGGTCCGTAGCTCTTACGGTTCTCGAGAAAATACCCTGTGACGGACAGACGGACAGCGTAGCGAAAACAATAGGGTTCCTTTTTCACCTTTGGTGTACGGAACCCTAAAAAAGAAGAGAATTAAGTGCAAAAAACTCGAAGATGATTATATCGCCCATTTACTCAAAGAACATTATAACTCAAAAAATGGAAATTTTTAGTTAATAATGCAGTATTCATCAAAAATAATTTTTAATCAGGCTTAAGTTCAGTAATTTCAATTCTTAGTGTGGTTTTATAGATATTGTATCTATTCAGGCTTTCAAGGTCATTAAATTTTTTTAAAATGTAAATAAAAAACGTATTTTTATTTAATTTTTAATCTATCCGACGTTTCGTAGGGACTTCCAACATCTTCAGGGATAATTATAGTTATTTTTATTGAAATCTGGTAACATTGGTAACATATAAAAAGAGCGACTTTAATATTTGTACATATGTATGTAATTACTATTAATGATAATAGAGTATAAATATTGACTTACATATTTTATCTTTTATTCCCATCACATTAATTTTACGATCATCACATTATTTTTACTTATTCGATGCACCATCGGTACATACATGTAAGTATTATTGTAGTGGCTTTATGTTACTTTGTTTTTGCTTTCTACAGTTGATTTTGCTTTCCAGCATTCTAAACTGTGTTGCCAATTGAACATACATATTTTTGTCACGTTCCCATGATGATTTAAGTGAGACATATTAGATTACATGTAGGTATTATTGTAGTGGCTGCACAGAAACATATCAGTATCTCCCCCAGCTAATAAAGTTTAGTTTAATTTGTTTTCTCTTGTTTAGAAACCCTCATTAATTAATAAAAATATTTCATTCAATAAAAATTGAAATGACTGAACTTAAGCCTGATTAAGAAATGGAACTAACACACACGTCATTTTTTCACTAATACATTTGCAACAATTTTATATTGCAATCAACAGTGATAAACAGTAGATCTTCATTTAACCGTTAGTGATGATGCATACATTTATTAGCTATAGTTGATCTACTCTATCATATACATATGTTAGAACATCTAATGTACATATTCCAAACATTTTAAAACTTCGCATTTTATTGTAAAATATACAATTCGTTCGGTCTGAAAAATTCAAATCTATAGAAGTGTATTTATTTACAGCCTTATTTATAAAACTTATTAAGGCTTTATGAAGTGTTTTTAAAACAAACTTTCATAAAAATTTTTTCTTAAAAAGCCTTTATAAAGCCTTAACAATTTTTATAAATAAGGCTGTTATTTTTTTTATAAGAACGAACAATTAAAAAAATATGAAAATTATGTTTATTAATGTAATTATGCATGTTTGACTAGTTTGCTATGACGGTTGCATACATCAAGTGTGATCAGACGTGACTAATACATGCATCATCAATAGCCGAAACCGAAACCGTGGTTTTTAACCCATGAAAACCGAAATAAAAAACCGACAAAAAAGCGTCGGTTTTCATGTTTTACTATAACATAATTATCATGTTTTAAAATGCAGCAAATGTACTTTACATTGAAGCCTTTTATACATTACAAAGCTGTCAGTAACAATGACAGGTTATTTTTAAAGTTTAAAATAACATACATACTAAAGACAAGCATCTTAAGTTTACAAGAATTTTCGGCCTTACATTTATTTGATGCTATAAACTTTGAGTTTTTAAGTTCCTTTAAAGAATCATTAATCTTAATAAAAATGGCTGTTGAGGCCATTTGTCGTTCAGATGCTAATTTTAACCAAGTTGAAGGTGCTCTACAATTTCTGTACCAAAAACTAGATAACTTAAATAAAGATATAAGTCAAAAGAATCTATTAAGAAAAAGCATGAACCAACAAAAAATTTAAATATTGTTGACTAGGCAAAGTATAATTTAAATCCTATAATCACACCGAACGTGGATGTTATTAATTTTGAAACCAAGCTATTGAAGCGTTTATATCCCAACAGTGAATATCAACTAGATTCTGATAATGAAAAAAATTCTGTGGCAATAAGGAGCAAGTGCTTAAGTCATATTTTACTGTTTTACAGGAGTGCACTTTTAAGCGTTCAAGTCGATTTTCAGAAATTTATTTCTTTTACAGTTAAATTAGGAAATTATCTGTTAACCTTTATTTTTTTACACACTATAAGTAACACATTTGAGTTGAAATATACCAAATTATAACCTTAATTAAGCTATTATTCCAAATGAGATTAGAAGTCTAAAAAAAATAAGTCGGAAGTCATAGTGCTATAACTTGATTAAAAATCGCGCTAATAAATTGAGATTTCAACCAGGGAAACTCTCAAATATGCAGATTATGGATGTACCATTAACTCAAAATTTGCTTATCTCGACTTAAGCACTTTTTCCTTTTTGCCACAGAATTACAACAATTCTTTGCAGGAAGAATTCGAATCTGCTATCAAAAAAGCTCTAACAGATGTAAAGCAAAAAGGCAATAATTTTAACGTTCTTCGACAAGAAGTTATAATATATAAGTTATGATATAATATATAATAAAAAGTACCAGAATTGAATACAAACAAGAGAAAGTTATTATTTTTAAATCAGCATTTATCTTCCTAGCATACACACCTATTTGTATACATGCATTCTTTCAAAACGGAAACCGACCAGCTTTAAAAGTTTAAAACCGGAAACTGCGGTTTATTAATTTTCACGGTTTTTGGCAAACCCTGACAAGTAAAAATACTGCAGAGCAAGCAGGACAGATATATGTATATGTATGTTCCACAGTAGATATTTTTAATTAGTTAGACGAAGATGCAAAATCACACGTACACAAAAGTTTACATCACTTTTTCCACATTTATCCTTAAAACAAACTGATAGAAACTTAGATAGAGAAATCCATCACCACTGTCGGTCAAATGAGCGGTAATTTAACTTGCACTGTTCTTGCAAGGTAGTTTGTTTTTAGAGATCGACCGAAGGAGTTTTTTTTTGGCCGAAGCCGAAGCCGAACTTCGGCTAAAATCCTAAACTTCGGCCAAAACCGAAGCCGAAGTCGAAGCCGAATGTTTTAAATTTTAAAAATGATGATGAATTAAGAAAAATTTTTGCTTTTTTGAGATCACTGAAATAGCTGTAATATCTATTGGATACATAACAAGAAAAATAAAACTATTTTGCAATTTCTAGATTGCTTTTTCATATGATCACTCACAAGAACGTCCAAGTAAAAGAAAATAGAAAGCAACAGGGTTGTATTTCAAAGCAACCATTTCAAAACATTTTAAACACAATAGAAACTGTCGGCGAGCAACGACCAAACATAATTTTATTTTTCAAGCTTTTAATGAAAAATATTCGGCTTCGGCTAATCGGCCGATTTTTGCCATAGGCCGAATGTTGGCAGATTACCAATTTTTGGCCGAAGGCCGAAGCCGAAGCCGATTAATCGGTCGAACTCTATTTGTTTTAAGAATTGTTTACCTATTGTAAAGTATACGTAATATTTCCCTAGGAAATGAAAAAATAAATATTAATCATACGTATCACACAGTGAAGCCATGAATAAAATAAACAAGATTATGCATTACGCTGGTCCGTTAGTTTCGTTGTTATCAATTTGCTGTTTGGGTGCCTTGACGTAGAATAAGACTTTAAAAATTAAAATGAGGTTGGGCAGTGATCCGAATTTATTAAAGCAATGGAAAAGATGTTGTGGCCGCGATAATAAAATTATTGTAAGGACGTCGCAAATATGTACCGAAGAATTGAAACCTGAAAATTTCGAAAACAAATTGGCAATTTACAATGGATAAGTTATGAGTTACATATACATATGTATGTATGTATGCATACAAAATAAACTCTTTATTGCATTTCGTTGAACTGAAAATTAGAAGTCTTTACAATTCAGTGAATATCAAACGCTTTAGTGTTATGGAAATTCCTATTCCCTTTGCTTAGAAAAATTCTTTGAAAAAAAAAACAAACTAAAGCCAGCCATAAGGAAAATTATTTTTCTTAACACTCGTAAAATTCATACTGGTAATTAAATAAAACAAACGAAAGACATTTTAAAATCATACGACCAAGCCAAAAAGCTTTGAAGTGAAGACAAGAAATAGAAGAAGTACAACAATAATTTTTTTTATAGAAAAATTTTAGTGCAATATTAACAACATATTTCGTCTAGAAAATGCCCCCAAACATTATACGGACTGGTTTTCAAATGTTTGAAAAGAAAAAAATAAAATAAGAAGCAAGCATTTTTAATGTGGAAAATTCGGTTTGTTTACTGAAAATTAAAGTTTTCGCCCTAAAACAGAATCTGATCGATCGACAACTTGTATTGAGAACAACAATAATATAAGAAAATAAGTTTTTGTTTTCAATATCAATCGCTACCTTAATATAGAAAAGCCATAACTCACTATTTTTTTGGAAATCGAGATTTAAAAAATTTTCAAAACGTTAGATATTCTTCTGTGGAAATATACAAAAAAATCGATTTAAAAAAAATTAGTTAGGGCCTTTCTGTATTAATTATAACTAATCGATCGTACATTTTCTATCACTATTACTATTGATGATAATGTGTACCACGAGAAAAAATATTCCAGCCTTCGAACTCTTATAGAGTTGGTTTAAAGCAACAACATTTACTTTTTTTTTTTAATTTTTCCTTAGGTGGAAACTTTCAAGGAAGGATATTTTTTTTAAAGGACATTTCTGTTCCGGGGAAGTAAAGTAATTTTTTTGTGAAGTGCTAATACCAATATTGCTTAACAAATTTATTTTGAATAAAAAAATCTTTAAAACAGCATCCCAAATAAATCTAAGGTTCTTTAAAAAGGACACGGGATGAGGAAATCAAAAATCCATTGGGCAGTTTGGTTTTGTGGCTTGACTAATGGGTGTACAGTCACATCGCTGCCAAAAAAAGTTATGTCTTGCAGTACTATTGATCTAAACAAAATAGGCCTTGTTCATACTAAAGTTGATTAATATAAAAGTTTATTAATTTTTGATTTATAACAAGTTTATAAAACAGTTTTTCATACAAAATTTGCTTTATAATTCCTTTGAAAAATAAAAATTTTTTTACGTATTAAAAAAATTTATTTGTTGTTGCTTAAACACAGCTAGACGCATTTCGTTGCTGCTCAAGTAACACATCAGTAGACTTCAACCACAATAAAAAAAATATTACAATTTTGGATTGTGTTGGAGTTTAATGATGTGTTACTGGGGCAGTAACGAATTGCATCTAGACATGCCTAATCAACAACAAGTTCAACAGCCAAGACTCTAGCTTTTCTGGGGGAATCGGAGAACCGATTTCACGTACAGACAAACATACATATAGACAGATCCACAGACGGACATCGCTTATTATAAGCACCCAGAACACATATACTTTTTGTGGTCACATATAAAAAATTGTGAAAATTACAAACGGTATGCAAGTAAGTTAGCCTGGGTATATAATATATTAAATTTAATTTTTAAGTTTATACCACACTTAAGTATATTTAAAAATTTATATTTACGTTTCCTTACGGTACTTTTATTCAAAGATTTCTCTTCAACATTCTCCTTCCCTAAACTTATTTGGCTTAAAAGTGTTAAAAATAACTCTGCTGCTCTGCTGTGTTTTTGGGATTTACATAGATTTTTTATTCCAATTTCTTGATTCTACCACCAGTATTGGTTATCGCTAACAGTATTTTTTTGCATTTGCATATTTTTCATTGCACCGTTATAAGCGATTTCTTTTTTTAGCGTGCTCAAAGCTTTGGCAAATAAAAATAACGCATACTTTTGTATTTTTATTTAAGCACAGTCACACAGATAATTGTACATACACCCCAAAAATAAACCTATACTGGCTTATGTATATGTCCCTAGACATGACCTGACCTAACCTAACCTAAAAAAATCGTTAATACCAAATAAATATTTGTAAATGCGAATATTTATTTTGATATTTAAGTTTTTGTAAATTTTGTTTAAATAAATGTGCGTTAAAGTCCTGTACAAGACCATTTATAAGACTTTTCAAGACATGAGAGATTTTTCAACTGCTTTGCTACAGCGCAATATTTTAAAACAAAAGCTAAACAACAATGTTGGCAAGACAAACAATTGAAACAAATGCCTTGCCAACAGTGTTGTCGTTGTCGTTGTGCGTCGTTCTAATGTATCCTAAATTTTGTATAACATATGACAATTTTTACGTAAAATTGTTTTTTCTTATTAATATCTTTTTACAAAGCTACCAAATAATGATTGTAGCAAGTCATTAACATTGAGATTGCAAGTTAATTTTTTGCTACACAAGTTAAAGTCTACCAACTTTATTTTCCAACATATAGCCCGATGTCTTTATCGAATTACCGCCTACAATAGCTAGTCTAGGCGGTGCAAGAACCGGTACTGCGACTCCTGATGAGCCTTTTGTGTCATAAATCTATAAATTAAATCAAGCTCTCTATGTGTCTCCTTTTGAAAGTCAGCACAGCGATTGGAGAAGCCCAGTTAATATCATCTGCATACTGAAACTCAGATTGATATATTCGCAAAGAGTAAGTGCCGTTATCTCGTCACCTTCTAATCGTAAACGACACAAGGGCGAACGAACGTGGTTACTCTTCCATAGAGGATAAATTCAATACAAAGTGACCACAAAGAAAACCAGTAACGAGCCGTAAATCATTACTGTTGAGGTTCAGGGTGCCAATATAGGAAAAGTACTGTTTTAGCCTGACTTAAACCAGAAGAAGTCAGCCACATTTCCTTAGCGGCCGAAAAATCATCTCCTTTGACCATAGAGATTACATTCAATCAACTTACTTTACAAAATGGCTTTGGGCCCATAAACGGAGCAGAAGAGGTCCTTCTGGCCAGTTCATCCACTTCCTCGTTCCCCGGATGACCGATGTAGCCAGATATCCAGTAAATGGTAACCTTGTTCCATATGTATAGCTTTTGTAATGAGTCAAAGCACTCATAAAATGAGGGAGTTAAGAGCTGCCTGACTATCGGAAAATAAAGCTTTATATATGCGCCCCTATTTAAATTATTGTCAACACATTTGGTAATTGCCTGTATTTCTGCCTGAAATACCGTAGGCCATTTTTCCATGACCAAATAGATATATACGTTGAGCCCAGCGACTCCAGCACCAACTCTATTTTCCATTTTGGATTCATCCAATTCACAGTGAGACCGTTTTCGTCCCACAGTGCCCTTGATAGAATTGTGACATTGATACTCCTATCGAACCTCAGTTCACAGTTTATCCTGCCACTAGGCATACTATGCCCAGTAGGGCATTGTACTCATTACCGCATAACTGACTCATTTATTTTTACATAATACACAAATCAAAATACAAATGAAGCTTACAGATAAGTATAAATAAAGTTCGATTTGTTTTAATAAAATTTTCCAGAATTTAAAAAAAATAAATTTTATTTTTGGCGTCGTACATATAACACAGTGCAACAACAAAAACCATAAAAACTCCAATGGGAAATGAAAGTAGACCATTAAGTAAACAGAACTGCCAAAGGGTTTTGAAAAGTTACCTCGAATTAAATTTTTATGAACTCTCGAAGTTGGGCCATTTTTGACCATTTTTTGCACTATGAGTGAAAATTAAAAAAAAACCAATACAAACGATTAGCTGGAGTCAATAAAGAAACAAGAACTGAGGACATGAGTTCTTTGTTTCGTACAAATACATTTAAAACAAAAATAAATTTTAAAATTTTGTTTTTGTTTCAAATGTGTTTCTACGAAAAAAAGAATTCATTCAACATTGTGAAATAGACAGTAAATGTTTATTAACCCGTTAAAAACGTGAAGTTTTAATTTTCAATAACTTTCAGAATGATTTCTAAAAATTTTTCATGGTTTATTTGATAAAGTTAAAATAATTTCAGATTCATTTGATCCAGAATAGTTTTAAATTTTTTGGAAAAAGACAATTAATGTCATGTAGTGCATTTTAATCCAAAAGAGATATTTTCTTTATATTTGACCACGCCTATACCGCCCACCATTTGTTGAAATAAAGGAAAAAACATATTTTTCATATTGGATTCAATGCAACAATAAGTACACACAATTACATTCCATTAAATATTTTTATATATTTATGTATATGAGACGTTTTTTTTTTTAATTTTCACTCATAGTGCGAAAAATTGTCAAAAATGGCCCAATTTCAAGAGTCCATAAAAATTAAATTCGAGCTAACTTTTCCAAACCCTTTGCAAGTTTTGTTTACTTAATGGTCTACTTTCACTTCCTATTGAGGCTGGCGGTGATGACCCGAACTTTGTCGCACGGTTTAATATCTGTGTTGCAGTTATGTTGTAAGTAAATGAAGACAAAAATTGGACATATATGTAACCGCCATAACCGCCAAAAAAGCTTAACCGACACAACTCGTTTTTTTACGGGAATCGATTTGGTAAAAAAAAATCAAATTTGAAGATTGTGTCGCTTGAGCTTTTTTTTTGGCGGTTATGGCACAATGGGGAATATTTTTGATTTATTTGATAAATGAACCACAGCAATTGCAAATTCAGAAACAAATTTAAATTTTTCTAAGGGGTACGTATTTTTATATTTATGACTGTATGTATGTATGGCTGTGCAATTGTGTATATGTGCGTGAACATGTGTTACATTGTATTTCTGTTGCTGCCGTCTTCCTTTTTGCCATATTGCTGCTGTTACTTTTTTTTTAGCTATCACAACAAGCTTGGTTATCGAAATTTCTGTTGCCGGTATTGAATATTTTAGTGTGTGATTTCTGTGTTCCGTTTTTTTTTCTACCAAATCTTTTGTAGGTGCCATTGTTTTTCCATTGTAGCTGTTATTGTTTTTACACTTGTTGTTATATTTTTTTGTGCTTTAGCAGCTGTTTTTGTAATTGTTAATATCCATGTGTGTGTAAGCGCAAGGGTGTGTGTGTGTGTTTTTGTGGATTAGTTATTTTGTGATGGATTTATTCTCCTTTTTTCTTTACACTTTCCTATTGTTGTTATTTGCATTCGTTTTTCTTTTCTTTTTTATTAAAGTCATCATTTTTTGTGAGCATTAAGGTTCTTTTTTCTGATGTTTTTGCTGTTGCTGTTATTTGTTTGATTGTGGGTTTTGTTTGTCATACTGATTGAAAATTATTTGTACATATTTACATATTTCTTGTTCATATTGATTCTAATACCAACACCATAACCAAGAATTCCTTTATGTGTGTTGTGCAAAAAAATTCTATTTACATTATCGTTAGTCTCACAACAGATACATAAAAATACACACATATATGTATGTATATGTATGTTTGCACATGTATGTATGTATATAAACATTTAAAAATACGGATTTGCTCATTGCATGCTCATGTCTATTTGCATGCGGTGGTGACATTGTTTAGCTATAATGCATTGCATTCTATTGAAACTCGTATGTGTTGGCAATACTTTTTCTATTTTAATTTGTAGTGTTGTTGCCATTGTTGCTAGTTTTGTTGGCTGTAGTAAGTTGTTGGCATTGACATTTGATATTGTTTATATTTTTTTTACCATTTTTATGATATCCTTTGTTTTGTTTTTGCCATATATCGACATTTTCATATGTTTTTATTTTTATTTTTTATGTGTACATAATACATACTACATAGATTGTATTCATGTTGGGGTTTATATAGTTTTTTTTTAGGAAAAACAATTTGAGTTTAAACAGTGTGAAATGTTTGCATAAAAACAAGTCTTTATAAATGAAGTTTAGCGATTTTAGGTTTTGAAGTTATTTTGGAAACGGGTTTTTTATATTTGGTAAGGATTTTCAAACCGCTGATCCGATCTTGAAAATTCTTGCACTATCAGCGTCAAACATCGTATATTTTTTGGGAACTGGTTTTTTATGTTTAGTTCTAAGTTTTTCTGAAAAACACATCTTTGGGATGGTTAGGGCAATTTTCGGGTTCGATTGTTTTACCAGTTTTAAGAACACTTTTTATTTTTTAATTTTCTTATTGCTTTTTGTCGGTTTTTATTGCTTTTTTAAACATTATCAGTGAGTAACAAATAACAAAACATTCATAAATGTTAAGTATAGTTTCCAAGATATCAGATCAACGTGAGTGGAGCCGCGGGTAAAATCTAGTAAATTATATAAATGAAATTAAATAATTTTCTCACATAATAGTTGAATATTTTTTGAATTTTGCAACTTTTTATAATTATTGCTCAATAATTACTTAATCATATATTGAAGTATTAAAGAACTAAAGTTGGGAGCAGAGTAGTCACTGTAGTGTGACGTAACGAGTTGCCCTGCAAGCTGTCAAAAGTTAAAAACGGCTGTTTTAAAGAGGAATGTATAGTTACAGTTGTCATTGCAGTGGATGTTGAAGTGCTAAACTCGAAGTCTAAAATGTTTATATATGTAATTAATTATGCAAGTGGTCTAAGTTTTTTAAATAAATTAAAAAAAACTACAATAAATATTTAATAAGTATTAAATAAATTTATATTAATCGAGACTAGTGCAGCTCTAAATTAAAATGTTGCATAATATAAAAAAGAAGAGAGGTGTTTTAGGACACCTGGTTAGAGCAATGCTGCTTAGCAAACTTCATGTGTTAAATAACAATGCAATAAAATTATATTATATCGTGCCATAACCACCAAAAAAGCTTAAGCGATATAATTTTCGAACTTAATTTTTTTTAACCAAAATCCATTATTATTAAAAAAAAGTCCAAAAATATGACGGTAAAGCTTTTTTCGGCGGTTATGTCTTGTTTGTGCTCATGTGCAAAAACAATATAAAAAAAATTGAGCAATCGTTTTCATTAAACATTTTGTTTCGTTTATTTTCGTACTCAAGTTATTATGTACAAAGAAGTCAAAACAAAAATAAGTTTATAACTGTAATAGTGCCTCGCTTATGTGTCTGGCATAAAGAGCATAGCTCTAAAACCAAATACAGACTTGGATCACTTTCATAATTATTGGCACATATGTCAACTAGGGTCATTAAAGTATTATATCAAGTATGTTAAAGAAAGGATTTAATATTTTTGTAGAGAAATATATATGCAGTTGGAAACGCATTTATTATATTTTTTTTAACAAGTATGGTGTTTAAAGTTTTAGATATTATTCTTGCATAAGTTTACAGGTTTTTTAAGTAACCATTTTTTCTTACTGCCCCACTAGTTTCGTTGTCAGCTTCAGCTACTCTGTTGCAACTACTTTATTCTCTTAAAGCATTATTGTCTTATTATATTTGGTCGAGATTTTATTTGCCTGCTAGGCTATCTCCTGAAAAACTTCAGTTCATAGTGAATTGTCCTGAGTTAATGATTGCTGTTTCCTAATATATTTGTCTTTCTGTTTTATTTTACATCAATTTGAAATATTTTTTTAAACCACTATTTGTTTTCAGTAAAAAAAGGGGCAAATATGTAGTAAGTTATTTTGTTGTGATTTATTACCGATGTCAAATGCATAAATTTGATTATTTCAAAATTTATTACTATTTATTTGGGCCAATTTTTTACATTTTGTAAAGAAACTAAAAACTTTATTTTTTATCTAGTGTTGCCAATATTTTTCAAAATAATATTTAGCAAATAAATGTAATAAAATTACTTTAAACTATTATTTTGTTTGGTTTTTGAAAGAAAAATTTTCCAAATCAAAGCGTTTTCAAAGTTCCAAGCTCTTTAATGTTTAATTGAAACTGCGAAAAAAACCTAAACTCAAATAAAAGAAACAAATACTGGCATGCAGGGTCTGTGCACTGCCATACATGCATATGAATGCTTTAATAATACATATGTATATACATATGTATATGTAAATATATATATGCATACATGTGTAATACACATTAAATGCACACATACGCACACTACATACATACATATGTAAGTATGCACACTTTCTTGTACTCGCATTGTTCTTACATCAAAATCATTCAACTGTTAATTGTGAATGAGTGTTTGTACATATTTGTTTATATTGTTTGTGGTCTAAATATGTACTTTTTTGCATACATCTACATATCGCACACTAAATCATAAAGAGTCACAACTCAAATTTATAAAAGTGCTTTTGCTTTTTTATAAACCAGTTAATTGAAGAAATCTGTATGCAAAAGCAAAATCGATTCCCTTCAAGACTTCGTTAATATGACGTTGGAAGGTTTGGGCCGCGTTCCGTAGACCAAATGTCATGAAACAAAACTCAAATAAGCCAAACGGCGTGATTATGGCTGTCTTAGGTATATCGCATGGCTCCACGGGTATCTGATGGTAAGCCCTTTGTAAGTCGATAGAGGAAAAAATGTTCTTTCCGTGCATAATACTCGTTATGTCACGTAAAAATGGTATTGGATACCTGTCGGGTAAGGTGATGCTGTTAAGGGCACGATAATCGCCGCATGGGCGCCAGTCCCCGTTTGGCTTTTTTACCAAATGTAGTGGGCTGGCCCAATTACTTTTTGACGGTCTACATATACCCTTTTCCATCAAGTACTCAAACTCTTTTTTTGCAGCTTGGAGCTTATCCCCCGCGAGTCGACGTGCGCTAGCGTATGTGGGAGGACCGTTTGTGGTAATGTGATGCGTGACCGTAGAGTCCACTGGGCGCTTGTTGGCATTAATCGTACCTAACTCTCTATACTCGTATAACAGCTGGGCGTAATTATCTTTTTTGTCGTATGCTAAAATCTGAACATAGGCAGTACGTGCGGGACGTGCCCTTGCCTCAAGCAGCGTAGTACGATCGATAAGCTTACCTCTCTTGATGTCAACCAAAAGATCGTAATGCTTCATAAAATCTGAGCCTATAACATTCGCTACCAAAAAAGTCCATGTATAATTGCGACGTAGACCCAAAGAAATGCTTAACGTTTTCTCACCGAAGGTTTTGATGGGGGACCCGTTAGCAGCAAACAATTTTCTAAAAATCCCTACACGCAAACCCTCAACACTACCAGCTGGTAACACCGAAACGTCGGCACCAGTGTCGATTAAAAAATTCTGTTTCGATATGCTGTCATTAATTATAAGACGGGCTATTTGGCATTCATCTCGAGATCCGCCCGCCAGATCGGAAGATGAACATGGCTGACGACATTTTGTGGCTTTTTCGCCAAATGTCCGATGGTACCAGCAATGGTCGCTCACTTGCTTTGCTGGAGTGGCATCTGTTTTTTGTCGTCGTGTAGAACTTGATCGTGACCGACGTACATTTTTATTGTTCTTGTTACAAAGGCTATTTATCTGTTGCTCTATGCGATCGAGTCGTCTATCAAATTCGCTTTTAGAAGTTTATGGCATTGTAGATACCACAGATAAATGCGGAAACTCTCCCACCTCCATAATTTTGTCTGCCAACTTCGCTAACTCGGTCAGATTAGCATCTGACGCTTGTAAGATTGCTCTGACTTGCGCTGGCAAACGCTGCAACCATAGCGTTTTCAAAAAATCAGTTGTTACCTTGTCCTTTGACAATGTGCTTAACTCATTTAAGAGTTGTGTCGGTCGCTTGTCTCCCAAATCAATTTCCGATAGTAATTTTTGCGTCTTTTTTGTCCGCTCTCACAATAGCGTTCTATTATGCACTTTCTAAGATTTGTGTATTTATCGGTCTCCGGTGGATTTAAAATAGCGTCTGATATTTGCACGAGAACATTCGATTCTATTGCGGCGATGACTGTATTAAACTTCGATGTGTCACCACTTATGCCGGCAACAGCAAATTGTGCTTCTACCTGCGCCAGCAAAATTTCAGCGTGATCGGGCCAAAAGGGTGGAACCTTTACAGCTACACGATTAACGGTTGTTGGCTCGGTACTTGATGTGCTCGGCGTCGGGCCTTGCTGCGTGCTGCCACCAATATTGTCTTGCATCCTGAAATATTCTTTAACCAATCGACGGGGTCACCACTTTGTGGGGGTGTTCGTATTAATAGTCAATTATGTAATTACAAAATTCAATTTATTTATTTTTAAAATTAAAGATTACTTATATTTAATACAAAAAGTTTTATTGAAAAGCAAAGGAAAAAACGAGTCTATTTCAAAACGAGAGCTGAACGGGTAATTGTCAAACTTAAGCTGTTTGCATTTCAGCGTAGTACAAAAAGGTACTTTTTTAGCATTAGTGCTGTCACTCACCACAAATCTATAACGACCTCAACAATTTCTTTTGCAATACGGTCTTCTTGAAGAATATAAAATACCGTTATGCTTGTTTTTATGTCACATACTTGCGTCATTTGTACAGTATCAACAGTTCTTTGCAACTACTCAGCATCTGACATTTTTTGAGTTGTGACTCTGTATGATTTAGTGTGCGATATGTAGATATCTACATATGTATGTTTGTGGGTCCCTATGATTGAAGACTTAGTACAACAAAGGAACTACCAGCTCTCAAACACACAAACACTTAAATAATAAAACTAACTTTCTATCTGACTGGTTATGCTATGTTAAGACGACGAGTTGAATAACCTGCTTCGCTCTCTGAATCATGTTCATGAATCATTCTGTTTAGACTACGCATTCGTGCTTCGTGTGCAGTGTGCCAATTTAGTGCTTTTCGTACGAGATTCCATGTTTTTTATTTCATAACAGTGCGGAATTTTTCAACTTGTTGCTTTTTAAAAAAAGGCAATAGCTTCGTGATTTTTCACCTTTGATTTCAGTGCCTTTAGTGCGTTTTATAAATCCACTAAATATTAATTTGTGATAGTCTGGTGGCTTTATAAAAAACACCAAATAAGAATTTTCCACTTTTTCAAATCTGATTGCACCCCTTGTACCGTGTAAACATACTATTAGTGTAAACATGATGAAATTGCTGCCAAACGAAGTATCTGCATTAGGGTTTGGGATTTCCCGGACTTTTGCACTTCCCGGGAAATGGGAATGAACACAACGCGTTCTCAGGAGGCTAATCTTTTAAATTAGGTAGATTTATTTATGTAAGCATTCTTTTTAAATGAAAATAAATTTGGCTGTCACGTACGCCACAAAAGTCTATATATTTTTGAAATAACGTGTACTTTAAATTTCCGGTTTTCCCGGGATAATACAAAAAATTTACCGGGAATATTAGGCAGACATTTCCCGGGATTTACTGCCCGGGAATTCCCGTTTCCCAAATCTTAATCTACATACATATGTGTATAACTACATACTAACATAAAAAAGAGAATTGGTAAAAATTTTAAAGAGAATTTGTAAAAATTTTACATTGTCAAAAACGATATCATTTGGCACAGCAAAAAAATTTATGTTTTCCCCCACAGTCAAATATTTTTTTACCATAGTACTTTTCTACCGTTTGACACATGCCCAAAACTTATGTTTGGAAAAAAAATTAATTAAAAAAATATCTCATTTAAAAAAGTACACTTTTTGTACAAAAAGCTTTAAAAATAGATACTTTGAAAAAAGATCTTTTACCATTTTAAAAACTACCATATCAAAAAAGTACCTTTCAGGAAAAGAACACTATCACAAAAGTACCTTTTCAAAAAGGTACCTTTTACAAAATTTTTTTTTAAATAAAGTACATTTTGGGAAAAGTACCTATTCAGAAAAGTGCCTTTTCAAAAAAGTACCTTTTGAAAAAAATTAACTTTTAAAAAAAGTACCTTTTATGAAACGTGCCTTTTCAAAAAATTCCTTTTGCAAAAAAGTACCTTTTAAGAAAGTACCTTTTACAGTTACCTTGTATAGAAAGTACTATTTGAAAAATAACTTTTGTTAGAAATAACTGTTTAAAAGTACAGTTAGTCCTAGTTTACACTATGCAAGTGTTATTGCTAAGCTGAATAGTTTGTTAAGAGAAAGAGAGACGAGTGGAAAAGAAACGTTTCTGTTGCCCTCGTCTCAAACTAATCAGCTTAGCAATAAGACTTGCATAGTGTAAACAAGTAATTAGTAAAAAGAACTTTTAAAAGAGTAAATTTTTTTAACACTATCTTTTATACATATATGTTGCAGTTTACAAAAAGTACCTTTCATTTCATTTATCTACCTTTTATTAAAAGCATGTTATGTGCAACCTGGTGTACAATTAAGCTGAATTAAGATGAAACTAATTTCAGGAAATGAATAGTAGTAAATCAAACTTGTTTACGATGATTTTACATTGTCTGGTTTATTCTACGTGTTAGACATAATATATCGCTCTTATTCCTCTAAAAGGGCTCAACTCAATAGCTTACAATTTTCACTTAAAAAAACGATGCCATTTCGGCAACAAATAAAAATCTATGCATTTTTGTTAAATAAGAAAAATTTAAAAAAATAACACATTTATTTTGCCTCTACTGAGAATTTGTTAATTTTCTGTTTGATGCCCTTTGGAGGAACAAGTGTGATATGTTTAATGTGAGCATGCTGGTAAGCTTCTTTTGTGCTTTAACCCTATTCAAATAAAATAAAAATAATGTTAGAAATGTAAAAAAAGGCCCATTAAATCTACAGAAAAACAAAAAAGTGTATTTTGCCCATATACCAGTAAATTCCATACTTAGAACTAAAACAAAAGCATAATAAATTTGGCCTTAGTTGACTTGTGTTTTAATGTCTTTCTGACATAAAGCAGATATTAAAAGTAAGACAAAATGTAATCTTAGAAATCTTTTTAATATTTATAAGCAGGAAATTGTAATAAAAGTAATCACTGTTAGAATGGAATTACTACGAGTATTACAGACAGTTAATTCAAACTGTGTGCAGTTTTATTAATACAAATGAAAGGTAAATTGGTAAAGGTAAAGTGTTTTAGGGCTTAAGGTGTTGTTTAATATGAAAGTTACTTTTTAGTATGAAGTGAAGTGCTGGTAGATGATTAAGTTGAAAGAAATTGTACACATATATACATACTTGCTTAGATATTTGTAATAATTACAAATTTGAAATTTAAAGCGGGTCTTGAATGAGCTCCAAATAAGATTTTAATCTTCAATTAAGGAAAGTCTGATAAATTCGAAATCACGTTACCAAAGTCATATTTATATATTTTAAAATTCCTTTAAAGCCCTCCTTAGTGTAATGTTGCAGCAAGTTTTGCGTAATGTACTATAACTTTAGATCGCTATTATACTTATACGGCCCTGTGTATAAGCTAAAATTGGCATGAAATTAGCATAAGTGACGAAATTGAATTAGATGTTAACGAGTTCAGCCATACAATTTAATATTAAAATTTTTTGCATTACCCAACTTTAACCCACCTCTAAGTCCTAGCATGAGCTTTTAATGTGAAGTTTCATCGCAAAACTCTTTAATAGTTTTTTGAACATGAAATTTTGCTACTTATGCTAACTTCATGCTAGTTTTTGCTTGTACATAGGGCCGATAGAATCTTACCCAAGGACATATTTATTTTCATACCCAATTCAATTAAAAATAAAATATTAAACCAGGAAGTAAAAATCTCAATCGCATCCAAATTTTTATCCAGCTAAGAGAAAGAGAGAGAGAGAGAATGAACTAAAAAATCGAGTATTTGAGTATAAACAACCGACCAACTTCATGGTGTTTGTGTAAAGTTTCGTCATTCGCTTAAATTAATGCATACTCGTAAGGCAGAGGAGATGCACTGTTTGCTTTTCCGCATAACTTTTGTCTTAGTGCTTACTTGTATTAAACTTATTTTTTCTGGTTTTTCAGGTTAATTTTACATATTCTAGCAAACACTAGCAGAACGGAACAACAAGCTGCTTTCGAAGGCCACCACACCGTCATCATTAGCGGTATTGTGTAAAAGCAGAATCAGCTGCTTGCAACAGCAATGGCAACTGTGAAGTTTTTTGTTTTGGTTACAAATAAGTAAAAAAGTACCAATATGACTTCAACAGAAGCAAAACTGTAAAAAAATGCTTAAACACTTAGGTAATTATTTAAATTATTATTATAATATTAAATTTTATTTAAATCAATTTGACTGCCCCATTCCAAAAGATGCTTAGTCGACATAGCATGTTATGCTGGGAATAGCATTTCTGAATTCATCGTTTATTAACTTAGCTTCTGTAAACTTTTGATAGTAACCGAAGTATTGTATCAAAAGTTATGAGCAAAACTGTACTTAGCATAATTTGTCAAGTTTAAAAAACCTCCCTTTCAAATGTTTTAAGTGCACTTAGCATGGTTGAGTTTGCAATTAAGTACTCAAAAAAAAATTAATTTAAATTTTTCTCCAAGCTAAAACATGCTATATGTACTTAGATGGACATTGTAGGTGAGAAAGGACCACCAGATAGATGCTAAGTCTATTAAGAGGACAATCTGAAGTATTCTAAGTCACTTTTAACTATGACCTACAACAAGTTTATAAGGTTTAAATAATCTATTCCATTGCAATTATTATTTGATTACAAAAAGTCTCAAGTTTCTATCTCACAACATTCCCGAGATATCATCAATAAACTTTGAAGGCGTTTATCTCAAAACTAGCTTTTTTGACTTAGCATGTTTTAGAATGAAGCCGTCGAAATGTTCAATTCACTAGCTTGTATTGTCTTATGCGTATTTATTGTTAGTAATTTTCCTGCAAAAGTTTGTTCTAGTTATTAAATTGGGTTTTGTCTGTTTTAAAAATGGTTTAAAATAAATAGTCGGCAAATATGCTAAGTCCACTTTTTTTTGTGCAAAGTCAGTTTTTAATGTAGAATGCAACTCAAAACACAGCACTTTGAAAAATTAAAATATGGTTATGTTGTTTTTTCTTGCTATTATGCAGTGGCAAGTCCAGAAAAAAGAAAAAAAAACACCTGTTAAGACCAGGGGAAGAAAGTCTGCATTTAGTGTACTCGCATTTAGTTAACCAATAACTTTTTATGTTAATTTAAAATAATAAAATTAATAGTTTCATTGACTTCACACAGATTTAGTTTCAATAAATTTAGATAGTTTTTTGTCCTTGCTGAAAAATTAAAAAAAAAAACACTCAGCATAACTATTTGCCGCCTAAGCCAACGATATAGTAAAACAGTATTGAGGCCAGGTATGGGAATATTCTATTTGTTAGATTACTTTGTAAAAATCTTTTGATTATGTGCTAGCTAACACCGGAAAATAAATTCTTCTTAATAATAAATATATACAATGTACATAGATGAAATTTGGTTATCTAAATAAAATATTTTTTTTTCTGATTGAAAAAAAGAGAAAAGAAAACATTAAAAATATATAAATGACCTTAAGCTTAATAAAATAGTTTCATTTAATAAATATAAATTTAATTAAATTGACATTAGTCAACTTCGATTTGTGACTTTTAAATATATGATAAAATAGCGATACAAGAAGCAGTGTTTGAAAAACTGCCAGCAAAACAGCAACAGCACTAAAAAAATGCTTTTGCTGTGCTGCGAAAAGTTTATTTGTTTTTTTTTTAACTTTTGTTGGTGTGCTGTGCTGCGCACATGCCTGCAATTAAGTCACAGCACAGCTACATCGCCCGTTGTTGATAACTGTTCTGTTGCTTTTACTTCGAAATTTCTAACAGTTCAGTCAAAGCACAGTTTAAAAAGCTCACTTTACGCTATAACTGCCGTGGCACTGTGGGCGAAATGGTCGATCTAGCGTCGTTTAATTCAATTTTCAATTGCGCCAAAATTGTGTCTCAATCGATTACTAATATACCACTGAACTTATATATCGATTCTTTTTTGATTGCCATGATCTAGTTGCAACAGCTGTGAGCTGTCAAACACAAAATATGTTTCAGGCGGTGCATCAATAAGGTTTAACACGTGTTTTCTTTGCATTGCCAAATGTTCTCTAAATTTACATTTGTCTCAATTAAGTGGAAGAAAAGTGGTTTTATTTTTAGTTAGAGGTATGTATGAACTAAAAAAAAAATGTTGTTTGTGACCTGTGCTTAACTGAAAAAAATAGAGTTGAAGTTGACTATACCACTAACTGCTTGAAAAAAGCCAAAATAAGATTTCCGTGGACCAGAACTTCTGATATTGGTGGGTATTGGTGCTAGAATATTTTTTTTAATTACTATGTTGTCTTGTTGTGATTGTAAAATATTCAAGTCATCTGCTACTTTATGCTACTTTACATGATATTGCATTTTTTAGGAGCAATGTTGGTGCTCAGACGAGAAGTTTATTTACTATGGCGCAACGAGCTTGTGGCTACTAAAAAATTTTCTGCCGTTGAGAGTCATATATTTCATAATAAAATTAATATCAAAATGTATAATGCTAATGAAATCCTTGTAATAAGCAAAAAAAAATTTTAAATTTTGTAGCACAATTGGTTCAGAAATGGAAATTTAACCATAGAATCAGCCACAAATTTGAAGAAAACAACTCGGAGTGGTTAGACGGACAACTTTTATTAGTTGATCCACTGACTAATCGTGGGAGACCCGATTAGATGTTTGACGAATGTTCCAACAAAACGAAATTAAGTAAAGTTTCCCAAATTGTTAAGGAAACACCTCACAGTGAGCTCGTACTAGCTACAACGAGCAGTTTATACAAAGAACATTGTGTACCTTGCACTTGTGATTCATCTAGTAGTTCCTAATCGGAATAAAAATCTGTTATTACTATTGCAATTAGTATTGCTAGTTTTTTGTGCATTATAATTTAATTTTTGTCATGAAAACAACTGAAATATATGAAGATTGAATAAGGCCAAAAGTAGTTATTTCAAAATTTTAAACAAAAAAATTAATAAATAAATGTTAAAAAAAAAGTTGTTTATATTAAAAGTTTAATATATTTTTAGTCCAAAAGAATGTGAAACATTAAATTTATTAATTAATTAATTAAATATATTAGCTTTATCATATTTTCCTGAATGAAATAAACAATGTCTAATTTATGAAAAAAAATTGCAACTTTCACAAGAACAAAAAATATATATATATATTTAAAAAAATAATTTTTTATTTAATATTGTATCTTTTTTTTTTTTTTTTTTTTTTTTTAAATAAAGAGAAGTAACACTCAGGCAATTAATGCCTACTACTATTACTAGGTGTTACCTTCTTTAGGAAAGGGATAGTGATAGAGAAGACAGGTGGTGAAGGGAGAGATAGAGGAAAGCTTCATTCTTTTACAACTCTGCTTTTTTGCACGTTTTTTTGATAATGCAGTGTTGCAGCGCCATCTGGTGTCAAATAAGGCGTATTAAATTTTTGAAGCTGTGTCTTGTAGCCATTTTATTGATTATTTTACTTCGCCGATGATTTTGCTACACAACGAAGGAGGGCGCTCCGATGTTACATTAGGACTAGTATCTTCTGAAGTCGGTATATTTAAGTGACCAGTGACTATGCCTTCATCACTTGAACTTTCCTACAACAACTGATACAAAGGGACACTAATGCACATCAGAAAAATGCGTGGTGTTGTTATTCAATGACTGTTGGATACAGGGATTGAACCCAGGACCTTCGATTTTGTAGTCAACGTGCTAACTACTTCAGCCAACGCCACCCTCTTAATCTATTTTCAACTAAAAAAAATATTACACAAACAAAAAAATTTTTTCCTTAAGCGCTATTAATTAAACGCCGCTAGATGAGCCTTTTCCCCCACTGTGCGTGGCTATGAATCATCGTTTGTTTGTTGTTGTTATTGTACTTAATTGCTTAAGAAGCTTAGCCTAGCTAAAACAAAGTGACAGCAAAACAAACAGTCGAATTTTGTGTGCTGTTGCTTTGACTTTAGCTGCAACAAAGTTGAGTAAATTTTTTTTTCGTTTAACAGCACAGTCGACAGTAGTTTGTTCGTTTTTTTTGTGCTTTCGTTTTGCTATGGGCTTTGAAACTTTTTGGCAGTCACAGCACAGTTGAAGCAATTGAATTAAAAGAAATGGAAGCACTTTCAAACGCCGACCACAAGGCCAGTTCTCGTTGGATGTAACCTCCATTGATTTGCCTCCACTCTATGACAAAGAAAAAAGATAAAATTTACTAAACAAAGTTGGTTTTATAGTCCAAGTGGCCATATAAAACACTTTTTGTGCATTTCATAATACCTGAGAAAATATCATAAAGGGAAATATTGCTAAGTCGTAAAATTGCTAAATTCATTTCATGGCTTTTATGCATCTGAAAACAAAAATGTTTAGCAAGGAAAATGAGAATAAGGTTGCTAGCGAAACTATTGCTTTACTACAAAATCATAGTCTGTGTTTAGTTAGTTGAACTTTATTTATCTTTTATTCTCTTTTCTTATTCAACTTCGTTCATATCGTCATAATGTGTTTATTACGATAACCTAAATAATGGCTTGCAAAGGAAAGCGTTGGTTAGTGTTTGTGTAAACTTGGCCAACAATAAATAAAATGCATTATAATGATAATATAAGTTGAGGGCGACAGCGTAATTATAGTCTTGTATCTGCTTTCCATTTGCTTCGTATGAAAAATATGTTTTACGTTCATATAATTTTCTACCTAAATGTTGGTTTATTACTTTATGAACAATAATTTTTATTAAAATTAAAAAACAAAAATTGTTGGCCATTTGTTGATAGTTGGGTTGCTGGTAAATGGGCTGGTTGTTGAATGTGTTTTTAAAGAAAAAAAGAAAAGAGAAAACAAATGAATTTAAAATGCTATATTGGATGTGTTTTAGATCAAAATATTTTCTGTAAGATGAGGTTGGTTTACGTGGGTGTCTGCTACCTGCAAGCAATCAAGTAAAATCCTTAGATTCAGATTTATTAAGCCTAGATCTGACTATCGACACAATCAGTAACGGATTTATGTTTAATGTCTTCCTAGGCCTCGTGTGATATGCCGCCCTTTTTGTTCTATGAATAAAAGTTTTTTAAAATTAAATATGCAATTTATAAATATTTTAATTACTACACTGTGCAACAGTAAATCCGCACGTTCCTGAAAAATCGATGTATTACCAAAGGGAAATAAGACCCTATACAAAATTTGGCGATTTTGGTGACTAATTAATTTTTATGAACCTCCATAGATTTCGAAAATCAGTGTAGCTAAAAGTCTACTAAATAAATCTCATTAACATTTTATGCCAAAAAAATGATTTCCTCATGCACTTTTTTTCACTTCTTTCAGAATAACTAACGTGTCTAGGCACCCTAATAGGTCATACAGGCCAATTTCTATATCAAAAATTTTAGTTTTTCACTATTTTCCTGTTTAGTTTTAGTAACACTTTTTGCAAAACAAAAGTATAGTATATTATATAGTAAAAAACGAAAATTTAATATCCGTATTTATTTAAAGGAGCAGTCAGTCAAAACGACAACTGTTGAAACATGTCAACTGCTGAAATTCTCCGTTGCGTAAAAGCTTTTAATTTCCTGCGTTCGCTCTGACTGCGACTGTTTATATTTTCAGAAGCAGAAGCAAAAGCAATTACACAAATCAGAAGTTTTTAAACGCTGCTAGTTAATACCTCCTAGCTAGAGTGTGCTCTGATTTTGTAAATAAACATGTAAAATACACTTACCCGAACTGTCGTTAAATCTCAACAATGCACAACAGTCTACTCAAGTCCTTTAGATTACTTACTATCATATTAATCTAAAAAAAATTCACATTGCATCGATAAAGTAATGGGTAAGGTCAAATAAATTTTTCATTGATATAAAGCAAAAGTAATTCATAAATTTATCAATTTCAAACAATTTAAAATGTTAATCCTTGGGGTTCTTATAATTTTACCACCCCTAAGACTATGCCGCCCGGGTCTATACGTAAATCCATCACTGGGAACAATGTACCGATTTTCGTCGGCTCACTGAAATAAAGTCATAAGTAATAAGCTAAATTAGGCTTTGTTTCAACTAATTGAAATATAAGGATATGTCTTATGCTTTATTGTGAAACTTTTGCTTTATTTCACTAATTATTCTTTCGCAGCATAGAGCAAGTTATAACACGCCAATAATAACAGCCGCAACATTCATACCAAGAAAGATATAAAAACTATGAAAAAAACCAAATTAAACTCTGAAATAAAAACGCATACACATTTTAGCTGTTGATTACTAGAGAGAAAGGAAAAAGTAATTTTTATTTCATCTATTCTATAAATAGTTAATGAAACTCTTTCCCTCTGGATCTCACATGCATATACTAGTTTACCGATAAGCATGGATATAGACTAGAGTTCGACCGATTAATCGGCTTCGGCTTCGGCCAAAAATTGTTAATCGACCAACATCCGGCCTATGGAAAAAATCGGCCGATTAGCCGAAGCCGAATATTTTTCATTCCAAGCTTGAAAATTAAAATTATGTTTGGTCGTTGCTCGCCCACAGTTTCTATTGTGTTTAACGTTTTGAAAGGGTTGCTTTGAAATACAACCCTGTTGCTTTCTATTTTCTTTTACTTGGACGTTCTTGTGAGTGATCATATGAAAAATCAATCTACAAATTGCAAAATAGTTTTTATTTTTCTTGTTATGTATCCAATAGATATTAAAGCTATTTCAGTGATCTCAAAAAAGCAAACTTTTTTCTTAATTCATATAAAACGTAAGTATCATTTATAAAATTTAAAACATTCGGCTTCGGTTTTGGCCGAACTCTAGGATTTTAGCCGAAGTTCGGCCTCGGCTTCGGCAAAAAAAAACGCCTTCGGTCGATCTCTAATATAGACATATAAGTAGATACGAATACTTTTTTTTAGATAGTTTATACATTTTTATTAATTAGTTGGTCAAATGATTGGCAAGATGTGAATAATTATCGATCGATAAGAGGATGTAGCAGGGAACTCCTGGCATGAGACAGTCAAAAAATCGACAATACTTCCGGAAGTGGTGCAAATCTGGATAATATCTAATGATTTTTACATAGGCTTGTCATTGCAAATTCTCTTTTTTAATACCTATTCAGTGAATTCGAAGTCATTCTTTTTAATAAATTCAAATGGAATAATGTTTCATTACTTTTACAGAGTTAGAACAAACTCACCACGACCAGGGAACGAAAATAGATTGCCAGTAGCACAAAATTGTTTTCGAGAGCGAGTAAACAATCCCCAAACTTTTGATACATATAATTAATTATGTGGATGTTGTTGATAATCACTTCCTGAAAAGTTCAAAACACACACTTACTGAATTGATACTTTACTTTTTAGAGAAAAAGTAGTTCTTCAATAATCACTTCCAATTTTTTTTTTCACTGGGTATGTAAACTGTTGTGTGGTGCAAACTGCATCATAAAGTTGTTATATTTTTCAAAAAAAACCTGATCGAGAAATGTAATTACAAAAATAAATACCTTGGAAATGAAATGAAAAAAAGGGAAATTCATGTAGCAATAAATTGCTAAGATGTAACAATATACTTATGATTGTAATAAACAACAGCAACAAAATTTACAATAAGGCAAAAAAAAAAAACCAGGAAAAAAACAAAAATAAAAAAATCTCATTTAATGATGTTGCATGAGCTTATGAACAGTTATTAACAGAATAATAGCAGTAGCCAGATCGAGTATATATGTACATATGTATGTATATGTTATTATATTTTAAGTAAAAAAATTAATTCTAGATGGGAAGTGTTTGCAATCGTATAACAATCTGTTGAATGGGTATCATCTTTATATAGATTTTGACACTCTGAACCATTCAGCCATTTGGAAGGTGTTGGAACAAGGGTATTCAATGTAATTTGTTTGCATATGACTATCTTTTTAAAAAAACATTTTACCAGAATATGTCAAAAAAGCCCATTTATTGGCTTTGAGGGGCGGATGCACCGCCTAAAACACAACTTATCGCTTTGAATTTTTTTTGTATTTTTTTTGCACGAAACTGAAACGATTTGGGGGGAGAGAATATAAGAAATCGAAAAAAAATATATATGGGTATATACATATTTTCTTTTTGTTGCGAAAAGTCACAATTTATGCCTGGGTACTTTCAAATTACGGGATAGGATTAGAGGCAAAGACAAAATGGGTGTCAGATGGTAAATGTAATTTTTATTTGACTGCAATGGAGCAAAATCCATTAACACTAGAGCGCTACTACACTTCAAAATAAATGTGCTTTTATTTTGATCTTATGCTATATAAGAAAATAAAATTGCGGCAAAAAAAAAAATAATAAAACAAATTGTAATAATCCTTGTTTATATCTTTTACAGCTTAATTTTTATTTTTCTTGTGCAATTTTCATTTTGATTTCATTTTCTAGTTTATTGGCAGCAATAAAAATATATTTCAGGTGTTATTTGGAAATTGGATATTTGTTTTAAAATTTAATTTTGTTCAGTATTATGTAAAAATAGACTAAATATTACAAAGAAAATGTATTTACATAAATATCGCACTTGTTCCTCTAAAGGAAGTCAAATCAAAATTTACAAATTCTCAGCAGCGGCAGTATAATATTTTTTTTGAAATATACTCGTATATAGATATGTTCCTATATACTCATAAAAATGCATAGAATGGCATTTTTTGCGAAAGAGTAGAGAAAATGATGTAAGATTTTTACAGTGGGTATATGATGACCACCATGGGCGTTATAACGAGTGCAGTATTTCGTCTTACACTATGACTATTTTGTACTAGTTGGACTAAAGAATATTGCAATATTTTTTCTAGTCAAAATAGTTTTATTGAAAAAAAAGAGCAATTTAATATTTTTTTTTTGGTGTTACTTAATCATAAAATAATTGCTTTTACTTTTTATAATTTCTGTTCAAAACAAGTAATTATTTATCACGGAAAGCAACAAATTGTAAAAAGTTAAAATACATTTCACAATATATTTCGTATGTACATACTCGCATATTCCCGATGGTACAATTAACCTTTGCAAAATGCATTATTTGCACGGAAATAGTTTTATTTGTGGGCGGTCAATTCATTTGATAAGACACTTGTTAATTCCAATAGAATTTTGAGTAACCCAAGTGAGCAAGACTTTTGTTATTGATATCGATTTGTAATATATCTCGAACATTTATCGTGTAAAACTATCAAGAGTGAAGCCTGATACTCTGTTCACAATTTCGTGCGAAATGCTGTCAAACTACATATAAAAGTATTTGTTATGAAATATTTGCGAAATAAATTCGCAAGAGTAGTACTCTGTTCTTGGTGTGAAAAACATGGAAAATCGTGTCTTTCCATGCGAAATTAATCTGGCATCATTTTAGTTTAGCTGCGAAACAACATGAGCAGTACTTTTTTCGCACGGAATTTTAACAATGTTGCATACTTTCAAGCAATAAAAGCGAGAAATTTATTAGAAAAAACCGCGAGTTGGGCTACATTTAGTACATGTCAAATTTTTCACGCGAATTAACGAATGGCACTGAAAATTTTTCACAACTTCGAACAGAGTACTATGCTTGACACTCCAAAATGAATGGAAAAAAGTTCACCTGTTACTCAGCTTTGTCCCATAAAACATACGATAGTGAATTTTCGCTAGCAATATCAAAAGTGAGAGTTTATGGAATTTATTGCGATATCGAAAAAATGCAGCAGAAAAAGTAAAAAAGTTATTTTATTTTTAAATTTATTTATTTTAGCTCACTTATTTTATTTATTTATTTTTTTCATACCTTAACTTACGCTTGCAATATTTGAAGATGGTACCTCCATTCTAACAGACTAGCACACATCAACTAGGCTATCGTAGCAAATTTGTTTCTGTTCAATTATTGTTCTCCATTATCCATTCTCCATTCATCCATTCAATTATTATTCTCCAGACTAACAGGCTGACACACTTCCACGCAGCTGCCGTCACACATTCGAAAAACTATCGAGAGAAGTTCGAAGTTCGGATCTTTAGCGAACATTCGAATTTTTTTTAGATTTGCGAACAAATATCGAACAATTTTGTTTTGAAATTTCTTCGCTTTAGTGAGCATTCGTTTTTTTATCGAATCTCAGGTCAAGTGGAAAATAGTATAAGTTCTGTTTATATGTGTATTTACTAATACAAGGTGACACAAAATGTAATGTAATAACTTGAACTGAATGTCATTTTGTTTTCATAAAAAATATAAAATTGAAGATATTATAGTGCATTTACACTGGGTCAAAATCTAGTACTTCCGAGATTTCGAGTTGAATCAAGCTGCTTTTTCCAGATTTCCCATACAAAACGAAATCTAATTTTTCAGTAGATTTGTAGGAAATCTATTAGAAAATCTAATCTTTTTATTTATTCTTTACTACCCTGTACAACAAAAGGTGAGTGAATTAGCTACGGTCTGCTTAAAAAATCTGTGAATTGGCTACATTTCAGTTGTAGGGTTGTAGTTTTGGAAACAAAGCAGCTGATGGGTTTTGTTTTGGATAAAAAATATCTTGATAAATGTCAAAAAAAAGCTGGTGTAAACGGTATAGATTTTCATAAAGATTTTAATCAAAAAATGCTAGATTTTGTGCATGTGTAAATGCCCTATTATAATTGGAAAAAATTATATGAATCAAGCGGCTATTCTCAATTTTTTTTTATTTTAAGGAGAAGTACTGGTCAAGCTAAACTAATCAGGACAATTATGAATTTTCCAGGGTAGTTTCATCTCTTTCCAAGCATTTATTCCCGGAAAAGATCCTCCCATTCTAGATAGCCCGTGAATAAGCAAATACAGGAGAGGAAAAACCTGGATCAGCTATTTCATATTTACATTTTATTCTACACTAACGCAACAGTTCAGTAATAAAAATTTAAAAAAATTTCATGTTTTCTTTCATTGTCAATAATATTAATTATTATTAATACAAATACAAAAATATATGTTATTGCTTAAATAAAAAGTTAATTTATGTGAAGTAACAACTTAGCCAAGTGCAGAAGCGAATGGATTAAATGACCAGCAACTGTTGTACAAAGGAAACTGTAGATAGTTTTTCCTGTTATCAGTCTTGGAAATATTATAGGGGAAAAATCTTTCATTCACCTGTTATGTGAACTTAAAGAAGGCGTGCAAATTTGGGTGTGATTTAGTATTTTTTTGAAGGCACAAGTAGTTCATGTTTGCCGGGCTTGGATAAAAATTCCTTAAGCAAGAGGAACATTTAACATTCCGGTGCTTGTTTAAACAAAACATATATTACAATAGTAGAATTTTTGATTTTTTACAGAAGTGATATCCACGTTGACAACTGGAATAAGAGTGATTATTTTCATGCCAATAAAATTTTTTATTCTATCTGTTATCTTTTAACCATACATTGGGAAAAGGTGCGTAAGTAGCAAAGCTATAACCGGGTGTCCTAAGACACCTCTCTTCTTTTTTATTTCAGGTACGTTCTGACACTCGCATGATTTCTGAAACGCATGTGAATTGCAAATCGTCAAGCTTGCTTCTGCATGTTCAGTAGCTCAGGTGTTTTGCTTGCGATTTGCCATATTGACTTAGACCACCTGTTGGTTGAAATCGTTCGTGTATGAAGCGGCCCATCCATTATACAATATTATTGCATATGTTGTTGTACATATTATTGCCATTTTGACCTAAACTATGCAATAAATGCCACAATATTTTCAACGAAAATATTGCCCAATTTTCTTGGCAGTGAAGAAGAAGAAGAAATGTTGTTTACATTGAACAATGTTGCCACCACATTACACAATTGTCTTGATTGTGCAATAAAGATCAAAACTCTTTTGATACTTGCCAATATATTGTGTCACCTTCGAATATGAGATGCACATTGGCGATATTATTGTACAATACAAAAAATTGCACAATTATATTGCAAGTGGGTGGGCCGCTTAAGTAAACAACGGACAGAAAAAATAACATAACAAAGAACATTGAGTTAATAAATTAAAAAAAAAACATGTTACGAAACTACTCGTATTACTATTTTTGATAAAAATCTGAAGAAAATATTAAACCACAACAGCCATTTTCAACTTCGCTTTTTGAATAGAATAGATTATATCGCTACCTATAAAAGAGGCCCAAAATCATTATTTTTTTGAAATCGATACTGGTCGGGCGTAATAATTATATTTAGATTTAAAATTTGAATACTTATTGTTAGTTCATTCTTGAAGAATAATAAAAAAAAGTTATGGCACGCAGGGCTGTCAGATATGGCGATTTCTCGCCAAACGTGGCGATTTCTCGCCAAACGTGGCGATTTTTAAACTTGTTTGAAGTCCAAATTTTTGGTCGATTTTTCTGACGATAAATAATTTTGTTGGCTCTTTTTTTAACAAAATTTAACTTCAAAGTTTTTGTAATTTATAGGGCATTTACATCAGCACAAAATCTAGCATATTTTGATTAAAATCTTTATGAAAATCTATACCGTTTATACCACCTTTTTTTACATTTATCAAGATTTTTTTATCCAAAACAAAATGCCATCAACTGATTTTTTTTTCAAAACTACAACCAAACAACTGCATTGCAGCCAATTCACACACTTTTTTAAGCAGACCTTAGCTAATTCACTCACCTTTTGTTGTACAGGGTAGTAAAGAATAAATAAAAATATTAGATTTTTAATAGATTTCCTACAAATCTACTGAAAAACTAGATTTCGTTTTGTATAGGAAATCTGGAAAAAGCAGCTTGAGTTAGCTCGAAATCTCGAAAGTACTAGATTTTGAGACAGTCAGTGTAAATGCACTATTAGGAAATTACTTCTTTGAAGGAGTTGCTTAAAATAAATAAATCCTAGTTTAAATAACAAACATTAAAAATTTTAAAAACCCCCGAATTATCTAGAAAAAATGTGACATCTTCTAAACGGTTGGACCGATTTTCTTCAAACATAGCTAAGAACCATCTCGATCAAGTCACCTTTCTAACAGAGAAAACTAAATCAAAATCAGTCCAGCTGTTTGGGCTGTACGTGGACACGGACAGACACACACTACAAACTTATAACACCCCTTTTTTTTGGTCGGGGGTTAAAATTAAATTCTACCAAAAACCGTCTGCAAGAAATTAAAAAAATTTGAGTAAGACATTTTAAATTTTAATTGAACTATAGTGAATTTTAATTAGAAATAATTTTTTTTTAATCAGGCTTAAGTTCAGTAATTTCAATTCAGTAGATAGACATGGGTGCTGATGAAGTGCGTAGCTGCACAGAAAAATATCGCTATTTCCCCCAATAAAGTCTAGTTCAATTTTTCTTCTCTTCTTTAGAAACTCACATTAATTAATAAAAATATTTCATTCGGTAAGAATTGAAATTACTGAACTTAAGCCTGATTAAGAAATTATTTCTGATTAAAATTTTAATTCATATTGAATGAAATATTTTCATTAACTAATGTGAGTTTCTAAAGAAGAGAAGAAAAATTAAACTAGACTTTATTAGCAGCCACGCACTTCAACAGCACGCTAGTCTTTACTGCAGTCACGTCCATAATTTTTATTGGTCTCCTTTAAAGTGCCGGTAAGTGATTTTGCATTTCAGCTAACGATATGAAGTTTATGATAAAATGTTTTTGGTTTTAACATTTTTCATGAGTATTAAATGTATCGTAAAAAAATTGCTTTAAGACTTCAGGTCAGCATTATCCTTCCATAGAATCTCCATCTTTAAGTGTGCCATTAAGTTTAATTAAAATATTGGATATTGATCCGTACTTACCAATCAAAATATTTCTCTCTCTTCCGATTAAATAAAAAATAGTTTATTTCATCTATTAAAATTTTACAATATTGTGTTTTTATTTACTGGGTTGAAATGAAGTCAATTCTAAAATAAAATTTAAGTACAAACATTGGACATTTGAATAGTTTACAGTTTATTTATTTATTATTACATTAATTAATGAATAAAATGTATAAATTTCTCAAAGTTATATCTTCAGTTGAAATAATAGTGTTAAGTTGCTTTATTTCTGTCTTTGTATTATTGTAAATGGAATATCTGTATGTTATAGATATATTTGTGTACAGTGAGTGAAACCTCTCCTAACGGACACCTCCAATAAGCGGACACCTCTAATAACCGGATAAAAATACGGTGACGGTGAGTGTACGCTTATGAGAGGTTTTATAAATTTTATGTAACATTTAAAATATTACCAGACATGTAGTTTAACTTAAATTTTTTTTAAAATGTTATTAATGTGAGACCAGTGTCTCGTTTCTGTATTTAATGTGAGAATATTTCGAGTCAAACAAATTATCAGTATTTGAAAGAACTCTTTTTGTTAGTCCTAGTTTACACTATGCAAGTCTCATTGCTAAGCTGATTAGTTTGTTAAGAGAGAGAGAGAGAGAGAGAGACGAGGGAAAAACGTTTCTGTTCCCCTCATCACTCTCTCCCTGAAACTAATCAGCTTAGCAATAAGACTTGCATAGTGTAAAGTAGGACTTAATATTTTTTGAAGTTTACTTAAATTTTTATATGAACAACCTTGTGTAATTTTTTTTCGATATTTCTTACAAAATCAAGAAACGAGGCAAAGAATGCAATGAACAGAAATGGCGACCGACGCCTATTAACTGATCTTCGAGCTACAACTTTACGCAATAAGATAGCTTTGAATGCTCAAAAGTTCACATTCGAGGAGTTGTATGTATATGTATGTATGTATATGCAAACTGCGTGTTGCAAAAATTAATTTTCTTTTTATATTTATTTTCTTGATGAATTTCATGACTCCAAGTTTTAGCGATTCAACAAAATTTTAAATAGTTTTAAGCAATCCGATATTTGCTGAGCAAAAAGCCAATGCACGATAAATAAAATAATTTTTTTTTGTATAAAAAAATAAACATACAAAAAGATATCTGTAAACTCTAACAGCCTTATTTATAAAAAATATTTAGGCTTTATAAGGGCTTTTTAAGACAAAGTTTGTACGAAAATTTGTTTTAAAATTCCTTTATAAAGCCTTAATAAGTTTTATAAATTAGGCTGTAAATTTTTACTATCAGTAATGTTTATTAAATTATCTCTTTTAAGTGATTAAAAATATAAGTTACTTTAGGGGAGAATAGCGTGTAGGTAATTATTGTATTGGATAAAAATGTTATGGATAAAAATGCGACTAGAGAGAGCAGACGATGCAAATTATCAGACCATCTTGATAAAAAATATCACTCATCTCATGCGACAATTTTGATGTAACGAAGTACAACATGATTTAATTCTTTCACAGCAACACGTCACAGCATGAATGCACTGATTTAAAGGCATGCAATAGTGCTAAGGAGGTGTCAGATATCATAATATATTGAGTGAATTTTGGCTAGCGCCTAAAATTTATGATTGACTGTTAAAATGTATATTAAGTAGGAATAAGAATAGAAATAAGAAAGTGCATTTTAGCAAATCACTCATCTAGGTTATTCTCATAAGTATAGGTAGTATATAAGACATGCAATTTTATTAAAACAAAAAAGACAAACTTTAACATTTTATGAGCTCTCATCGAAGAGCTCTAGAATACAATTTTATCAAACTTACATATAAAGAGTTTTATCATTTCACATGGCGATCCTGCCACTGCACTTGTAAAAGTATAGTGTAAATAAACTTGAAAAAAATATTTGAGACCAAAAAAAAATTTAAATTTATGGGTCCTGGCAGACCAGCCAAAACGCTCTGCCAGAGGAAAAAGAAGACCGCCTGGCCTAAAGGCATCTATTAAAAAATTTAACAACAACAAGGCTACATTCCGATGAATAAATAAGATAAAAAAGTAATCCAAGACTACCTCAAAAGAATCAACACATCCAAAAAAGAAGATACCTTGAAAATCCCAAAGGTATCAAGGCCGAAGAGGAGAGGAGGATACCTCTGCAGGCTTAAAAGGGAAAAATCCCTGTTGGTGAGAGAAGTCAACAGAGCTCCCCCACCAACATGGTCTGACGCGACCATCGATATCACCACAGTTTTGTGGAAAGACACCAAAAATGTAAGACTGTGTTCAACTTATGTAGGGACTAAGCCTTTTCGAAGAACCAACTCAGTCGTGCAGCCAGCTAAAGTTGCGCGTTATAATCGGAAACATAAATCGTACGACAATATTGACTGCCCACAGATTATTTGCGAGTATAATGCGCACATGGGTGGAGTTGATCTCATGGATTCTTATATGGGCCGCAATGGGCTCAAAATTAAAACTCAAGATATGGCGACAAGAATTTTTTACCATCTGCTCGATATGAGCATTACAAATGCTTTTATTTTAAATCGCAGGGTCAACGCCGAGAACGGAGACAACTCTGATAGCAATCCAAAAGAAAAAGTATTGACTATGTATGAGTTTCGCTTACACGTTGCTAAGGAACTGTGCATTTCAACTGAAAAACGAAATATCGGTCGTCCTTCTTATACTGAAGAACCAATACCTAGTAGCTCTGTTGGCAAGAAAGCAATTCATCCTCCTGCGAGCTTGAGATACGATAAAAATAACCATTTTACTGAATGGGAGTAGAAAAAATCATGTAAACATTGCAAAACATCAGATACACATACGTTCTGTACAAAACGTAAGATTCATTTATGTTTTTCTAAAGTAAAAAACTGCTTTACAAAATACCACATTGATGGATAAAATTAATTTTATTGTACTTTTAAGTACTTTTGTCGAATTTATTAAAATAAACAGAATTTAATATATAACCGCATTTTTAATATTTTTTTCGCTTAACCACTAAAACCGCTAACAGACGGTCTTTCGTTTTTCTCACCTACTACTTTTAAAATGCAGTTTTTCAGCAAACCGACTTCAAATTCGTGTTTTCCTGGCTCATTGCACTCCAAAATCAAAATTATTAAAAACAAATAATTCGTATTTGATTTTCAGTGGTTAAAGGGTTAAGTAAATTAGAATTAAGAATTCATTGAGTTAATAAAAGAACAACAAGACGGTTGCATCAGCGGCCGTACAAACTAATAATTTATTTATCATTATTACATGGCGATCCTGCCAGGAGTCGAAACTGGAATCTTCTAATTTCAGCGGCCGTACAAACTAATAATTTATTTATCATTATTACACTATATTATCACTTTTGAACTTTTCTTTAAAAATGTACAAAATACACCATAAAAATTTGAAAAAGAAATATACATATGTATTAGTAAAGCAAACGGTTGATTATTTTTATTTTTTCCCTATAGGGAAGCAAATCTCAGACAACACATCAATTAAAATTACATGCCAGTTGAAACCTTACATGACACATCAACGTTCAACTTTTACATAACGATCCTGCTGTTCAAGCTCTACATGGCGATCCTGCGGACAAAAACCTTGTAAAAAACTAAAAGCTGAAATCGCTACGATCACGCTCCTGAGACTACTACTACTACTACATAGCAAGACCAATCCACTGACAACAAACCAGATCCTCCCAACTCCTAAAAGCAACATTACATTCATGTCATAAGAAATAGACGAAATTTTTTCACGCTGGTAAAAATACCTAGAAGACAAATACACATCAACAGAACACAAACCTTCACCAACACCAATATACGCACCAACACCTCTTAATTCTGGCCCAAAGCCCCCATCAGCATAGAAGAATACAGGACATTTACCAATTCAAAAGAAGCGTTAAATTGCCGCTGTCACTTGGTACATACACCCCACCTTGACAAACGACCAGTGCTGTTTTATTTGCATGAGGAGACAACAAAATCAATAAGAAACCAAAGGAAGAAAAATCAAAAGTACAAAAGAAGAAGCGAGCAGGAAACAAAATTCCAAGAACGCAAAGAAATAACAGTACCCTACAACAAGTTAAATTCAGCTACTCACGAAAAAGAAAAAATTAACATAAAAAAGCAAATCTTAGACAACACATCCATTAACATAAGATCCTAGTTGAACCCTTACATGACACATCAACGTTCAACCTTTACATAACGATCCTGCTGTTCAAATTGTAATAGATTAGAAGTATGGCAAAAGTATAGACTTGGGTCGAACTCGTTCACTAGTTCATTTTTGCCACAAACCAATGATCAAACCCATGTAATTTAATGTAATTTAAATGGGTTTGATCATTGGTTTGTGTCGAAAATGAACTAGTGAACGAGTTCGACCCATGTCTACAAAAGTATAAATAGCATTGTAAATACTTCTGCTAGTTAGTTCATAAGTAAACTCATAATACAGAGATTAGACTTGGGTCGAACTCGTTCACTAGTTCATTTTTGCCACAAACCAATGATCAAACCCATGTAATTTAAATGGGTTTGATCATTGGTTTGTGTCGAAAATGAACTAGTGAACGAGTTCGACCCAAGTCTAACAGAGATAAATCTCCAATAAAATAAAATGTTTAGTTCACTAAGTAAAATAAAAATTTAAATAAAGAACTCTTCAAAATAGAATTGGTACCTTGAAGTAATTATATTTAAAAAAAAACGAAATAACCGAGCAATTTAACTCACACATAAAATTCATTCTTTTATAAAAACTAAAAATTCTAAAGAAATACATACATAAATGGATTTACTTGAATTCTGAGAAGCTCCACTAGGGAGATCTAAGAAAATATGGATAAATAACCAAAGCCAAAGAGATGTAGCGTGTTCTAACTATCACTACGACTAACATTGCGTAGTAAACATTTAAAGTCAACTTGACCGCAATATACATAACATCCAATGGCGCTGGACATTTGACACTCATGCAAATGCATTAGACAGACTGCAACGTAAATATGTATTTTGTACAAATGTTATTTGACACTCACCAGTCTGATCGAAGGCCGCAGCATAATGCATTTGAATGAATCATAATTAATAACCACATGTGTTTATATAATAAATATAAACAATACTAAATCCAAGTTTTCCAAATTTCTTATGAGACACACGCCGCACGCCTACCGTGGGAAACTAAAAGGAACAATTTGCTTATTAAGCATATACCTTTTCTTTTCCCTCTTATGTTAAGATAGGTTAAGCTTTATTCTCATAACTAGTATATAAGACAATGTATTTTTATTTTAAAATCAATTATTAAACAACATTCCTGGAGCTCCTAGCTGAGCTCAGGAAATTATATTTCATTTAGAATAATTAAATAAAATAAATAAATAATTATAAATAAAACAAATAAATTATTTAATTGAAATAACAACCTATTACATGGCGATCCTGCCAGGAGGCAATAAATAATTGAGGGACAACAACTACAGCAATATCCACAAGTTATGGGATACATTACAATTTGAGACAACATATTTTACTAAAACCAGCATGGGAAAACCAGGACCACAGCCCCTTACAATAGAGGAATACAAAAAGAGAACACAAAAGAAAAAAACAGAAGAGATTACGGTGCCAGTAACAAAAAAAGTAAAACGCAGGGGAGGATACCTCTGCCGACTAAAAAGGCAGAAGGCACTTCTCATCCGAGAAGTCAATAGAGCTACAGAGAAGAGGAGGCTACCTGTGTAGACTAAAAAAGCGAAAAATCTCTTCTGCTGCGGGAAATTAATAGAAATCCCCCACCAACATTGTACGCTACAGTTTGTATGTAGCAAATAATTATAATATAGAGAACTTTTCGAAATTAGTATTTAGGCAAAAGAAATTTTATTATAAAGTATCAAGTATTATAATAAAGTATCAAGATCCACCAATGTGCGCGCTTGTGCTCGTGGAATATTACGTGGTTGTTTTGAAAATAAAATAGATATAAACCTGAACCATGCTTCTGATTGGTTGAATACACAAGGTGCAAAATTAGATCACAATGTTGATGAACTTTTGAACTTGAAAATACTGATCTTGAATATTATAATTATATGATAAAACCTACACCTAAACCGGTATTGGATGCGACCTATTCAGCCCTGCAGACTGTAGCTTATTATAATAAGAATATAAATTCAATATTTTATAGTATGTTTAAAGTGAAAAGTAAAATATATTTTAATTCAATCAGACAGAATCTAAAAATAAGTTACGAAATGGAAGAAAATCAAATTAACATCGAGATAAGAGTGATTGATACCTTACACGGTTTACCATTACTTTACTGATGAATAAAACGCAAGAATACTGTTTATACACGGTCACACTGTTTTTTATTTTGTTTTCCCTTTTGGTGCCTTTGCTTGTTTTGCTTCGAGCAAGCCACACAAAATATACTTTGATATAAACTACCGATCAACTAACTGATCCTGAACTATTTTCATAGCACCACTTTGCCTTCCCTGTCCTATGGAAAGAAATAGTGTTGTTTGAGTGAGCTATGGGCACACTAACTAGAGAGATGGGAGGTATGTGGGTTAGACTGGCCACTAAAAATAGATTTCCGATTGCTGGGCGGAAAAAGTTTCCTTTTGATACCAAATGCTTAGAATTAAAATTTGGTAGCGATCGGAGAACGTTTGAGCCTGCCGCCCAAGACTTAAAGTTTGAAAAATCGAAATATATGGGAAAAATCAATTTTTTTATTGAAATACTTAAATTTTAATACATAAAACTATTTTAGTTGTTGATTTTTAATATTTAATTGAATTGCCAATTAAATTACCATTAATTGGCAATAATTAATATAATAATTAAATTGTCTGTAACCAAGATTGCATTTTTGATTTGCAGCTTGATAATATAAAGTCGGACGAACCATCAACCTTTGCGAAATGGAACCAACCACATCGAAAGTGATTACTCGTACGTCTGATAAAGTATTACGTCAAATATATTTGATTGGCAATCTGACACATCAAATAAGTGGAGCTAAATTACCCTCCAATCGACAAGTATTGCTAGTCTATTTTTATAATATTCGATTCGCCAAATTATCGCAGAAAGTGCAAGATTGGCAGTGAACGCTGCATCCCTTTTTTGGCTACAAGCCCGCTTACCGATCCGTGATTTGTACAAATGTGCTGATAAATTGATAAAACTGTACAATGAATGGCGACGTGTTTCTAAAAAGTCGTCGAAAGGGAAAGCGAACAAAGATAACATTGTGGGTATACTATAGCATCCTGAGGCCAGATGACAACACATTAGCTGTGCCTCAACATTTCCAAACTTAACTAAAGCTGCTGTAATTTATACAAAAACTTTTATAAATAGAACTGGCTCCTTCAAAAGAGCTATGAAGCATAATCACAGAGCTGTTGATGGACTTAATAGAGATCCAGCCAAGGAAACAATGCCAACAAATCTACTGATAACAATGCAGAAATACCTGCAAATCACAAGGAGATGGCAAGAAAAATGGGAATCGATCTAAATCAATGTATTGCCCCTACTAGAATGAGAGAAGGTAGATATCATGAAGCCCGCTTCTGCTCAGCAACTAGTTATGGATAGACCAATAAGTAGTCTGAAAAATATGAGTGCAAGGCTCCAGAACTGAGAAGCGGATATTGTCATAAGCAATTTAGAAAAACCCGTAGAAAAGATCATATTATTTTACGTGATCATGTTGTAATGTCATATAATTATAAGTTATTTATATCAATCCCTATTGACAAGCAAATTTTATTATCAATAATTTATTCATAACGAATTTTGACTATTATAACTCCATCTATGTTTCATAAATATGCCATACGGTCTAATTTCATAATATTAATGTTTTTCATCAACTATGTAAGAATTACAGCCAACAGTTTAATGTATATAAAATAAGAAAAAACTTCATCTTCAGGATCAAAATCGAACAAATTTTAAAAAATTTCGCTGAAATAGTTGATTATTTAGAGATAAAATTTAATGAGCTACCCGAACAAGGTCAAGAGTTAAATCACACTATTTTAACAAAAATTGAGAGATATAGCGGCGATCAATTAACTACTTCTACATAGCTGGGAGAAACTGGTTACCAAGAAGTTGGTGGCAGAAGTAGCGCAGGAAGTTACCAAGCTTAGCGGTTAAAAAAAGAGGAAAAGGCGATGAACTCAGCTTATTCTTACGGTAGTAGTTAGTATCGCCAATAAATTAAATTTTTTCTTTGTCAATATACAGGGTGGCCTAAATAAGACCAGATGATGTAAAACACAAATAACTTTTTTATTTTTTAACATAATTTATTTTTTCTTTTTGCAGATTATAACTGAACTCTTGGAAATTTAAAATGAATACGTACAGTCCACAACCACGCATTAAAATTATCGATTTGTATTATTCTTCTCAACGATCAATTGTTCTGACGCAGAGAAATTATCGCAGTTTTTTTAACGTAAGATCAGCACCCACACCTTCTATGATTACAAGTTTAGTTCGCCGTTTTGAGGAACTGGGTTCAGTTGCCGAAGAGGTGCTCATCGAAATATTCATACTGTAGAGAACGTGGAAGCTGTACAGCAGAGTATTGCAAATGATCCATATGTCTCAACTTGTCGCCGTTACGGCCAATTGGGTATACCCAGAACAGCATTACAGATAATTTTAAAGTTGGATCTTAAGATGTATCCATACAAAGTTCAAATTGTGCAACAGCACAATTGGCGGTCTTGCGCCAACAACGACTATGTTTAACATCACTAGGTCTCATTTGGGCCACCCTCTATATGACTTCTAAGTGTACATTTTTCAATAGAGTTTCACTATTAATGATAAATGTGATGAAAATTCATGGTGCATTTTATAATGGACTTTCTAATCTAATAATCCTACTATAAGTAGTAATAATTATTATATGTCTAAACTGCGGTAACATTGAAGTTATTATGTTGTAAAATGGCAACATGGAACATTTTATTAACACATGTATTTTAGCTACCCTGTTGCCAAATTTCTATTAGGCAATGCTAACATACTGACAGCTGCAAGTCACATTATTATTATGCTTCTTCGCATTAGCCGTCTCTAATGGTTTCATCCTTTCGAGATTTGGGAGGTGCGCTTCCTGAATTACTAGGATATGTTGCTACTAAGGGGCCATTTGTGCAAAGCAGCAGTATGAATAATGCATTTTCGGCATAAGCCACATGGTTAGGATTAAATAATACCCAGTACATGATATATATGGGAAGATTCCATCCTGCTTTGGAATTTGCACCTCTAGCTAAAGCCTTTTAGCATGTTTTTGGTCGTCCGATACCATCTATGGCTGCTAGATTTACTGCCACTACTCCTCCATGGGAGGGCCATGCAATCTTAGTGCCGGATGGAAACGATGTGTTGTTTGTTCAGAACGATAGACCAACGTATGTTAGGATATATGTATATGTATATTGTAGCAGCCTGAATTATATTATATTTTTATTATCTCCAAACTAGCTTGAACAAAATAAGTATATTTAATTTTCATATTTTTTTTATATATAAACTTTGAATTTATTATTATCATTATTACCCTTTTTTTGCAATTAAATGTTGAATTTTAAAATTAATATCAGTTGTCAACACTAATAATGTGCGCGACAAAAAAGATACTTTTGTAGCTTTATATACGAATCGGTTAAAAGAGTACCTGTGTCAACCTTTACTTTAATTTAACTTAGTTATTATTCTACCTCTGAACTTAAAACAACAATCAATCGTGAAATACATAAATCATTGGAAAAATCAATTACATACCTACATAGTTTCATCAATATAAAGGAGAACTCAAGGTGAGCATTAATCCAACTGCTGTCCCTGTAACAATAAAAGTCACTAACTTGTTTCTTTTATTTTCCCTTATCCCCGATAATTATATTCATCTCCTTTGGAGTGATTATAATTAAAATATCCCTTTTGCAAGTGCTGAAAAAAAACATCATAGCGCCCTTTCTCTTCAAGCAACTACTGGGATATTTCTTATTAATAATCCCAAACCTACATTCATTTTACACTCATTTTCTCCTCTCGCATCCCTGCATTAAATCATAATCCTCACGATAAGGCTAATCAATTATAAGATGAAAGGTCTCAAGAATTTACCTACAACTCGTAAAACTGCTATCAATAAGCTAACATCTGAATCTTTAAAAAAGGAGATGATACTTCTGAAAGATTCAAAATCATCTCTCCCTGCCTATGTAGGAGTGTTTTATTGGGGTATGTTCTTAGTCTCACCACCTAAAATTGGGGGGGGGGGGCAAGTGTCATGCTGAATGACTTAATCCAATTAGGCATGGCAACCTTCCCTTCATCCCAGATTGATCCCACCAAAGAAAGTGCATATATGGCATTTATGAATAAATTGTACAAGGGCACAAAAACCATTTTAGAGCTTCCATTTCCTGTATCTCTCTCTAATTTCATTAACGTTCCCTAGAAGCGCAGCTCCTCTAGGAAGCACAGTAAGTCTGGTGAATCTCGCCAAATTAAAATTATTTTTAATAACGAACTGGAATGAACAACAATTTAATACTTACAACAAATTACTAGAAACTCAACAAAAGGATCAAGCTTGGCAATTATTAAACTCTTCAGCTCAAGACATGGTTATTACCACTTTGCCTCAAAGGGGAACAACAGCAGCTGTAGCAGATCACGAATTCGCAGAAAGAGCCTTGTTCGAACCAGTTAATAATAAAAAAAAACTAATAATAATTTAAATCAATCCCTTAACAAGGCAATCCGCCCTGTTACAATGAAAATGAGCTTCTCGTAATAGAAGCACACGTAGTGACTGATGCAAATAATCTAGATTCAGGCCACAACAGAAAAAAGTGCTACTATAATACTGTTGAGAAATTACATTACATTACATTAGTTTGTAGATATGGCAACACGATGGCATAATACTTCCATTAAGAAATAAAATAATGCTCAATTAATGTACATGATTATAGAGAACTCCTACAACTCGCATTCATTTTTCTTGGTGGTAGCATTCCCAATTTCACTTTTCGTACACCTGGAGCTACGTCTCATGCAAGATTCATGTCCAAGGCTATCTATTGTCTAAAAATATACTTGTTTCATGCACACTTTAAAATTTCTGCGAATCAGTTGAATGGAATTCGTAATATCTGCATTTTCTTAGTAAGTCTCTATATTCCGTACTGGTTGAGAACCGGAAATGCAGTCGAAGCGCCAAATAGAGATATGCAGCTGATAAAGGGGATTATTACCTATTATAATAAAGAAGTATCTACAGTGCTATTGGAAAAAATTCGGAACCATCTGTGGTATTTATCAGAGGAGGCAATCGCACTTGCCTTTTTTGATCCTCATATAGACTCAGAAACAAAGAAAAAGATGGTTTTGGCATTGCAAATAGAGTCCAAAGATGACAATCATATCGGTGATGATGTAAATGTTTCCACTTCTAAAAAAGTGTGCGTAAGCGTTGATGAATTGCAATTGTTCACATCCAAGGATTTGAGTTCTTTTGTGACTACCAAAACAAAATTTTTTTTCTCTCGTTTGGAAATTTCTATGGATTTCTTACTCTTAGATCCGTCAAATTGGCCTAAGAGCGAAGCGTTTTGTAAAGGGGAACAGATCGCAAAATGCATTAATGTTGTAAATGATGCCGCCGAAAGGAAAGTTAAACTAATAACTGACTTTAACAGATCCTTAACACACAACGAAGCTGATAAACAATATTTATTATACATTGTAGAGGGCTACCGCAAGGACTTTCCTACCTACACAAAATCTTCGTTGATTTAAAATAAAAATAATAAGCATATGAAATAAAAATAAAATAAAAAAACATATTTATAGTATTTCTTATTAAAAAAATTATCAAATGCAAAAAAAAAATATTTTGGTGATTTTTCAAAATTTTGACCTTTGACCCCATTATGGCACGGGTAGGCACCATGCGATCAGCCTGAAAATTTACAACATCAATTTTGGCATCAAACCGCATATTTTCATCGCTACCCGCATTCAAGTTTCCAAAAAAAAAAAATTTAACGCCAGGTCTAATGTACAACCATGAATGGATTGTTCTAATATTAAGATGTACATATGTAAGTAAATATATTAACTTTAGCTTGTAAGACTTTTTACTCTTTAATAAACGCTTGAATTGAAAGGTTCGTTTTACTTCTACTGTGTATAGAATTCAAAGTGGTAAGAAAATTCTGCAACAAATACCAGTGCAGTAAGAGAAGCGATTCGTAAAATAAATTCCATCAGAATGTAAAAAATATGGGTACTATCGCAGTGTCTTGGAGCAAAGTAATGAGTAAATCTTCAATGAACGATCTAATAAATTGGAAAATATAAACAAAATCAAATGCTGCATTAATTTCAACCAGAGCCGCAATTGGAAGGAAGCATACGTGCATTCAGAATATTTAACAATACCACAGGTGCAACAAGAAATGGTATTGGTTGAAATTGGAACATAATTTCCAATCTTTTTTACATGGTTTAAACGTTATTTATTCAATTGTGTTTATAAATATTAAAAAAAGAATTAGTTTTTCAACAAAAATGTAAAATTTTTTCTTAAAGCTTAGGGTATAGAGTATTCTATAATCTATTAATATTGTATTATTCTTTTTTAAGTTATCACTCAAATGCCAGTCGAATAAATTGATTAAGTATAAGTTAACAACACTGTTGGCAGTAATTGCTATTCTAAAATCGTTGAAGAAAGATAATTCGTTTATCTATTCATCAATTTTATCATTGATGGCTGGCTATAAAGATTTTGATGTGATTAAACATACAGAGTCTTAGCCCCAATGAGATGAGTGATGTGAATGCGATATTCTCTATATGTTGGTACTGTGATCCAAATATAATTATTTTTAGTAACTCAGATATACTGTAGCATTATCACATTCTTTTAAATAAAGCAAAAATTGTTTTCATCATTTTAAGTGCCTGCATGCATAATTTCAAGAGTCAAATATCGCACTAACCTTGAATTCATACTAACGGTGATCGTTTGACAATTTGTCGTTATGCAGTTTGACTGCACTTGAGAAATATTCCAGGCCAAGTGCAAATGTGCAATGTCGGCATAATAGAAAGAATTAATATTGCTGTGAAGTGTGTGGCACTTGAAATAGCCACACACAATCTGCCGCACCAAAACAATCGCCGCTGTGGGAACGAAATATTTAAAGGGTGGATTGTATTTCACTTTAATTTCCCACCATATGTGTATACTAATTTTAGGCACTGATTTACTTTTAATTCGTTTATAATTTTCCATTTAATTCTAAATCTAGAATCTTCTCATAAGTAGTATATAAGCCTTAATATTTTAGTAATAAGTAAGCATTTTTAAATAAGAATTTGAAGCGTAGATATAGTCGCTAAATACATTAATTTAAAAGAAATCAACTTGTTTTTCATTAAAGATATTATAAATGCTTCATGGCGATCCTGCCAGTTTAAAACAGTAAAGCAAAAGGACTATATTGTAGTGTGTTTGACTATTCTTGGTTGGCATGCCTTTTACATGCAACCTTAATTAATAATATATTTGTCCACACAGTTATGTGTTTGACTGTACAATATAATTGTCCACATAGTTATGTGTTTGACTGTGTTACGTCGACAGCGAGTAACTTAATACTTTTGTTATGCTCTCTAATAGTCCACACATACAATGTAGTTGGTCGTCATGTATTTATGCCGACCACGCATTTTCTCACGTTCCAATTACAGCACTATCAAGCCCTTTGGATTACGTGGCTCATCCTGGGGGAAAAAAATACTCGATTTCTTCACACAATACCCAGTCGCGTGGGTATGTGTGCTTCTACTCACAGTTGCCGAATGGATGTGCGCAGCTGCAGTTGTGTGGCGCCGCCCAGGTGCCACCATAGGCCAACAACATGTAGCAGTATCTAATTTAATGTTTGCATTACTTTCAACGTCTGCACGTACAATTAAAAGATTCTAATATTTCACTAATGTTGAAGTCGTACAGGTGACAACTATTCAAGGCCAAGTACAAATGTGCATCGACGGCTAATTTAAGAAAGAGTTTTTTATTGTTGGCACCTGAACAGCCACACATACCTGCTGCACAAAAACACTCGCAATCGTGAGAATGAATTTGTTATTGCGAGAATGAATCATATTACGGCCAGATTCCACACGAAAATATGTGCACTAATTTTAAGTAAATAATAGATTTAATTTCACTTTATTTTGTGCATACATGTTCGTATGTTTCAACATAAGTATGTCAATATGTAGGGTTAAGATTTATTCTCACAAGTAGTATATAAGCTATAGTAATTTAATTTTAATTTGAATCTGAAAATTACTGCGGCCTAGAGCTGCAACTAAATAAAAAAAAAACCATTTAAATAAATTTTCATGTTTATAAACATTCCGGACGACAACGGCGAGGACCAAGAAGCAGAGCCGCAAGAACGGATAAGTTTAGTTTTAAGCTGAACAAGAAAATCAGAAAATAAAAGTGTGTCGACCTGAATGGTCGAGTAAAAATAAACAATAATTATTATTAAATTAATAACATGGCGATCCTGCCAATTTAAAAATTTCTTATACATAAGAAAGAAGTGTTGTACAAAAGAAAACATTGTAGAACCATTGTACAACATTTATTCATATGAAAAGGAAGTTAAATTCAGACTTCAAGTGGCGCAGAGAAGAGCTACCAATATCATAGAAAATGCTAAGTTTGAGAGGCAACAAAGTTCAACTGAAGGGGCGAACCCCACTGAAGTAGTCCTCAATGATCTCGTATTAGTCCGCAACGAAGCCAGACATAAATTTGACAGTGTTGATAAAGGTCCGCCGTTCAAAGTTACAAACTTGGGCGACAAAAACAATATTGAGGTTACTGATGATAATGAAAAATCATTCATTGTCCATAGAGACAGAATAAAAAAGTTCACGGAATAGTGATCTAACTACCTACTATGTCTCTGGCCTGATCTTGCATGGTTTGTGTAGGGATTTTCTTTTAAGATTTCCATCAATTTAGCAGGCTTTTCAAATTTCTTCATTTCATAGATATTCTGCGTAACGGCCGAACATGCTCCGCCCACAATGCCAACCGCTATAAAAATGTACTCATTCAAATATTCGCCAGCTACGCGCTGAATTTCTGCTGGAAAAGTGGCAGAGAACATAAGATTATGTCGTTCTTCCAAGGCGCGCATTGTCGGGTGGTTCATTATGGTGGCCATACTTCTTTTAAATCCCATATCCAACATACGATCAGCCTCATCAAGTACAACAAGACCTGTATCCTCGAATGATATGAAACCTTTTTCATGTCATATTATTAAATTAATAACACTGTTTATTATGCGGTACATACATATTTTGTTTTTGATAATATGCAACATTTATTAATTATCAGTTATTAAAATAAGGGAATATTAACAAGATTTATGAACTGGAAAATATTTTTTTGCCCAACAATTTAAATTTGTTTTTTAATAAAAATTAAAAAAAAAAGATTAAAATTAAGTTGCAATGAACTCGAAAGATTGTTATAAATAAGAGTTTTGCAAAAGGATTTTATAAAAAAAATTTTTTTAAAAATAAAATTTATTACTCGTTATAATATTAAATACGCAAACTGTAATTTTAAATCCACTGTAACTAAAGAATGATCAACTACCTCGTATTGATCATTCTTTCTGAAAAAGGGAGCTGTAGTGTGTTTGACTATTCTTGGTTGTCATGCCTTTTGCATGCAACATTAATTAATAATATATTTGTCCACACAGTTATGTGTTTGACTGTACAATATAATTGTCCACATAGTTATGTGTTTGACTGTGTTACGTCGACAGCGAGTAACTTAATACTTTTGTTATGCTCTCTAATAGTCCACACATACAATGTAGTTGGTCGTCATGTATTTATGCCGACCACGCATTTTCTCACGTTCCAATTACAGCACTATCAAGCCCTTTGGATTACGTGGCTCATCCTGGGGGAAAAAAATACTCGATTTCTTCACACAATACCCAGTCGCGTGGGTATGTGTGCTTCTACTCACAGTTGCCGGATGGATGTGCGCAGCTGCAGTTGTGTGGCACCGCGCAGGTGCCCCACAGGCCAACAACATTCCGGACGACAACGGCGAGGAACAAGAAGCAGAGCCGCAATAACAGATAAGTTTAGTTTTAAGCTGAACAAGAAAATCAGAAAATAAAAGTGTGTCGACTTGAATGGCCGACTAAAAATAAACAATAATTATTATTAAATTAATAACAATATAGCAGGTTATTGCTTATCCTTCTTGCTGTAAGTTTTAAAAGAAAATGACAATAGAAAAATGCTCCAGCTAGCCTTAAAGATGATTTGCTAAAGATATCATCGGTCTTTGCCTACCAAGGGTTCAACGGTGATGCCATTAGGGCGCAAATGCGACTCAAAGAACCTGAGCGTGAAAAATTAATGGCAGACCTAATGATTCTGATAGGAGTTCTCCTGAGCCGAGGAACATCAGTGGCACAACAGGGAAAGGAAAAGATGAAGCAAGTCGGAAAAGACAAGCTTGCTGCGTTGAAGTCAAAGTATACAATAGCTCCCAAACTTATAAAAGCTACAGCAACAGAGAAGACCATCACCCTCTCAAAATGTTTAACAGCATGAACGAAGCTGTTACAAAATTCGTAACACGTTATGAAACTCGTTTCAGTTACCCTAAAAATATAATTATTGGCACTATTCTATACTTTTAAAATGTGGCGGGCTAATCTTATTAACATTTCGTGGATGTCAAATCCATCATATTTAACTAAATCTATAGCTTCCCATTTTATTGCCCGTCGTACGGTTAAGGCATGTCATTTACAGTCTCACCATAAAAGTGGTATAGCGTTTAAGTCCCAATCATATAAGAAAAATGTAGGTATGTTTCGCATCACGACTAGCCATGTCACACATTGGAGCTATAGCTACTTTAGCTAATTGTCTGGTTAAAGAAGTGTCATTTACGGATAATAGTTTTACGATCAAGATACCTACTGCATACACTAGATAATTTGGACAACGTATGGATTATTTTCCCGTATTATGGGGGAAGAATTGATTGATTCCTTTTTGATCTCTTAGTGAAGGGATGCGTCGTGAAGAGTAGACGTGACACACCAGAAATACCCTTGAAAATCGAGAGCCATCATCGGAAGTATGCCATCAGGTTTTGTTTGGCTTATGAGGAGGAAGACTGGCTGAAGCCCCAGTGGATACAAAAGAGGAACGCACAAAGCTTGGGAAATTTTTAAGGTGAGTTTTCATAAATTGAAAATAGGTTAATTGGGATGTAGGAAAAAAATACATTAGAAATCGAAAAATAAATACTAAGGGAGATGAATTAGTAAGCTTATTGTCCTTCTTCACAATATATCCTATGTTTGGACCGATATATGGATCATATGTTAATCATCTAGATATGGGAATGCACTGAATGTACTGAATGTACTAAGAGAGGAAATGGGAGGAATTGTACCATTTCAATGGTCGGCCACATAGTTGACTATTCCAATATCACCTCTATATATGTATACAAAAAAGAATATAAACATTGTTTACTACAGACTCTTAAAAATCCAGAGCTATCAGCGAAAGTACGCTACCAGGATTTTTGCCTCGTGAGGAAAAAGAGTGGCTGATGCCGCTGACAATGATTTCACACAGTTGTTTTTAAATAGAAATGACGTTGAATTTTCAGTTAATTTAGCAACATTAACAAAACATTTTTAACCAATCTGTTTGCCCAAAATTAACTAAAGGGATATCCTGATTTTATAGCTAAAGCTTTACGAAAGGAAATTTTCTTTCCTCTGGAGAAATTATTTTATTAATATTTTAATGGAATGGAATGTCTCTAATACGGGAGATAGGAAAAATTTTAGACTGTGATGTGCCTAGATGATTCATCTTCATTCCGATATACGCTGCGCCGATCACGGCATTCATGATTTGGTGGGACTCGTGTGATACAACCCCAGAGGAAATGAAGAATTTTAAGTGCCTGTGTTAATATTAACCCTAGCAAATTAGAAGAAGCGACTCAGGCTAAGTTTCCTCGACTCTTTAGTGTGGTCTTCAAAATCTTAATTAAAGTTCACACCTTGATAAAAAAAATGTGTGACACAATATATTAAGAGACACAGCAACTAACCTACCAAGGCTTCAACGGAGACGCTATTGGAGCTCAGCTGAGACTTAAAGAGCCCGACAATAAGAAGCTCATGTCAGATCGTATGATCTTAATAGGTGTCTTATTGAGTCGAGGAACTTCTGTGGCCCAACAAGGAAAGGAACGGATGATGCAGGCCAGGAAATATAGATAGATGACACTACTGGCGAAATACAACTCAGTCAGCAGATGCTTGCAAGTCCTGGTAAGTCCGCATTCCAATTATAAATACATAGAAAGCATTTCAACTCGTACGAGTAAGGATGAAACTATTCATTAGTGAAAATATTAATAAACTCGCTTGCAACAAGAATATTATAAACGTTTTTGTCAAAGGGCGTCTCGAAGAAGCGTATGACCGTCATCCGGTTGAGAGTAATTCTGCCGTTGTCATACACCAACAGTATCTGGACAACCGTGTCGCATTCGTTGTACAATATCAGGGTCTCAATTTCAATGACTTTTTATTTTTGAACAATTTGAACATCCAAATGCCCAACATTCAAGTAATCAACATGTTGCTCCGGTATGGTAGTGGATGTCGAATTTACATGGACAGAGTCACACCTTGATAAAAAAAGGTGTGACACAATATATTAAGAGACACAGCAACTAACCTACCAAGGCTTCAACGGGGATGCTATTAGAGATCAGCTGAGACTTAAAGAGCCGGACAATAAGAAGCTTATGGCAGATCTTATGATCTTAATAGGTGTCTTATTGAGTCGAGGAACTTCTGTGGCCCAACAAGGAAAGGAGCGGATGAAGCAGGCCGGGAAAGATAGATAGGTGACACTACTGGCGAAATACAACTCAGTCAGCAAATGCTTGCAAGTCCTGGTAAGTCGTCACAAATATGTGGCATTTGTGGAGCCACACCAAAAGTTATGAATGACTTAAATTCTATTAAAAATGTACCACCTAATACTAATATGTATGTAGGATGGCCCACTATACGACAGTGACTTGCTGGCCCACTGTAAGATTGGAATGCGGACAGACAGAAGGAACAAACACATAAGACTTACATACGTACAGGAGACATACATTCAGGAGAGACACATACGTACTAACACACAGACAGGACAAAGCGATTTTGGGTTGATAAAGAAAAGACGAACAGACATGAGTTAGTTGATGCGAGGCCGGCACTAGTAACTGAGGTAAATAAGTAAAGCGAATAAATATTTAAGGATGAACTTAAGGATGAACCGTGTAAAACACCACCTGCGGTTTGAATAAAAGCACTCCTTACATTACCATCATTTGATTTGACAACTGTATTTAGGACTCACGCCATGATATTAGATATGCTAAATTCTAGAGAAAATCTAAGAAACAGTATATGATATATTCGCCCAGACATGATATACGAGTCGAGCACATTAATAATATTAAGGGTGTTGCATAAACCGTTCTTGCTTCATGCTATCCTTACGATACCAATAATATCATCTACGGAAATGAGCCAACACTACAGGGTATATCCAGTCAACTTTTATCATAAGAACAGAAACTTGATCATGAATACAGAATCAGAGATAGCTTATGATCCAGTTGAAGAATTTGCATGGAGGATAGGATCCGATACATGCATCAAAGGGTCTAGATATACGGTCTGCCCGCTCGAGAATATAAATATGTACCAGGATACTTGCATGACCAACATATTAGTGAGAAAGTAATTAAATACTTAATTATACCTAACTTAATTAATATATACGTAACGAAATTAATTGTGAACTTAAATAAATACGAAAATAAAATACCTAATAGTAAATAATAAAGCATAAATACTACATGTATGAGTATGGATTGTCAACATTACATGCTTGGATAAAATGTTTTGAATGCATTTTACATATTGCATATAGATTGCCAATTCGAAAGTGGCAGGCAAGTTCGTAGCACTGCTAAATCAGTTGTACAACAAACTAAGCGTATATAGTCATATGGCACAAAAAGCCATACAAAACCTATTTTACTTTTTGAATTGTATTTATCTTTTTTATGTCCAACGGGCGGGCAGATTCACTTCATGATACATATTTGTCTTGGCGTGTGAATTTGCACCGTGGACGAAATTCCTTTATTCGTTTTGTAAGTTAAATTGAGTTGAAATAAAATGACAAAAGTCAGTCTAGAACAGCCACTCGGAACAAAATAGTGTTTTATTTCTAAGACTCTGCACATCGAAGAGCATGTAACTATATACAAGAAAAGTTAAGAAATGAGACGTGTTTACTACTTGATATACCTAAACCTGGTTCGAGAAATACCAATAGCGGAAATACTGTTAGACGTTTTTTCCAACAACAAAAATTGGCTGCACTTTTAACTGGAACTAATCAGTAGATTTAGTGTTATTTTACAAACTATGGCTTGTGGGTATAAAGTTAATACACAAGCTTTCAAAATATATTCCTTTGAAACAGCGGAAATATTTGTAGAAAAATACCCATGGTTCTATATGCCGTCGTCCGTGCAGAAAATTTTAATTCACGGTGCTGACATCATAAATAATGTCTTTCTCCCAATTGGCATGATGTCAGAAGAAGCACAAGAAGCCCGACATAAATATTTAAGGAATTTTAGAGAGCACCACACGCGCAAAAATTCAAGAAAAAACAAAATTGAGGATTTAATTCACTCACTTTTTTCTCTTCTGATCCTCTCATATCCTGGCTCTCCAAACAACTCTCTGGTTACTCCCGGAACAACATAGAAATAGGCAGCGATGTACTAAATTTGCTTTCAGAGCCAATTATACAAGAAGACGCTGTTGATTCTGATAGGCTAGGTTAGGTTAATTAGGAGTGGCAGTCAGAAACCCGGACTCACTTACAACGTTTTGGTCCATTGTGATACCACGGAGACGCTGCTTATGCGAAGTCCCCACCGTCGAACCAACCAGAGCTCAATATAAAGCTACTAATGCGTTGAAGGTCAACACTAGCAACGTCAGCAAGTTCCCTGAACTCAAGAGCGTCCATTGTGGCCCTTCTTTTTCTTGCAAATCCAGGACAGTGAAAAAGAAAATGTTCTATGCTTTCCTCTTCATCGATATCCTGGCAGCTACGGCAAAAATCATTGTGTTCAACCCCTTAGCCTTTGTGTATGCCTATCTATGAGATACTACCCAGTTAGCACGGACCGGAGATTTGTTTCCTATTCTTAAAAATTAAAGAATTCGTACTTTTCCTATTTAGGTGAGTCCATAACTGCCTTGTTATCACGCAATCATTTCTTGTGACCCAGCTTATATATGTTTCATCCTCTGTCCTGCGCCTAAGTCGTAGTTTGCAAGAGAATAAGGGTAAGCCCACACACTTCAAATCTGCTGGAACCTGTAAGGTTGTCCTAATTCTAGCAAGCTCATCATCCCTAGAGTTCCCCTGAAAGCCTCTATGCCACGGTATCCAGATGATTCTAATATCAAACTGCTCTGCCATCTCATTTACATTCTATAAATTTTAATATTTTCTAATTGCGTGAGAATCGGAAATGTGTTTACGAATTTTATGTTTGATGCTTTTGCTATTTGCGCGAGAATTTCAGCTTATCAATTTTAATACTTTCAAATTATTTTTATTTTATTTTTATTATGTTTAATCCGTAAATATTGTGTAAGAATTAGATATGTGTTCTTTATCAAAATTTTGATGATAGAGTTTAATATTTTTGCATGACTATATAAACCATAAATTTTTAATTATTAAAATCATTCTAAGTTACTCAAATCATGGAAGCAGCAATTGTGATTATAGAAGATGAGGAAACGCGTTCATCTTCTCACACTGATCTAATCTCGTCTCGTGATGTGTTTGAATTGTTCCGTGAGCTCAAACATAGAATGGGTCCAGAGTCAGAAAGATACTTCAGAATTACGCCATTAGAATGAAGGATGGAAATTGAACATCCTCGATGAAGATTCATCTCCGCAAGCTAAAAAGGCTAAAGCTTGTATTGCCAATCAAAATATTTTAAATATACGATCACCATATTCTCACCTTCCACTCAATCTTTATACATTTCTACTTCCTCAGAAAATCCTTCTTTCAAGCTAGCTGAATCCAACATGAAAAGTTTTAGGAATTTGCCAACAACCCGGAAAACGGCTCTAACAAAACTTACTGCTGAATCTCTTAAAAAAGAGATACTACTTATAAAAGACTCAAAGTCCTCCCTTCACGCTTACATAGGAGTATTTTACTGGGGAATGTTCTTGATCTCACCCCCTAACCCTTTCGGTACTACTGGGATAATACATCCCATCAATTTTCAAACTTTCGTATCTTCTGTGTTTTCAATACAATTTCTTATTTAAAAAGTCCCAAATACAGGTTTAGGTGTTTGTTATGAAATGTAAATAAAAACATAACGGTACATGTTAGCATTTTCGTTGTACTTGATGAAGAACATGACAACATCATAGAAATTTCATCAGTCTGGATCGTTAATTCGCTGAAAAAGGCTGCAAAAACTGCGTAATTGAGCAAAATTGTTTTGATTTTTATAAAAAAGTATTTAATTTATAAAATTGTGTTGGTTTATGGTGTTTTGCAATAACAAAAGGTAATTTGTAGTAGATTTGTTAAACTTGGGATATATAGTCCCAATAAGTTTTTTACGTGGGATTAATTGTCCATAAACCCATTTAGATGTCAAAAAGGAAGCTTACTCTTGAAGATCTTGAACGTATTGTGTGCGAAGAGTCAGACTCTCATGGCGACTTTGAGGACTCTGGCAGTGAATATTCCACTGAGTGTTCCGATGAGACCGAGTCTTCCTCAGAAATTGGCGATAATGTTAGTGCACCCTGTGAGGTCAATGAAAAAAATGATGAGCAACTGTCAGTTGTCCACTGGGTAAATGTTACCCCTGATAGCTTTCAGGATTTCCAGCCTAAGTGCGAATTCCCAACTGAGCGGGACCCCAAAATCCTTCTTGATCTCACTGACGATTGCAGCGAGTATAAAGTGTTTGCAAAGATATTTCCTTACAGTTTGTGCATTCGAATTGCTGAATGCACTAATCAGCGTTTGATAGTTTTAAATCGTCGTGCGCAGTCAAAGCGCAACTTAACGGATCCGAATGAAATCCTTGTATTTCTGGGCGTTTCATTGATTATGCATTATAATAAGTTGCCATCTCTGAAGGACTATTGGAGCAAAAATCCATCAATGGGTAATTCAGTTATAAAAAACAGTATATCACGAGATCGATTTTTATTATTGGCATCAAAGTTATATTTCAATGACTGCGAAAAGCCCACAGACGTTTCTAAAGACTACTACATCTCTGAAATTGTGAGCTGTCTAAAATTTACATATGCAGCTGCTCGTAGTGAGAGTTCGTTCCAATCAATTGATGAGTGTATGGTTAAATTCAAGGGCAGGTCAAGCATGAAGCAATACATGCCCATGAAACCAGTAAAACGCGGAATTAAAATTTGGATGCGTTGTGACTCAAAGACGGGATACACTTACGACTTTAACGTTTACACTGGAAAGGAAGCAAATGCTGCGCAGTTCAAGGTCGCCACTCTTGGAGAAAAAGTAGTGTCAAAATTGGTTTCTTCTATTCGTGAGAAAGGTGTATGTCTGGCCTTTGACCGCTTCTTTACTTCAATGCATTTATTGGAAACGATCGGCTATCCCGCACTTGGAACATATATGCAAAACCGAAAAAATACTCCTAAATTTATCGGAAAACTTAACAGAGGAGAAAGCCAACTTCAAACCAATACTTCTGGTATTTTGGCAGCTCGATGGATGGACTCAAAAGAAGTTCTCGTAGCTTCTAATTGTCATGCGCCATCCCTTGTAGACATTGAAAGGAAGCAAAAAGACGGCTCGAAGAAGAAAGTCAAGTGCCCCGAAAGTGTCAGAGACTATAATAAAATTATGGGTGGAGTCGACTTAGCCGACCAGAAAACGACCATTTACGATTTCAACCGCAAGTCCCAAAAATGGTGGAAGAAAGTATTCTTCAAACTACTGATGGCTAGCGTGGTAAATTCGTGGATTGTGTACACAGAATGTAAGAAACAAAAATTATCGTTAAAAGACTTTCTTGTCCCTCTTGCTGAAAATATGATTTCCGAAGGAAATAAAAGACGAGCAGCAATGCCACGTCGCCAAGGAGGAAGAACTCCCAAACGTTCAAAGACTGATAGCCTGAATGTTGGAAATTGGGATTTTATGTCCCACGGAAAATGCTTATTGGGATTATATGTCCCAGGACAAAAGGACGATTTTGGGATTTCTGGGTATAGAGAACATATTCTTTTTACTATATCTCTTAGTATATGTAAAAATTTTCACGACATACATTTGAGTTTTCGAAATAAAACTCCGTCCCGAAAGGGCTAAGGGAGATGGTGTTAGTGTGATGTTGAATGATTTGGTTCAATTAGCTCTGGCAACTTTCCCTTCATCCCAAATTGATCCTACGAAGCAAAGTGCATATATGGCATTCATAAACAAGCTGAATAAGGCAACAAAATCAATTCTAGAACTTCCTTTTCCTATTTCTTTGTCCACTTTTATGAACGGTTACACAAATCCTCCCCCTTCATTCGATATATCGGAGATATTTAATAATGTATTCATACAAATTATTTCTGATACTTACAACAGCATTGTTGAAAGGAACAAATGTGTTTATCGGTTAAGCGATAACAATGATTGTTCTGTTTATCAAGTAATAGGAAAATACTCTGCTATTCAGCAAAAGATAACTGAGCTCAACTATTCAACAAGCGTATTCGAGATGCAAAAACCGCCCTGCTCTGACACAACAACCACCCCGGATCCCAAGGTAAGCAAGCCAATCACTCATAAGAAGAAAACAAGCCCCATCACCATAGAAACTATACAGGAATATACACCACCAACACATGAACCAGAATTGCCTTCTATCCATCCAAAGTATCCAAAAAGATCAGTCAAACCCTGGGATGGAACACGACATAATAAGTTTGTCGAAAGTGGTTGAGGCACAAGCGGTTACCAAGGTGCATATGGCGCGTCGACACAATGGTCGTATTGTTGAGGTGAATGATACAGAGTATGTAAGCCGTGTGGAGAAGAAGTTTACCGTTCTTCCAAAAATACTCAACATTTGCCTTGAACAGATTGGACAATTTGTTCATGAAGGTCAGGCGTTTGTTCCAAAACGTTTGCCGGCCATAGGACTCTCCCGTTTGGTACCCGGAACTACATTAACAATACTGGAACGCAACGGTCCGGAAGGCGAAAGAATCTTTAACAATCTTGTATACAAATCCAGACCCGAAACCATCATCCGGAGGATCTGCTGAATCAACCGAGGAAGCGGAAGAATCTGATGCCCCATCCAAAGAATTGATATATTATGTAACAGAATTATCAAAAGGAATAAGTTTAAAACACAAGATGTATGGCCTGAGACCACTCATACTAAGTTTAGATTCCTTGGCTGTGACTGAGAACTCAATTTACCAATTTTACAAAGTTAATGATCAACCTCCCAATTTCCGTACGATGGTTTTTCAATTAGTACAGTGTGACCCCGAGCTTCTGGAGCTAATTCATAACTATATAGTCCCACTTGACATTTAAATCACTTAAAAATCATAATACAGATGGTGATGGTAATGATTATAATGATATGGAAGACATATATTATCATCATATAAAACAAATAAAACTTTTAGAAAAATATTTTTATTACTATAATAATAACACTAGGCAACAGCCATTTTGTTATTTGTTTCTAGCATACTTTTTCTCATGGATTTGGACCTACTGAACACGAAAATGAATTTTAAAAATTTTTCTGTCGGTTGGTTTGCGAGATACAAATTTTTTAATTTTTTTTTTTTAATTTTTGGAGGTACACTTACTATTTTGAGCATATCTTTAGTCTTCTTTGACCTATTTTATCCTACTACTACTCAAATTAAAGACAATTGAGCCGTCTACAACTTATTCTCAGAAAATTTTCAAATCGGGTTAGTAGTTTTGATGTTGGCGGCTTAAAAAGGTTAAAAAACTGGGTTTTTTTTAGTAAAAATGTGGCTGAAAAATTCATATAAAAATTCATATAAAATATAAAACGCGATGTTAACAGCGATTTTAATTTTTTTACGTATAGCTGACACTTTTCCAAAGAAAATAAGCCCTTACTTAACAAAATCTGATGACAAATGGCCGACTTATTATTTTTTTGGTAAACGACCGAAATTCCGCTATTTCACGATTTTTTGATTTTCATTATTTGCACAGCTTACCTACCCAACGCAAACGAATAAATACATTTGAACTTAATTTAAAATAAACAAATTAGTCTTCGTATATTATTTTTTAATTTATTTACAGCACTACATGCTCATACATATTTAAACATAAGGAGACACGGTTATCAATTGCATTTCAAAACTGTCTGTGAAAGTGTAAAGAAGTTAATATTTAGAAAACGCAAGGAAGACAATGAGTAAAAGACTACGTGTGTTCGAGTGTTTGAACGATCCAGACAATTTCTGCAATGTTTGTGGCCAGTTTATAAAAAAAAATCACGCACGCAAGTTTACTCCAGCAGTACAATTGCACTATTTGAATTATTTTGGTATTTCACCAAATATCACAGAACCATGGACACCTAAGTCGCTGTGTGATCTTTGCTATATAATCTTAACCAACTGGGCAGCTGGCGGAAGGTAAGAATTTTTATTTAAACACATTATACATAGCGAATATAGTAATTTATTTTAATTTTAGCCGCCATATGAAATTCGATACACCAATGATGTGGAAAAAACCGCTATGCCATTCCACAGACTGTTATTTTTGCCTCACCACAAACAGTGGGGTAGGAAGATTTTTTAAATGGAACTACGCTCAAGTGGGATCGTTTGCGCTTCCAGTACCACATTCGCATGATGTGCCATATCCAGTGTGCCCTGGTGCATCTCTTCAAAAAGCAGAATCGTCAGAAGAAGAGTCCGAGTCAAATGCAAGCGAATTTGAGCCGGGTGCAAAGCGAAAATTACTGTCACAGGCCGAACTAAACGATTGGGTGCGCGATTTTGGTCTCACTAAGGAGAAATCCGAACTTTTTGCGTCTCGGATGATACAGTGTGGATTTGCGGCTTCAGAAGTGAAAGTATCAGCGTACAGAAACCGTCACAAGGAGTATGCAAAATTTTATACAAAGAAAGACCAAATATGTTTTTGCAGCGACATTTCAGGCTTGTTCCAAGCTTTCAGGCTTGTTCACAACCCCAACGAATGGAGGTTGTTTATTGACAGCAACAAAGAGAGCTTGAAGGCAGTTCTCTTACATAATGGGAATGAAAAGCCATCTGTTCCTATTGCTCATGCGGTTCATTCAAAGGAGAACTATGAAACTATGGACATTTTGCTGAAATGCATAGAGTATAGGAAATACAATTGGAAAATATGCGCCGACCTTAAAGTTGTGGCCATTCTGTGTGGACTCCAAGGAGGCTATACGCGACATTGCTGTTTTCTGTGCCTTTGGAATAGCCGCGCTGATGATCAGCATTATATAAAAAAAAAATGGCCGGTACGAACGAAACCTGTAGTTGGAGAAGCGAATGTTCAGCGCAAACCACTAATAGAGAACCGTGAAAATATAATACTTCCGCCGCTGCACATAAAATTGGGTTTGATTAAAAATTTTGCCAAAAAATTAGACAAAGAAGGTGAAGCTTTTGCCTATTTACGGTCAATTTTCCCTTACCTTTCGCTGGCAAAAATTAAAGAAGGAGTCTTCGCAGGACCCGAGATAAAAAAAATTTTGAAAGATGAAAAATTCCCAAAGCTGTTATCACCCATCGAAGCCGTAAAGTTGTTAAGAGATTCAATTCACTACAACAACATTGTAAGATAAAATTTAACTTTGAACTGTTTTGTGAGTATGTATTAATAAAAGAAGAAGATGATTCATGCAGTGTGGATATAAAATCGCATCAAACACAAATGATCATTTTATCTTCGTCAACTGATGATGGTGAAATTGAAAACAGTTATAGCCTTCACTATTGTTGATGACTATTGTTTTAAGTGGGCCATAATATCGGCTCTATTGTAGCATTATCACATTCTTTTAAATACAGCACAAATTGTTTTCATCATTTTAAGTGCCTGCATGCATGATTTCAAGAGTCAAATATCGCACTAACCTTGAATTCATACTAACGGTGATCGTTTGACAATTTGTCGTTATGCAGTTTGACTGCACTTGAGAAATATTCCAGGCCAAGTGCAAATGTGCAATGTCGGCATAATAGAAAGAATTAATATTGCTGTGAAGTGTGTGGCACTTGAAATAGCCACACACAATCTGCCGCACCAAAACAATCGCCGCTGTGGGAACGAAATAATATTTAAAGAGTGGATTGTATTTCACTTTAGTTTCCCACCATATGTGTATACTAATTTTAGGCACTGATTTAGTTTCAATTCAGCCAAAAACCTGAAATTCTATCAATAGGCCCAAAACCCATAAAGCCGAAAAAGAAGAAGGAAGAAAAGCCAAAATATCCAATATTCCCTTTACCAAACACAACAAAATCTAGAGGTGGCCGACTAAACAAATTAAAGACGGAACTACGTGCTCTCATGCACCAACAAACTTACGCTCAGGGTGGCGAGCTGAAAAAAATCATAGATAAAATAAGTTCGGTAAAAAACGAAATAAAATCACAAAAAAAAAAAATTAATACCAATTTGAAGCTTTCTATGTAAAAATTTTATATACATACATCCTTATATAAGAATTTCTTGCATTATTTTCGTTTAAAAAAAAAAATATTATTTGAATCTGAAAATTACTGCGGCCTAGAGCTGCAACTAAATAAAAAACCATTTAAATAAATTTTCATGTTTATAATAAGCCTTAATATTTTAGTAATAAGTAAGCATTACTAAATAAGAATTTGAAGCGTCGATACAGTCGCTTAATAAATTCAAATATAAAAGAAATTAACTTGTGTTTTTTTCATTAAAGATATTATAAATGGTTCACGGCGATCCTGCCAGTTTAAAACAGTAAAGCAAAAGGACTATATAGCAGTTATTGCTTATCCTTTTTGCTGTAAGTTTTAAAAGAAAAGGACAATAGAATACGGCATACATAGCTTATGCTCAGTGGTATTCTGTTAAAAATAATAGGTAAAGACTGTTGATGGATCAATCCTGGGAAGAAATCCTCAAGGATCTAGAAGAGGCTGAAATCCCGTGGAAGCAGCAATTGGAACAGGGTGCTCATCCAAACGAAAAGCCAACAATTCTGCTAAGAGGACCAAAGCCGTCCTTCCTTAAGAAGAAAAGGCCGGAGGAACCTAAATATCCCATATTCCCCATCCCAAACATCAACAAATCAAGAGGAGGCCGCAGAAACAAACTAAAATCAGAGCTGAGGGTACTCCTACACCAAGAAACGTATTTAAAGGGAGAAGAACTCAAAATTATTAAAAACAAAATACAAATTACCAAACAAGCTATAAAAGAAATTCGAAATAAGAATAAAAAACTCAAAAAATAACCACATCAAAAGTGATTACTCGTACGTCTGATAAAGTATTACGTCAAATATATTTGATTGGCAATGTGACACATCAAATAAGTGGAACTAAATTACCCTCCAATCGACAAGTATTGCAAGTCTATTTTTATAATATTCGATTCACCAAATTATCGCAGAAAGAATTGGCAATCGCAAGATTGGCAGTGAACGCTGCATCCCTTTTTTGGCTACAAGCCCGCTTACCGATCCGTGATTTGTACAAATGTGCTGATAAATTGATAAAACTGTACAATGAATGGCGACGTGTTTCTAAAAAGTCGTCGAAAGGGAAAGCGAACAAAGATCAGGCAGAATTTCTCGAAAATTTGGACAATCTCTTCGAAATTGCTCACAACAACGCGTTGCAGATGATTCGCATTGAAGATGATCGGGAATTTTTATTGAAACAAAGACAAAAAGGGCGCCCCGGATGCATGATCGGAGTCGATATGCATTTATTCAGCCGTGAAAAGCGATCGCAGGAGCGAAGAGCAAGAGAAGAGTCACGAAAGCGAAAGCACGATGAGTCTCAAAACGTAGATATTGGTAAATATTTTTAATTTGCATTGTATAATACATATCAATTATTGGAATGAATGAATTCCTAACTTCTTTTATGATTTCATTCAGCGATTGAAGAAAACAATAGTGCTAGTGAAAGCGATAATATTTCCGACGACAACGATCCAACAATGGACGTGGACGATTATGACACTCAACTAGAGGAAAGAAGAGGCCGTACGCAATTGATAACACCACGTCTTTCAGCCGCTCTGGATGATGCTAAGGTTTCCGATAGAAAAGCAATACATATAATAATGGCAGTGGCAGAAGCCTTGCGTGTCAACGTTGATGAGCATGTTGTCAATCGAACGTCTCTCCAAAATTTACGAAGAAAGCACCGTGAAAAAGAATTTGAGGAGATTCAGGCCGAGTTCGTCGAAGACGTAATTTACTTTATTATATTATTATACATATATATAAAATTTTTATAATATTTTTTTTTTCTTTCTCCGTTAAATTGTAAATGGTTCTTTATAGAAAAATGAATAGGAGCAAAAACAAAAATAGGTCTAAAAACCCAATACAATGGGATAAAACCACAGATGAAAATGAAATGAGCATAAAAGTAAAAATCAACTGGTTAGCTAAAATCTGGAAACTAATAGGTTTAGAGGGCACACCCACTGAAGAAGATATTATAAATGCCCCAAGAATAGAAGAAGAAACAATAGCAGCAATAGGATGGTCTGAACGCATTGAAAAGAAAAAAGGAAGTTTTTAATAATTTTTTTATGGACTGGTTGGTTAACTGTCATAAAATACTGTAGAGAAATCCAAATAAACTTCGATAAATCTTATAAATGTCTAAATATAGACAGACAAATTAGCCAAGAAACTGTAATAAAACACCTAAAAATTATCTAACAAAGTTTAGAAGAAATAAGAAAAACTTTAAATGAAAACTATGAAAAACTAGCTACTCCACATAAAATAGCTGCAGATGCTTTCTATCAGGATATTAGGTATAAACTTTCAAACTTGCTAATTAAGAAAAATATTTCCACTAAATATAACAGATAGAACAAATGAGCTAGCAATAAAATATTCAACACAAGTTGCCGTGAAAGCTCTCACTAAAAACTGCACCATAGATAAGGTAAAACTTATCATGGAAGCAGGTCAATTTAACAGCATGAACGAAGCTGTTACAAAATTCGTAAACAGTTGTACAGAAGCAACTGGACAACAAAATGCCATACTATACTTTGGTCAAAGACCAAATAACAGGAATAACTATTTCCGTGGAAATCGCTCATGGACAGAATCGAACGAGATGTTCATCATATAATATTAATAACATACAAAATGAAACTATAGTGCTGGAAAATAACATCCTTTTAAATTTCAAAGAACTTAATTTTCCCTTGACCGTAAATAAAATAAAGGTGTTTGAGTTGAATAATCTGAATATCAGCAAAAATGTGTTTGGTTTAGAGGGTGATAACATAACGGGTCCATATTATTTCACCCAAGAAGAAAAATCAACTCACATAAACTTGCTCTTACTGGAGGAAGGAGAACGGCTTCACTACGTGTGGATCAAAAATATTTCAAGGTAAGTTAATTTACATTTGTAATCTGATATATACATAGATATAAATTAAAAAAATTAAAGTATTGATAATTCTAGTACTGATAAATAAAAATATATTCTTTTTTCCTTACAGATTAATAAAGAATCAAGTAACAAAACATTAATGTAAGATTCACGTATGCAATTTAATTTTTAATTCATTTTCATTACGAAGAAGCATTAGAAAAACATAAACACGAGTGTAATAAGAAGGTGACTAAGATGCCTGGTTTAAATGAATGTAAGTTAAGTTTTAAAAATGTTAAGAAGCAAATGGATGTGCCTTTTGTAGTATTTGCCGACTTTGAATGCGTTTTGGAGTCGGTTAATATACAAAACTCTACAAACGTAAAATCTACGCAAAAGCATATTCCATTTGCTTATAGTTATTATATTAAGTGTTCATTTAACTCCAGTTTAGATTTATTTGGAATTTATAGCGCTGATGATGCACCAAAACACTTCTTTAAAAATTTAGTTAATGATGTTGTTCATAAACGGTCACACTTTTTTTCTCTTGTTTTGCTTTCCCTTTTTCTGCCTTGGCTGGTTTTGCTTAAAGCAAGCAAAGGCAGTCAGGTCAGTTGTCTAGTATCAGCAATCGAGTGCTTAAGAAAACTTAATCCGAAAATAAAAAGTGTGTCCGACCTAAATCAATTAAATAATTATACAAAAGTGAATTGGTAAAGATGTATAGCAATTTCCTAAGATTTTAAATAAAGTTTTGTTAATAAGTGTAATCTTGACGCATTCCGGCAAAATTTATGCAACATAATTTTGCGTGAAAAACTGCAACAACAGTCAAGAAGTCAAGGCTCCGCTCACTACATCAGGGATTACAACGGTGAAAGTCTCAGCCACAACTCCTCTTGTTTCACAAAGAACCATCTCCCGGTAAGTCACCCCTTTTCCTTTCCATATATTTACATATATTTAACCAACCCCCGTGTGCCATGCACATTTTGGTCCTTCGAGCCGGATCCGGGTCATCCAAAACCCGGCACACCCACTTTGCTATCTGAAAAAACCCCATTTGTTTCATTAAAATCCCATGTTTCATACAAAACTGGTATAACCTCCATTTATGAGATATGCCATTTTTGCAATAAATGGTACATAAACCCCCGTGTATGATCTGATATATGTACAGTCTCGTCAGAAAACGTTAGTTTTTACAAAACTTTCCATTTCGTCAAAAATTGGTGTTCCTTTTATATTTTTTATAAAAAACTCTAACGGTCCACCAAATAAAATATACATACGTGCATTCAGATGTCTTAGATATATACAATAATTATTTAAGTGTTGTTAAGCCAATGCATTTCTTAACCCCACTTCAACAGATTTTTTCATTTGTTTGTGTTTTTCTGGAAAAAATATACTTTGATATAAACTACCACCATATATGTACTAACAAGCATCAATCAATCACGTTCTAAGAAAAGTTCTGCCAGACCAGAAAAGGCTGAATTGGAATCTATTTCCAATTTGCGAACCGGTGATCCGTTCACTGAATCAGTATTCGGACGCGGATTGACCGTCAGAGAATACAATGCTAGAACAGTCGTAGCCATTATTGAGATATCGAGAGATATCCACCAGCAACTACGAACTGATGATGTTCAACTATCCAAACAGAGTACCTTGACTATTACCATACGTTTTGCGTATGGGCTAGGATAATACATTTAAAGAGTGTGAACCAATCCCAGCTGACAGAACAAGAATTATGGGTGTTCGATGCAATAAGAAACAAAGAATATTCTGTAGTTGAGCATATGTCTACATTTATAAAAGGAATAGGCAACATCGTCGAAATCACAGGTGAGCACCTGTACCCTGATTTTCCGCCGTTACCAACTACAACAGTTGGTGCCAAAACAGGTTTCCACGGCAATATAACCGTGGATACTCACAATTTCTATGAAGAGATTCCCTGTTTCGGCGTATGAGCTGAAGCAGTTCAGTATGCTGTATCCGACACCGTTCCAGGATCATACCCAAGTGTACTGAAAAATGCCAGCGACCCCGTCAACAGCAATTTGATTGGTTATAGACCATTACAATCTAGGTGCAGCGAAGCGAAGGACATAGTGTAGTGTGTTTGGCTATGGAATATATCTGTCCACATACTTATGTGTTTGACTGTACGTGTATTTATGTATGCCGAGCAAGCATTTTCTCACAATAAGTTTTAAGTTAGTTTTGAGTCTAGTTACTTCAGCACTTGAAGTAAAGAGATATTAATAAAAGTGTGATCGAATGGTCGTAAATAAAATAAATACTTTAAATTAATAACATGGTGATCCTGCTCAATCACAGCCACACACACAAAGACGACTCCTAATTTGAAGTTATAAAACTGTGTTGAATATTTTTGCGATTAATTGGAAGTGAAATTTTGTAAATCTGGAATACTGTAAGCAACCTTTGGAAGAACTCTCTGTTGCTATTAAAGTAATTGTTGTTGCTTTCAAAAACCAACTGGTTAGTGATTGCTTTCAATCGCGCATTGTTCGGATAGCCAAGAGACTCATCTATTTAGAGCCTGTAGATCATCTTCTGCCTAAGGTAGTTAATAGAGAGTCGCCAAAAGAATAAGAATGCTGAATGCAAGAAATTGAGTGACATAGCTTTGAGTCACAATATAAATTAATAGTTACCAAATCCCTTTTTTTTATTGGTCGTTTAAAATAATGCTTACCATTGTCATATTGAAGAAAGAAACAAAAGATAATTGTAAATATTAAATGTAGGTTAGGAGGGCTAAGTAAGATTTGTAAAACTAGTATATAAGCAAGAAAATTTATTCAATAAATTATACTTTAATTTCTAAACGCAAACCGGCAATAACTTGCCTACTTTTTTAATTAAATTCTCAAATCTTTTGGCACCTCTTTTGAGCGCCTACTGACAAGGTGGTCTCCCTGACAGCTGTAAAAACTAAACAAGGGACTATAGGGCCATACACACACACACTAACTACTACACATTAGGGCTAAACTTTGAATCCTGCACATTCACACATTACATGGCGATCCTGCCTTCAACCTCTACACATCCTTTATTATCAACCATTACATTACAGTAAACGCTATAATCGAGATCAGTATAAGACTGGAAGAGGATTCGTCAACAACTTAATAAATAAATTACCAGTAGAACTACATTTACCTGGATATCAGTTTTGTGGTCCTGGTACAAAGCTTGAAAAACTACTGAAAAGAGGAGATAGAGGGATAAATTTATTGGATGCGGCTTGCAAAGAACATGATACTCCCAATCATGAAATATTAATAGAAGTCATCAAGTTGATCAAATACCAGCTGAAAAGGCTTGGCAACGAGTAAAATCTAAAGATAGCGATTTAAAAGAACGAGCAAACGCTTGGTTTGTAACGAATGCAATGGAAGTGATATGTTAGAACTTGGTCGACTAAGGAAGAATAAGAATTTTGGCGTAACAATGGAATTGGTTCCTTCATAACCGATTTTAAGCGAAAATACCCAACTATCACACAAGAAGAAAAAGATCATTTCGTTGATTTTTATTCATTCCAAGATCAATATGACGTGACGTATGCATCTCATATGGAGCAATTTTCACTTTTGTTGATCTATATTCTCATGTCTCTGGTTTTCCTCACCTTCAGCTGACTATTAAGTACCATGGTTTAGGATTTGAAAGGGTTGGCCACATTACAACTTCATAAGTTTTTTTTTAGTCTTCAGACGACTAAAACTATGTGGCCACATATGATTAGCTATCGATTGTCTAAATATTTGTGTGCTTACCACTATGTTGAGTCTTCAAGCACTTGCAACTCAGCTGATGTTTTCAAGCCGAGTTTAACCCATTATTGCCCAGGCGGTAATTTAACTTACCAGCACTTTAATCACGTGTAAAACCTACATTATATAAAAAAACTAAATTTTCTTTGGTGTATACTTTAACTTAATGTGTTTTAAGAAAACTATTTGAATGATATTTATTTTTTGTTATCCTTTCGCGTTTGGGAAGGACTTTCGCCAAGCTCCAAAAAAGATCATATTTTAAAACAACTATAAAAATATTATAAAAAAAATTTAATTTTTTTTTACACACTGGTTCAAAACCCTCATTAAGTCTACTTTTATTATGTACATAATTCAATTTATTTACCTCGACTAAATGTTTGAAATAACATCAATTATCCTTGTGGTAATTTTACTTACCATTGGGCAGTAACATATAGCAAATTAGGCAAGATTTAATAAAATCGCGAACAAAAGCACAATATACCCGCCATTAAGCGCTGTATGCTTAATACTTCTTATTGGCTCGCTATGGTTGGTTCAAGGAGCATTAAATAAGGCGAGGGCAACGGCGAATTCGATTCGTCGTAGTCAATTCGCCGTAAACAAAATTTGTCTTTAATTTGTTTAGATCGTGTTCAACAAACGTGGTAACGCCACCTGGTTTTTAATTTTTGTATATGGTGTTGACGTGGTAACGCCACCTGGTTTTTAATTTTTGTATATGGTGTTGACGTGGTAACGCCACCTGGTTGTCGATTCGCCTGGGGTTTGTTGATTCAAATTTCATTCGAATTGAAAATGGGGAATTCCCTTTTTATCCCAAGATTAGCATGCTGTAATAAATATTTTGTTTCAAGACTTTAGTCTTGCTTTTCTTTTCATGTGTAACAAAAGTGTAAGAGTGTTAAAAGTGAAATAATTATTTTTTATTGCGAAAATGCCATCAAAAAAGTATTTAAGAATTGAAGAAGTAATTGCCATTTTGGAAGATGAAGATGAAAATGAAGAAATTGCTTCGGTTGCATCATCCTCAAATGTCAACGTTGTGTATATTCCACCTGACGCAGACGAAATTTCAGATGAAGAGCAAATTGATGATAACGTTATGAATGATAATGGTGCAATAGATGTGGATATTGCTGGCACAGTTGAGCTTGAATATGAATCAGAAGACGAATCTGAAAATGATAAAATTGCGGAGCCTACCACAAAGCGATATAAATCTATAAACGAATTTAATGTACCCAAATGGACCAGAAGAATTTCATCATTTGATAAAACACCAGTAGATGTTGAAGAAGAACGTGTTCGTAATGTTGTTGAAAAACTAAGTGGAAAATCACCAATTGAACTATTTAATCTCTTTTTTGATGATGAAATGCTTCATTTGATTATTGAGCAAACTAATATATACGCCTCTCAGTGCAACGTGCCTTTTATTGTTGAGTCGCATGATATAAAACGTTTTATTGGATTTTTGTTCTTTACTGGCTATCATAAATTACCAGAATGGAAACTATACTGGTCAAATGATCCATCTTTTGGTGTTGAAATCATTCGTAATGCTTTTCCACGAAATCGCGCCGAAATGATAAAACGATTCATTCATTTAGCTGATAACACTAAAATTGATCCAACAGACAAATTCGCCAAAGTGAGACCTATGGTAGACTTGTGCAACAAACGTTTTATACAGTTTGGAGTATTCGCTCACAATCTATCTATTGATGAGGAAATGATTCCCTATTTCGGAAGGCATTCCTGTAAAATGTTTATAAAAGGGAAACCTATCCGTTTTGGATTTAAGGCATGGTGTCTGACTTCATCAAATGGATATCTGTACAATTTAAAACTGTATGGTGGATCGTCATCAAATTATGACAAGTCCATTGGATTAGGAGCTGATACTGTTCTCAGTTTGCTAAGAGTTGTAGAATCTCCATCGAGTCATACAATATACTTTGACAACTTCTTCACATCATACCACCTTATGTGTTTACTAAGCACAGAAAATTTTTTTGCTACAGGTAATTTGCTACTTTTATTATATATAAAACTGTTGTATTTGAATTTCTATATTTTAACAGGAACTGTTCGATGCAATAGAATCGGTAAAGCCCAATTGCCAGAAAAAATGACCAAGGGTGAAAGTGCAGCTCTTTTTGATATGACGAATGAAGTGTTGGCCATACGGTGGAGAGACAATGCACTTGTCACTGTTCTTACAAATCATGGTGCCATGGATCCAAAATCAAACACAAAACGTTATGATCGCGTAACCAAAACGCATATTAACGTAAAAGTTCCTGGCGCTATTGGGCAATATAACAAGTATATGGGGGGAGTTGATCTACATGACAACGCGTTGGCTAATTATCGGATTGCTGTACGATCCAAAAAATGGTGGTGGCCATTGTTTATAAATTTGCTTGGTAATATGATGGTTAATGCATGGAAGCTGCATGTGCTGGTATCAACAATTGAACAAATAAAACCATTATCGCAACTACAATTTCGTGCAGCTGTGGTTAATGAACTACTTACATTTACAAGATCACCCACAAGTGAACAACCTTCAATGTCTTCATCAAATTTAAGAGAAAAATTGCCAAACCTTAACACAACAGTTCATTGTATTTTAAGATGTTCTGGAAACCCGAGACGTTGCGTAATTTGTCATACTCATACGCCTTTTGAATGTCAAGTATGCAAAGTGCGGTTGCATCAAAAATGCTTTTCTTTATACTCAAAGCACTTGGATTAAAATTTAAAAGCTACCAAAAATTTAAAATGTAAAACAATTTAATCAAAATGTTTATTTTACTTGTTCTTTTTAATGAATTTTTTAATTTTTAATAAATATATTTTACTAAAATAAGAATTTTAACTTTAAATCAAATTCTTGTATTATTCCAAAAACACTTAACATATCTGCCCACTGGTAAGTAAACTTACCATCTCATATCTCAGAAACCAATTGTTCCATTTTCTCAAAACTTTAAATATATCTTAGTTGCACCCAAAAACTACTTTGTGCAAAGTTTCAGCGAAATCGGTTCACGTTTTCGGGTAGCGGGCAATAATGGGTTAACGCACTGGCCTTTAAAGCTATGAGGAAAGATGAGATGAGAGATTTGTAAAAATAAATAACTAATCACGATAACATCAGTAAATATGAAAATGAAATATTTAGTATTATTTTATTTTTTTTATTGTGTCACGAAATATTGTCTAGCCGAAGAGGGAGAGACGAAAGATCGGCGCAACGAAGATTGCGCAGCACATAAGGAAGATTGGCGCGTGCTTTCTTTTATTTAATTTAGTTCATTTTTTATTTGTTATTTAATTTTATGAGTATAATTTTAAGTCTCCAATTTGTCGATTTGCGACCAAATTTCTATCGCTCGTTGCCAGGATGGTGGAGGGTCTGACTCAACTACGGCTCGCAAGGCAGCTAGTTTTCTTCGAATCCTTACGATTTTTCCGCCTATTCGATGCCTCGGCCTGATGACTTTTGGTATCGTGGTAAGTTTTTCTTCTTTTACCCTTTGCTGTCTTCTGCGGTATTCTTCTATAGTTAGAGGTTTTGGTCTTGCACTTATTAGTGTTGCAGTATATGCAGGAGCTTCTAATATTCTGCCTGCAGGTTTATATTCCTCCGTTGGGATATTTTTGTCCGCGATTTTGTTTGGCAGGATCGCCATGTAATGATTGCGACTTGGTAGATAATCTACAGTGCGGCCAGTCAGAGATCGCAAGGGCTATTGACTGTTGCTGGCCTTTAAAGCCATGAGAAATCCCATCCAGTTACAGCTGATTTATATGGGGTTGGGCTTGAGAAAGGTGTACACAGCAAGGTGGTTATGTTTCATCAGGATGTGTTTGACTACGCATCATCATGGAGCTTGCCTTTAACAATGCCAGTTAGTGGGACGTATTTGTTGCTTCCTAAGCAACATAAAGGACTAACGCTGGTTTTGACAGATATGTCCGAAGATTTTGTTGACCTTCAAAAGCAGACAGACCAGCCAAAAACGATCTATCAGTAGAAGGAAGTCTGCCTGGCCTAAAGGCATAAAAGAAGATAACAAGAAGATCAGTGGAATAGACACCACTTGTAGCATTATCACATTCTTTTAAATACAGCACAAATTGTTTTCATCATTTTAAGTGCCTGCATGCATAATTTCAAGAGTCAAATATCGCACTAACCTTGAATTCATACTAACGGTTATCGTTTGACAATTTGTCGTTATGCAGTTCGACTGCACTTGAGAAATATTCCAGGCCAAGTGCAAATGTGCAATATCGGCATAATTGAGGTGAACGACACCGAATATGTCAGTAGGGTTGAGAAGAGGTTCACAGTCCTCCCCAAGATACTGAACATATATCTGGAGCAGATCGGTCAGTTTGTTCACGAGGGTCAGACTTTTGTGCCCAAGAGACTACCAGCCATTGGGCTCTCGCGTCTTCTACCGGGTACAATCATGACGACGTTGGAACGCAACGGTCCGGAAGGCGAAAGGCTGTGAAGTGTGTGGCACTTGAAATAGCCACACACAATCTGCCGCACCAAAACAATCGCCAAAAATCAAATATAAAAGAAATTAACTTGTGTTTTTTTCATAGAAGATATTATAAATGCTTCATGGCGATCCTGCCAGTTTAAAACAGTAAAGCAAAAGGACTATATAGCAGTTATTGCTTATCCTTTTTTGCTGTAAGTTTTAAAGAAAAGGACAATAGAATACGGCATACATAGCTTATGCTCAGTCGTATTCTGTTAAAAATAATACACCCAGAAAAAAGATTGGTTGGAAAATTGTTAGGCCAACAAAATATCAATTGCATAAACTATATTTTAGTTCAAACAATCAATTTTCTGTTAATCCAAAAAACAATCCATGTTTATTGCCATAAGGGCATAATTGTAATAAAGATATGATTCTGACAATTCTTAAATTGATTGCATCAACCGAGCGTATGCTTTTGCCATGACTAATTCATTGATTGGTTAACACAACCGAATAAAATATTATGAATTGGATGTTACTACCAACTTTTGGTATTGGCAACTAAAAAATTGTCGTTCTATATTAAGGTTAAAATAAACACTTTTTATCAGTTGCTGCAACTAACTATAGGTTGAGCTTACTATCATAGTTTATACTCGTTGCAGCAAATTAAAAATTAACTTTTGTGACTTTCAAAGATATTATGATTTATGAATTCTCAAATGGTTTTTGAAAGTCTGTGCATAAGATAACAGGTTTGTGGCTGTTCAAAATGTGTGGTTGAAATAAATAAATTTCAATTAAAAATAACTTATGACAATATGTTAAATAATAAATTTTTTAAATTGTATATTTTTATTTGCGTTTATTGCTTATTTTATTTCAGCAAGGAAGGCCAATTTTTCTTTCACAGGTACCAATTATGATATTGTTTCAGTTGTACTAACCACATTTTCGGTAGGAAGAATAACTTTTTTTTTCAAATTCCATACTGTTAACCAATTCTTTCTGTTGCTGCAACTATTTGTTTAAGGGTTATAATTAAAATATAGTGGTACCACATGAAAATTGCAGTCGTTATACCAGAATTCTATATAGTTGGTGCAACCACCAAAATTCGATTGGCAACAAATTCGGTTGTCTCAACGAATCTGTTTTCTCTGTGTAGGTAAAGACTGTTGATGGAACAATCCGGTGGAAGCAGCAATTGGTACAGGGTGCTCATCCAAACGACAAGCCAACAATTCTGCTAAGAGGACCAAAGCCGTCGTTCCTTAAGAAGAAAAGGCCGGAGGAACCTAAATATCCCATATTCCCCATCCCAAACAGCACTTTAGATTCCTTATGAACAAAACAAAGGAATGCACAATGTCTAACCATATGCAATTTATTGCCGACGTCATTAAACTCTGTACAATGATGAATGTTCTGTATCACAATATAAGTGTACTCAGTGAGCAAAACAATAAAGTGAAAGCCATCCCACAACCATCTACCACCACCAAAGCTCACATCAACAAGAACAAAACATTCAATGAGATGATGGGTATTTTTAAAACATTGGACGAAAAAAGCGATGTAATTTTTAATTGTGTTATTCAGCTATTGAACGAGTGTAAGAATGTTCGTCGCGACATGGATGAGGCCACGACCGTCTCTCTTTTGACACCCGAGTTGTTTTCCGACCATGTTGTTAAGCTACACCAGAAAATGAGAAATTTGTGCGCATCAATACAAAGGTTTGACGAAAAAATCAACATAGAGTTGGTGGGCGACGAGGCGACTGTAACTACACCAACACATGCAACTAAGGCATCATCGTAGAGGAGGAAACGTTGGAAGAGAAGAATAAGAAATCAATAGACGCTTTCATTAGTATGAAGTTTACATGTATTGTGTGTTTGGAGGAAGATTTGAGTACAGAAATAATGCTTACCATTGTCATATTGAAGAAAGAAACAAAAGATAATTGTAAATATTAAACGTAGGTTAGGAGGGCTAAGTAAGATTTGTAAAACTAGTATATAAGCAAGAAAATTTATTCAATAAATTATACTTTAATTTCTAAACGCAAACCGGCAATAACTTGCCTACTTTTTTAATTAAATTCTCAAATCTTTTGGCACCTCTTTTGAGCGCCTACTGACAAGGTGGTCTCCCTGACAGCTGTAAAAACTAAACAAGGGACTATAGGGCCATACACACACACACTAACTACTACACATTAGGGCTAAACTTTGAATCCTGCACATTCACACATTACATGGCGATCCTGCCTTCAATCTCTACACATCCTTTATTATCAACCATTACATTACAGTAAACGCTATAATCGAGATCAGTATAAGACTGGAAGAGGATTCGTCAACAACTTAATAAATAAATTACCAGTAGAACTACATTTACCTGGATATCAGTTTTGTGGTCCTGGTACAAAGCTTGAAAAACTACTGAAAAGAGGAGATAGAGGGATAAATTTATTGGATGCGGCTTGCAAAGAACATGATACTCCCAATCATGAAATATTAATAGAAGTCATCAAGTTGATCAAATACCAGCTGAAAAGGCTTGGCAACGAGTAAAATATAAAGATAGCGATTTAAAAGAACGAGCAAACGCTTGGTTTGTAACGAATGCAATGGAAGTGATATGTTAGAACTTGGTCGACTAAGGAAGAATAAGAATTTTGGCGTAACAATGGAATTGGTTCCTTCATAACCGATTTTAAGCGAAAATACCCAACTATCACACAAGAAGAAAAAGATCATTTCGTTGATTTTTATTCATTCCAAGATCAATATGACGTGACGTATGCATCTCATATGGAGCAATTTTCACTTTTGTTGATCTATATTCTCATGTCTCTGGTTTTCCTCACCTTCAGCTGACTATTAAGTACCATGGTTTAGGATTTGAAAGGGTTGGCCACATTACAACTTCATAAGTTTTTTTTTAGTCTTCAGACGACTAAAACTATGTGGCCACATATGATTAGCTATCGATTGTCTAAATATTTGTGTGCTTACCACTATGTTGAGTCTTCAAGCACTTGCAACTCAGCTGATGTTTTCAAGCCGAGTTTAACGCACTGGCCTTTAAAGCTATGAGGAAAGATGAGATGAGAGATTTGTAAAAATAAATAACTAATCACGATAACATCAGTAAATATGAAAATGAAATATTTAGTATTATTTTATTTTTTTTATTGTGTCACGAAATGTTGTCTAGCCGAAGAGGGAGAGACGAAAGATCGGCGCAACGAAGATTGCGCAGCACATAAGGAAGATTGGCGCGTGCTTTCTTTTATTTAATTTAGTTCATTTTTTATTTGTTATTTAATTTTATGAGTATAATTTTAAGTCTCCAATTTGTCGATTTGCGACCAAATTTCTATCGCTCGTTGCCAGGATGGTGGAGGGTCTGACTCAACTACGGCTCGCAAGGCAGCTAGTTTTCTTCGAATCCTTACGATTTTTCCGCCTATTCGATGCCTCGGCCTGATGACTTTTGGTATCGTGGTAAGTTTTTCTTCTTTTACCCTTTGCTGTCTTCTGCGGTATTCTTCTATAGTTAGAGGTTTTGGTCTTGCACTTATTGGTGTTGCAGTATATGCAGGAGCTTCTAATATTCTGCCTGCAGGTTTATATTCCTCCGTTGGGATATTTTTGTCCGCGATTTTGTTTGGCAGGATCGCCATGTAATGATTGCGACTTGGTAGATAATCTACAGTGCGGCCAGTCAGAGATCGCAAGGGCTATTGACCGTTGCTGGCCTTTAAAGCCATGAGAAATCCCATCCAGTTACAGCTGATTTATATGGGGTTGGGCTTGAGAAAGGTGTACACAGCAAGGTGGTTATGTTTCATCAGGATGTGTTTGACTACGCATCATCATGGAGCTTGCCTTTAACAATGCCAGTTAGTGGGACGTACGCAACATAAAGGACCAACGCTGGTTTTGACAGATATGGCCGAAGATTTTGTTGACCTTCAAAAGCAGACAGACCAGCCAAAAACGATCTGTCAGTAGAAGGAAGTCTGCCTGGCCTAAAGGCATAAAAGAAGATAACAAGAAGATCAGTGGAATAGACACCACTTGTAGCATTATCACATTCTTTTAAATACAGCACAAATTGTTTTCATCATTTTAAGTGCCTGCATGCATAATTTCAAGAGTCAAATATCGCACTAACCTTGAATTCATACTAACGGTGATCGTTTGACAATTTGTCGTTATGCAGTTCGACTGCACTTGAGAAATATTCCAGGCCAAGTGCAAATGTGCAATATCGGCATAATTGAGGTGAACGACACCGAATATGTCAGTAGGGTTGAGAAGAGGTTCACAGTCCTCCCCAAGATACTGAACATATATCTGGAGCAGATCGGTCAGTTTGTTCACGAGGGTCAGACTTTTGTGCCCAAGAGACTACCAGCCATTGGGCTCTCGCGTCTTCCACCGGGTACAATCATGACGACGTTGGAACGCAACGGTCCGGAAGGCGAAAGGCTGTGAAGTGTGTGGCACTTGAAATAGCCACACACAATCTGCCGCACCAAAACAATCGCCAAAAATCAAATATAAAATATAAAGAAATTAACTTGTGTTTTTTTCATAGAAGATATTATAAATGCTTCATGGCGATCCTGCCAGTTTAAAACAGTAAAGCAAAAGGACTATATAGCAGTTATTGCTTATCCTTTTTTGCTGTAAGTTTTAAAGAAAAGGACAATAGAATACGGCATACATAGCTTATGCTCAGTCGTATTCTGTTAAAAATAATAGGTAAAGACTGTTGATGGAACAATCCGGTGGAAGCAGCAATTGGTACAGGGTGCTCATCCAAACGACAAGCCAACAATTCTGCTAAGAGGACCAAAGCCGTCGTTCCTTAAGAAGAAAAGGCCGGAGGAACCTAAATATCCCATATTCCCCATCCCAAACAGCACTTTAGATTCCTTATGAACAAAACAAAGGAATGCACAATGTCTAACCATATGCAATTTATTGCCGACGTCATTAAACTCTGTACAATGATGAATGTTCTGTATCACAATATAAGTGTACTCAGTGAGCAAAACAATAAAGTGAAAGCCATCCCACAACCATCTACCACCACCAAAGCTCACATCAACAAGAACAAAACATTCAATGAGATGATGGGTATTTTTAAAACATTGGACGAAAAAAGCGATGTAATTTTTAATTGTGTTATTCAGCTATTGAACGAGTGTAAGAATGTTCGTCGCGACATGGATGAGGCCACGACCGTCTCTCTTTTGACACCCGAGTTGTGTTCCGACCATGTTGTTAAGCTACACCAGAAAATGAGAAATTTGTGCGCATCAATACAAAGGTTTGACGAAAAAATCAACCCTAAAGTAGTCATAGAGTTGGTGGGCGACGAGGCGACTGTAACTACACCAACACATGCAACTAAGGCATCATCAGTCGTAGAGGAGGAAACGTTGGAAGAGAAGAATAAGAAATCAATAGACGCTTTCATTAGTATGAAGTTTACATGTATTGTGTGTTTGGAGGAAGATTTGAGTACAGAAATAATGCTTACCATTGTCATATTGAAGAAAGAAACAAAAGATAATTGTAAATATTAAACGTAGGTTAGGAGGGCTAAGTAAGATTTGTAAAACTAGTATATAAGCAAGAAAATTTATTCAATAAATTATACTTTAATTTCTAAACGCAAACCGGCAATAACTTGCCTACTTTTTTAATTAAATTCTCAAATCTTTTGGCACCTCTTTTGAGCGCCTACTGACAAGGTGGTCTCCCTGACAGCTGTAAAAACTAAACAAGGGACTATAGGGCCATACACACACACACTAACTACTACACATTAGGGCTAAACTTTGAATCCTGCACATTCACACATTACATGGCGATCCTGCCTTCAACCTCTACACATCCTTTATTATCAACCATTACATTACAGTAAACGCTATAATCGAGATCAGTATAAGACTGGAAGAGGATTCGTCAACAACTTAATAAATAAATTACCAGTAGAACTACATTTACCTGGATATCAGTTTTGTGGTCCTGGTACAAAGCTTGAAAAACTACTGAAAAGAGGAGATAGAGGGATAAATTTATTGGATGCGGCTTGCAAAGAACATGATACTCCCAATCATGAAATATTAATAGAAGTCATCAAGTTGATCAAATACCAGCTGAAAAGGCTTGGCAACGAGTAAAATCTAAAGATAGCGATTTAAAAGAACGAGCAAACGCTTGGTTTGTAACGAATGCAATGGAAGTGATATGTTAGAACTTGGTCGACTAAGGAAGAATAAGAATTTTGGCGTAACAATGGAATTGGTTCCTTCATAACCGATTTTAAGCGAAAATACCCAACTATCACACAAGAAGAAAAAGATCATTTCGTTGATTTTTATTCATTCCAAGATCAATATGACGTGACGTATGCATCTCATATGGAGCAATTTTCACTTTTGTTGATCTATATTCTCATGTCTCTGGTTTTCCTCACCTTCAGCTGACTATTAAGTACCATGGTTTAGGATTTGAAAGGGTTGGCCACATTACAACTTCATAAGTTTTTTTTTAGTCTTCAGACGACTAAAACTATGTGGCCACATATGATTAGCTATCGATTGTCTAAATATTTGTGTGCTTACCACTATGTTGAGTCTTCAAGCACTTGCAACTCAGCTGATGTTTTCAAGCCGAGTTTAACGCACTGGCCTTTAAAGCTATGAGGAAAGATGAGATGAGAGATTTGTAAAAATAAATAACTAATCACGATAACATCAGTAAATATGAAAATGAAATATTTAGTATTATTTTATTTTTTTTATTGTGTCACGAAATGTTGTCTAGCCGAAGAGGGAGAGACGAAAGATCGGCGCAACGAAGATTGCGCAGCACATAAGGAAGATTGGCGCGTGCTTTCTTTTATTTAATTTAGTTAATTTTTTATTTGTTATTTAATTTTATGAGTATAATTTTAAGTCTCCAATTTGTCGATTTGCGACCAAATTTCTATCGCTCGTTGCCAGGATGGTGGAGGGTCTGACTCAACTACGGCTCGCAAGGCAGCTAGTTTTCTTCGAATCCTTACGATTTTTCCGCCTATTCGATGCCTCGGCCTGATGACTTTTGGTATCGTGGTAAGTTTTTCTTCTTTTACCCTTTGCTGTCTTCTGCGGTATTCTTCTATAGTTAGAGGTTTTGGTCTTGCACTTATTGGTGTTGCAGTGTATGCAGGAGCTTCTAATATTCTGCCTGCAGGTTTATATTCCTCCGTTGGGATATTTTTGTCCGCGATTTTGTTTGGCAGGATCGCCATGTTTTGACAGATATGGCCGAAGATTTTGTTGACCTTCAAAAGCAGACAGACCAGCCAAAAACGATCTGTCAGTAGAAGGAAGTCTGCCTGGCCTAAAGGCATAAAAGAAGATAACAAGAAGATCAGTGGAATAGACAGCACTATTGCTTATACTTTTGAGTGAAAAGCACCTAAATACAGAACCCCGCATAGAGAGCTTATGCTTAGCAGGGATCATCTATATATTATACAATTTTTTTATATTTATTTTTTATTTAAAACCTTTCATTAATGAACCAATCCTGGGAGGAACTTCTTGAGGACATAGAAGAAGCAGAAGAATGCTAGAAGCGATTACTAAAGGAAGTTGCCTCACAGAGCCAGAAGCCCTAAATCCTCAACTTAGATCAGAAGCCAAGATATAATAAAAGCCAAAAAAGGGCTAAAGATTCAAAAGGTTGGGAATGTAACGAATTCACTATGGAGGAAAAAATAGACTGGTTAGCAGGTATATGGAAGATGTAGGTATGCATAATACATACACTGTACATATAAATCATTCACTTTTGTAATTTGAGATATCATGACACTGTAGTAAACAAGTATTTTATTCTTTTAAATATATATGTAGGAGTACTGAAAGAGAGAGAACGTAAACATACCTAGCGTTTTTCAATAGCAACTGTAAAAACATTTTAAAAATTATAAAACTAATAAAAATATTTTTTATTTTAATTGTTGCTGCAACAACTTTAGCAGCAGAAGCAAGCTAGAGGAAGAACTATACGTTTATAAACCAAAGAAAAACTAAAAAAATTTTGTTTAAACTAATTATATTGTATCAACAACAAGAAAATTTGTAGACCTTTCCGGTGCAGAATTGCCTGACCCAAAGAGAAATCGAGCTGACCCAGACGATTCGTTTAAGATGAGCACAATCTATTTATTGCTCCACTGGCATGAATATATGTGTAAACAATTTAAAATAAAACCTGAGCATTACAATAAAAAAAAAACGAAACACATATAGCACACATACTTAATAATTTGATTGTTTTTAAAAACACAGCCGGAAGATGCTTCTAGAAAATTATTTTTCCTTTTTGGGCATTTTGGATGCAGTGTCCTTACAAATAGTTTGGGCTATAAACTCTATTAAAGTGCGAGTGGGCCTTCCAGCCATACCTTTACGCAAATAGTCATAGACTTTGCCATCGGTAATCATGACATTTGAAGCGTCAATATGCATCCATTGGCCACAGGGTACAAATTCCCTTAAAAATGCCGCAGCCTTGCACGGTTGTCCACCACTACCAGCACCATAATTCTGTAAATCTGTTGACATGCCTGCTTTTACTTGGCTGGTATAATACCACCAGAGTGGAAAACGCCATACACGATCTCCAGTATGCATACTTGCATGCTTAATTTGTTGCCAAAGAATTTCAGAGTTGGTAAAGACGCCACAAGCTGCTTCTCCTAAAGCTTCGCGCATACAGCTTGATGTGGTGCCAACATCAATTATACATTTTGGGCAAACGTTTTGAAATATATAGATTAAAAACAAATTTGCATTGTTTTTCATTTTTCAAACGGATTAAAAGAAGCTAAACAATATTCAAAGATATAATTATATTGTATTATTTATTGTATTATTGATTAGTGCCGGCAACACCGGGCAGGCAGGAAATCTTTGAGTAAAACATTAATTAAAGTTTGATATCTGGCCTAGCTCCCTATTTCACCAAGGAACCTTTTAAACCTTTTACAAAACACTTTAAGTTCAAAAAATTAAAAGACAATACATATCACTTTTGTTTTTTTGATATATCATGACAAACTTTAAGTTCATAAAATTAAAAGACTACAGGGTGGGCCAAAAGTTTCCATGGCGCTTAACAATTTAACACATTTTCATTTATATATTTTTTTATTTATATTTTTTTCAGATTATGCATATAAATAACACTTGGAGAATAAATAATGGAGAGATTTCGTTTATATATTTTTTTCAGATTAAACATATAAATAACAGTTGGAGAATAAATAATGGCGATATACACAACTGAAGTTAAATTTCAACAGTTGGCCAGAAATGAAATCAACTTCATTGAAAATTTGATTATGAGTGATGAAGCTCATTTTGATTTGACTGGAACCTTTTAAACGTTTTTACAACACACGTTAAGTTCAAAAAATTAAAAGACAATAAATATAAATTTTGTAAATTGAGATATCATGACACACTTTAAGTTCATAAAATTAAATCGAAAAGGGCACGATTTGGTATAAAATTCTTTGAACTATGTGACTCATCCAGCTATGTTTTAAATATTGAAATTTATAAAGGTAAACAACCAGATCCAACGAAAGGTTCAAAAATCGACGCAATTGTCAATGGACTTGTTAATCCCTACTTTGGGAAGGGTCATCACCTATTTTTGGACAATGATTATAACAGTATAAGGTTATCTAATGATTTATTGCTGCTAAAAACACACACTACTGGAACGTTAAGGAGTAATCGGAAAGGTAATCCAGTTGAAGTAACGAAAAAGAAATTAAAAATAGGAGAGTATATTTGGAAAAGACAAGGAAAGGTGTATGTATCAAAATTGCACGATAAAAGAGATGTGCTATGTATTACCCCCGCCTACAGTCCACAGATGGTAATAACAAAGAACCGATTGGGGGTAGAAAAGTCCAAACCACTTGAAATTGTGAGATATAATGAATTTATGGGTGGCGTAGATCGCACTGATCAAATGACTTCTTATTACTCAAGTCCTCGTAAGACGATTCGGTGGTATAAAAAGGTTATATTCCGAATGCTAGACTTGGCAGTACACAATTAATTTTTGTTGTACAAAAAAAGATTTCCGGAAAAATCAAAAATGGAATTTTTAACTTTTAGAGAATAATTGATATATGCTATGATAGATTTGCCGAAATCAAAATTTCATCCAGAAAAACCTAGTCGCAAACGTAAATTGACAGTTCCAATTCAAATTGATAATTTTTTGGAGAAAATACCCCGTAAGGGTACAAAAAGCAATATATTCGATGTCGTCAATGTTCTAAGATTGGCGTTCGTAAGGAAACCAGTGTTCGATGTGCTGGGTGTGAAGTTAAACCTGGACTATGTGTTGGCAATTGTTTTACTGATTGGCACCAACAACAATCGTCAAATCTAAAATAAGTTTTTTAGGTTTCCTTTTTTTCTGTTCTTATATATTAGTTTTTAGATTATAAGTATTTGAAGATATATAACCTGCTTATTTGATAAACATTAATTTTATATATGTACACGAAAACCAAATGAATTGACTGTGTAATCGAATTTTATTAATTTCTAAATAAATGAACATTTACACTATGGGTATGTACATTCAAGTACAACAAGGCACCTGTTGGACCTCCAACTTCAAAAGATCACAAACTGGTGTTAACGCTAAAGCAGGCAAGCTTGCTTGCTACAGAAATATTATCGCGACTAGTTTTCCTAGCTTTAACACATAAAGTTGCCATAATGACACCACTAGCTGGTGCAATCTTTTCGAAGGATGATATCTGTAGGATAGCATGTGATCTGTATCCAACAGCAGAAATAACACTAAAAGAAATTGCCAGTGTTACAATTTCCATAATTGAGAGTGCTCAGTCCGCTGGCCATTATTTACCGGGTAGTGACTGCTCAATAGCAATTGTCTGTGCAGTTGCGGCTACTAGGAATATAAAGGACCACACTATAGCTAACTCCATTATTATTAAGACATATAAGCAATACACCAACAGTGGCAAGGTGTTTTCACATGATAGATTTAAGATTTATAGTAAGTATGCTACAGGTGGAATTCCATTCGATTTCACCCCAGAAAAGCTACGAGACATTATGAGTGAAGAACAAAGCACGCTTAAAAGAGTTCAGATAAAAGACCTAGAGGCTTCTAGTTCAGTAAAGGAATATGTAGGATTAAGTGGCCCAATTAACATAAGTGACTTAGCTGATAAACATAGTCAAATGACTATGATTGAAGCTGAAAAAGCAAATAAGGACAAGTCTAGGAAAGATGATTCAACTCAAGATGAAGATTTTGCATTGGCTGAAGCTATGCGAAGATCAAAATTGGAAGCAGAAGATGATGACTCTGAAGAGGACACTGAAACTGAGCAAGCAAATACAAGTAAAGGTGCTAAGCCCAAAACAAATAGGGGAACACAGTCTTGAACCACATTAAAATTAGACAATTTAACATTAAGTAAAACACGAAGTTTAGATCTAAGTCAAATTAGTAATGTAGTAGATAAATTAGATCTTAAATTAAATATAGATACTGACACTGATAATACTACATCTGATGAATTTTTAATTAGTAGAGGAATATTTTTACATATTATTTGTTGTATTTTAGCCTAAAAACACAAAAAGATATATATACATTTTGTCAGGTAATGCCGACATGTCCCACGGTAATATCATATTGCATGAGATAGGACATGTCGGCTTTGTCCGACGTCGAGCATATCCGACGTGTCCCTATAACAAATCAAAATCCCTAAATAGGACACGTCGGTGTATGTCGACACATTATAATTTTTTTGTTTTCAGTAAAAATTTAATACTCAGTAAACCACAAACCCAAAACTGAAATCCGAATTCAATTATCTGTTTTATAAGCCAAATAAATGCATGTGTCATTCTGCTAACATTTTCTAAATTTCGTGTGTCCGCGAAAGGGTTAAAAGACTATTATATTATAAATCAAAAGCAAGCAAAAATATGTATGATTAATTAAAAATTGTAATAATTGAATTTACATAACATGAGCTTAATCTAACTAATGAAACTAAAAATTAAATAACATTAAAAAAAATTACTGAACAAATACTAACAATTTCACTATTTATTAGAATGTCATCGATGTGAATTAAAAGAAAATCTAAGAAATCGAAAACCTCGTTAACAAATCTCTGAAAAATTTGAGCAGACTTTTGCAAACCAAACGGCATTCATAGAAACTCAAACAATCCAAATGATGTCGTATGTCTTCTGCATACAGCACGTGTCATACCACACTTATGTTAGACCTGGTTCACACACGTCAACTTTTCTTGATCAACTTCCAATTCAGCTGGTAGAAAAAAAGAGATGTTTGTATATACGTCTCCGTCTTTCTTCCAGCTGAATTATGAGTTGATCAACACAACTTGACGTGTGTGAACTGGGACTTATTGTTCAAAATAATTGCCTACACTCATTGAGTTTATGTGTGTGAAATGTGCAGAGCTTGCATATCATAATATGCAGTCGCACTAGCGGCTGCCCTGCCACAATAAATTTAAGATGAGCACAATCTATTTATTGCTCCACTGGCATGAATATATGTGTAAACAATTTAAAATAAAACCTGAGCATTACAATAAAAAAAAAAAAACGAAACACATATAGCACACATACTTAATAATTTGATTGTTTTTAAAAACACAGCCGGAAGATGCTTCTAGAAAATTATTTTTCCTTTTTGGGCATTTTGGATGCAGTGTCCTTACAAATAGTTTGGGCTATAAACTCTATTAAAGTGCGAGTGGGCCTTCCAGCCATACCTTTACGCAAATAGTCATAGACTTTGCCATCGGTAATCATGACATTTGAAGCGTCAATATGCATCCATTGGCCACAGGGTACAAATTCCCTTAAAAATGCCGCAGCCTTGCACGGTTGTCCACCACTACCAGCACCATAATTCTGTAAATCTGTTGACATGCCTGGTTTTACTTGGCTGGTATAATACCACCAGAGTGGAAAACGCCATACACGATCTCCAGTATGCATACTTGCATGCTTAATTTGTTGCCAAAGAATTTCAGAGTTGGTAAAGACGCCACAAGCTGCTTCTCCTAAAGCTTCGCGCATACAGCTTGATGTGGTGCCAACATCAATTATACATTTTGGGCAAACGTTTTGAAATATATAGATTAAAAACAAATTTGCATTGTTTTTCATTTTTCAAACGGATTAAAAGAAGCTAAACAATATTCAAAGATTTAACACATTTTCATTTATATATTTTTTTATTTATATTTTTTTCAGATTATGCATATAAATAACACTTGGAGAATAAATAATGGAGAGATTTCGTTTATATATTTTTTTCAGATTAAACATATAAATAACAGTTGGAGAATAAATAATGGCGATATACACAACTGAAGTTAAATTTCAACAGTTGGCCAGAAATGAAATCAACTTCATTGAAAATTTGATTATGAGTGATGAAGCTCATTTTGATTTGACTGGAACCTTTTAAACGTTTTTACAACACACGTTAAGTTCAAAAAATTAAAAGACAATAAATATAAATTTTGTAAATTGAGATATCATGACACACTTTAAGTTCATAAAATTAAATCGAAAAGGGCACGATTTGGTATAAAATTGTTTGAACTATGTGACTCATCCAGCTATGTTTTAAATATTGAAATTTATAAAGGTAAACAACCAGATCCAACGAAAGGTTCAAAAATCGACGCAATTGTCAATGGACTTGTTAATCCCTACTTTGGGAAGGGTCATCACCTATTTTTGGACAATGATTATAACAGTATAAGGTTATCTAATGATTTATTGCTGCTAAAAACAAACACTACTGGAACGTTAAGGAGTAATCGGAAAGGTAATCCAGTTGAAGTAACGAAAAAGAAATTAAAAATAGGAGAGTATATTTGGAAAAGACAAGGAAAGGTGTATGTATCAAAATTGCACGATAAAAGAGATGTGCTATGTATTACCCCCGCCTACAGTCCACAGATGGTAATAACAAAGAACCGATTGGGGGTAGAAAAGTCCAAACCACTTGAAATTGTGAGATATAATGAATTTATGGGTGGCGTAGATCGCACTGATCAAATGACTTCTTATTACTCAAGTCCTCGTAAGACGATTCGGTGGTATAAAAAGGTTATATTCCGAATGCTAGACTTGGCAGTACACAATTAATTTTTGTTGTACAAAAAAAGATTTCCGGAAAAATCAAAAATGGAATTTTTAACTTTTAGAGAATAATTGATATATGCTATGATAGATTTGCCGAAATCAAAATTTCATCCAGAAAAACCTAGTCGCAAACGTAAATTGACAGTTCCAATTCAAATTGATAATTTTTTGGAGAAAATACCCCGTAAGGGTACAAAAAGCAATATATTCGATGTCGTCAATGTTCTAAGATTGGCGTTCGTAAGGAAACCAGTGTTCGATGTGCTGGGTGTGAAGTTAAACCTGGACTATGTGTTGGCAATTGTTTTACTGATTGGCACCAACAACAATCGTCAAATCTAAAATAAGTTTTTTAGGTTTCCTTTTTTTCTGTTCTTATATATTAGTTTTTAGATTATAAGTATTTGAAGATATATAACCTGCTTATTTGATAAACATTAATTTTATATATGTACACGAAAACCAAATGAATTGACTGTGAAATCGAATTTTATTAATTTCTAAATAAATGAACATTTACACTATGGGTATGTACATTCAAGTACAACAAGGCACCTGTTGGACCTCCAACTTTAAAAGATCACAAACTGGTGTTAACGCTAAAGCAGGCAAGCTTGCTTGCTACAGAAATATTGTCGCGACTAGTTTTCCTAGTTTTAACACATAAAGTTGCCATAATGACACCACTAGCTGGTGCAATCTTTTCGAAGGATGATATCTGTAGGATAGCATGTGATCTGTATCCAACAGCAGAAATAACACTAAAAGAAATTGCCAGTGTTACAATTTCCATAATTGAGAGTGCTCAGTCCGCTGGCCATTATTTACCGGGTAGTGACTGCTCAATAGCAATTGTCTGTGCAGTTGCGGCTACTAGGAATATAAAGGACCAAACTATAGCTAACTCCATTATTATTAAGACATATAAGCAATACACCAACAGTGGCAAGGTGTTTTCACATGATAGATTTAAGATTTATAGTAAGTATGCTACAGGTGGAATTCCATTCGATTTCACCCCAGAAAAGCTACGAGACATTATGAGTGAAGAACAAAGCACGCTTAAAAGAGTTCAGATAAAAGACCTAGAGGCTTCTAGTTCAGTAAAGGAATATGTAGGATTAAGTGGCCCAATTAACATAAGTGACTTAGCTGATAAACATAGTCAAATGACTATGATTGAAGCTGAAAAAGCAAATAAGGACAAGTCTAGGAAAGATGATTCAACTCAAGATGAAGATTTTGCATTGGCTGAAGCTATGCGAAGATCAAAATTGGAAGCAGAAGATGATGACTCTGAAGAGGACACTGAAACTGAGCAAGCAAATACAAGTAAAGGTGCTAAGCCCAAAACAAATAGGGGAACACAGTCTTGAACCACATTAAAATTAGACAATTTAACATTAAGTAAAACACGAAGTTTAGATCTAAGTCAAATTAGTAATGTAGTAGATAAATTAGATCTTAAATTAAATATAGATACTGACACTGATAATACTACATCTGATGAATTTTTAATTAGTAGAGGAATATTTTTACATATTATTTGTTGTATTTTAGCCTAAAAACACAAAAAGATATATATACATTTTGTCAGGTAATGCCGACATGTCCCACGGTAATATCATATTGCATGAGATAGGACATGTCGGCTTTGTCCGACGTCGAGCATATCCGACGTGTCCCTATAACAAATCAAAATCCCTAAATAGGACACGTCGGTGTATGTCGACACATTATAATTTTTTTGTTTTCAGTAAAAATTTAATACTCAGTAAACCACAAACCCAAAACTGAAATCCGAATTCAATTATCTGTTTTATAAGCCAAATAAATGCATGTGTCATTCTGCTAACATTTTCTAAATTTCGTGTGTCCGCGAAAGGGTTAAAAGACTATTATATTATAAATCAAAAGCAAGCAAAAGTATGTATGATTAATTAAAAATTGTAATAATTGAATTTACATAACATGAGCTTAATCTAACTAATGAAACTAAAAATTAAATAACATTAAAAAAAATTACTGAACAAATACTAACAATTTCACTATTTATTAGAATGTCATCGATGTGAATTAAAAGAAAATCTAAGAAATCGAAAACCTCGTTAACAAATCTCTGAAAAATTTGAGCAGACTTTTGCAAACCAAACGGCATTCATAGAAACTCAAACAATCCAAATGATGTCGTATGTCTTCTGCATACAGCACGTGTCATACCACACTTATGTTAGACCTGGTTCACACACGTCAACTTTTCTTGATCAACTTCCAATTCAGCTGGTAGAAAAAAAGAGATGTTTGTATATACGTCTCCGTCTTTCTTCCAGCTGAATTATGAGTTGATCAACACAACTTGACGTGTGTGAACTGGGACTTATTGTTCAAAATAATTGCCTACACTCATTGAGTTTATGTGTGTGAAATGTGCAGAGCTTGCATATCATAATATGCAGTCGCACTAGCGGCTGCCCTGCCACAATAAATTTAAGATGAGCACAATCTATTTATTGCTCCACTGGCATGAATATATGTGTAAACAATTTAAAATAAAACCTGAGCATTACAATAAAAAAAAAAAAACGAAACACATATAGCACACATACTTAATAATTTGATTGTTTTTAAAAACACAGCCGGAAGATGCTTCTAGAAAATTATTTTTCCTTTTTGGGCATTTTGGATGCAGTGTCCTTACAAATAGTTTGGGCTATAAACTCTATTAAAGTGCGAGTGGGCCTTCCAGCCATACCTTTACGCAAATAGTCATAGACTTTGCCATCGGTAATCATGACATTTGAAGCGTCAATATGCATCCATTGGCCACAGGGTACAAATTCCCTTAAAAATGCCGCAGCCTTGCACGGTTGTCCACCACTACCAGCACCATAATTCTGTAAATCTGTTGACATGCCTGCTTTTACTTGGCTGGTATAATACCACCAGAGTGGAAAACGCCATACACGATCTCCAGTATGCATACTTGCATGCTTAATTTGTTGCCAAAGAATTTCAGAGTTGGTAAAGACGCCACAAGCTGCTTCTCCTAAAGCTTCGCGCATACAGCTTGATGTGGTGCCAACATCAATTATACATTTTGGGCAAACGTTTTGAAATATATAGATTAAAAACAAATTTGCATTGTTTTTCATTTTTCAAACGGATTAAAAGAAGCTAAACAATATTCAAAGATTTAACACATTTTCATTTATATATTTTTTTATTTATATTTTTTTCAGATTATGCATATAAATAACACTTGGAGAATAAATAATGGAGAGATTTCGTTTATATATTTTTTTCAGATTAAACATATAAATAACAGTTGGAGAATAAATAATGGCGATATACACAACTGAAGTTAAATTTCAACAGTTGGCCAGAAATGAAATCAACTTCATTGAAAATTTGATTATGAGTGATGAAGCTCATTTTGATTTGACTGGAACCTTTTAAACGTTTTTACAACACACGTTAAGTTCAAAAAATTAAAAGACAATAAATATAAATTTTGTAAATTGAGATATCATGACACACTTTAAGTTCATAAAATTAAATCGAAAAGGGCACGATTTGGTATAAAATTGTTTGAACTATGTGACTCATCCAGCTATGTTTTAAATATTGAAATTTATAAAGGTAAACAACCAGATCCAACGAAAGGTTCAAAAATCGACGCAATTGTCAATGGACTTGTTAATCCCTACTTTGGGAAGGGTCATCACCTATTTTTGGACAATGATTATAACAGTATAAGGTTATCTAATGATTTATTGCTGCTAAAAACACACACTACTGGAACGTTAAGGAGTAATCGGAAAGGTAATCCAGTTGAAGTAACGAAAAAGAAATTAAAAATAGGAGAGTATATTTGGAAAAGACAAGGAAAGGTGTATGTATCAAAATTGCACGATAAAAGAGATGTGCTATGTATTACCCCCGCCTACAGTCCACAGATGGTAATAACAAAGAACCGATTGGGGGTAGAAAAGTCCAAACCACTTGAAATTGTGAGATATAATGAATTTATGGGTGGCGTAGATCGCACTGATCAAATGACTTCTTATTACTCAAGTCCTCGTAAGACGATTCGGTGGTATAAAAAGGTTATATTCCGAATGCTAGACTTGGCAGTACACAATTAATTTTTGTTGTACAAAAAAAGATTTCCGGAAAAATCAAAAATGGAATTTTTAACTTTTAGAGAATAATTGATATATGCTATGATAGATTTGCCGAAATCAAAATTTCATCCAGAAAAACCTAGTCGCAAACGTAAATTGACAGTTCCAATTCAAATTGATATTTTTTTGGAGAAAATACCCCGTAAGGGTACAAAAAGCAATATATTCGATGTCGTCAATGTTCTAAGATTGGCGTTCGTAAGGAAACCAGTGTTCGATGTGCTGGGTGTGAAGTTAAACCTGGACTATGTGTTGGCAATTGTTTTACTGATTGGCACCAACAACAATCGTCAAATCTAAAATAAGTTTTTTAGGTTTCCTTTTTTTCTGTTCTTATATATTAGTTTTTAGATTATAAGTATTTGAAGATATATAACCTGCTTATTTGATAAACATTAATTTTATATATGTACACGAAAACCAAATGAATTGACTGTGAAATCGAATTTTATTAATTTCTAAATAAATGAACATTTACACTATGGGTATGTACATTCAAGTACAACAAGGCACCTGTTGGACCTCCAACTTTAAAAGATCACAAACTGGTGTTAACGCTAAAGCAGGCAAGCTTGCTTGCTACAGAAATATTGTCGCGACTAGTTTTCCTAGTTTTAACACATAAAGTTGCCATAATGACACCACTAGCTGGTGCAATCTTTTCGAAGGATGATATCTGTAGGATAGCATGTGATCTGTATCCAACAGCAGAAATAACACTAAAAGAAATTGCCAGTGTTACAATTTCCATAATTGAGAGTGCTCAGTCCGCTGGCCATTATTTACCGGGTAGTGACTGCTCAATAGCAATTGTCTGTGCAGTTGCGGCTACTAGGAATATAAAGGACCAAACTATAGCTAACTCCATTATTATTAAGACATATAAGCAATACACCAACAGTGGCAAGGTGTTTTCACATGATAGATTTAAGATTTATAGTAAGTATGCTACAGGTGGAATTCCATTCGATTTCACCCCAGAAAAGCTACGAGACATTATGAGTGAAGAACAAAGCACGCTTAAAAGAGTTCAGATAAAAGACCTAGAGGCTTCTAGTTCAGTAAAGGAATATGTAGGATTAAGTGGCCCAATTAACATAAGTGACTTAGCTGATAAACATAGTCAAATGACTATGATTGAAGCTGAAAAAGCAAATAAGGACAAGTCTAGGAAAGATGATTCAACTCAAGATGAAGATTTTGCATTGGCTGAAGCTATGCGAAGATCAAAATTGGAAGCAGAAGATGATGACTCTGAAGAGGACACTGAAACTGAGCAAGCAAATACAAGTAAAGGTGCTAAGCCCAAAACAAATAGGGGAACACAGTCTTGAACCACATTAAAATTAGACAAATTTTAATGTGGTTCAAAATTAAATATAGATACTGACACTGATAATACTACATCTGATGAATTTTTAATTAGTAGAGGAATATTTTTACATATTATTTGTTGTATTTTAGCCTAAAAACACAAAAAGATATATATACATTTTGTCAGGTAATGCCGACATGTCCCACGGTAATATCATATTGCATGAGATAGGACATGTCGGCTTTGTCCGACGTCGAGCATATCCGACGTGTCCCTATAACAAATCAAAATCCCTAAATAGGACACGTCGGTGTATGTCGACACATTATAATTTTTTTGTTTTCAGTAAAAATTTAATACTCAGTAAACCACAAACCCAAAACTGAAATCCGAATTCAATTATCTGTTTTATAAGCCAAATAAATGCATGTGTCATTCTGCTAACATTTTCTAAATTTCGTGTGTCCGCGAAAGGGTTAAAAGACTATTATATTATAAATCAAAAGCAAGCAAAAATATGTATGATTAATTAAAAATTGTAATAATTGAATTTACATAACATGAGCTTAATCTAACTAATGAAACTAAAAATTAAATAACATTAAAAAAAATTACTGAACAAATACTAACAATTTCACTATTTATTAGAATGTCATCGATGTGAATTAAAAGAAAATCTAAGAAATCGAAAACCTCGTTAACAAATCTCTGAAAAATTTGAGCAGACTTTTGCAAACCAAACGGCATTCATAGAAACTCAAACAATCCAAATGATGTCGTATGTCTTCTGCATACAGCACGTGTCATACCACACTTATGTTAGACCTGGTTCACACACGTCAACTTTTCTTGATCAACTTCCAATTCAGCTGGTAGAAAAAAAGAGATGTTTGTATATACGTCTCCGTCTTTCTTCCAGCTGAATTATGAGTTGATCAACACAACTTGACGTGTGTGAACTGGGACTTATTGTTCAAAATAATTGCCTACACTCATTGAGTTTATGTGTGTGAAATGTGCAGAGCTTGCATATCATAATATGCAGTCGCACTAGCGGCTGCCCTGCCACAATAAATTTAAGATGAGCACAATCTATTTATTGCTCCACTGGCATGAATATATGTGTAAACAATTTAAAATAAAACCTGAGCATTACAATAAAAAAAAAAAACGAAACACATATAGCACACATACTTAATAATTTGATTGTTTTTAAAAACACAGCCGGAAGATGCTTCTAGAAAATTATTTTTCCTTTTTGGGCATTTTGGATGCAGTGTCCTTACAAATAGTTTGGGCTATAAACTCTATTAAAGTGCGAGTGGGCCTTCCAGCCATACCTTTACGCAAATAGTCATAGACTTTGCCATCGGTAATCATGACATTTGAAGCGTCAATATGCATCCATTGGCCACAGGGTACAAATTCCCTTAAAAATGCCGCAGCCTTGCACGGTTGTCCACCACTACCAGCACCATAATTCTGTAAATCTGTTGACATGCCTGCTTTTACTTGGCTGGTATAATACCACCAGAGTGGAAAACGCCATACACGATCTCCAGTATGCATACTTGCATGCTTAATTTGTTGCCAAAGAATTTCAGAGTTGGTAAAGACGCCACAAGCTGCTTCTCCTAAAGCTTCGCGCATACAGCTTGATGTGGTGCCAACATCAATTATACATTTTGGGCAAACGTTTTGAAATATATAGATTAAAAACAAATTTGCATTGTTTTTCATTTTTCAAACGGATTAAAAGAAGCTAAACAATATTCAAAGATTTAACACATTTTCATTTATATATTTTTTTATTTATATTTTTTTCAGATTATGCATATAAATAACACTTGGAGAATAAATAATGGAGAGATTTCGTTTATATATTTTTTTCAGATTAAACATATAAATAACAGTTGGAGAATAAATAATGGCGATATACACAACTGAAGTTAAATTTCAACAGTTGGCCAGAAATGAAATCAACTTCATTGAAAATTTGATTATGAGTGATGAAGCTCATTTTGATTTGACTGGAACCTTTTAAACGTTTTTACAACACACGTTAAGTTCAAAAAATTAAAAGACAATAAATATAAATTTTGTAAATTGAGATATCATGACACACTTTAAGTTCATAAAATTAAATCGAAAAGGGCACGATTTGGTATAAAATTGTTTGAACTATGTGACTCATCCAGCTATGTTTTAAATATTGAAATTTATAAAGGTAAACAACCAGATCCAACGAAAGGTTCAAAAATCGACGCAATTGTCAATGGACTTGTTAATCCCTACTTTGGGAAGGGTCATCACCTATTTTTGGACAATGATTATAACAGTATAAGGTTATCTAATGATTTATTGCTGCTAAAAACAAACACTACTGGAACGTTAAGGAGTAATCGGAAAGGTAATCCAGTTGAAGTAACGAAAAAGAAATTAAAAATAGGAGAGTATATTTGGAAAAGACAAGGAAAGGTGTATGTATCAAAATTGCACGATAAAAGAGATGTGCTATGTATTACCCCCGCCTACAGTCCACAGATGGTAATAACAAAGAACCGATTGGGGGTAGAAAAGTCCAAACCACTTGAAATTGTGAGATATAATGAATTTATGGGTGGCGTAGATCGCACTGATCAAATGACTTCTTATTACTCAAGTCCTCGTAAGACGATTCGGTGGTATAAAAAGGTTATATTCCGAATGCTAGACTTGGCAGTACACAATTAATTTTTGTTGTACAAAAAAAGATTTCCGGAAAAATCAAAAATGGAATTTTTAACTTTTAGAGAATAATTGATATATGCTATGATAGATTTGCCGAAATCAAAATTTCATCCAGAAAAACCTAGTCGCAAACGTAAATTGACAGTTCCAATTCAAATTGATATTTTTTTGGAGAAAATACCCCGTAAGGGTACAAAAAGCAATATATTCGATGTCGTCAATGTTCTAAGATTGGCGTTCGTAAGGAAACCAGTGTTCGATGTGCTGGGTGTGAAGTTAAACCTGGACTATGTGTTGGCAATTGTTTTACTGATTGGCACCAACAACAATCGTCAAATCTAAAATAAGTTTTTTAGGTTTCCTTTTTTTCTGTTCTTATATATTAGTTTTTAGATTATAAGTATTTGAAGATATATAACCTGCTTATTTGATAAACATTAATTTTATATATGTACACGAAAACCAAATGAATTGACTGTGAAATCGAATTTTATTAATTTCTAAATAAATGAACATTTACACTATGGGTATGTACATTCAAGTACAACAAGGCACCTGTTGGACCTCCAACTTTAAAAGATCACAAACTGGTGTTAACGCTAAAGCAGGCAAGCTTGCTTGCTACAGAAATATTGTCGCGACTAGTTTTCCTAGCTTTAACACATAAAGTTGCCATAATGACACCACTAGCTGGTGCAATCTTTTCGAAGGATGATATCTGTAGGATAGCATGTGATCTGTATCCAACAGCAGAAATAACACTAAAAGAAATTGCCAGTGTTACAATTTCCATAATTGAGAGTGCTCAGTCCGCTGGCCATTATTTACCGGGTAGTGACTGCTCAATAGCAATTGTCTGTGCAGTTGCGGCTACTAGGAATATAAAGGACCAAACTATAGCTAACTCCATTATTATTAAGACATATAAGCAATACACCAACAGTGGCAAGGTGTTTTCACATGATAGATTTAAGATTTATAGTAAGTATGCTACAGGTGGAATTCCATTCGATTTCACCCCAGAAAAGCTACGAGACATTATGAGTGAAGAACAAAGCACGCTTAAAAGAGTTCAGATAAAAGACCTAGAGGCTTCTAGTTCAGTAAAGGAATATGTAGGATTAAGTGGCCCAATTAACATAAGTGACTTAGCTGATAAACATAGTCAAATGACTATGATTGAAGCTGAAAAAGCAAATAAGGACAAGTCTAGGAAAGATGATTCAACTCAAGATGAAGATTTTGCATTGGCTGAAGCTATGCGAAGATCAAAATTGGAAGCAGAAGATGATGACTCTGAAGAGGACACTGAAACTGAGCAAGCAAATACAAGTAAAGGTGCTAAGCCCAAAACAAATAGGGGAACACAGTCTTGAACCACATTAAAATTAGACAAATTTTAATGTGGTTCAAAATTAAATATAGATACTGACACTGATAATACTACATCTGATGAATTTTTAATTAGTAGAGGAATATTTTTACATATTATTTGTTGTATTTTAGCCTAAAAACACAAAAAGATATATATACATTTTGTCAGGTAATGCCGACATGTCCCACGGTAATATCATATTGCATGAGATAGGACATGTCGGCTTTGTCCGACGTCGAGCATATCCGACGTGTCCCTATAACAAATCAAAATCCCTAAATAGGACACGTCGGTGTATGTCGACACATTATAATTTTTTTGTTTTCAGTAAAAATTTAATACTCAGTAAACCACAAACCCAAAACTGAAATCCGAATTCAATTATCTGTTTTATAAGCCAAATAAATGCATGTGTCATTCTGCTAACATTTTCTAAATTTCGTGTGTCCGCGAAAGGGTTAAAAGACTATTATATTATAAATCAAAAGCAAGCAAAAATATGTATGATTAATTAAAAATTGTAATAATTGAATTTACATAACATGAGCTTAATCTAACTAATGAAACTAAAAATTAAATAACATTAAAAAAAATTACTGAACAAATACTAACAATTTCACTATTTATTAGAATGTCATCGATGTGAATTAAAAGAAAATCTAAGAAATCGAAAACCTCGTTAACAAATCTCTGAAAAATTTGAGCAGACTTTTGCAAACCAAACGGCATTCATAGAAACTCAAACAATCCAAATGATGTCGTATGTCTTCTGCATACAGCACGTGTCATACCACACTTATGTTAGACCTGGTTCACACACGTCAACTTTTCTTGATCAACTTCCAATTCAGCTGGTAGAAAAAAAGAGATGTTTGTATATACGTCTCCGTCTTTCTTCCAGCTGAATTATGAGTTGATCAACACAACTTGACGTGTGTGAACTGGGACTTATTGTTCAAAATAATTGCCTACACTCATTGAGTTTATGTGTGTGAAATGTGCAGAGCTTGCATATCATAATATGCAGTCGCACTAGCGGCTGCCCTGCCACAATAAATTTAAGATGAGCACAATCTATTTATTGCTCCACTGGCATGAATATATGTGTAAACAATTTAAAATAAAACCTGAGCATTACAATAAAAAAAAAAAAACGAAACACATATAGCACACATACTTAATAATTTGATTGTTTTTAAAAACACAGCCGGAAGATGCTTCTAGAAAATTATTTTTCCTTTTTGGGCATTTTGGATGCAGTGTCCTTACAAATAGTTTGGGCTATAAACTCTATTAAAGTGCGAGTGGGCCTTCCAGCCATACCTTTACGCAAATAGTCATAGACTTTGCCATCGGTAATCATGACATTTGAAGCGTCAATATGCATCCATTGGCCACAGGGTACAAATTCCCTTAAAAATGCCGCAGCCTTGCACGGTTGTCCACCACTACCAGCACCATAATTCTGTAAATCTGTTGACATGCCTGCTTTTACTTGGCTGGTATAATACCACCAGAGTGGAAAACGCCATACACGATCTCCAGTATGCATACTTGCATGCTTAATTTGTTGCCAAAGAATTTCAGAGTTGGTAAAGACGCCACAAGCTGCTTCTCCTAAAGCTTCGCGCATACAGCTTGATGTGGTGCCAACATCAATTATACATTTTGGGCAAACGTTTTGAAATATATAGATTAAAAACAAATTTGCATTGTTTTTCATTTTTCAAACGGATTAAAAGAAGCTAAACAATATTCAAAGATTTAACACATTTTCATTTATATATTTTTTTATTTATATTTTTTTCAGATTATGCATATAAATAACACTTGGAGAATAAATAATGGAGAGATTTCGTTTATATATTTTTTTCAGATTAAACATATAAATAACAGTTGGAGAATAAATAATGGCGATATACACAACTGAAGTTAAATTTCAACAGTTGGCCAGAAATGAAATCAACTTCATTGAAAATTTGATTATGAGTGATGAAGCTCATTTTGATTTGACTGGAACCTTTTAAACGTTTTTACAACACACGTTAAGTTCAAAAAATTAAAAGACAATAAATATAAATTTTGTAAATTGAGATATCATGACACACTTTAAGTTCATAAAATTAAATCGAAAAGGGCACGATTTGGTATAAAATTGTTTGAACTATGTGACTCATCCAGCTATGTTTTAAATATTGAAATTTATAAAGGTAAACAACCAGATCCAACGAAAGGTTCAAAAATCGACGCAATTGTCAATGGACTTGTTAATCCCTACTTTGGGAAGGGTCATCACCTATTTTTGGACAATGATTATAACAGTATAAGGTTATCTAATGATTTATTGCTGCTAAAAACAAACACTACTGGAATGTTAAGGAGTAATCGGAAAGGTAATCCAGTTGAAGTAACGAAAAAGAAATTAAAAATAGGAGAGTATATTTGGAAAAGACAAGGAAAGGTGTATGTATCAAAATTGCACGATAAAAGAGATGTGCTATGTATTACCCCCGCCTACAGTCCACAGATGGTAATAACAAAGAACCGATTGGGGGTAGAAAAGTCCAAACCACTTGAAATTGTGAGATATAATGAATTTATGGGTGGCGTAGATCGCACTGATCAAATGACTTCTTATTACTCAAGTCCTCGTAAGACGATTCGGTGGTATAAAAAGGTTATATTCCGAATGCTAGACTTGGCAGTACACAATTAATTTTTGTTGTACAAAAAAAGATTTCCGGAAAAATCAAAAATGGAATTTTTAACTTTTAGAGAATAATTGATATATGCTATGATAGATTTGCCGAAATCAAAATTTCATCCAGAAAAACCTAGTCGCAAACGTAAATTGACAGTTCCAATTCAAATTGATATTTTTTTGGAGAAAATACCCCGTAAGGGTACAAAAAGCAATATATTCGATGTCGTCAATGTTCTAAGATTGGCGTTCGTAAGGAAACCAGTGTTCGATGTGCTGGGTGTGAAGTTAAACCTGGACTATGTGTTGGCAATTGTTTTACTGATTGGCACCAACAACAATCGTCAAATCTAAAATAAGTTTTTTAGGTTTCCTTTTTTTCTGTTCTTATATATTAGTTTTTAGATTATAAGTATTTGAAGATATATAACCTGCTTATTTGATAAACATTAATTTTATATATGTACACGAAAACCAAATGAATTGACTGTGAAATCGAATTTTATTAATTTCTAAATAAATGAACATTTACACTATGGGTATGTACATTCAAGTACAACAAGGCACCTGTTGGACCTCCAACTTTAAAAGATCACAAACTGGTGTTAACGCTAAAGCAGGCAAGCTTGCTTGCTACAGAAATATTGTCGCGACTAGTTTTCCTAGCTTTAACACATAAAGTTGCCATAATGACACCACTAGCTGGTGCAATCTTTTCGAAGGATGATATCTGTAGGATAGCATGTGATCTGTATCCAACAGCAGAAATAACACTAAAAGAAATTGCCAGTGTTACAATTTCCATAATTGAGAGTGCTCAGTCCGCTGGCCATTATTTACCGGGTAGTGACTGCTCAATAGCAATTGTCTGTGCAGTTGCGGCTACTAGGAATATAAAGGACCAAACTATAGCTAACTCCATTATTATTAAGACATATAAGCAATACACCAACAGTGGCAAGGTGTTTTCACATGATAGATTTAAGATTTATAGTAAGTATGCTACAGGTGGAATTCCATTCGATTTCACCCCAGAAAAGCTACGAGACATTATGAGTGAAGAACAAAGCACGCTTAAAAGAGTTCAGATAAAAGACCTAGAGGCTTCTAGTTCAGTAAAGGAATATGTAGGATTAAGTGGCCCAATTAACATAAGTGACTTAGCTGATAAACATAGTCAAATGACTATGATTGAAGCTGAAAAAGCAAATAAGGACAAGTCTAGGAAAGATGATTCAACTCAAGATGAAGATTTTGCATTGGCTGAAGCTATGCGAAGATCAAAATTGGAAGCAGAAGATGATGACTCTGAAGAGGACACTGAAACTGAGCAAGCAAATACAAGTAAAGGTGCTAAGCCCAAAACAAATAGGGGAACACAGTCTTGAACCACATTAAAATTAGACAAATTTTAATGTGGTTCAAAATTAAATATAGATACTGACACTGATAATACTACATCTGATGAATTTTTAATTAGTAGAGGAATATTTTTACATATTATTTGTTGTATTTTAGCCTAAAAACACAAAAAGATATATATACATTTTGTCAGGTAATGCCAGTAGTATGTTTACGTTCCCTCTGGACCACTTTTTCCATACAAAATGTTGGCTCATGCCGACCAGTGTTACCACCCATGAAATTTAGTGGATGTGGGTCGGGTGTTGGTCAGTGTTACCACCGTGCAAAGGAAAAAAAAAAAAAAAAAAAAAAAAAATGTGCATACCTTAACCCTTTAACGGTCGATGGGGTTAAATTCGACCCCATGATATTTTATGTTATGAGACGACAGCGTGTTCGGTTTTGCTTAAAGTGTATGAGGCGACAGCGTGTTCGGTTTTGCTTAAAGTGAAGTCGTGGTGGATGTTATTTTTGTTGAAGTGAAGTCGTAACATTTAATGTGTTCGTTAGAGGGTTAATACAATATGAATTAGACTACATTAGGGCGGTTTACGAAAGTCTGTGATTTTTTGCTAGTATTTAATAAATAAAATTCATTTACTGCGGTATATATTAATCTCCCTAATACTACTCGTATTTGTTATCAGTATAAAATGTTAACCACATTATTTAAAAACAAAACACTAGTATTTAATAAATAAAATTCATTTACTGCGGTATATAATAACATCCCTAATACTATTCGTATTTGATATCAGTATAAAATGTTAACCACATTATTTAATTAAGTGTGTGGGTAATAAAATAAAATCAAATTAATAAAATATATTCATTGTTGTACTAAACTCTAAGGTGTGATTATACTTTTTGTTATTTATTAACAAAAAAAAAAAAAAAAAAAAAAAAAAAAAAAAATAATAAAAAATTAATAAAATAAATTAAATTAAAATGGGTGGCAAATTTATTTGTGATATTTGTGCAAAAGCATACAAGCTGAATTCATCATTAAGAAGACATTATCGACTACATCACGAAGAACCATCGTCTTCGATTAAATGTATTCCATGTAGCAGATATTTCTCAGATCAGTCGAGTTACAAGATTCATCTTCTACAACATTCTAAGACTGGAGAAGGAGAAAGTAATAATATTAATTGTCTCGATTGTAATCAATATGTTGCTAAGTCCAATTGGTGCTATCATGTAAGAACAAATAAACACAAAATTAATTGTGCTAAGAAATCTAATGATGATAGTGACATTGATGAAATAGTACATGACAAATCAGTATTTAACAATCGCATTATAACATATTTAATTAAGAACAATAACAAATCGGATCTAATACCAGAGAATTTTTTATCGGGTATAAAATATAAAGTGGTTGAACTGTTACGGAATATGACACAAAAATTTATTAGCATAAAATTTAATCTTGAAATATTTTGTGAATACATGTTGGTTAAGGAAGAAGAAGAATCGTGTACCATTGAAATAAAGTCACATCAAAGCAAAATGACTGTAATAAACTGCTCATCGTCAACGGTAGAAGAGTCTAGCAATATTTATAATGCACACTGTGAAGAGATTGTGAGAAAGATGAGTGAATTTCAAGAGCGTGATAGCGGATGGGCATTAACAGAAATATTGCGTTTAGAAATAAACATTAATCAATATAAATGCATGAAGGGATCATCGTATATTGCTCTAACATCGGCAATACAGAGAAAACATGCATGTATCAATGTCCAAAATAATGATGAATATTGTTTCAAGTGGGCCATAATATCAGCCTTATTTCCAGTCGATGATCATTCAAATCGATGCACATCCTATAAAGTTATAAATATTGAAGATGACATTATAACGTTGGAAAACAATATTGTTATAAATTTTAAAAGTCTAAACTTTCCGCTATCAACACATAAAATTAAGATCTTTGAAATCAACAATCCAGAAATTAGTGTGAATGTATTTGGTTTGGATGATAAGGATGATATAATCGGACCCTACTATTCTACTTCAAAAGAAAAGGATAGACACATTAACTTGTTATTATTGGAAGATGGTGTGAAATTTCACTACGTATGGATTAAAAATATTTCAAGGTATATCTCAACTTAAAATTTTTACATTTCACACTTAATAATAATAGTTTTTTAACTTTTTAATTTTAGATTAATAAGGAGCCAACTGACAAGACATCGTAGATGTTTGTATTTATGCAATACATGTTTAAATCATTTTCAATCGGAATCTTTACTATTAAAACACAAAGAAGAGTGTAATAAAATTATAACTAGACTACCGACCCTAGTCAACAATATTGTGAGTTTTAAAAACTATAAAAAGCAAATGGATGTGCCTTTTGTAGTTTATGCGGATTTTGAGTGTATTTTACAATCAATTGATATTCAAAATTCAGTAAATGTAAAGTCCACACAAAGGCACAATCCAGTTGCTTATAGCTATTATATAAAATGTTCTTATAATAGTGCGTTAGATATATTTAGAATTTATAGTGGGGATAACCCATCAAGTCACTTTTTTTCAAATTTAGTCAAGGATTGTCTAGATATATATCATAATTATTTAAGTATAGTAAAACCAATGACAGTCCTAACATCCCTTCAACAACTAAAACAAAAAGAGGATAGAATATGTCACATTTGTACAAAGTTTTTATCTGCTGTAGATCGGGTAGCTGATCATTGTCACTTAACCGGCGAATATAGAGGACCGGCACATGTCAGTTGCAATCTAGAATATCAAATTGCAAAATTCATTCCCATATTTTTTCACAATCTTTCGTCATATGACTGTCATTTGTTTGTTAGAGAACTTTCATCGATTGAAGGCGATATAAATATAATTCCTATAAACAAAGAGTTATATATATCGATATCGAAAAGAATTGCCGTCGATGAAAGAAGTACTATTGAACTGCGTTTTCTAGATTCTTGTCGGTTTATGCCATCAAGTTTAGAAAAACTGGCAGGATACTTATCTGATGATGATCTGACGACCGTAAGATCTATTTTCCCTACACCAAATGAATTCGGTTTAATGAAACGCAAAGGTGTTTTTCCCTATGACTATCTAGATTCAGAGATTCGTCTTGAAGAGACAGAGCTACCACCCCGCTCATGCTTTTATAATAAACTTACGAATGAGTTGTGCAGTGAGGATGATTATGAACATGCTGAAAAAGTTTGGAATACGTTTAAATGCAACACACTCTTAGATTATCTTCTATTATATTTGAAAGTAGATGTTATGCTGCTGTGTGATGTTTTCGAAAATTTCCGTAAAGTTTGTAAAACCATTTATAATTTAGATCCTTGTCAATATTATACTACCCCAGGATTGTCCTGGGATGCTATGTTAAAAACAACTGAAATAGAATTGGAATTGTTGACCGATATTAATATGTACAATTTCGTTGCACGAGGTATTAGGGGGGGTATTGTACAATGTAGTAAACGGCATGCGATAGCCAACAATAAATATATTACTGATTATAATTATACAAAAGAGAATCAAAATTATATAATGTATTTTGATGTGAATAACTTATATGGATACGCAATGTCACAATATCTTCCCTTTAAAAATTTCGAATGGGTTGAAAACTGCGAAGACTTTAATGTAAACATTATAGCAGAAGATTCCGAATTTGGTTACATCTTAGAGGTAGATTTGGACTATCCAACCGCATTGCATGATTACCATAACGATTTTCCATTTTGTGCAGAAAACAAGAAAACTGAAAGCATGAAGCAAAGAAAATTAGTAACAGATTTAAACAATAAAAGCAATTATATAATACACTATCGCAATCTGCAACAATGCATTCGAAATGGTTTAATTCTGAGAAAAATTCATAGGATTCTTAAATTTAAGCAATCTAATTGGTTGAAAAAATATATTGATGAAAATAACTATCACAGAACATTGGCTAAAAACACATTTGAACAAAACTTTTTTAAATTGCTCAATAATGCTGTATATGGGAAGACTATGGAAAATGTTGACAAGAGAAAAGATGTTAAAATAGTATGTGAATGGGAAAATAGAGGTAAGCGATTAGGAGCTAGATCTCTTATTGCTAAACCCAACTTCCACAGTTGTCTCAAAATTCACGATGAAATGGTTGTCATTGAAATGAAAAGAGTACGAACGGAATACAACAAACCTATTTATGTAGGTTTTTCTGTTTTAGAACTATCGAAATGGAAAATGTATAATTTCCATTACGAGTATATGAAACCAAAATACTTTGAAAATATTAATCTCTGCTATATGGATACGGATTCATTTATTTATGATGTCACAACAAATGACATATACGATGATATTCGAAATGATCTCCCAATACATTTCGATACATCTGCATATCCAAAAGAAAATGTCTATCATTTTCCACTGATAAATAAAAAGGTTTTGGGCATGATGAAGGATGAATGTAATGGAAAAATAATTAGAGAGTTCATTGGTTTACGTGCTAAAATGTATTCTTTAAAAATAGATAAGGTAGATCAAGAAATTAAGAAAATTAAAGGTGTTAAGAGTAGTGTAACAGCTAGATTAAACATTAATGATTTCAAAAAATGTTTGCTGGAGAAAAAGTTGTATTATGATTCTATGTATGTATTTAGATCAAAGATTCATGAAATATATACTCAACACATTAGTAAATTAGCATTAAGTTATTTAGATGATAAGCGATTTATTAGAGATAATAGTATTAATACTTATGCATGGGGACATTATGCAATAAATAGTCAACAACCATCATCATCATATCCCAATGAAAATGCATTAACATCATCTTCAAGTGATAATATTGTACAATAGTATTAAGTGATTTTAGATTATAAGTGAATATATATATATATATATATATATATATATATATATATATATATATATATATATATATATATAACGTTAAAAAACAATAAATAAATAAATAAATAAAGAATATCATTAAAATATTTTAGTTTGTTTTTATTTTAAACTATAGTTATCTATTGAATAGGAATTTTAAACACAAGTAACCACAATTTGTTTTTGTGTGAATAAAAATTAATCGTGCTTGTTCTTAACCTTACTCAACTAAGTTGATATAAAATTTAATCGTTTAGAAATAAAAAAAATCAAAACAAAACTTTTTTATATATTATTTTATTTTTTTTTGAGAATTTTATAATAATATAATAAAAATAAATCTCATATTGAAGTATATATATAATATTATTGAAGTTCATCTTTATTAATCCAAGAATTATGTTGATTGGAAAATCCCAACCATTTTACGTACGCCTGGTGCCCCTTAGTTTTAATCACATTTTCAATCAAGTATGTATTTGGAAAATGTGTCTTTAATAGTTCATGTTCATAGAATCCACCAACAATCGCATTCCTTTGATAGTCTTCCAATAAATAAGTAATGGGGTTTGTGTTCTGTAAAGTACGAATTTTAAAAATTTCAGTTGTCCAGTTTGGAGTATATCCTTTTGAAAAAATATGTTTATATTTGCTAATTCGAACGTAATCTCCAACTTTTAGTTTACCAAATTTAAATATTTTGGGATGATTATAAACTTGTTTTAGTATAGAACTTTCATTTTCTGTGTTAACAGACTTTGGTGTCATTCCAATTGTTCTATGCTTTTTATTATTATATTGATTAATTAAATCCTTACATATATGTATCCATTGATAATTTCCTTGTAGACTAAAATTTTTCCACATCATTCCTTTTAGAGTTCTATTAAATCGTTCTACAATAGACGCTTTCATGATACTATATGTAGAATAGTGGTTGATATTATGTTTTTTCATCAAGTTTTGAAATATTTTATTATAGAACTCTTTACCATTATCGGTTTGCAAGTTTTTTGGAATTCTCTTTAGCGAAAAAATAGATTGTATAGCATTGGTTATATCTTCACTACTTTTAGATTTTACGGGTACAGCCCAAGCAAACTTTGAAAATGTATCTATAACTGTTAAAATAAATCTATAGCCTTTGTTATATTTTGAGTAAGCACCCATTTCAACAAGATCTGCTTGCCAAAGATCATCAATTCCCTTGACCACCACTCGACGTCGAATGAAATTTCTACGTGCTTGCTTGTGAAGCTCCTGAACCACTTCTTGTCGCTCCATTTCTAACGTCTATCTTACAGATTACATCAATTTAAATGCTGTTGATATTGAATTTAAATCAAAAACGATTTATATATCTATCTTTAAATGCTTTGTAATGAGCTTCGTTTTTTCATTTAGACGTTCTTCAACTGAATCAATTTTGTAATTAAATAATGATGTCATTTCTTTTAGTGATTGATTGAGATTATTTGGTATTATACTTTGATCATGTATTAATTTACTTAAACGTGTTTCTACATTATCAAATTTTTCTGTAGTCAACACGTTTTGTTGATGTATTATTTCGTTAAAACGATCCTCCATTCCCTTAATTCTCTCCATATACATTGTATCCAGTTGTTTCTTTATTTCACTTAAATAAGTTTTCATATAAATTTTGTTTACGGCATCGTTTTCCAATACAGGACTAGCAATATTTTTTATTCTCCGCAAGTTAAAGTTGAAATTACGATCACTATCCAAATGAATCTTGAAATGTTGATTTTGATATCTTGCAGATTTTTCAATATAATGTCCAAACTTATCGATAGGCATTTTATGAATATGAATTGTTTGTACATTTTTAAGTCTATTTATATAATAATTTTTGCTTCTCTCAATTCCTCAATAATTGATACAATTTCATTATTATGATTTGAGTGACCAGCTGTTGTTGATGAAATCAAAAGACGCAATCTATCAACCAATTCATTAGGATCATCCCAATAAACATAATTATGCTTTTTTCTATTCAATTTCATTAAACCTTTTCCCTCATGAATTTTCTGTTGTTGTTTAAATAGGTTTTTAATAATCGTTGTATATTTAATTGAACGATTTCCTTTAATTTGACCATTAATACTGTTATTTCGTTTATGGACATTAGTCATCTCCAATATTTGTTTATAATTATTTAAATCTGTTTTATTATAATTGCTTGGTTTCTTATAAACTAACAATTCATATAAGCCTGATGTGAAGGGCCATTTTAAATTACCTACAGTAATATTGATTGAATTGAAAGCGATGGGTTCATTACCCAGTCTCCATATTTGATTTTTATCCTTATGAGGACCATAGGTTTTATCATATATATTTAAGTTAACTTTTGATAAATTATATTGAACACTTTCATTGGGATGTATTGCAATGGTGTTATCATCATCATTGCTATCATCCTCATTATCAACATTATCATTATTATCATCATCATAATCATCATGATCATCATCATGATCATTTTCATCATCAAATGATTGAAACGTGTTTGAACTTTTCTCGATTTTCTTGTTATTAGAGCTTGGAGAAAACGTGTTATAATCAAGCTTACTCTTTTTATATGGTGTACTGAAGGCAACTTTATTATTCTCAAGATCATGTTTAAAAGAGTTATCCGGATAATTTTCATGTTTTATAATGTTATTATTATTATTATTATTATTATTAGTTGATTGAACTAATTCTTTTAATGGTTTTGATATTGGTTTCAATGTCTTTTCCAACAATTCATCATTTGCAATTTCTCCAAGCAAAATATTCTTATATTTCTTTTTTAAAATATTTCGAGTTTTAATAAGATTATTAACTAGATTTGTGTTCATATTTATAGGTTGAATTAGAAACAGATTCAAAACAGATCAGTTTAGCAGTTTAGCAGTTTAACAGTTTAGCAGTATAGCAGTATAGCAGTATAGCAGTATAGCAGTTTAGCAGTTAGCAGTTTAATAGTTGAGAAGCTGTTAGTTTAATAATTAATCTTGTACTGATTTTAAAATATCTGTAATGTTTCTTTTATAGCTTTATAAATATATCGAAACCTTTTCTATATCGACCATTATTCATAGGATCATCTTTGTTAATAACTAGAAAACCATATTTTTCTTTCCAACACTCGGTACATAACTCATGAAATGTTTTCAAAGTCATATCAGAACCAACATGATCATTGTAAATATGCTTAATATTCATTGCATCCTGTTTGAAAATTATAATCATATTAGCATTATCGCGAATCAAGTGTTTTGGTATACGTGTATATGTTTGACATAAATAAAAACTATCAATATCTTTATGACGACCCATACAGAAGTAGGCACGTACATGATTTTGTTTCTCACAAGCTATATCGTCGAATATAAATACTGAATTTGGTTTAACTTCGTCTGGCGATAGAACATCATCATTATTGGAAAATGATGAAAAATTTATCTCCTTAATGGGTTTAATTAGACTTTCTAAGTACTTATATTTCGGTTGTTGTGTTGATTTTGAATATAAGTAAATATTTTTAAATTTCAATCCATGAGGACTTTCAATAAGACTGATCATAACATTTGTTTTTCCGCAATTTGATGGACCCACAATAAGAGCTCGAATAGAATTCGGTAGTAATGAGCTATGACGAATTTTATTTGATGAATCGAACTTTGATTCGATATTCTTTACGTTAATCCTTTTATGTTGTTTAAAAAAGCGCATTCTGAAATCTAATGATAACATAATATATAAACCAGTCTCTTTTATTTGTTTTCAATCAATTTGATTTTAATCTTTAATCGACAAAGTATCAATAGATATGACAATCATTTATAAAAAGATATTCAGTCGTCATCCATACTTCATCGGTAGAGGTTTTCTGAATAAAATAATTAATAAACTTCCTATTGAACTTCATCTACCCGGTTATCAATTTTGCGGACCTGGTACAAAATTAAAGAAACGTTTAGCTAGAGGTGATCAAGGAATCAATCCATTGGATACTGCTTGCAGAGAGCATGATATAGCATACTCAAACAATAAAGATTTAGAGAAAAGACATATTGCTGATAGAATTTTAACTGAAAAGGCTTGGCAAAGGGTCAAAGCAAACGATAGTAGTTTGGGTGAAAAATCAAACGCTTGGTTTGTTGCTACTGCAATGAAAGCAAAAACAAAATTCGGTATGGGTAACGTTATTAGCAAAACTAAAAAGTCGTCTCCACTAAATACCCACAAACTGTTTACACATGCATTGAAAAGTGCAAGAAAGAATATAAAGAAAAGTGAAAACTTGAAAGATGCTATAAAGATTTCACGAAAAGTTGTAAACAATATTTTCAAGGGGAAGAAAAAATCGTTAATAAAAACACCTCGAATAATACCTCTACCTAAATCTGGAGGTTTTCTTCCACTTGCCCCTATATTTGCTGCACTGGGTGCACTTGGTGGTTTAGCTGGTGGTGTATCTGGTATTACAAAAGCAATCAATGCAGTCAAAAATGGAAAGGAACAATTGACTGAAGCAAAACGACATAATAGTACAATAGAAGCCATTGCGATGGGAAAAGGCATGTTCTTAAAACCATATAAAAAAGGACTTGGATTATATTTAAAACCTTATCAAAAAAATTTTTAATGAAGCTACCTGAAAGAGCTCTTTCTGATGTAGACTTGAGAAAATATGCAAAACATATTCCAAATTTTAGAGGTGTGTTTATGTGTAACACCCTTCCAAGCAGCAAACCATTTAAAAAAGAATGTGGAATAATCAATCTGGATACTTCAAAGGGCCCTGGCACACATTGGGTAGCATACTGGAAAAACAACAATCAAATCGAATATTTTGATAGCTTTGGCAATTTGCAACCACCAAAACAATTAATAAAATATTTAGGAAAAAACATAAGTTATAATTATGATAGATATCAAAATTTTAATACAATAAATTGTGGCCATTTATGTTTAAAATTTTTGTTTTCGAAGCTAAACTTAAAAGAAACTATAAATGTTTTTTAATAAAATACATTGATTAAGAATTTCTTTTATTTATAAATAAACATATTATTTCATTTATTAAAAAAATTTCAAAATAAATATAATTAAATAATTTTTCTAATTTCGCTTGTTAGAGGTGAGTATTCGATTAAACGATCATGAATAACTAAACAGTATGCTGATGTATTATCTGGAATTAGTTTGTTTGCTTCAGTATCAAATTCAATTCGTACATCAATAGGTCCAGTTTTAACAGTTTCATTTTGATGTGAAACATCAACAACAATAAGCGGTGCGTAAGACTTGTAATCATTAACATCCAGCAATGGTTCAGGTTCTCGCATGTAAAAGCCTTGTTGAAATTTTGCATACATATTATATAGAACAGAATACTGACCCATTTCGAAACGATTATTTAAATCATCATATGGATATGACTCTGAGTTTAGATATACTTTTAAATTAGAGATATTACAATGGTCAAATATATTTCCTTGTTCTTTACTTTTCTCTTTTTGTAAACCAATTATAAGAAATCGTGGTCTTTCGTTTTGTGGTGAAAGCTTTACATTCCATAAAACCTTTGTACTCTTTGGTAAAACAGGATTTACATGACAGTCCCAACTTCTAAACGCAATTGGTATAGAATGTTTGCTGTTGATTATCTTAAACATTTCCAATTTTGCAAAGTCCGATAGTTGAATGTGTGGCATTTTCCATGTTATATCCAGAATTGTTAACTTCAACTGATCAGTTACATTTGTAGAACAATATGATCTCTCATCGGATGTAGAACGTTGAAGGATAAGCTCATGTTTCGAATTTAATAGTATTTTGTTATAATCTTCAGCAAACCCCATCAACATTTTCAGAGGTATACAACAGCTAAAATGACTTTTTTCTAAAACAAAAGTTTCAGTAAGAGACCAACCAGCGTTTTTTAATACATCACTTTCAGCCTTATTCAATGATACAAAATTTTTCATGGTGGATGAAATTCCAAGTTTACGTGTACGATCAACTTCAAAACCATTAATTTCATAACGAATTTCATCGAACAAATATGAAACAAAGTTGTTTTTTAATTTCACATCTATAGCTGGAACCTCTTTGGTTGCTTCCTTCTTTACTATAAAACCATGAATGTAAATCATACTCTCACTTGGTAAGACAAAGAGATCCTGATTTTGAATTGGTATACGAATTTCATCATTGTTGTTGAATGATTTTAGATATGGAGAGTAACTATGATATTCCCTTTTTACAATACTCTCATCATATATAGGTTTTTGAAGGACATTTAGTATTTCATTCATTGTTGAAGATTAAATCCCAACGATTTTAAGTATTCTATATTATATGATGTTAACGGGTTTTTTTTATTTTTTATACTTTCTCGAATGCGAGTTGATGAGGGATTGAATGGAAATCCTCTTTGCATTACGTTTTTATTGTAAATTATCATTATTCTGGTTTGAAGTGGAGTCTAAGAGTGATTTTTTCTCCTCTAAAATTTATAAGTTCACCGTCTTGATTTAAGATTCTAATCGTTATGTTGTTTATTTGTTGACAGTTGACGGGTAAATAAATAACATTTCGAGGTTTTTCGTTTATTTTATATCCTGGAGGAATATCAAGAGGAAATTCATGAATAGCATGATTCGAAGTATTATTAATAAATGAACCGGTTGTTAAGTTGCTTTCAATGCGTATTGTATTAACATTCGTAATATGTGTAGGTAAATCAGATTCAAATAACTTTGTAGTATTCAATGAATTAACATCTACAATCATCACTTCCAAAGATTTATCATTTTTAAGATTTTGATTAGTATTATAATAGTAAGTTGAATTTACTTCTAGTTTTCTTTTACTAAATCCAAGTAACTTTCCTATACTGTTTGGTTGTGAAAAATCTATATCCATTGATGAGGTTATTTCAGTTTTAAGTGTGTTATTGTTAGCTTCAATTGTTAGAAAAATTGGTTCATCAATATCTTGTAAGCTTGAGTTTAAGAAAAAACCAATATCTTCAAGTTCGTATGAACCAACTGGAATAGTAATAATATGATTTCCTATATGAAACAAATTGTTGTGAACATCTACATTGGGTATGGAATTGAATGTTACAAAATCAATAAGTCCACAAACATATTTTGTAGGGAGTTCAATTGGAGGAAAATATTCTCCAACCAGAGTTGAAGTGTTTCCGCTTAAAGATATTGTTATTGACATTTCGAGTATTCAGAATGAACTGATGTTTGATGATTATTTTACCTGATTTAAGTGTTAAATAATAAATCCAAAAAAAGAAAAAATGTCTTTTATAATTTTATGTTTTCTTTATTAATATTTGATTTAATAAACTTTCTTAAGAGTATTACATTTTTTTGAGCACATATACAATATTTTCTATGATAACAACAAACATTTACAGATTCATCATTTTGATATAATGTTTTTAAATTTGGACAATTTAAATCATCCAGGTTATAAAAATAAATTTTATCCTTAAAAATATTTTGAATCCACTTAATTTTTTCTAATCCTTTAGCATAATAAATATAATTTTTATCTTTAACTTGCGCAATATAATATTCCACAATATTTGTTAAGGATGAATCGCCATCTTTCCATTTTAATCCATGATGATGATTATAAAGCCAATTAATTGAATATTTTTCTTTTGTTGTCAACGATGAATATGGAAAAGGTGGTTTAATAATAAATGTTTGAACTTGTGAGTCGTCAATTGAAATACTCAGTTCTTTTACAATGAATTTATTGTTGAGATAAAAACCTTGTACGTCTACAACTAATATTCTCTCCTCCGACATTGTTTAGTACTAATCAAGTCACAACGACGACTGTAGAACTGTTTATAAAGTCTATGTTTTTAAATTATTATAAAAATTCATTATATATAATGCTTGATCCCAACTGTTATCGATAAGGGAACATTTACAGGTATCAGGTCCACAAGTTGTTTCATCGTTGGACCACACACAATTATTATAATGATATCCAAATTTTGATTTACTTTTCTTATAAAATGCATTATCATCGAATTGAGCTTTTAATTTCTTCAAAATAATCTCATGTTCATACCACAAAAACCTTTCTTCATTCAAGAAGTCATGTACAATTTTCGAATAAAACTGATTATTCATTATTTTTTCTTATTTTTTTATATTAAATAAATCTTCTTAACACATCAACAACAAAGTTTATATTAAGTGGTAGTAGTAAATGTATTTCATCATATTAGTTAATTTATGATATTTCCATATCCAAATCATGTGTATAATCTTGAATGTTGATTAATGTCATATCGGATCGGTATGTAGTATCATCCTCAGAAACCGTCTCAATTTCACCATTACTTAAAATTCTCTCGTATTCAACTTGACGGTATTCGAAACATGAAATATTTAATCGACGTTTCAAGTAATTGCTGTTATATGTACAACGGATTCTCAATTTTATATTATCTTTGTATTGAAGTTGAAAATGTCTATAAAATGGAGCCGAACTTTCAATTATTCCTGCAATATTTTTTTCTTTTTTTACTAAATCTTGCCTAAATGCTTCAATAGCTTGTTCAACAGTAAAAGATTGATTTATAGGTGGTGGTGGTGGGGAGTCTTCTTGTTCTTCGTTTGATTCATATTCTGCTTTTGTTGTTGTTGTTGTTGACTCGATGTTTTTATTTAAATCATTACTATACTTTAAAAGTTTGAAATTTAGTTGTATGCTCACAGTATCATTATTCGGTAATTTTATTGCAAATTCTGTATTTTTAAGTTCATTTTCACTCAAATCAATAGGTAATGAAGCTGAAAACACTTGTATGATATAGATATATGAAAACAATATGATAAAAATATTTTTCATTTTAGTTTTTCTTTTTAATATATATGTTCTTAGGTTAGCGATATATTTTTGAATGAGATGATAAGAATTGTTTCTAATATTTATATACTAATTTAATAATCTTCATATTGAAATGAGTCATCATCACCACCTCTAGCACCACCAGCTGCTTTCTTAACTATACTATTATTAACCATTTTTTGAGGGAGGAGGAGGAGGAGAGGTTTTTGTTGATTTTTATTCAATGAATGGATACCAGTCTTACCATTATAAGATTTAGTTGCATATTCATCTATTTCACTATACGCGCATGATGGTTTATATGAGTGTACATTTATATCTTTAAAACCACCTTCATAGACTGTTCCGACTAGTGATATCATACCACCAATAACCTCAATTTTTATATGTTGATTGTGACTAAATTGAAATATTGGAATATTTGTTGGCATTTGTTGTCCTCTATTAAGAGAAAAAATTTGCGTTCTAGTCCCTCCTTCTGCAGTTAGAAACACCTGCATTATAATATCCAAAACTATTGCATTTATTATTTGAAAAGTTTTCCACTGTGCATGACAAGTACAATATTTATCACCAGTTTTTAAAAATTGACCCCAATACATATTTATCAAAGTTTTAATTTAACTGAATCTCTTTTTATATATGCATATATATATATATATATATATATATATATATATATATATATATATATATATATATATCTATATATATATATATATATGTATATGTATGCATACACGTATACTTAACCGCAACTGATAAGAAGTTATTGAAATATCTAAAAACGTCTTATACTATCAATTATTGAATATAAAGAATCAGTTTGAAAGTTCGTCTTACGGTGAAAAGTTGAAAGCAAAAAAAAATGAGGGCAAGCTTAAGAAAATTGTTTCAAAGTCCTAATATTTCATACTTACCTTTAAAGAATATGGAAGAAAATACTATATATGAAATCAACAAGATAGATCGAGTAGATACAAAATATGGTGAAAGTATAAGATGTGATCTAAATAACGAATATTACATTTATTTACCTAAACGATTTCTGATTATTACTAAAAATCAGATGGATTATCTAAACACAACTCCACACATTTTAAAGAAAGTTAAAGAAGTGAAGGGATCATATACTCTAGTCCTTAAAAAGAAGAAGCAATTTGTATTCTACAACAACTTGTATAACAGCACTGAAGAAGACGATGATGATGATGATGATGATGATGAAATAGAAAACACATTTTAAACAATCCACGAAACAGAAACCTTTTAAAATTAAAATCATATATATCAACAAAACTCTGCATACATTAAAATTTCTTTCACATTTGATTAAATAGAAACTTTATAAAAACGGAAAAACCGCAACAGAAACTTTTTTACAATTAAAACGCACAACATTAAAATTGCAACCACATTTTTTTTTCCTGTTTAGAAACAAAATTATATTTCAGAATTTTGTATTTTTAAATAAACCTCGAAATAGAAACTTTTTTTAAATTATGAAAACATATATATCAATAAAAAAAAAAACCCTACAACATCTAAAATTTCTCACGTATTTGATAAATTTGGGACCTTATAAAATGAAAAACCGCAACGGAAGCTTTTTAAAATTAAAACACACAACATTAAAATTGAAACCACATTTTTTCCTGTTTAGAAACAAAATTATATTTCTGAATTTTGTATAAAAACCTCCACCAATTTTACTTTAAGTATCATTCAAGTTAAGTAAATCATCAAAAATGGAATCACATTTAAAAAAAATTTTTAAAAAATCACAAAATAAAACCATTCTCCCTATAAAGGAGATGGTTTTTGATCATAATTATAAAATAATAAAGATGGAGCGTGTTCAGACACGCTTTGGAATGAAAATTCGGTGTCTGGTAGAGGGAACTCATTATATATACCTCCCGAGTATATTTATTGAGACGATAGACGATGATGCTATTTCAGAAGTTAATGTTAATACATACTACATTTCCAAAATAAAGAAAGGAAGCAGTGGGTTATACTATGAATTAACCATTATTGCGGAAACATCAGGTAATTTCTGGTAAAATAATTTTTATTTTTATTTTTTGATTATTAAATATAATAATAATTGATTATTTTCGTTTAAGCTCAAGATACACCAGAGAAATAAATTGAGTATTGAAGACAAAAAAACAACAACAGCAACCACCGAAACAATGTGTGCCAGATCCCTTTGAAGTATCCAGATTTTATAATTTTTTTATTTTCTTTTTTTAGTATAACATATTTACTTAAATAAAAATGTTAATGCAATTTTAATTTAACTATTTGTTTGTTTGTTCATTTTTATTATTTATACACTTAACCACAACTTTTTATCAAAGTTTTAAAAATAACATCCACCACGACTTCACTTTAAGCAAAACCGAACACGCTGTCGCCTCATACACTTTAAGCAAAACCGAACACGCTGTCGTCTCATAACATAAAATATCATGGGGTCGAATTTAACCCCATCGACCGTTAAAGGGTTAAGGTATGCACATTTTTTTTTTTTTTTTTTTTTTTTTCTTTTGCACGGTGGTAACACTGACCAACACCCGACCCACATCCACTAAATTTCATGGGTGGTAACACTGGTCGGCATGAGCCAACATTTTGTATGGAAAAAGTGGCCCAGAGGGAACGTAAACATACTACTAATGCCGACATGTCCCACGGTAATATCATATTGCATGAGATAGGACATGTCGGCTTTGTCCGACGTCGAGCATATCCGACGTGTCCCTATAACAAATCAAAATCCCTAAATAGGACACGTCGGTGTATGTCGACACATTATAATTTTTTTGTTTTCAGTAAAAATTTAATACTCAGTAAACCACAAACCCAAAACTGAAATCCGAATTCAATTATCTGTTTTATAAGCCAAATAAATGCATGTGTCATTCTGCTAACATTTTCTAAATTTCGTGTGTCCGCGAAAGGGTTAAAAGACTATTATATTATAAATCAAAAGCAAGCAAAAGTATGTATGATTAATTAAAAATTGTAATAATTGAATTTACATAACATGAGCTTAATCTAACTAATGAAACTAAAAATTAAATAACATTAAAAAAAATTACTGAACAAATACTAACAATTTCACTATTTATTAGAATGTCATCGATGTGAATTAAAAGAAAATCTAAGAAATCGAAAACCTCGTTAACAAATCTCTGAAAAATTTGAGCAGACTTTTGCAAACCAAACGGCATTCATAGAAACTCAAACAATCCAAATGATGTCGTATGTCTTCTGCATACAGCACGTGTCATACCACACTTATGTTAGACCTGGTTCACACACGTCAACTTTTCTTGATCAACTTCCAATTCAGCTGGTAGAAAAAAAGAGATGTTTGTATATACGTCTCCGTCTTTCTTCCAGCTGAATTATGAGTTGATCAACACAACTTGACGTGTGTGAACTGGGACTTATTGTTCAAAATAATTGCCTACACTCATTGAGTTTATGTGTGTGAAATGTGCAGAGCTTGCATATCATAATATGCAGTCGCACTAGCGGCTGCCCTGCCACAATAAATTTAAGATGAGCACAATCTATTTATTGCTCCACTGGCATGAATATATGTGTAAACAATTTAAAATAAAACCTGAGCATTACAATAAAAAAAAAAAAAACGAAACACATATAGCACACATACTTAATAATTTGATTGTTTTTAAAAACACAGCCGGAAGATGCTTCTAGAAAATTATTTTTCCTTTTTGGGCATTTTGGATGCAGTGTCCTTACAAATAGTTTGGGCTATAAACTCTATTAAAGTGCGAGTGGGCCTTCCAGCCATACCTTTACGCAAATAGTCATAGACTTTGCCATCGATAATCATGACATTTGAAGCGTCAATATGCATCCATTGGCCACAGGGTACAAATTCCCTTAAAAATGCCGCAGCCTTGCACGGTTGTCCACCACTACCAGCACCATAATTCTGTAAATCTGTTGACATGCCTGCTTTTACTTGGCTGGTATAATACCACCAGAGTGGAAAACGCCATACACGATCTCCAGTATGCATACTTGCATGCTTAATTTGTTGCCAAAGAATTTCAGAGTTGGTAAAGACGCCACAAGCTGCTTCTCCTAAAGCTTCGCGCATACAGCTTGATGTGGTGCCAACATCAATTATACATTTTGGGCAAACGTTTTGAAATATATAGATTAAAAACAAATTTGCATTGTTTTTCATTTTTCAAACGGATTAAAAGAAGCTAAACAATATTCAAAGATTTAACACATTTTCATTTATATATTTTTTTATTTATATTTTTTTCAGATTATGCATATAAATAACACTTGGAGAATAAATAATGGAGAGATTTCGTTTATATATTTTTTTCAGATTAAACATATAAATAACAGTTGGAGAATAAATAATGGCGATATACACAACTGAAGTTAAATTTCAACAGTTGGCCAGAAATGAAATCAACTTCATTGAAAATTTGATTATGAGTGATGAAGCTCATTTTGATTTGACTGGAACCTTTTAAACGTTTTTACAACACACGTTAAGTTCAAAAACTTAAAAGACAATAAATATAAATTTTGTAAATTGAGATATCATGACACACTTTAAGTTCATAAAATTAAATCGAAAAGGGCACGATTTGGTATAAAATTCTTTGAACTATGTGACTCATCCAGCTATGTTTTAAATATTGAAATTTATAAAGGTAAACAACCAGATCCAACGAAAGGTTCAAAAATCGACGCAATTGTCAATGGACTTGTTAATCCCTACTTTGGGAAGGGTCATCACCTATTTTTGGACAATGATTATAACAGTATAAGGTTATCTAATGATTTATTGCTGCTAAAAACACACACTACTGGAACGTTAAGGAGTAATCGGAAAGGTAATCCAGTTGAAGTAACGAAAAAGAAATTAAAAATAGGAGAGTATATTTGGAAAAGACAAGGAAAGGTGTATGTATCAAAATTGCACGATAAAAGAGATGTGCTATGTATTACCCCCGCCTACAGTCCACAGATGGTAATAACAAAGAACCGATTGGGGGTAGAAAAGTCCAAACCACTTGAAATTGTGAGATATAATGAATTTATGGGTGGCGTAGATCGCACTGATCAAATGACTTCTTATTACTCAAGTCCTCGTAAGACGATTCGGTGGTATAAAAAGGTTATATTCCGAATGCTAGACTTGGCAGTACACAATTAATTTTTGTTGTACAAAAAAAGATTTCCGGAAAAATCAAAAATGGAATTTTTAACTTTTAGAGAATAATTGATATATGCTATGATAGATTTGCCGAAATCAAAATTTCATCCAGAAAAACCTAGTCGCAAACGTAAATTGACAGTTCCAATTCAAATTGATATTTTTTTGGAGAAAATACCCCGTAAGGGTACAAAAAGCAATATATTCGATGTCGTCAATGTTCTAAGATTGGCGTTCGTAAGGAAACCAGTGTTCGATGTGCTGGGTGTGAAGTTAAACCTGGACTATGTGTTGGCAATTGTTTTACTGATTGGCACCAACAACAATCGTCAAATCTAAAATAAGTTTTTTAGGTTTCCTTTTTTTCTGTTCTTATATATTAGTTTTTAGATTATAAGTATTTGAAGATATATAACCTGCTTATTTGATAAACATTAATTTTATATATGTACACGAAAACCAAATGAATTGACTGTGAAATCGAATTTTATTAATTTCTAAATAAATGAACATTTACACTATGGGTATGTACATTCAAGTACAACAAGGCACCTGTTGGACCTCCAACTTTAAAAGATCACAAACTGGTGTTAACGCTAAAGCAGGCAAGCTTGCTTGCTACAGAAATATTGTCGCGACTAGTTTTCCTAGCTTTAACACATAAAGTTGCCATAATGACACCACTAGCTGGTGCAATCTTTTCGAAGGATGATATCTGTAGGATAGCATGTGATCTGTATCCAACAGCAGAAATAACACTAAAAGAAATTGCCAGTGTTACAATTTCCATAATTGAGAGTGCTCAGTCCGCTGGCCATTATTTACCGGGTAGTGACTGCTCAATAGCAATTGTCTGTGCAGTTGCGGCTACTAGGAATATAAAGGACCAAACTATAGCTAACTCCATTATTATTAAGACATATAAGCAATACACCAACAGTGGCAAGGTGTTTTCACATGATAGATTTAAGATTTATAGTAAGTATGCTACAGGTGGAATTCCATTCGATTTCACCCCAGAAAAGCTACGAGACATTATGAGTGAAGAACAAAGCACGCTTAAAAGAGTTCAGATAAAAGACCTAGAGGCTTCTAGTTCAGTAAAGGAATATGTAGGATTAAGTGGCCCAATTAACATAAGTGACTTAGCTGATAAACATAGTCAAATGACTATGATTGAAGCTGAAAAAGCAAATAAGGACAAGTCTAGGAAAGATGATTCAACTCAAGATGAAGATTTTGCATTGGCTGAAGCTATGCGAAGATCAAAATTGGAAGCAGAAGATGATGACTCTGAAGAGGACACTGAAACTGAGCAAGCAAATACAAGTAAAGGTGCTAAGCCCAAAACAAATAGGGGAACACAGTCTTGAACCACATTAAAATTAGACAATTTAACATTAAGTAAAACACGAAGTTTAGATCTAAGTCAAATTAGTAATGTAGTAGATAAATTAGATCTTAAATTAAATATAGATACTGACACTGATAATACTACATCTGATGAATTTTTAATTAGTAGAGGAATATTTTTACATATTATTTGTTGTATTTTAGCCTAAAAACACAAAAAGATATATATACATTTTGTCAGGTAATGCCGACATGTCCCACGGTAATATCATATTGCATGAGATAGGACATGTCGGCTTTGTCCGACGTCGAGCATATCCGACGTGTCCCTATAACAAATCAAAATCCCTAAATAGGACACGTCGGTGTATGTCGACACATTATAATTTTTTTGTTTTCAGTAAAAATTTAATACTCAGTAAACCACAAACCCAAAACTGAAATCCGAATTCAATTATCTGTTTTATAAGCCAAATAAATGCATGTGTCATTCTGCTAACATTTTCTAAATTTCGTGTGTCCGCGAAAGGGTTAAAAGACTATTATATTATAAATCAAAAGCAAGCAAAAGTATGTATGATTAATTAAAAATTGTAATAATTGAATTTACATAACATGAGCTTAATCTAACTAATGAAACTAAAAATTAAATAACATTAAAAAAAATTACTGAACAAATACTAACAATTTCACTATTTATTAGAATGTCATCGATGTGAATTAAAAGAAAATCTAAGAAATCGAAAACCTCGTTAACAAATCTCTGAAAAATTTGAGCAGACTTTTGCAAACCAAACGGCATTCATAGAAACTCAAACAATCCAAATGATGTCGTATGTCTTCTGCATACAGCACGTGTCATACCACACTTATGTTAGACCTGGTTCACACACGTCAACTTTTCTTGATCAACTTCCAATTCAGCTGGTAGAAAAAAAGAGATGTTTGTATATACGTCTCCGTCTTTCTTCCAGCTGAATTATGAGTTGATCAACACAACTTGACGTGTGTGAACTGGGACTTATTGTTCAAAATAATTGCCTACACTCATTGAGTTTATGTGTGTGAAATGTGCAGAGCTTGCATATCATAATATGCAGTCGCACTAGCGGCTGCCCTGCCACAATAAATTAAAAATTTGGCGTAATAATCCTGCCCACACAGACTGGAAAGTAATAATCCTGCCCACAAAAAATATTTTATTCTTAATCCTGCCTAAACAAACATAAGCTAGAGTGCAACTATCAAAATTGAGAGGTTATACTTGGCCAATCATCCGGTCTTGCCCTTGTCAGAGTCTGTAGAGACAATTTTCAGTGTTGTAAGGTTTGCCCTAATCGGTGCATTTTCCCACCGTTGGTGTTTACGCACGGTAACACTGTTTCTTTTTTTGCCATTTTTTTCTTTTATTTCTTTTGCTTCGAGCAAGAGAATATGAGTTCAGTCATAATTTTGAACAGTGGCAAGAAAAAAGTAAAACCAAAGAAAAATTAAAAATACGAATTTATATAAACAGATTTTCACAACGTCCAACTTATTTTAAAACATAAAACAACCAACATTCAACCGCAAAACAACTGGAGTTGTTTACCACCGTTCCACCAATTGGCAATAAGTTTCACGAGGACATCCCGGTAAGTCATCCACTTTCCAATATATACATATATATATATCTTTATCCAACCCCCCGTTTGCCCTGCACAGTTGGAAATATTCCAACGGTGGAAAAAATACTTGAAAGATAATTTTCACACAGAAGAATACACCCCAAATATATTGCTCCAACATATACAACAAAAATTAATGCTGGACCGAGACCAATCACCATAAACGAATACCGTAAAAGAAACAAACCAAAGGCAGGAGTCTAATCGTCGCTGCCGATAACGAGCTGATTCGAACACGTATTTTCAGTTTGAGATTATGACATCCGATATCGAATCATATTATCACATTGTACGATAGCGAATGTCATAACCTCAAACTGAAAGATTTGGTCGAATCAGCTCATTATCGAAAGCGTCGATTAGAGCCCAGAAAAAAAATACAACAGAAGAAGAAAAAACGTGCTGGTAAACAAGTCCAGAAGCGCAACGAAAAGGCCATACTTCATAGTGTAATGTCTTTCTTAATTAAGAACACACATTATTACATGTCGATCCTGTCTGTTTAGTTTTCTAATGAAAACAAAACTTTTCCTTATCTGTTATTTTTTATTATTTCCTAATTTGTAAGTATTTAATAGTCTAGACGTCCATGAACCTAAATAAACATAAGTTTAATGCACATTATAGTTTAAAAATGTTTATCAAACTAATACTGAACAGAAAAACAGATAAGGAACTCTTTCTTTTAGTATAAGTAAACTGTCATGAATGTATGTATGTCAATAAATATTTTGCTATGATTTATTTTTCTTTAATAAGTGAAGATCATTAACACTTTATTTACTGAAATAAAGAAAAAAGAAACTCAAGACAGCTAGAATTACTGAATTCAAATATTTAACATTCTTAAAGTTCATTACCACCATACATTGTTTAATTCAAAACATTATGAAATAACTAACATTTCAGTAGATCGGGTTACTGTCAATATTCTTCAGTGACCCACATTTTCTTTGAATAATAAAGAATGACAAATTAATGACGCTTCACTTTCCTAGCATAAGTATAATATAAATAAGCTTACATTCTTTAAAATAAGAACATTAACAACAGAATAATTAAACAAGTGAATAGATTGTGAATATTGGAATTAAATAATAAATATTGGAAAATAAATAAAAGAACATTTTTTTTTAAAATAAATTCGTTACATAAACAAATAAGCAGATTTTAGCATATAAGACAAAGGAAACACATATTTGTTTAGTGATAAGATTTTAGTATATAAGATAAAAGAAAAATAAAATGACTTTAGTTCTTAGTTGAAAGTAAAAGAGTAAAGTATGTATCAGCATTTATAACGCATTGTGTACTAAAACTGGCTTTTCAGTTATGAGGAAATATAAGCCGTTAATCATCCAGTTAATCCTGATCAATTATCCCTTTTATTTGTAAAAATTCAAAATGAACCGAAAATGCAATACCCTGTTAGGAAAGTATGTGACGGTTCCTACTATCTCTGAGGTAAAACCGAGCTCATATCCGAGCGATTGGTTTAAGGAATATCCAGATCAAGATCCAGTCAAGCTCAACAGGGTCTTCTTTCCCCGCTAATTATTCCAAGCCCTGTTGCTTGTCCTTCTAAGTGAAGAGGACCTAAATATAGACTCCGGCATAGAGATATTATGCTTAGCAGGTGTTTATGCCTGTACGCTTAAGAATCAAGCACTAAAAATCGTGTATTTATTTTCCATCAAAGCAAAAAAGATACGGTTTGTATCCCGACAACTCCCCCACAAATCATTTTGACCACCAGCGTCTCTCCTCAACAGCAGGTATCTTAAGGACATAGAAGAGGCAGAAGAACGCTGGAAGGTACCACGATGGAGGGTACGACGAGTTAGCTACTGCATGAATTAAAGGCATGTTAAAAGCATAACAATTGCCACCCAAACCTCTCACGAGGAGCGGACGTCAAAGAATATCCAAGTGCAAGCACTAGAACTGCATGTGTAAATAAATGATTGTATTTGAATGCATGCTATGGGAAAACCTCAATGGAATCAAATATATCAAACCAATATATGAAATTTGTTCCCGAGCAAACAACGACAGATGGTGAGATCCAGCTGATGAGGCGTCTTGCTGATACTGCCAAAGGTAAAAAATATCCAACCTTAGAAATCTTTAATCTGGATTTTAGTAAATAGAATATGCGATTTAGACATGCCTTAGTATACTATTTTGGTAAAGTTTTAGATAAATTATTTGATACGGGCTTTTTATACAAAAAATAATCATCTATGGGTCACAAAGGCAAACGTTTTCTGTAATTCAGGCTTAGTACCACCAGATTATGCTAAAATATTCAACCCATAGTTGGCGATTTTTTTCTATGACAATCAACTCAGTGGTATGGAAGAGATGAGGCAGAAACTTTAGACCCTTATTACCAATTGCATTATCAAATATTCAGCTGAAACTGCTAATCTCAACATCAATATAATGTGTCAAGGAGACAATCAAGTATTTATGATAAACTATCTCTCCATGGACGCCGAACAAAGGAAACAAGTCGAATCACCCTCCGCACGCCAGCAAGTATAAATAGAAGAGACAGTAAATAATCCTGCAATCCATAGCCGCCAAATTTAAATAATATATAAGTCAACAAAGAACCCTGGTTTTAGTATAATTACTAGTCCAAAATTTCGGATGCCGAAGATCAATTCGATGATGCTCCTGGAAAAAAGGACAGATTCAAGAAAAGTTTTGAAGAGCTGGAAGAAATGACTAGAGAGTCATTTACTTCGGAAGATCAGTACATAAGAGATAACAAAGGAAACAGAAAAAATTTGAGTTCTTAGAAGCTTTATCAACGAACTTTTAATCAGTTAAGAAGGAAGAACCCTGGTTATCCACAAGATTATGCGAGTTTGAAAAGGTCAGATATTATGATGATGAAGCAATATTTAATGGAGATAAAAAGATCAAGAGCTGTAGTCCAGACATCAATCATGAGGTATTTTGATTTATGCCATCCATTTCTACAATTAATACAATCACAGAAGCAACAGCTAAGTATGATTACCTTCCTGACATATAATTTTTAATAAATCAGTTAATGATTTCGAACTATCTTTAAGGAAAGGAAGTATTCAAGCAAAACTCAAATAAATTTGACAAGATTGCATATTTGTTACAGCCAACAAATTTCGGGTACACTTCTCTATCCACGTATTTTTCCCATACTATCAGAGGATATGATGACAAGTTGACACTATGGATAGATATCTCTTTCGAAAACTTTGAATGTTTTATTTTGTTTTGGTAAGCAGCACTGATATCTTCAAGGACATGAGTATGATTTAGAAAAGAAAATCTTTGAATTAATGCTGTAGCAGTATCTAATTAAATGTTTGCATTACTTTCAACGTCTGCACGTACAATTAAAAGATTCTAATATTTCACTAATGTTGAAGTCGTACAAGTGACAACTATTCAAGGCCAAGTACAAATGTGCATCGACGGCAAATTTAAGAAAGAGTTTTTTATTGTTGGCACCTGAACAGCCACACATACCTGCTGCACAAAAACACTCGCAATCGTGAGAATGAATTTGTTATTGCGAGAATGAATCATATTACGGCCAGATTCCACACGAAAATATGTGCACTAATTTTAAGTAAATAATAGATTTAATTTCACTTTAGTTTGTGCATACATGTTCGTATGTTTCAACTTAAGTATGTCAATATGTAGGGTTAAGATTTATTCTCATAAGTAGTATATAAGCTATAGTAATTTAATTTTAATTTTTAATCTGAAAATTACTGCGGCCTAGAGCTGCAAATAAAACAATAAACCTTTAAATAAATTTATTTGCTAACAATGCACATCTACTGGATCCAAATGATGCAACGGCATGCTTAAGTAGAAAAGAACAAGAATTGAAACCAGATGGATGATTGTTTGTAAAACAAGATAGGGTACCACGAGTTAGCTACTCAACATCAATATAATGAGTCAAGGAGACAATCAAAAGAGACACTACAACACGCTAGGACTAATCTTTATATTTCTGATGGTTCAACCTTTACATGGCGATCCAGCAACCACGATCCTGAGATCCTTAGAGATTTGAGAGCACGATCCTGCTGACCACGAACTAGTAGTCGAGTTAAATATACTTCAAAAATAAGCCCAACAGAAGTTAAAGATAGACCCAAACGAAAACTTAGCAGGAAGAAATACCAACAATGATAAAATCTAGCGCAGATATACAAGCAATTAACTTTAGTTAATACAACTAAACACCAAAAAATAAATAAAAACAGCCGCTTAAGTGTTATGTTGCATTATTTAGTTTTGACGACCATTTATCCTTATTAAGGTTTCAATAAATGACTCAGAGGAAAGGTCAAATACTGCTTCAATGAGAACCGTTTTAGTCGCAAACAGCCCTTTAAATTTCTAACTAATCATTTATTGAGACTCTAAAAGTAGACCACGTGTTAGATATGGTTGTGCTCATCCCCTCTGAACGCTCTTGAATTGCCCGTAGACTCTGAAGGCAAAATCTTACAAATTACTAAAGAAGCCTTAGAAAGCCAAAACTGTTCTGATCTTCCATATAGTAATAAGATTGATAAGACCTGTGAAGTGCATTCATTGCCTACCTACAACCTTTCGAGAATCTCATTCCTCGGCAGCTAAAGAGAGAGCAATTCATCTCTGAAGTCTTTCCCAGCTCAAATTCAAAACAATTTAGTTGATTTATAACCGGCAGTAACATAAGGTGAAAAAAATAAAACGCAGTGCGGTAGAAAAAAGAGCAAGTTTCAAGTGGACATCCATTTTATTTTTCCATCCTTTTGGTTTAATATATAACCACAAAATATACCTTCACACAAATTCGGACGCATCACCAGTAATCCTCCCCTGCCCTAACACAAAGGCGTTATTTCTCTAAAATAAAATATACCTTCATACAACCATCAATTCGGACGCATCACCAGTAATCCTCCCCTGCCCCCAAACAAAGGCGTTATTTCTCAAAAATATATATACCTTCAGAGATTTAGAAACTGAGATTGTTAGCAATCCACTTTCTGATGACTTCGTAAATGACATAAATACAATTAGAGTTCTTTATGCTTACCAAGGATTCAATGCAGCTGCAATAAAGGCTGCTCTGGCTCTTAAAGAACCCAATGTCAAAAAGAGAATGTCTGATGTTATGGAGTTGATCACCATAGTTTTATGTCGAGGTACTTCATACAAATACAACCATCAAATCCGGACGCATCACCAGTAATCCTCCCCTGCCTCCATATAAAGGCGTTATTTCTCCAAAGCAGTCTCAAGCAGTCTCAAGCAGTATTCCAGCTATGATTGTTAGAAGACTAGTAGCTTCACAGCAACAACTAGCCGTTCGTTAGTCTTCATCTGAATCCAGCGTTTATTTTTCCTTTGATAGCGAGTCAGCCCCATTAGAAGTCCAAACTCCGATGCCATAGCTAAGGGTGGAAACAACCGCTTAGGTTATGACCGTACTTCTTTCATTAACTTGAGAGAGGCAATAGGTAATGCTGTTCTACCGGATTAAGGTTAAGATTGCGGCAAAATCAACATCTATCTCTCCAGTTGATTTATTAAATGTTGCCTTCATAGAACCCTCTGACTATGAAGTTGTTCAAACCGCTCAAAAACCGGAAGATGACAAATGTATTGCACTGATGCTACTTTCTATCTACCGCCTTGAAAGAGCCGATGATATGAATTACCAGACAATTCTAATTAAAAACATCACAAATCTACTCCGGCAATTTGGCTGTAACGACCCCCCTGCGCTGTCAAACATGTTGAGATACCACTCTAAGTGGGCTATGTCCCCTGAGTACAAGAAGATAGCTTCCGTGCACTTGACCGACCTAAAATTCTTTGAGTTGAATCAAGTAATATTTACCCAGGACATGTTGATGTTGAAGACGCTCTATGCTTGCCAGGAATTTAATGCTGAAACCATACGACACGTCCTCAAGTCAAAAGAGCCAGATACTAAGAAATGATTTTGCGATGTGCTGGAAATCATTAACATCGTCTTGGGCCGCAGAACATTAGTGTCTCAGTCAGGCAAAGGAATGATGGCTCAAGATGGTAAGACTCACTTTTACCAGTTGAAGCTTTGCCCCCCAAATTGAACAAATAGCGGCTGCTTTTCCAGAAGTGACTTATTGCACCTTAGCCGTTCCCCAGGCTTGTAACAGTCGACTTCATGGCAGCCAAAGGATTTCCAGATTTTCCTCCAACTCTCAGAGGTAACTATGTTTTTGAACTAATCCCTACTGACCTAAACCTTGAAAACAAAGGCATGATTTGTGGTGCTCTTGCGCATATGTACTACGAATCCATATTGCTGACCAAGCCTACACAATGAGGTGCAGACGTTGCTGAACAGATAAACAATGTATAACCTGTAGCGTGTTCTAATTATCACTACGATCAACATTTTATAGTAAACATTTAAAGTCGTTTTAGATCGAGTGAATAATAATAAATACCTTAATGGCGAATAGTTATAATAACACACAACGTGGAATATCCGTTAACCCCCAAAATATGGGTGGAAACCGCAGGCCAAGGGCCCGCGATGTTGAGAGGATGTGTGCATTTAATGAGGCACGACATGAACAGCAGTATGGAACTACTGGCGGATGGGCGAACCAGGTCGACAACGAACTGGCTTACGAGTCCGCAATGTCTAGGGTGCGAGGTCCACCCCCTGGCCCGGTTGATGGAAGGCCACGACCAGAAGGAAACAGGAAAATACCATTCCGGAGGAAGGCCCCGGAGGTAAAACCATTAACGGTGGAGACTCCACCGAAGGATGAACCCCTGTATACAGGGAACAATAGGAAGAGTAAGCCTGTTAAGAAAACGCTTGCTCAAAACATGGATTTGTCTGGATTTATACCCCTTGTCCGACAGACATACGACAGAATGGCCATTGAAGACCAACAACTGTCAAGAAAATTGACATTTGCTATATTTCAGCACGCAATGGTTGAGTTCCTAGTTGCACATCAACTACAGCAGGCCAAGTATGTTCTGAAAGCGCCCGCATTGGTTAATGCGATGGATCCCCTAGCTTGCATAAGCGCGAGCAAATTCAATATACCGACGGTCACCCCCGTGGGTGAAAAAGTACACTGGAACATCCCGACAGTGGCTATCCCAGCTATGCGAAGAACATACCGCAATAATACGCTGAGGCCCGGGTCATTTGGACCGATTACCGCGGATAACCATAACGTTTATGAGTGCTACGTTCGCCCCATCCCAGTATACATATATATTGAAACGGGTGGAGTTACGCCTCAAAGACAACATCTGGAGTGGAATCCCCTCCCTGCTGGATGGTTTCCAGCGAACGGTCAGGTTAATGAAAACCTACTTGGATATAGACCGTTACAAAGATTACATCCCGATGGCGTTCGGAAATGTGCCGAATGCGATTTTTATGATACAGACGATATTCCGGGAACGCTGTGTCATAGTGCTTACGTCATGACATTGACTTCAGGAGTCAGTCCTTGGCGCTATGTCTACGATAAAAACTACAAAGGCTGACTTTTCCTGCAGAGACAATAGTGCAGCGTTTATATTAAAGGAGCATGATAATGGTGATGGCATATTTCGCGTTTTCGGCCTCCGCATCGAGCGAACTACTCTGCGTACAAGAGAAAAAGACATGTGGATTCGCCTGGAACGTGTTTTACTGTGGCTGGAGAACCGCCCAATAATTGGCTCAATACTATAAATGCCAATTTTGAAATCCAGAATCCCTTTACGTTACAGCGTGGGTTTAGGGATAGGCCGAGCCTTCGATCAAGTGACCATGAAGAAGAGGAAGGCTCTGGAACGGTAACACAGGACGTTTTTAATTGGTTATATTCATGTTCTAGTTGAACCTTCGTAGTGAACAGACGTCATAGCGGATTTTTTTTTTACATACATACGAAACAAAAATAAAAATAGAAAAAAAAACAAAAATATTCGTAATAAATATTCACCTTGATAATCTCATCACTATTTAAAAAGTTACTTGTTATTGTTATTTACATATTATTTTATTTTCCTCTCTTCTGTAGACTTTTTCGTTGCAATATAATATCGTACGATCATAAGATCCTAATTTGTAATAACTGTCTATATGATACACTTGATGATCGTGCTCGTCGATTTAATTCGATGTTCTACGCTAGTACTAGCGTCCCATTTGTTTTGAAAGTCCGTTTTCCGTATGAGTTACATTATACTCTAGCGTCATCGGAAAACAGCGTTAGTTTGTTTTGTAAAACGAATATATGCAGTGATGTTTCATTTGAACATCATGTGTCTAATTCGTCTGTGAGAATTTTATTATTATATGTCTATATGTCTATAATAATCACAAAAATTTTTACGGCTAAAAAGTTGTAAAAATGCCCGAATATGAAGATGTGATCAAATTTAAAAACAACTTTAAGTAGCTAAATTTACCATTCGTTACACTAGGTCACAAATAACAAACTTTTGTCTGTTATTTGTTTCTAGCATACTTTTTCTCATGGATTTGGACCTACTGAACACGAAAATGAATTTTAAAAATTTTTCTGTCGGTTGGTTTGCGAGATACAAATTTTTTAATTTTTTTTTTTAATTTTTGGAGGTACACTTACTATTTTGAGCATATCTTTAGTCTTCTTTGACCTATTTTATCCTACTACTACTCAAATTAAAGACAATTGAGCCGTCTACAACTTATTCTCAGAAAATTTTCAAATCGGGTTAGTAGTTTTGATGTTGGCGGCTTAAAAAGGTTAAAAAACTGGGTTTTTTTTTAGTAAAAATGTGGCTGAAAAATTCATATAAAAATTCATATAAAATATAAAACGCGATGTTAACAGCGATTTTAATTTTTTTACGTATAGCTGACACTTTTCCAAAGAAAATAAGCCCTTACTTAACAAAATCTGATGACAAATGGCCGACTTATTATTTTTTTGGTAAACGACCGAAATTCCGCTATTTCACGATTTTTTGATTTTCATTATTTGCACAGCTTACCTACCCAACGCAAACGAATAAATACATTTGAACTTAATTTAAAATAAACAAATTAGTCTTCGTATATTATTTTTTAATTTATTTACAGCACTACATGCTCATACATATTTAAACATAAGGAGACACGGTTATCAATTGCATTTCAAAACTGTCTGTGAAAGTGTAAAGAAGTTAATATTTAGAAAACGCAAGGAAGACAATGAGTAAAAGACTACGTGTGTTCGAGTGTTTGAACGATCCAGACAATTTCTGCAATGTTTGTGGCCAGTTTATAAAAAAAAATCACGCACACAAGTTTACTCCAGCAGTACAATTGCACTATTTGAATTATTTTGGTATTTCACCAAATATCACAGAACCATGGACACCTAAGTCGCTGTGTGATCTTTGCTATATAATCTTAACCAACTGGGCAGCTGGCGGAAGGTAAGAATTTTTATTTAAACACATTATACATAGCGAATATAGTAATTTATTTTAATTTTAGGCGCCATATGAAATTCGATACACCAATGATGTGGAAAAAACCGCTATGCCATTCCACAGACTGTTATTTTTGCCTCACCACAAACAGTGGGGTAGGAAGATTTTTTAAATGGAACTACGCTCAAGTGGGATCGTTTGCGCTTCCAGTACCACATTCGCATGATGTGCCATATCCAGTGTGCCCTGGTGCATCTCTTCAAAAAGCAGAATCGTCAGAAGAAGAGTCCGAGTCAAATGCAAGCGAATTTGAGCCGGGTGCAAAGGGAAAAAAAAAATTACTGTCACAGGCCGAACTAAACGATTGGGTGCGCGATTTTGGTCTCCGAAACTTTTTGCGTCTCGGATGATACAGTGTGGATTTGCGGCTTCAGAAATGAAAGTATCAGCGTACAGAAACCGTCACAAGGAGTATGCAAAATTTTATACAAAGAAAGACCAAATATGTTTTTGCAGCGACATTTCAGGCTTGTTCCAAGCTTTCAGGCTTGTTCACAACCCCAACGAATGGAGGTTGTTTATTGACAGCAACAAAGAGAGCTTGAAGGCAGTTCTCTTACATAATGGGAATGAAAAGCCATCTGTTATTATTTACGCGGACTTTCAAGCATTTCTACATTTGCCAATTGAGAGTGAAAATAAAAAGGAGTCAAATAAGGAGGAGCCTAAATAAATTCATATCAAATTTTGATAGATTCATGCTATACGACCATTGGGAAATGGTCAACACACGATCATAAGATCCATATTTGCAACAACTGTCTGTATTATACATATGATGATTGTGTCTATATTCATCACAAAAATATTTGCGACAAACATTTTTTTAAGGATTTTCGAGCATTTCTAAATTCGCAAATTGAGAGTGAAAATAAAAATGAGTCAAATAAGAAGGAGTAGAATTTTACTTTTCCAATGGGCACAAAATTTTACTTACGCAGGCGTGGCTTTAGCCTCACCCTGTTTTAGTAGCTAGATGTACCATTTGACCTTTACGCGGACTTTCGAGTATTTATACATTCCTAAATTGAGAGTGCAAATAAAAATGATTCAAAGAAGAAGAACTTTGAATAAATTCATATCAAATTTGTATAGCTTATGGCTATACAACAATTGGGAAATGATCAAATATGCTTGACGAGAACGAAGAGTTTGATGTAATGCAAGTTGAAGACAATACAGAGAGACACTTCAAATGCTGTCTGTGGTACGATCCGAACTGTGTGGAAGGAACTGACAATTATTGTAGGTGTTCTATATATACTTTCTACGTAAAGGAATTTTAGAAAATTTAATAGTTTCATATTATGAAAATCCATTTTTATTTAAAACAGTACATAATTAATAATGGTTGAATCAACCATGTGGAAATAGTGCGGAAACTAAAGTGAAATTATTACTATTATTATCATGGCAGAGGATTTAGAATTTGTGTACAACAATACGCGCTTGCGTACAAGCAACCTTACTGATAATTTCCAAAAACAACTATCATCAGCGTTACAGCGTGATTTCGCACTTCACACAGAAGCAGACGAAGAACTAGATTTATTTGAAGACCAAAGTTTTCCTGTACCTGGACAAAGGGTTATCCCAAATTATAGTATCATTATATATAAGAGCTTCTTAAGCTGTATTATTTCATTCCAAAAGTGTTTGTTCAGCTTACAAGTTAAAAACAATTTTCAAATATTAATAAAAATTAGCAAGAAAGCCAGAACATTTTTATGTAAAAACAATCCGGATTCATTTTGTTATGTGTGCGGTCGATATATCACCAAAAAAAAAACCGGAACTGTTTCTCATCCTCATTGCAAAAGTCATACCAAGATTTGCTATAATATATATCCGCACAATTTGAACCAATATTGGACACCGAGTACAATATGCAATTCATGTCGATTTAATTTATCTATGAGGTCTTCTAACGTAAAGTAAGTATAGGTTCATACATTTGGAATATTTTATACTTACAGTATTTCCTTAATATTAATATTCCTTATTTAAATATATATTTTTTTTTAATCTTACAGACAACACTTGGAAATTTCGAAGTCTATGCTATGGAGAGATACAGCTAGCCTCAAATTTCATTGTTATTTTTGTTTAAGTACAAAAAGCGGTTTTGCAAAACATTGTGATGATAAAAGTCGGCACGAAGTACCTTGTTTTTATCACACCATCATAAAAGAATACGCAAGCGTTATGTCTATCGAACAGTTTGGAGCTATCATTTCATATCATCGCGTTTTGCGCGATAACATTAAGAGAGCAATTGAAAGACGGGGAGTACTGGATAAAGAGTACACCATGAGGAAAGCATCGTTACAACATATGCGATGGTCTTACCCCAAGAGGTCTGCTGATGGGTTTACATTTGCGGTTCTACGTTCACAGGAAATTGAAAAGTATCTTACATCTAAATATAATTAGTATGTAGTTAATTATAAGATAGGGTATCCAAAGTCGACTAGGATAAGTAAAATTAGTATTACGTTATATTACGTTATTTTTACACAAACAATATTTAGCTAGAAAATTACAAAAACAAAATTATTAAATTGGAATATATTTGGAATAAACAACAACAAATTATTATGTATTGGAAAATGTTAAATTAGTATAAAAGAAGGAAAAATTTTAAATAAAGAACACAGATTAATCCTGCCTTAAACTGGCAAAGTGTTTTTATTAACAGAGCTTTCACCAGCTCATCAGTAAAAAAAAAATTAAATAAAACAGGCATTCAACTGCCTTCATCAAAATTGGCCAGTGGCGTTAATGAGCGCGCCGGCAAAATACGGGTAGGCAGAATACTAATTATAATAACACAGTACAATATGCTCAAGATGGGGGTCCAAGCTTTATTCAAGTGCTTTCATCTTCACCAGGATACTCAACCTCAAGTATGTGTTAACAATCAGAAAGTTCAGATCCAGCACAATGTAGTGTACCACATTTATAGTAATGCACTGTAACAGATATTACTTGCATTGCTGTAATATCAGTTCAATGCACAAGCATTGCAACACAACCCAAAATAATAAGAATGCTGAATGCAACAAATTGAGTGACATACTTTTGAGTCACAATATAAATTGATAATTACCAAATTCCCTTTTTTTGTAATAGTAAATATTAAACGTAGGTTAGAAAGGCTAATTAAGATTTGTAAAACTAGTATATAAGCAAGGAAATTTATTGAATAAATCAGACTTTAATTTCTAAACGCAAATCGGCAATAGCTTGCCTAGTTTTTTAATTAACTTCTCAAGTCTTTTGGCACCTCTTTTGAGCGCCTACTGATAAGCTGGTCTCGCTGACAGCTGTATAAACAAAACAAGGGACTATAGGGCCATACTGAGATAGGGCCATACTGAGCACATCCTACCTAGAACATTACATGGCGATCCTGCCGACCAAAAAGAACCCCGATTCTTCAATCAGCGAACATTGAAAACATTATTTTACATTTTTACATACATCCTAACTACAATCCTGCAAACAAAAAACAAACCAACAAAACATTAAAAATACATACCATTTTAGAATACAATAGCCCAACAGATGACTGAAGAAATCAACGAGATTTTCGCGAGATGGGGAAAATACTTATTGGAAAAGTATGAAGTAGACCCCATACCCCCATCCGCTCCAGTCTACAAAGCAACACCACTGAATGCCGGCCCAAAGGCCATCACCATAGACGAATATAGAAGACGACAAGCGTCCAAAAATAACTCAACTCACACACCAACAAAAAATTCAGAAGCAAATAAAAGAAAACGTGGCGGTAAAAAATTCCACCAACGGAAAAAACTGGCACAACTGTACACGCAGTTGACTTTAGCTGGTACAACTAAAGAAAAAAAAGAAATAAAAAAACATTAGCATTGAAAGAAAAACAAAATAAAAAAAAAATTATTATACTTTTGTTATATAAATTTTGAAAAGTTATATAAAATCTAATTATTATTAAAGACAAATAGAAAAATGGTAAAACCGAAACATAAACAGAACTCTTTACATATATTAAAAGAAAATCAGGTCTTAACAGAAGAAACCACTGAAAAACAAATTCAGTATTCTATTCAATGGTTGACTCAACTATGGAATGACAATGAACGCTTCAGAGCTTGCATCAATTGCAAAATTAATTCCCATCTACTCTGGTAGAAAGGAAGAACTTAACCCATTCATAGCCAATTTAGAATTGATGCAAGAGACCCTAGATGATACAAAGAAACCCAATTTCTTTCAATTTGTTTTTAAAACCAGATTAGATCAAAAGGTACAAAATAGAATAAAGCAAACTAGTATACCAAACAATTTAGAAGAATTAATAAAAGAACTTAAAAAAAATTATAAGACAAAACAAACACCAAATAGCATCCTAAACGACTTAAATAAAATATCACAACAAGGTGACATACGAAAATTTGCAGACAAAATTGAAAGTTTAATTTCTGAATTAAACGAATTACAAATACCAAGTATAGGTGAAGAAAGCAGAAATGCAATAATACAATCAAATGGTATCATTGCATTTAACGCATTTAACCTACATCTGAAATTGACGAGTTCATCCCACAGAAACATTTATCGCCGAGAAAAATAATTACTTCATTATTTTGTTAAAGAGGATGATTTTAGAGGATGATTTACAATCCTCTATCCCACCCGCTCGCATACCCATTTCTTTTCATGGCTTACCACGGTTCGCTAATGAGACATGGCTTAGAATGAAGTCAATAGGGACTCGTCCCTTTTCAGTTCTGGCAACGGAAGAAAACTATGCTGTATTTTTGAAGTGTCTGCTACATATCGCCGAAACTAGAGTTATTTATGCTCAAAAGAATTGTGAATCGGTACACCCGTTTCCAATGACATCTCTTATGACCTTAACAGATATGCAGTTACGCACCACAAAACTTCAGTCATCACGATTACCTTTTCCTTTAGTGATTTATATGGAAGCAATTGGAAACTTTATCCTTCGTAAACAACTAGTTGTGCCCGTTGAAACTTTCACTGAGCCACAGGCAGCCATAGGCGCCGTATCATTCTTTCCAACGTCGATAATAAAGTCGACGTGGAGACCGATAATGTGATATTTCATGTTCACCATCTGCTATCACATTTACCTCGGATTAATTGGATTCCTGGTCAATTAAGGTATCCGGCAAGACCGGCCCAGGACGGAGTGCCGAAATACCTGCACGTGAAGTTAACTCGCTGAGAGCTGACCCACTTTCCGTTGCCTTTTGGCAATTCCCAACGCCAACGGAATGGTTAATCTTTAGCCAGATTATTGCCTCAATGGAAACGAAGAAAGGCTTTCTATTACAATTTGACGTGACTACTGGCTTAGGATCTAGCCTTCAAATTATAAGATTCCCCGATTAGCCCGACTTTGACGAAGACGAAACCGTTTACTATATCAACGATGAAGTGTCAGAGTACGATGAAAAGTTAGCAACAGCTTTACTATTAGGCTCATCGACGAAATTTAAAAATACATGGGGAAATATAAACCAAAATAATTATCAGTCTGGAATGGAAGATAATGATGTCAAAAAATATTTAACAGCAGATAAAGATAAAATAATTGAATTTGTGAATGATGCGATCAAAATTTGAGGTAACACTAATAGTTTTGGCGAGGCTCCACCTATTCGCAATGCAGCTTTTCGCACCCCTGCGACTGTCCACCACGCGATATGGATGGCAAAAGCTGGATTATTTAAAAAAAATTTATGCTGATATATCTCAAGTTGCATTACATAAATTTAAAAACCACTTATGGTACTTGAGTCCTGAATGTGTGGCTTTAGCATGTTTTGATAACACTGTTTCTGTTGAGTTAAAAGAAGAGATGGTGGAGGATTTGGGTCTCATGCATAAAAACGAGTAAAGCGCTGAGTGGAGTCAGGTGAGCAATTGCTCGTAAGTCGAGTTCGATTAAACAGCAACAGCTTTTGCTAAATTTCGTATGCATAAAAATTAGTTGAAACCAATTGCAATTACTTGAGCAAAGGAAGATCAAATGTCTAATGTTTATTGAAGTGCAAACATGTCGTCAAGTGAAAGTGAAGTAGAATCAAATAATAATAGTTAATACAATACAAACTGACGACATTTATACATTTTTAGTAGAAAAAATAAAACAAAATAAATATCTACTGCAATAAAGGAAATTACCAAGCATTAAAAATAATAAAAAACAAACTATAGAAGAATGTGTAAAAGAAATTAAGCAAAAATTGGGCATTGAATTAACGGAGAAAAATATAATAAAAAAATAGGTAACAGGAAATGTCGCATAAAAAATAAACTATACATGAATAAAACAGGCAACAAAAAATGAGTTTAAAAAACTGGGAAACTGATTTATCACAATTGCTTTGTGCTAATTCTAGTCCCTCAACAAACAAACTTCCAGGTAAGTGTACCGTTATCGAATTCAAATTTTGTTTTTGATTTCGCTCTTCTTTTATTTTTTTTACAGTTCATCTCTCTCTTGGAAGCAATGCTGACAACTGTACGTTTGATACATTAGAAGAGACATCAGCAACAACATGCATGTCATTAGCCGTGAGCATTTTCCATAGCCCTCATCCCAGAGAAGTAGTGCATCGTTCGTTGCAATTTGCATTATTCTACATACCTCACCGTTTCGTAAGATGCGTGAGTCATGAACTGAACCAGGCCAGGATATGTCAACGCTTGTAAAAAGTTCTTTTCCATCACAAGTTGCCTGCACATTTATAGAGTGGAAGCCTTTTGTGGGTTTTTTTAATTTTTATATGAGTACAATCAATCACTCCAATTGCAATTGGAAAGCAATAATTTGCTTGCCATTTCATTTGAGCATCTTTTATTTCATCTGCATGCTTTGGCAGATATAAGTTTCGCAACTTCTGCAATAGTTCGCGATACAGTTGATTGATGGACTCCAATATCTGTAGCTAGGCTATACCATTTTGGAATCCAGGATCTGCACAAAATATTAAATACTGAAGCACAGTATAGTATATGAAACCCAAAAAATTCAAATAACTCCGTTAAATCAATCTGAATTTTAAAAGCTTCCTATTTCAGAAATCAAACGAATGCCTCGTAGGCAATTCACCGTGATTCCATAACATAGAAGCCATATATCAGAATCATATAAAATAATTAAAAAGGAGACATAAATGTAATTCAAATATTTACTTGTAGTTTCTTTTTACTGATAAGAGAAAATATTAAAGCAATGGGATTAAAAAACAAAAACAAACCATATTAGTTCTAACATGAGTGTAATTAAAATATTTTCCCCTGTCAATGAAATAAACCGTTAATAATAATTAACGGTTTAATTACATGTTGATATTTATATGAATTTGAACCTTTTGTTTGACGTTTGTATAAATTTTGTAGTCATTGAGATTTCTCTATAATTCTCTAAATCTTTTTCAGTGTAATGTAAAGGTTTTGAATGAAATAATAATCGAAGTAATCCTGGTGTCCTATTCCACTTTATACTTCCCAATTGAAAATAGTTTTCATCATTAAATTTTAGTTCGTTATTTGCATGTCGCCAATTTCCTCTTTCGTCTATGTTGAAGCCCTAAACTTTATCTATTTGATTATTATTTAGAAGCAAGTTAATATTTTCTTCAAGCGTAGATTTAGTTTTATTATTATTATCATTTTCAAAAACTTGATTATAGTCTTCAGCATCATCATAATTATCAGAACTTTCATGAAAACTATTATCATCTGATAGTGGTGTAAGTGTTGTATCTTCATTAGGTTGATTGTATTCTGATTGACAATTATCTGATCGATCGTCATCATCGTTATTATTTTTTCTGTTTTTTAACTTACGTTTAGAGGTTTTTTTATATTTCATCTCATCTTTCAACAAAATTTTTGATTGTTCATCAGCAATTTTATCACTTATCATATCGTCTCTACCACGTCAAACTATCCAATATGCAAATTTGTACTTTTCAAAAGAGCTCAAAGAGTCCTCAATTGTGAATTTAAAGTCGGCGCATTCCTGTCAGGATTATAATATTTCTTATTGAGTTATCTATCGTCTGTGCAAATTTCAGCATTTTGAAATGAGTCGTATCCTAGAAATTAGGGTACGAAGGTAACGAATCTTAAAAACGAATTTTGCATATTGGATAGTTTGATGTGGTAGGGACGATATTCAAAAGTTTAGTTATGGGTTTAAATGAATCTTCTAAGAAATTCTATTTATTTACTTCATTTAATATTATGTTTTTTTTTAATTTTTCCTTTAATATTTTTCTTGTCTGAACAATAAAGGTATTCATTTCAGTTTTTTTCTGTTGGAAAATAGGAAAAATGTAATTTTTTTTACAACAAACACAAGAAAAAAAAAATTCCACCAAAAGTTTAATTTAAAATTTCAACTTTTGGTGATTTTTTTTACCTGTGTTTGTTGTAAAAAAATTACATTTTTCCAACAAAAAAAAAACTGAAATGAATACTTTTAATATCTTTTAACAATTAATTTTGATTTTAATCTGTTTTGTATCTGATTATGATCTGCTTTATATTTATATCTGGTTTGTATTTGATTACGATCTGCTTTATATCTGATTTGTATCCGGTTACAACCTGCTTTATATCTGATCTGTATCTGGTCTGTATCTGATCTGTATCTGGTCTGTATCTGATCTGTATCTGGTCTGTATTTGGTTTATATGTATCTAATCTGTATCTGGTTTATATCAGGGGGTCTACTTTGTAATTCGAAACGAAAGAAAATTCTTTCGAATTTGTATATTAATTGCATGTAAATTCGAAAGCATTTTCTTTCGATTCGAATTACAGAGTATACTCCCTGATCTGTATCTGGTTTTTATCTGGTTACGATCTGTTTTATATCTGATCTGATCTGATTTATATCTGGATACAACCTGATCTGTATCGCGTTATAATCTGATTTATATTCAACAGATCTTGCTTACGTCTGCACAAATTCGTCAAAACCTTTTCTATATCTTCCTTTATGTGAACAGATTTATCTGCTTTATTGGATTAATTAATGTCTTTAGATGGCAATATTTTGCTTGATATAATGATTTAGAATAAATGTAAATATTTTTGAAGGTAAGACCATTAGGACTTTCCATTAAACTAATCATCACCCGATAGTACTTCACCAACGAAAATTACATCCAGTTAAGTGTACTGTTTGGTGCGGTGTTTCTTCAGAAAGGATCATTGGCCCATATTTTTTTTTTAAATGAACGTGGTGTCGCCATTTCCAGCAATGGTGATCGATATCGGGTCATGTTGGAAAAGTTTGTAAGGCCAGCCGTGGAAAACCATCCGCAAATATGGTTCCAATAGGATGGAGCCACAGCGCACACTGCGAGGGCCACAATGGCTCTTTTACGCGACATCTTTGGTGAAAGAATAACTTCGCGTAGAAGCAATTTTAATTGGCCTCCGCGTTCCCCAGATTTAACCGCTCTAGACTGTTTCCTTTGGGGCTATTTAAAAGGTAAAGTTTATGTTAATAAGCCTAGGACTATTGAGGAATTAAAAACCAATATTCGAGATGAAATTTACAACATAACAGCGGAAGTTTTGCGAAAGGTCATGGAAAATGTGTTGGAAAGAGCACATTTGTGCGAAGCAGAAAATGGCCACCACTTGCGGGATATCATTTTTAATAACTAATCTAAAAATATTCTCTATTGATTTACTGTATTTAAAAAACAAAAAATTAAAAAAATATGTCTTAAATAAAAAGTTATAAGGAATTCACACCACTTCGGTCTTTCTGGGCCACCCTGTATAAGAACATTGGATAATTTTTAATTAATTGTTTAAATCAGACGCACTTGTAATAAAAATGGTTATAAATTATTGTAAAAGCTATAAACGAGATCAGTATAAGACTGGAAGAGGATTCGTCAACAACTTAATAAATAAATTACCAGTAGAACTACATTTACCTGGATATCAGTTTTGTGGTCCTGGTACAAAGCTTGAAAAACTACTGAAAAAAGGAGATAGAGGGATAAATTTATTGGATGCGGCTTGCAAATAACATGATACTCACAATCGTAAAATATTAATAAAAGACATCAAGTTGATCAAATACTAGCTGAAAAGGCTTGGCAACGAGTAAAATCTAAAGGTAGCGATTTAAAAGAACGAGCAAACGCTTGGTTTGTAACGAATGCAATGATAAAAGTAAAATTTCGACTAAGTAAGTATGCGGAGAAATAAATCTCGTTAGCCGAAAAAACCAAAGAAAAAAGTATGTGATCGAAAACTGTTCTCATCTACTGCAAAAAATACACTGAAAATTTAAAAAAAATGAGAAACCTGGCAATATAAGTGATGTCGTTAAAATCGCAAAGAAAGCTGTTAGTTTAAATTTTAAAAGGAAGAAAAGGACGAATATTAGTATACCAAGAGTTATACCTGTACCTAAAATTGGTGGATTTCTTTCTTTAATTCCAATTTTAACAGCACTATGTAGTGAAAATGCGCAATATATAAGTCATGTGTCACTCAACAGGTTATTTACCTGCAAATACCTAGAAGTCATATTACTGGCAAGTAATTGGGTATTCTCTCTACACATCCATTTTTACTTAGGTTTAAGTTTTATTGTTCAAGTATTAACTATAAGTATTTTAATTTTTAGATGATAACAGTTAGTTGTAAACAGACAAGTAAATAAATGACTTGAAACAACTTAACATGGCGACCGTGACATATTAGTGAAAAAACATTTAAATTAAAATAAGTGTTTTAAACATAAAAGCATTAAACTTTAATAAAAAAAAAAAAAAAGCGAACACAAGTTAAAGTGATGACGATTCATTTTTGTTAAAGTGCAAAAAAAAAAAAAAAAAATAAATCAACAAAAGAGTTCAAATAACAAAGTTCTCTGGACATAAAATATAATAAAACTCCTGGATTTTAAAAACAACGTCAAGTTAAAATGGTGTGGTGGAAAAAAATTTTATCAACCATTCCACTCCTGGTGGCAGGTTACGAAGTCGGAAAATCAACTGAAGAAAACAACAACAAAGATCTGGTGGAAATACTCCGTAACAGTGAACAATTAAAAACTGAACAACATGTAGTAAAAAGTGCTGAGACAAGTTACATAGAAACTCTATCAATAATAGTGGTGATATTACTAGCAGTTATTTATTTGACCAAGCTGATATGTAAGGTGATGAAAGCCAGAAGTGTTAATGCTGCCCAACAACAACATATATAACATCTATAATTCATCTGTAAACACCATCAGTATATTGTAAGTTTATTTTTAAAATGTCTAAAATTATAAATAAAATAAATAATTGTAAATTTTAAATATATGTACGTATTATGCAATGGGAAAATATAATAGACAGTCTAACCATTTGACCCAATTCATTTGATATTCTGACCTGTCCAGCCAAAATTGTTAAATCTTCAAGATGAGTAAATCCACAAAAACTCCGGGAAAAGCGAAGAAAACAGAACAAGAAGCGGCCAGAGCTATGGCAAGAAATCTGAAAACTTTCGTCAATAAAAGTCAAACAAATTAAGTTTGAACAATCATATAAATGTTTAAACCAAAATCGGACAATTAAACAAGATACCTTAGACAAACACGCACAAAATTTAATTGAAAACTATAATTCAATTAGGGCAACATTACATAGAAACTACGACAGATACACTACCCCACACAAAGAAAAAGCGAACGAGATCTTTCTGACGTTAAGAGATAAATTGATAAAAGTCTTTCATCGACATAATATTAATACTAAGGTGCCGCTCGCATTAGGATTTGAGGTAGTTAGGGAAATCACTGAAACAGAAGAAAACGAAGATTTTAAAACGGAAACAAACATGACACGAACAGAGGACGACATTATAGACAAGACAACTAAAATTGTCCCTGTATTTGACGGTAACGTTAATGAGCTGCAAAGTTTTCTTGACGCGTTGACTCTGATTGACAGAATTAAAGAAACACACGAGGTAGTCGCTATAGAGGTAATTAAAACGAAACTGAAAGGACAGGCAAGAAACTTAATTACAGATGAAAACTCTATTCAGGCTATTAAAAACAGACTACAGACTTCCATAAAGGGTGAATCGTCAGAATTATTATGTTCTAAGCTAATGAACATAAAACAAAATTCAAAATCAGCCACCGCATATGCGGATGAGATCCAAGAGATTACGAAGAAACTAGGTGGAGCCTATATAAGAGAAGGCTACCCTCAAGATATTGCTCCGCAATATCTCCGTACTTGGAGGTTTGGCTACAGGCGGAGCAGCTATTGCTAAAGCTGTTAACAATATTAAAACTGGTAGTTTTTATGTCTGCGTTTATATTGTATAATTTTGGTGATATAGTAGTCGAAGACAATCTTAGATATTTTGAGGAGTGTAATATATGTATTTAGCCATGACGAACGTTTTCTTTTGCACAGTATGGAAGTTAAGAAACCTGATCAAAATACGTTAATTACTTTCTTAGCTTAGCATCGCGAATAGATAGTTGTGATTTCAGTTTTGTCAATTATATGTTTGCACTGGAGATATCACCCGTGTTCAATATATGTTCTTCTTATCCAGTGGCATCAAATTTGACAATAGAAACAAGCGTTGTACTGTTATTAGAGTTCTTTTTATATGCATTAACGTTTCCAAACAATTTTGACAGGATCAAAGGAATTTTACAGCACACTTTCTATGATATTTTTAGTGTATTGTGTCCGCAAGAAGCGCTAATTTTATTGCGAACGATTGATTACGTTTATTCTTACGATGAAGCTCATTGTAGTGAATCTATAATTAACATAAGCACTGTAAGAATTTTATTTACTCTAAGACATTGAACTTGAATTCATTTTTTTATTTACGCTAAATATTTTTTTGTTGGTCAGCAGTAATGGATATTACGTTTTTTTTTTTGTTTGTATTAAATAATTTGTATCAAGCGAAATTGTAACATGAATACTGTGTGAAGCAAACTGTTGGCATAAAACAATTTATAATGTGAAATTAAATTGAAATTTTTGGTATTGATTTGTTGCTGGGTTTGATAACCAAAAATTTGTCAAGATTGCAAAGTTCCGTGGGAACAGTAAATCTACCATTGGTTTGTTGTATTGCTACATTAATGCTGACCCTTAGAATAAGTTAGTATATAAGTTAGTGATTTTGTAAATAAAATTTAGAAATAATTGATCAAGCTATCAAGTGAGATCTTTCATTTCTCTATCAAGATCGGCACTTCTGGTGCTGAAGAAAAGCGGCTGCAGAGCTCAGTAATACTGAAAAATTAGTAAACAATCTAAACACACCATTTCCAATAAACTATTTAAATACACCATATGGCGATCCTGCCAATCTATTTCTGGAGAATATAAAGAAACAGGATAAATTTTTGAAATCCTGCATGTTTACATTTTTGAGATTTTCAAATTTTTTTTTCTCCCCTTGCTGGAGAATTCTACAAAGTTTAACATTTAAATTTATTTTTCCAAATGACTCAAGAGGAAGTCAACGAAATTTTGCAACGCTGGCAAAAATTTATACAAGAGGAGTACGTTCCAGAAGGAACACCAATTGAAGAACCACCAACCTATACACCGACTCCAAAGTCTGCTGGCCCTAAGCCAATCACAATAGAGCAGTATCAGGCTAGACAGAAAAATTACCAACAACAATTACAAAATTTCAGGAACCAATCAAAAATCAAAAAAAAGAAGAAAGGAGGAAAAAAGGTAAAATTTCAAAAAACCTGCACTTTTGTAATGATACGGATTATTTAATCGATCGATATCCGAGTTTATTTGCAGATATTTCGCAATTTGGCGCTCCACATATCAATAATATAATGTCACATTTTGTTCCTATAGGTGAACTGGTTCGTGATAATGATGCGATAGCGGCTGGGTTTCCTCGTTTAAGTCGAAATCCAGCTCATTACATTCCTTTTAAGTATAGAGGAACAGGGGCAGGTACAAGTTTTTCGTCAGCGGTGCAGTCTTTTATTTTAACTTTAAAGAATGTATTGGCATACTCCAACCGAATGGATCACACTAGTCGAAGTTCACCCCCATACGTTAAATCTAAAGAGTTCTTAGATGCGATTATTGAGCATTTTAAAGAGTTTGACTTAACTTTCAATACCATACTTCCGTTACATTATAGAGTACGTGCTAATACGATGTTTAACATCGGTGACACATTTAATGGCAATTTTCGCGGTTTTAAACGAATTAATTATTGCTTAACTTCAAATAATAGAATATCGAGGAGTTCGTTTAGGGGCAGGTATAGTATGGATCCTAGATATAAATTGGCGACGGCGGTAGTTTGGACATGGTTCGTCTGTTTTGATGCATCGGATGGGTTATGGTGGTGTGCGTATAAATCAGAGTACGGTGAACGAGCAGCAAATCAATATTCCTAATGAGTCTAAATTCATTAAAAAGGCGTTGCATTTATATAATTATATTGAGAATGCTTTAAAACCTATTACGTTGACATCAATCATTTTTTCAGATCGTTTACTGGAGGATATACGCGATAAAAGGATGATACGAGATATATTACTGGTTAATCCCATTACGAACAGCATTCTTACTCAGGTTTTTACATGCGCGTCAGAAGAATTAGGTATAAAAGTTGATATTGCCTAAAATTGGTGGATTTCTTTCTTTAATTCCAATTTTAACAGCACTATCCGCACTTGGAGGTTTGGCTACAGGCGGAGCAGCTATTGCTAAAGCTGTTAACAATATTAAAAATGGAAAGGGGCAACTAGCTGAAGCTACTCGTCACAATAGATACTATATGGAATCAATTGCGGTGGGAAAAGGATTATATATTAAACCACACAGATCTGGATATGGACTTTACTATAAATCCAAAAAGTAAGTCACCCTAATCGACTCAACCAGCACCTGTGGTCTACGGTTTCGATACCACCACTATATACACCCTCACATTTTTTGTTCCCTTATTTGTTCACTAGTGTTAAGGTCCCTTAATTAATTATTGTTCATCGGACCTTTCTATGTTTTTTGTTTTCTCTTTCGTTAAGTTGTTTTGCTTTTGTCTATATGTTTTTTCATGTAACTTCACTTACATATTCACCCTTATTCCAGTTATCGACATCGACGTCACCTTAACACAACACCAAAAAATTGGTGCTCGTTAACTCGCTCTCGAGAACAATTTTTTGCTACTGACAATCTATTTCCGTTCTCTAAGGTCTACAAAATAGCATAAACTTGCCAACAGGAGTCAGTTCTTTTCGACAACGGCTACACAAGCCCCAATTTTTTGGTATTGTGTTAAGGTGACGTCGATGTCGACAACTGGAATAAGGGTAATTGTAAACCCAAGAACACGGTACGTGCAAATAAAACCCGGCTTATTTAAAAGTGAAATTTTATTATTAGGGTTTTAATAATAAAATTTCACTTTTAAATAAGCCGGGTTTTATTTTTTTATTATTATTATTATATTTTTGAGAAATATTTCGAGGAAACACATACTTATATCATAATCATATTAAATAACTGAGAACGTTGGATCGAAAGACTGAGGTCACCAAAAAAAATTAATAGTTTAAAAAAACTTTTTATTAACAAATTATAAAAAAGAGGAAACAACCTCTTTAAAAAATTATATAATAAAACAATTAAATGCTCAATTTGTTTGGGCAAAAATTTTTTATGAAGTTTAGAGTTTGCGTGACTATATAAATCATCAATTTTTTAATTATTAAAATCATTCTAAGCTAGTCAAGTTATGGAACCTATTATAATACAGGACGATGAGGAAACGCGTTCACCTTCTCCTACTCTTCCACCACATTGAAAAGGCTGGAGAAAATGACGGAATAAACTTAAAAGAAGGAGCTTAAATATAAAAAGAGGGTGACTGAGGTCACCCAAAAAATAAATAATATAAAAAAATTATTTATAAAAAAATTAAAAAAGAGGAAAATAAACTCTTTAAAAAATTATTTTATAAAAAAATTAAATGCTCAATTTGTTTGGGCAGATATACTTGTAGGATGACCCACTGTGCATAGGTAGGTACAGTTGAGACACATAAGACATACATACACAAGACACACATTCAGTTGAGACACATACATACGTACACAGACAAGACATGGGGATGATACTGAGGTTGACGAAAGAAAGAGATGAGCAGACGAGTTAGTCAATGTGATGCCGGCGCAAGCGACTGAAGTTGCAAATCAGAGATAAAATAAATGTAAACTTAAAGTAATTAATGATAATACATTGTAAAACTGAAAAGAAAACTTAAAGTAAAGAATGATAATAAATTGTAAAACTGAAAAGAAAACTAAACGAAAGAATGATAATGAATTGTAAAACTGAAAAAGAAAACTAAATAAAAGAAATGAATTATATACTCTACATACTGGATACAAAATGATGTATACAAATTGTATGCATACATTTTGTATGCAGTGCTTTTTGAGATGGAAAAGCCTCTTTTGCGCCACGTGCACCAGTGGCAAAGGGAAAATCCATTCGAAAAACTATTTTATCATTAAAAAGATTTTCCTCTTAACGCATCAATGAGAATAATAAGGTGTGGAAGAAAACTAACGCTATATGGAGTAAGAACTCTATTGGACATGAACAATGTTTTTACCGGAAAAATACAACTACATATTTATCAGATGACATCATCAACGATATGTCATCGGGAGTATATTCGCAATGTTCTTGTCTGTTGCAAGAAAGAAGATAGAGTATTGTAATTTCTTCAGTGTAGATGCCACACCAAGCACCGTAATCCTCGATTCGATAGTTCACGATGCGATCAGGAAGATAGACTTCTCTGGGGGTGGTGCATACATTTTTTGGAACATGGCTGCAAACATTCAGTACTTTTTAAAATCAACAGATGAGATAACCGACAGAATAAGAAAGGAAATGACTTTCCACGCTACATGGGGTACTCAAAAAGAAAACCTTTCTTTGTTGAAGTTTATGACTAGCCACGATTTCATGACAAGAAGGGCAGTTGGGAAGACTATGCAGGGAAGGGGTGAGAAAGGCAAGGAAAATGTATTGTTCAACTTAATTAAGTTTCAAAAGGTATGCAAGCTTTCAAGCGCATCGCATACTACATTTTTCTCGGGGGGTAAGGGCCAAATAAGCAGTGCACCCACATTTTCAGGCTATTCCAACCAACGTGTGGATGTAAATGGGGAACTCTTCAAGGTGTTGAATGATGAAAGAGAAGAATATCGAGACAGAACAGGAGGTAAGCCGAAGCTCTTAGCAGGACTCCACCAAGTGAAGGAGACAATTAGAAATAGTCTTGCTCAAAAGCCCTCAGTTGCTTTTGGCACCACCAAATTTTACAAATTTTCACCAACAGAATGATGAAATCAGTGAAATTCCAGAGCTCCAAGGGGTTTATTTCTACGGCCAAATAAGCAGAGCACCCACATTTTCAGGCTATTGCAACCAACGTGTGGATGTAAATGAGGACCTATTCAAGGTGTTGAATGACTAAAGAGAAGAATATCGAGACAGAACAGGAGGTAAGCCGAAGCTCTTAGCAGGACTCTACCGAGTGAAGGAGAAAATTAGAAATAGTCTTGCTCAAAAGCCCTCAATTGCTTTTGGCACCACCAAATTTTACAAATTTTCACCAACAGAAGGTTATGGTGATGAAGTCAGTGAAATTCCAGAGCTCCTAGGGGTTTATTTCTACGGCCAAGAAGATTGATGAAATTGTCTCCCTAAATTTATTTGAATTATTGTAACATTAACAGAATTTTATTCAACAATCATTGTATTTTTGTGTTTACACTTCAAAATTTATATAAAAAAAAAAATGCGAAGCGGAAATATGGCAATAATAGAGAAATTGGAAAACATTTATTCACTGAAATAATTGTTTGTCAACTATAAATATGATTGAAATTTATTAAATGAATAAACTTAGCGATTGGCAACGCTTATTTGTTGAGACAAAATTTAAACGCTTGAATATGCTCGACATTTTTTTTTGTGTACATTCCCGCTGTTGATTTTATTATTTTTTTCAATACTATTTTTAAGTTTATGTTCAACATGATTTTATTTGTTTAGTTTTTCATTTTTCTTTGGTGTTTTACTGCGTTTCTAGTTTTCTCCTTTTGCATTCAAGCAAGCAAGTCGTATTTATATATCTGAGATTTAGTTTTTTTTTTAACTTGGTGTGTTTGAATTTTTGTGTCCATTTTTGTTTGTTTTTGTTGTTATAATAAAGGCAATAGAAACCGTCAATAAATTGCCAACTACATATTTATCAGATGACATCATCAACGATATGTCATCGGGAGTATATTATTTAACCCTTCTGCCCTCCTTGGGTCAATTTTACCCAACTTTGATTGTCAGACGCAACATTTTTCCTTTTTATTATAAGATATGAACGTTAAACTTGAATTTATCCATTATAAAAACGCAAATTATGCTTTCAAAAGAAAATAATAAAACTTAGCTTTTTCCTTCCCCCACTACATTTCAAAACACGATTTACAAGCATTTGATATCCTTTGGGTCAATATGACCCAAAAAGCGATATTGCAAGTTTAATTCCTCTTTACCATTTTTTTCCTATTGAATATAATTGAACTGATTTCACATTCGCTTAGAACCATCGATCAATAATTTTTTCAGTAAAATAATCAATAATATCACTTTCATTGGATACTTTTTTATCCAAATTTTATTATTCGCAAACTGTGATTGGGAATTGGAGAATCCCGTAAAGGTATATCTTGAAATATGTTTTATGATGATATGGTAACGCATTGACACTTGTAAACAAAAGAGTTCTTTCAAATGGCAATTCGGTGATTTCCCGTTTTGTATATGAAAAAAACCTATGATGATGCTAGAACTTTTGTCTCATTAGAGTATTTTCTTTCAATGAGTTCTGATTAATTTTTGGCATGCACAATAATTTTTTTTGTGCTAACATTATCAGACCCTCTGCCAAGGGGATGCATACATACAATCTTGCCAATCAACTATGTCGGAATATTACATTAGTTGGCATTGTCCGTAAAAATAAAACTTTTTTACCATCAAAAATTCTAGATATAAAAAAATGCCGTATTGCACTCTGATTTTTTGTTTTCCAATGATATAAGAATAGTATCCTATGTTCCAAAAAAAAAAAAAATAAATACGTTCTCCTCTTAAGTTCTCTTCATCGTTCAGCCGATGTAAGAGATGATGACAAAAAAAAAACCTGAAATAATACACCATTACAACCAAACAAAACTAGTTGCTAATTACACATGTAAGCGCATGACTAAGCGATGCCTCTTGCCTTATTTTCAAATATGGTAGATGTATCAGCATATAACTCCTACGTCATACACACTGCTATGAATCCTGCCTGGAATTCCAATAAAAATTTTAGACGCAGGCTTTATATTTTAGAATTGGCAGATCAGCTAATAAAGGAGCATATTTTGCGAAGAAAGATTTTTCCACATGGACCATCAGCAAGAAATCTTGTTAAAAATATTCAACAACAAAATGATCGCGCAGGAACCTCGCAAAGTAAACAAAATAATACAAATGCAACATTGTCCAGTAATTTACCAAATAAACGACAGCGGTACTTCTTTTGTCAACATGGAAGGAATTCAAATAGGTATTCCACTAAATGTGATTCTTGTGAAAAATTTATTTGCAAGGATCACATGGTCACATTGTGTATAAATTGTCACACAAATTCTTAAGTTTATATACATTAGTATTAAAAATGTAATTATTATTAAAAAAAAAATACTGAATTTCAAATTTAATTTTTTTTATATATGTACTTTTTTTAATCATTGCTCAGGAAGGGCGTATTTATTTTAGTTTTTATTATTTCCTTCATAATACTAAATAAAAAAACAACAAAACAGATAAATTTCCTATACTAAATATGAAATGTTGCTTACATTTTATTGTTGGGTCATATTGACCCAAAGGATCATAGGAAGGGCACATATGCAAGGAATGCATAAGGGTTAAGAAAAGTTTCAGATTAGTGCTATTACAAGCTTGTTTTCGAGATGAATAAAAAAAATTAAAAAAAATTGTAATCAAATAATATTGACACTTACTCATGGGAACATTACAGAATACATTTTTTACGATCATCTAATTTAAATTTATATAAAGAATTTATATATTAAGTTCTGGCCCTTTAATCTTCTACTTATAACACACACAAAAGTTGAAGCCCAAGAAACACCAGAATTTCTTCACCATTGTCATCACGAGGAATCCAAGGACAAGGACAACTAAGCACCCTGCCTTCACTCGGTAAGTCAGCAAACTATATACAAAACATATATCCCCTTATCTCTGCCCATACAAACCACCTCACCAATGATATCGGCTGGCAAAGTGTAGGAAAACATACATATAAGTTTTAAGTTACATTTTAATTTTTGTTCCCACATTATGCCAGACAGCAACGTCAGCATATGTAAAAGACTGTCGTTGCTCACCTTAAGTTAGAATTAAGAACTTATTGTACTTTTAGTCTTAAGATTCATTCCAAATAATAAAATCAACAAAACTCAAGTTCGGTTGTATTATTATTACATAATTTATCTGCAACAACATTCTTCCAAGGAAACACAACCGAGCTCCGCTCACTAGACCAGGAACTCCACCAGTTGACGCCAACCATTATAAGCTCCGCTTATTACACCTGAAAATTTTATCACTCTTGCACCAGAAAAGAACCACCTCGCGGTAAGTCACCCCCATATTTCTAATCCTCATATTTTAACCAACCCCCGTGTGCCCTGCACACGTGTGCCCTGCACAAAGATGATGATATTTTCCTTAATATAAAAATAGATGTTTAATTAGTTTTAATCTATTTATATAATAAGAAAAAATTGTAAAATTAAAGTTATATAAGAAAATATAAAAACTATAAAACAACAAGAAACAATTTATTTTTAATAAACGAAAAGTCTAGTCTTATATATATATATATATATATATATATATATATATATATATATATATATATATATATATACGCATACGGACCCATAGATGCCGAAAACCATAATATCTATGAGTGTTACATAAAAATCCTTTTGTATATAAAAATGTGTATATCGGTTAAGCGATAACAATGATTGTTCTGTTTATCAAGTAATAGGAAAATACTCTGCTGTTCAGCAAAAGATAACTGAGATCAACTATTCAACAAGCGTATTCGAGATGCACAAACCGACCTGCTCTGACACATTCGAGAGAAAAAAATTTAAAAAAACGTTTGTCTGGAAAATAAAACCAATATTCATGTTTATTAATATGGATTAGAGAAGCTTGATTTTAATTCAATAATTGAAAAAAACGATATCTCAAGCAAAGTGCCTCCAGCAAGAAAGAAAATTAAAGTTAAATATTAATACAAAATAATTTTTGATCAGATAATAAAATATTGTAAAATAAACTTTTGAATAAAAATTATACAAATGTACAATATTAAAAATATTTTTTTATTAAAATTTAAATGTGTTTATTTCATTGGCAAGGGTAAATATTTTAATTACACTAATGTATCCAGCATTTCGATATCGAACTTTAAAGAAAACACTGCGTCAGAATTAATATGATTTAATAGTTTGTTTGATTTTTACATGAGCATACATAATATAAAGTGGCGGTATGAGCAGCTTTTTGTATGGAAAAATTGGTCCAGGACCGGTACAAACATACTACTGACTTTAACACAGAAAAGTTTAGAATTTATGCTAAATATACTACTGGTGGTATGCCATGTAGTTTCAGTCGTTCCGGATTTAGCCATTCCGTGATTTATTTTTCTTATTTGATGCTCGACTGGTGTTCTCGTGTCACAGCACCACCACTTTTATGTTAGCAATAGTTTCTGGTCAAAAACCGGCAGGGATTTCAAAGCATATTTCCAAGTATGACACCATAATAACTGGATTTAACCCAAAAGATATAAGATTGAACCTGAATCTAGTAGTGTGAAAAAGTCCGACAACCAAACTTCCTCTTGCAGACAACAAATGAACTGTAAGCAGTGTTTTTTGGGTAAGTACCTTTAAGGGAACAGTACCCCTTATAGGACCGCCAACAGTCATTGATATAAAATTAGTCTTAACAATTAAACAGGCAAGCTTGTTAGCAACGGAGACAATATACCGGATGGTTGAATTAACCATGTCGAAACAGATATGAACTAAACTAAAATTAAAAAAATCAAAGATAAAATGGTCATGTCGAAATAGGTATTAATAATGACACCGTTAGCTGGAACCATATTTTTTAAAGAAGACACAATAGGTTAACGGCCGACATAATAGGAAGAGCGAATTTTAGATATTAAATTCGTGTTAACAATTAAACAGGCAATTATAACATCATAGCTTTGTTGTTCGACCTTAGCAACAAATATTTTAGGTCCAGATTGGTTGGCTCCACTTCTCACATTGAGTGCCAAGGGGTTTTGACGAAAACCTTCCCCGGGTGCCAAGCATATTTTTTGCTATAAACTGGTGTAAAAGTAGAAAATATTCAGTTCTGCGCCAATCCCGGATAATTTTGTGGTTTATTTTGGATTTTATAACGGTTTTTTATGTCGCACGTTTCTGTACGACGTGGCACTGCACGACGGAATTGCAATCGTAAAAATCACTGTCGTACGAAAATGTGCGACGCGTTTTTTTTGCTATTTCTTAATTTTTTTTTCTTTTTACGCATTATTCTTTACATTTATTTAAATTTTTTATTATATCTGTTTTTATTTTTATTTTGTGCTATTTTTTATTTTTATTTTTCTTTATTTTGTTTTATTTTTGTAGATTTGAATTAGAAAGCGAAGCGAAAACTTAGAGATCGTGAAATACGTGAAGCGTTGGAAGAAAGTGATGATGGTGATTTTTCATGCGATGAGTTGATTGATGAGAACTGGCTACCAGATTACTCGGACACTGACTCTGATAATAACAATGATACTAATAACATTGATAACAACGATACTGAAGACGACTGGGACATGGATGAGGACATGGATGAGGACGAGCCAACAGCATTGTCAAATGTAGTCGGTTCTTCCGAAACAAACATTTGGACTGAATTTAGTTCTCGGCAGAAAACTTTTACATTCACTGGGCGATCAGGCTTGCAACAGTCTATTCCAACAGATATTTCCTGTTTGGATGCATTTCTCCTATTTGTTGACAACGACGTTATTGAATTAATTGTATCAGAAACAAATAAGTATGCGGAGGAATATGTAAATAAAGGTGCTGTTACCAGATTTTCTCGAAAAAAAAAATTGGATACCAACAACAGATTTTGAAATGAAGAAGTTCCTTGGCCTTCTTTTGTGGATGGGTTTGGTGAAGGTCGGGTGTTTAAAAGACTATTGGTCCAAAGATTCGCTCTACAACTTTTCAATTCCGGGGAAACTAATGTCACGCAATCGCTTTCAACTATTGCTTAGTTTCATGCACTTCTCAGACAATAACTCAATTGTACCAGGTGATAGGCTTGCTAAAATAAAACCACTATTGGACATGTTACAAACGAGATACCAAAGCATTTACGTACCAGGTGAAAACATAGTAATTGATGAGACCCTTATTCCATGGCGTGGCAGACTATTATTCCGACAATATATACCAAATAAAGCTCATCCTTATGGTATAAAGCTTTTTAAGCTCTGCTCTACCGAAGGATTCACCTGGTCATTGCAAATATACTCCGGAAAGTCATCAAGTGGACTGAAAGAAGTCGGTTTGGCAAAAAGAGTTTGCGAGGATCTGATCATTGATTTGAAAGGTCAAGGTCAAACTTTATATGTAGACAACTTTTACACAAGCTATGAATTGGCTCGTTCAATGCTAGATCAAAAAACACATGTTGTCGGTACACTCCGTGCCATATGCATATGCTTGGCGAATACTGTTGGTCTATTTGTCGCGATGGTGACACAAATGCTTACAAACCCAAGAATAAAAGAGCGAAGCATCCGACTAAGCATCTTCTCACGATAAGTTTTAAGTTAGTTTTAAGTCGAGGTACTTCAACACTTGAAGTAAAGAGATATTAATAAAAGTGTGATGGACCAGAATGGTCAGTAGTATAGAAATGTATGCGCCTGGACCATTAAAATTGTCAAATTTGGGTAATTAAAATCGAAATTTGGTAATTTATGGGCTAAATTTTACATTTTATGGTAATTACTGTCAATGGTATGAAGTGACGAGGGTTATGGATGATTTGTACATAGATAAGGATACTTTGATGTCGGTGCGTCGATGTGTTTTTGTTTTGATTTTATGGTTTGATATCCGCCCGTCTATGTGCATAGTTATTTATGTAGGCACGCAGGTGCGCTTGTTTGTACGTAGTGTTTTTTCGTTTGTTAAGCGGTTGCAGTAGCTGTATGATTTTAGATTGTGTGTGTGTGTGCGTGTGTGGATAGAGAAAATGTTGCTTTGGTTTTTTTGTATTATTCTTTTGTTTGTACATAGTATGGTTTTTCGTTTGTTAAACGGTTGCAGAAGGGTATTTGAGAAAGAAATTATGTATCCTTGTGTGGGGGGAATCTGAGAATGTTTTTGTTGTTGGTTTTATTTAGTTTGATTTTTCTATTTCCTTAAAGAGTTTGAAGAGATGAATAAAATATGTAATTTATGAGCAATGAACTTATTTGAAGGTTGGACAAATTGAAGTGTAACATATTTAGGGTTGTCAAATGGAATTAGAGATGCGTGATCATGGGAGCTAACGTTATGCTCGTTCGTGTGTATGAAGTTTGTGATATTGAGGATTATCAAAGATTGGTTGTTATTTTCTTGTATTATTTTTTTGTTTGTACGTAGTAAGGTTAATCGTTTGTTAAACGGTTGCAGAAGGGTATTTGAGAAAGAAATTATGTATGGTTGTGGGGGGGGGGGCGAGTGTGTAATGCCGAGTACACATCTGGCATTTGTTGTGTTCTAATTTTTTAAAATGTGTGCAACGCCTTTCACATTATGTTTTTTATAGGGAAGGCAACATCACACAACAAAAAATAAATAAATAAAAAAATCGGAAATCATAAACGTTACCACTAGTGCACACTGTTGCGATTACACAAAATTTCATAGTGTGCATGCGGCATTACTTTTTTTGTTTGTAGTATTTCGTTTAGGACATGGAAGGGTATTTATAGAAAGTAATTATGTATGCTGGTGAGATATGAATGTTTCTGTTTTTGTTGTTGTTTGATTTTCAAATTTTTTATATGTAAATAATTTGAAGAAATGAATAAAATATACAATTTATGCGTGTTGTATTTATTTATTCTTTTCACTTATTTTGTAAACAAATTGAAGTTTGTGATATTGAGGATTGTCAAAGATTGGTTGTTATTTTCACTGCTTGCTGACATTTGTCTCTGTCTCTGTCTATTGACTCTTAAATTATGTATATGACTTGATCGTAATTCGTATAAATTGAGAAGTTTTCTAATCTAGCAGCAAGTACAGCATTGTATCTAGCAAGTACATCATCGCATAAAATTTTAAAAAATATTATCAATACATTCTATAAATTATTAAAATGGACACATTAAGCAGCAGCCCAATTTTAGTATCTTTGAACGTCTCACAATCTCATCCAGAGACATTTGTGAGATTGTTCTCCAGCAATCGGGAAGAGGTAACCATAAGCCCTCTGTCAATAGAGCTTTCGGACGACGATTTGCCTCCTAATATTTCCATTAGTGATATCTTTGAGAACGAGGTAGATGAATATGATCTTATTCCAAACAACCAAATGGCATACTACTATAATGGAAACTTCCAAAAGGAAGAAGAAAAGTTTATGGTAGATGAAGAGGGCGATGCTTTGTTGGCAACATTTAACTATATGCCAGTAGATGTAGACGATTTAACTGCAATCTTTATGCAAGACGAAGAGGGGGATGCATTATTGGCTGCCTTAAATTTAAGATTTTAATTTGATTAATTTTTTAAACATAAATTCAAATTAACTTACTTAAAACGTAAAAAATGTGTAAATATATTTTTTATTGTCGCTTTTTCACATTTGTCTCTGTCCTTGTACATACCATATACATACATACATATATGTAAGTAAATAAATGATTGAACAAAATTTTGTATATTTTTAATCTACATATTTATTTAAAAAAAAATATCGTAAATATATGTTGTAGCAATGTAAAAATAGAAAACTAAAATAATTTTTTTAGTTATTTTCCTGATAAAGTAAATATGCATTTCTTAAGGCACAGACTCCATAATTATGATAGCTGCAGTAAAAATATTCCGGATATTTAATTTGTACTTGCTTTAAGTTGATGCAACCAATATCCTCGATGTTGAAAACTCTAAGTTGAAGTAGTTTCTCAAACCATTTCTTCTTTTTCACACCCTTAACATAGATTGAAGAATGTTTTAAATTGGATTTTTTAATATCCTACACCGGTTTAGATCTATGATTGAAAAAAATGCTGCAGTCATAAATTTTTTGTCGACCCAAGCCACCCATATGAAGCAATCAACGAATAATTTAGCTTCAATAACCTCAGGGGGAAAAGATTTCATCATTCACTTTCAATTAATATTAATTTATAATATGATTGTTATAAGTCTTCTTAAAGAATATGATTTTTGAATGTAAAACAGTTTGCTTCAATATTAAGTTGTTCTGGATGTACCAAAGAAGTCACTGTAATTAAATTAGATATCAACTCTGGATCTTCTTTATTAACCGATCCAGAAAACAGATTATTAGTCAAAGAAAGAGTACAGGTTCAAGATCCGTATTTTTCTAACAACGAATTAAGGTTTGCAGTTTCTGTACAATTGGGGAGAACTTTTGGAAAGTCTTGTGATTTATCATTCATGCAACAGTATGTTATGGATAAAGTAGTTCATACTACTAAGATAAGTCAAGAAACATCTTGTATAAGCTTAAATGATCTGAGATTCATAGATTTTGATTACTTTACAGCCGCCTTAATTTCTAGTTCTAAAGTTTTGAAGGATGCCATTTTGAACCACAATCCAACCATGCTATTCTTCCAAAGGGCAAGGTATTTTGAAACTATGTGTATTTTTAATAAATGGAGATTTATTAGAATTGTACTTGAGTTTCTTAGATGTTAAAATATCAGAGCATAATCAGGCTTTAGATCCTATTGTAATATCATCAACTATGTTGTCTGGGATATTTAAATGGTTCCTCAATAATTACAAGCGTGTATGTTCTGTTTTTATTGATAGGGTCTTCTCAGATGATTCAGACCATTTTGTATATTCTAATCAATATTGGATAAGAACATTTCCAATTAAATATAAATTTATAAACAATTATGAAAACGAAAAATTGAATTTCAAAACTACAGCTATATCAAAAAATAGATCTTTAATTCAAAGCTGCCTATCTAGAAATGGAGACCCACTTCTTGACCAACATCCCAGCTAGTTTGAAGGATGATCTAGTTCGAATTTCATCGGTCTTCGCATATCAGGGATTTAATGGAGACGCCATTAGAGCCCAAATGAGGCTCAAGGAGCCTGACGCAAAAAAGCTAATGGCGGATTTGATGATTCTCATTGGAATCCTTCTAAGTCGTGGTACATCAGTTGCCCAGCAGGGTAAAGAACGGATGAAACAAGTAGGGAAAGAGAAACTGGCAGCCCTTAAGGCTAAATACTCCATTGCACCTAAGCTCATTAAAGCGTCTGCCACAGACAAAACCATTACCCTCTCTCGAATTACAGCGGCCCACCCGGAAGTGGCTTATAGATTGATGCACGAAGGGGTTCTCAACAGACCTATTTCAGTCGAGTTCATGGCAGAGAAGGGATATAATGATTTCCCTCAAACATTAAGAGGAAACTATGTATTTGCCGTTATGACGAGCGAGAACTCCGATAAGAACAACGCAATGATATGTGGGGCCTTGGCTTACATGTATTACGAGTCCCAGCTCCTACAACAGCCAGAGGAGCAAGCTATGTCTGATGAAGAAAGGATGAGGAAGGTAATGACGTATGAAAAAGCTGCCCACACCTCAGCAGGACATACTTTGGCAATGAGAACTCGGCTAACCCAATTGACGACCCTTTCATAAGACACTGCTCGTGCTTACATCCGTAATTTTACTGAGAAATTCCCGACAATTGATTTCCGTTCAATCATAAATTAATACCATCATTAAATTATGTATATGACTTGATCGTAATTCGTATAAATTGAGAAGTTTTCTAATCTAGCAGCAAGTACAGCATTGTATCTAGCAAGTACATCATCGCATAAAATTTTAAAAAATATTATCAATACATTCTATAAATTATTAAAATGGACACATTAAGCAGCAGCCCAATTTTAGTATCTTTGAACGTCTCACAATCTCATCCAGAGACATTTGTGAGATTGTTCTCCAGCAATCGGGAAGAGGTAACCGTAAGCCCTCTGTCAATAGAGCTTTCGGACGACGATTTGCCTCCTAATATTTCCATTAGTGATATCTTTGAGAACGAGGTAGATGAATATGATCTTATTCCAAACAACCAAATGGCATACTACTATAATGGAAACTTCCAAAAGGAAGAAGAAAAGTTTATGGTAGATGAAGAGGGCGATGCTTTGTTGGCAACATTTAACTATATGCCAGTAGATGTAGACGATTTAACTGCAATCTTTATGCAAGACGAAGAGGGGGATGCATTATTGGCTGCCTTAAATTTAAGATTTTAATTTGATTAATTTTTTAAACATAAATTCAAATTAACTTACTTAAAACGTAAAAAATGTGTAAATATATTTTTTATTGTCGCTTTTTCACATTTGTCTCTGTCCTTGTACATACCATATACATACATACATATATGTAAGTAAATAAATGATTGAACAAAATTTTGTATATTTTTAATCTACATATTTATTTAAAAAAAAATATCGTAAATATATGTTGTAGCAATGTAAAAATAGAAAACTAAAATAATTTTTTTAGTTATTTTCCTGATAAAGTAAATATGCATTTCTTAAGGCACAGACTCCATAATTATGATAGCTGCAGTAAAAATATTCCGGATATTTAATTTGTACTTGCTTTAAGTTGATGCAACCAATATCCTCGATGTTGAAAACTCTAAGTTGAAGTAGTTTCTTCTTTTCCACACCCTTAACATAGATTGAAGAATGTTTTAAATTGGATTTTTTAATATCCTACACCTGATTGAAAAAAATGCTGCAGTCATAAATTTTTTGTCGACCCAAGCCACCCATATGAAGCAATCAATGAATAATTTAGCTTCAATAACCTCAGGGGGAAAAGATTTCACCATTCACTTTCATTTAATATTAATTTATAATATGATTGTTACAAGTCTTCTTAAAGAATATGATTTTTTGAATGTAAAACAGTTTGCTTCAATATTAAGTTGTTCTGGATGTACCAAAGAAGTCACTGTAATTAAATTAGATATCAACTCTGGATCTTCTTTATTAACCGATCCAGAAAACAGATTATTAGTCAAAGAAAGAGTACAGGTTCAAGATCCGTATTTTTCTAACAACGAATTAAGGTTTGCAGTTTCTGTACAATTGGGGAGAACTTTTGGAAAGTCTTGTGATTTATTATTCATGCAACAGTATGTTATGGATAAAGTAGTTCATACTACTAAGATAAGTCAAGAAACATCTTGTATAAGCTTAAATGATCTGAGATTCATAGATTTTGATTACTTTACAGCCGCCTTAATTTCTAGTTCTAAAGTTTTGAAGGATGCCATTTTGAACCACAATCCAACCATGCTATTCTTCCAAAGGGCAAGGTATTTTGAAACTATGTGTATTTTTAATAAATGGAGATTTATTAGAATTGTACTTGAGTTTCTTAGATGTTAAAATATCAGAGCATAATCAGGCTTTAGATCCTATTGTAATATCATCAACTATGTTGTCTGGGATATTTAAATGGTTCCTCAATAATTACAAGCGTGTATGTTCTGTTTTTATTGATAGGGTCTTCTCAGATGATTCAGACCATTTTGTATATTCTAATCAATATTGGATAAGAACATTTCCAATTAAATATAAATTTATAAACAATTATGAAAACGAAAAATTGAATTTCAAAACTACAGCTATATCAAAAAATAGATCTTTAATTCAAAGCTGCCTATCTAGAAATGGAGACCCACTTCTTGACCAACATCCCAGCTAGTTTGAAGGATGATCTAGTTCGAATTTCATCGGTCTTCGCATATCAGGGATTTAATGGAGACGCCATTAGAGCCCAAATGAGGCTCAAGGAGCCTGACGCAAAAAAGCTAATGGCGGATTTGATGATTCTCATTGGAATCCTTCTAAGTCGTGGTACATCAGTTGCCCAGCAGGGTAAAGAACGGATGAAACAAGTAGGGAAAGAGAAACTGGCAGCCCTTAAGGCTAAATACTCCATTGCACCTAAGCTCATTAAAGCGTCTGCCACAGACAAAACCATTACCCTCTCTCGAATTACAGCGGCCCACCCGGAAGTGGCTTATAGATTGATGCACGAAGGGGTTCTCAACAGACCTATTTCAGTCGAGTTCATGGCAGAGAAGGGATATAATGATTTCCCTCAAACATTAAGAGGAAACTATGTATTTGCCGTTATGACGAGCGAGAACTCCGATAAGAACAACGCAATGATATGTGGGGCCTTGGCTTACATGTATTACGAGTCCCAGCTCCTACAACAGCCAGAGGAGCAAGCTATGTCTGATGAAGAAAGGATGAGGAAGGTAATGACGTATGAAAAAGCTGCCCACACCTCAGCAGGACATACTTTGGCAATGAGAACTCGGCTAACCCAATTGACGACCCTTTCATAAGACACTGCTCGTGCTTACATCCGTAATTTTACTGAGAAATTCCCGACAATTGATTTCCGTTCAATCATAAATTAATACCATCATTAAATTATGTATATGACTTGATCGTAATTCGTATAAATTGAGAAGTTTTCTAATCTAGCAGCAAGTACAGCATTGTATCTAGCAAGTACATCATCGCATAAAATTTTAAAAAATATTATCAATACATTCTATAAATTATTAAAATGGACACATTAAGCAGCAGCCCAATTTTAGTATCTTTGAACGTCTCACAATCTCATCCAGAGACATTTGTGAGATTGTTCTCCAGCAATCTGGAAGAGGTAACCGTAAGCCTTCTGTCAATAGAGCTTTCGGACGACGATTTGCCTCCTAATATTTCCATTAGTGATATCTTTGAGAACGAGGTAGATGAATATGATCTTATTCCAAACAACCAAATGGCATACTACTATAATGGAAACTTCCAAAAGGAAGAAGAAAAGTTTATGGTAGATGAAGAGGGCGATGATTTGTTGGCAACATTTAACTATATGCCAGTAGATGTAGACGATTTAACTGCAATCTTTATGCAAGACGAAGAGGGGGATGCATTATTGGCTGCCTTAAATTTAAGATTTTAATTTGATTAATTTTTTAAACATAAATTCAAATTAACTTACTTAAAACGTAAAAAATGTGTAAATATATTTTTTATTGTCGCTTTTTCACATTTGTCTCTGTCCTTGTACATACCATATACATATATGTAAATAAATGATTGAACAAAATTTTGTATATTTTTAATCTACATACATATTTATTTAAAAAAAAAATATCGTAAATATACGTTGTAGCAATGTAAAAATAGAAAACTAAAATAATTTTTTTAGTTATTTTCCTGATAAAGTAAATATGCATTTCTTAAGGCACAGACTCCATAATTATGATAGCTGCAGTAAAAATATTCCGGATATTTAATTTGTACTTGCTTTAAGTTGATGCAACCAATATCCTCGATGTTGAAAACTCTAAGTTGAAGTAGTTTCTCAAACCATTTCTTCTTTTCCACACCCTTAACATAGATTGAAGAATGTTTTAAATTGGATTTTTTAATATCCTACACCGGTTTAGATCTATGATTGAAAAAAATGCTGCAGTCATCAATTTTTTGTCGACCCAAGCCACCCATATGAAGCAATAAACGAATAATTTAGCTTCAATAACCTCAGGGGGAAAAGATTTCACCATTCACTTTCAATTAATATTAATTTATAATATGATTGTTATAAGTCTTCTTAAAGAATATGATTTTTTGAATGTAAAACAGTTTGCTTCAATATTAAGTTGTTCTGGATGTACCAAAGAAGTCACTGTAATTAAATTAGATATCAACTCTGGATCTTCTTTATTAACCGATCCAGAAAACAGATTATTAGTCAAAGAAAGAGTACAGGTTCAAGATCCGTATTTTTCTAACAACGAATTAAGGTTTGCAGTTTCTGTACAATTGGGGAGAACTTTTGGAAAGTCTTGTGATTTATCATTCATGCAACAGTATGTTATGGATAAAGTAGTTCATACTACTAAGATAAGTCAAGAAACATCTTGTATAAGCTTAAATGATCTGAGATTCATAGATTTTGATTACTTTACAGCCGCCTTAATTTCTAGTTCTAAAGTTTTGAAGGATGCCATTTTGAACCACAATCCAACCATGCTATTCTTCCAAAGGGCAAGGTATTTTGAAACTATGTGTATTTTTAATAAATGGAGATTTATTAGAATTGTACTTGAGTTTCTTAGATGTTAAAATATCAGAGCATAATCAGGCTTTAGATCCTATTGTAATATCATCAACTATGTTGTCTGGGATATTTAACTGGTTCCTCAATAATTACAAGCGTGTATGTTCTGTTTTTATTGATAGGGTCTTCTCAGATGATTCAGACCATTTTGTATATTCTAATCAATATTGGATAAGAACATTTCCAATTAAATATAAATTTATAAACAATTATGAAAACGAAAAATTGAATTTCAAAACTACAGCTATATCAAAAAATAGATCTTTAATTCAAAGCTGCTTATATAGAAATGGAGACCCACTTCTTGACCAACATCCCAGCTAGTTTGAAGGATGATCTAGTTCGAATTTCATCGGTCTTCGCATATCAGGGATTTAATGGAGACGCCATTAGAGCCCAAATGAGGCTCAAGGAGCCTGACGCAAAAAAGCTAATGGCGGATTTGATGATTCTCATTGGAATCCTTCTAAGTCGTGGTACATCAGTTGCCCAGCAGGGTAAAGAACGGATGAAACAAGTAGGGAAAGAGAAACTGGCAGCCCTTAAGGCTAAATACTCCATTGCACCTAAGCTCATTAAAGCGTCTGCCACAGAAAAAACCATTACCCTCTCTCAAATTACAGCGGCCCACCCGGAAGTGGCTTATAGATTGATGCACGAAGGGGTTCTCAACAGACCTATTTCAGTCGAGTTCATGGCAGAGAAGGGGTATAATGATTTCCCTCAAACATTAAGAGGAAACTATGTATTTGCCGTAATGACGAGCGAGAACTCCGATAAGAACAACGCAATGATATGTGGGGCCTTGGCTTACATGTATTACGAATCCCAGCTCCTACAACAGCCAGAGGAGCAAGCTATGTCTGATGAAGAAAGGATGAGGAAGGTAATGACGTATGCAAAAGCTGCCCACACCTCAGCAGGACATACTTTGGCAATGAGAACTCGGCTAACCCAATTGACGACCCTTTCATCAGACACTGCTCGTGCTTACATCCGTAATTTTACTGAGAAATTCCCGACAATTGATTTCCGTTCAATCGTAAATTAATACCATCAGCCATGTAACTCTCCCGATTTCTTGCCTCCCTAACATCTGGAGGAGAGGGAGAGAGGTTAAATAAATGCAAGTCAAATGGTTCAGATTACCTGAACCACGTGACTTACTGATATCTGTGGTATTACCAAAGATAATCAAAAATTGGCCGGCAAAGTACGGGTAGGCAGAATACCAAATATACAAACACAGTACACTATTTTAGAAATCAATCGAATTCTTCGTGATTCCATAACAAAACCCATAACTGATTCAGTCGTTCTGGCTTTAGCCATTCCGTGACTTACTTTCCTTATCTGCTTTATTATGTTAGCAATATCAATAGTCAGGGATTTCAAAGCATATTCCCAAGTATGACATCGTACACTGAGAAAAAAAGTGCGCTTTAAAATTAAATGTGAACACTTTCAAATTTTATTTAAAGTGCCTCAGTCTATAGGTTCTTATGGGGAGCACAAAAAAAACATTTAGTAAAAGTGCTAATTTTAAGTTTTTAAAGTGTTTACTCTTAATTTAAGAGTTAAAATTTTTGTTTTTAATGTAAAATTCTTAAGTTTAAAAATGTTGACTTTATTTTATAATGACAAGCTTTATATTTTAAAGTAAAATATATTATTTATAAAGTAATCACTGTTGAAATTGTATTAAAAGTTAATCCATTTAATTTAAAATTTTTAAACTTTAAAAAATAAAATTAAAACGTTTATTTTCAAAGTGTTAACTTTAAAATGTAAAGTGATCAATTTGCAGAAAAGTGTTCAGGTTTACATTTAAAGTGTTCACTTTATAAATCAAAGTGTCAGTTTTTAATTTAAAGTGTCAGTTTCTAATTTAAAGTGTTCACTTTAATATTGAAAGTTTTAGTTTTGAGTAAAAAGTGTTAACTTTAATTTTAAAGTTTTCACTTTAATATATAAAGCGTCAGTTTGTTATTAAAAGTGTTCACTTTGACATTTAAAGTGTACATTTTGTATTAAAAGTGTTAACTTTTAAACTCAAAGTGTCTTTGTTGGAACTAAACGTGAACACTTTAAAACACAAAGTAAAAATTTTTATTTTCAAAGTGTTTAAGTTAGATTTAGAAGTTAGAATTTAGAAGTGCGAACAAGATACAAGAATGACCAGTCAGGGTAAAATTATACAAGAAAGTGACTTGCTGCGAATTCTTGGCAACGATATCCAAATTAATGAGCAGGGTGATTTGACGTACACGTGTGTTGAGGAAGATACGGATTTCTTTAATCTGCTAAAGGAGTTTGATCTGGAAACACTTTTTCTTGACCTAAAAAGTAAGTAAAAATTCTTAGGCAATATTCACACTTATGCAATATCATTAATATTCCTTAGATGCTGGAATAACTTTTCGAAGCTTAAAATTTTTGTCAAAAGAAGACATTGCGGAAGCAGTAACAAATATTGGTCTTCGAGCGGAGTTTAGAGAAAAGTTGTTTTTCTGGCGCAAATCATAGGTAAATATAAAATTAATTTTGAAGCGATGTTACGCACGTACATAGATACAATTCCAATTTCCATATTACTACGTTTATAATTTAGCAAGCTTATTTTTTCAGTTTGGAATAGAAGACGAAACGTTGAGCCAGACTTCGAAGGTTGTTGGTTGGCTAGAAAAAAATCGTCACAACGATTCACCTTGTTCTTCAAATAATTTAATAAGGAACGCATTTGGGTCACAGGTAAGAATATCCAGTAAAAAGTTTTGTATTAAATTTAATGATACACTGCATTGCAGCCCCTTTCAACACTTTTAAAGAATAACTCAGCCGGAAAACAACTTATTCAATATTATGAGGAAAGGGCATATTTTACGAATAAGCAACGCGATGACCTCATTAAAATAATTTTAGAAGATGTCATGTTAACAAAGGCAAAGCTTAGACCGGAACACTTTGCTAGTATTGTGGAAGAAATAATTGGTTTATTTCCCAAAGAAAAAGAGTCCCAGGTATTATTATACCAAAGTAGTCTGCAATGACGATTTTGGCCGTTCAGTGGGTAGTGATCTATTCGTTAATTACGAATGCGTGATTGATTTTATTAAAAAAGGATTCTTCAAACGTTTCGAAGATGATGGTATTACAATGGTTGAAGTGACCACTATTAAATTTGCGTCAAAAATAACTTCATCAATACAAAGGTTTGACGAAAAAATCAACCCTAAAGTAGTCATAGAGTTGGTGGACGACGAGGCGACTGTAACTACACCAACACATGCAACTAAGGCATCATCAGTCGTAGAGGAGGAAAAGTTGGAAGAGAAGAATAAGAAATCAATAGACGCTTTCATGAGTATGAAGTTTACATGTATTGTGTGTTTGGAGGAAGATTTGAGTACAGAGTCTATGGCTATTCCGCCCTGCTGCAATCTACATGCATTGTGTATTTCGTGTGTAGTTAATTTACGAACTAAGGAATGTCCAAGTTGTAAGGTACAAATGTGTACACGCATACAGTTTCAGAAAAGCGGGGACTTTTTAAAATACAACTGCAAAATTATTGCAAAAAATTGTTTTTATAAAATATCAACTTACTTTACACGCGCAAGGCAAACCTGCTGAATCGCATTTGAATAGTTTTTGTTTTTTTTATTATTACTGCTGAGTGACAAAAAATCATGTTTGCTACTAGTAGAAATAAATAAGAATATTTTTAAGACAACTTACTTTTTAGTCACAGGTGGTGAATAGAGATGGCAAAAAAAAAATTAATCGATTAATTAATCATATGATTAATTGCAGAAGTAAAATAATTGATTGCAATTAATAAGAATACAACGAAATGATTTTTGTCAAATTTAAAAATAATTTCTATTTGATATGCATGACCTTGAAATATTCATACGATGAAATAACATGTATAAAAGTTGTAAACTTAATCAATTTACACGCTATATGACGTTACATATACTCAACAACGTTGATAAATTTGAACGTATTTTGTGCAAATTTCTTCACGATATAAACAACATTTTCACGTTGTATACCACGGTGTCCGCTGCTTTTGTACAAAATGCCCCTGCTTAGGGTGTTCTGTATAGGTACCTGGTGCCTGAAAGCTAGTCTTTCTTATACAGTAGAAAAGACTAGATCGTCTCTCGTTAGAGTATTATGCGAAAGACTAGTTACTAATATTAAATATATAAATATTAATACATATGTATATAAAGAGATGGAATCAAATTTTTATACAACGAAATAATTTTCTACATACAGGTTAAAAAAAATGCAATAGCAAAAAATTCAAACCAATGGGAAAACAACTGGCAAATAAATAAAATAACGTTTACCGGCTTTAAAACACTTTGTTTACTTTAGTCTTTTCTCATTTTATGTTTAACACTTTTATTAAAAAATGTATTAAATACAGCAATAAATTTCATGTAAACAAACACAACTCAAAATATTTACTTCTTATTAACAAAAATAGTTCAAGAAAATGATAATAACTAAAAAAATCGCGTTTCTATCTCCAAACAATAAACAAATAAAAAGGTTATGTGGTGCAATACAATAATTGATAGGGTTATATGCGTCCTGATATTGCTACAGCAATATCAGGACGTGTATTATTTGAGACGTACAGTAGCGCAACTATAGCCTTTCGATATAAATTGTTGTTGTCGAGGAAGTCTTCAGAATGTAATTTAATATACCCTGGATCCATTGGTATGGGCGAAGCCTTTGCATCTTGAAGGTTAAAGTCATTTAGCATTTTGTCGATATATTTCGTTTGTGACAAATAAAATACGCCATTTTCAACTGAAATTTCAATGCCCAGATACAGCTTTAGAATACCCAAATCAGTTAATTCAAAATGAGACTTCAAAACAGAAATAATATTATCAATTTCCATATCATTTTTTGATGCAATGATAATGTCGTCAACGTAAATTAAAATATAAATGATAGAATCACCATCACCTTTCATGTACAAACAGGGTTCTGTTATTCCCCTTCTGAAATTCCTTTGTCTCCCCTTCCCTCCATAGTCTTACCTATGGAGGGAAGGGGAGACAAAGGAATTGAGGAGTCGCCTTTCCGATTAATAAGGTTCAATAAAGTAAGTAAACTTTCGAGTGCATCCCAGACTGCGTTTCTTTCTGGAGGAAAATGCAAATAAGCCGTGCTCCTACATTTTCTGGATACTGTAACCAAAGAGTAGACGTAAATGGGGATCTATTTAAGATTCTAAGTGATGACAAAGAGGATTACAGAGATAGAACAGGAGGTAAACCTAAACTTCTGGCCAGTTTGCATAGGATAAAGGAGAAGATTAGGAGTAGCTTAGCGCAAAAGCCGTCTATTGCTTTCGGAACTACAAAATTCTTTAAGTTTGACACCCAGACAGGTTATGGTGATCCAATAAATGAGATACCTGAGCTCCAATGCAAATATTTCTATGGACAACAAGATTAGTTGTTTTGCTTAACAATTCTAAACAGATTATTGACAAATTAAATTGAAATTAAAAGCAACAGCATACCCGAAAGAACAAAAAGGAAATAATAAAGAAATAAAGCAGAGATATGGCGCAAGAAAGAGGAGTAATACCATCAACACAATCTATGGAGACTGACAGTGAAGCAGGTCCATCTGAATCAGAATCAAGAGAGAGTATAGTGCCCTCAACCAAGAGGAAATTTGTTGATCTGTCTGGAGCTGAGCTGCCTGACCCTAAGAGGAATAGAGCTGATCCAGATGATGATTTGAAAATGAGGACCATATATCTCCTTTTGCACTGGCATGAATATATGTGTAGGCAATTCAAAATTCCAGCTGCTCATTTTGACAGGATTGACACAATTGCAAGCGTAACTTCAGTTATATGGACAATCCATACAAAGTTTCGCCAACAATCCAATGGAAGAGGTGGAGTGCATACTATGGTTTCTAATGATTTTGAATTTGAAGTTAATGGAGTAATTGTTAAATGGAGAGTAGTGGGACCAAAAATGAAGGAAATAGCTGCCTTGTACGGATTTGGCTATGAAGTGAGTGAAGCAGGCAAGAATGCCACTGGAACTCTTGGTTCTATATTAGCTCTAATAACTTCATTCAGGCCACGATTCAATGAAGTAAGAGTGGGAACAAACAATGTGACAGTGAAGAAAGTTGGCAATGAGTCGCATTATGCTCCTATTAGTCTTTTTGGACTGCGCCCAGAGCATTCAGTATTAACAACAGGTTCTTCTTATAGTCCCCAGATACAGTCGTCGATGAAAAATAGCCTAGGGCAAATGACCATTGCTATCATGTTGGCATTGCAAACAGAAAAGGAATACCAGAATGCCTGGAAAAGAGCTTTCGTTCAGACTTTCAAATTAATACCTAATGCCCAGAACTTGCAAATCTGTTGGCTGGATCTAAGAATGAGGAGACAGCAAATATGACTTCTCTGGCTGACATCGCATTGTTTGGAACCACGAGGGCTTCGAATAAGGCATCTTTCCCATTTTCGATGTTTCTCTGTGTAGCCAGAAGAAGGCAGCCATACTCAGACTTTTTCAATGGAAAGGGAATCCCAAATACACAAATATTAAACACAATTGTTCATGATGCAATAAGAACTATTGACTTTTCTGGAGTGGGCGCTTATTTGTTTTGGAATATGGCAGCAAACAATGAATATAATTGATAGAATCACCATCACCTTTCATGTACAAACAGGGTTCTGTTATTCCCCTTCTGAAACCCGAATCAATTAAAGTTTTGTTTATTCAGAGATTCCAACACCTTGCTGATTGTTTGAGTCCATATAAACTATTATTTAACCTACAGGCTAAATTCTCTTTTCCAGGTATGATACGACCGTCTGGTTGTTGCATGAAAATTTCCGTGTCCAATTTGCCATAAAGGAATGCCGTTTTAATATCAACATGTTTTACTTTCATGTTATTGAAGCTTGCAATAGCCAATAAACTTCTAAACGTGACTTGTTTTATAACTGGAGCAAAGACTTCATCATAATTTTCTCCGTACTTTTGGGAAAAACCCTTTGCCACCAGTCTTGCCATGTATTTATTTTCACCGTTGGTTAAGTATTTGGTTTTATATACCCATTTGCAACCAATGAGTTTAGTACCTTTGGGTGGCTCAACCAAATCCCACGTATTATTATTTTGTAGCGCCCTCATTTCTTCTTCCATTGCGTTTAACCAAAAAGCGTTGTCGGATCGAGATACTGCATCTTCATAACTTATTGGATCGTGTTTTTCACAAGCTTTGAACGCAAACTTTTTGGGAGGTACACCCTTAGTGACCCTGGAAGATTTCCTGGGAGTGGCATCATTTTCATTTGTTGGAGTTTCTGTTTCAGTATAATTTTCATTTGTTGGAGTTTCTGTTTCAGTATAATTTTCATTTGTTGGAGTTTCTGTTTCAGTTGGTGAAACTGATTCTTCTGCAGATTCAAAGCCATAGAAATCGTCAACACTTATTTCATCAATTTTGCATGTTTCTGATGAATCTGAATCAGAACTTTGTAAACTTAAACTTTGCATCGGAAAAGTTTCATTACACCCGTTATTAAAATCATCCATTGAAGATTCACTTGGTAGCAGAACATGTACTGTAGTATCTTCATCGCCATTATCATTATCATCTTTACATTCATTTTTGCCAATAACGCTTTTCTCGCCAGGTTTATTACCAGCATTAACCTTAGAGGATTTGTTTTCAGTATTGTTTTCAGATTCTAAGAACTTAACATCGCGACTTATTATGATTTTGTTTGTTTCGGTATTTAATAGACGAAATGCTTTGGACTCATCTGAGTGCCCTACCAAATTGCATTTGATAGCCACTTCATCTAATTTTCTTCTTTTTTGTTTATTAACGTGGACATATGCAACAGTACCAAATATACGAATGTGATCCAACTTTGGGGGCTTTCCATACCACAGCTGGAATGGTGTCAAATTTACTGCAGTTGATAAAAGTCGGTTTTGAATATAGTTAGCGCTGTTTACCGCTTCAGCCCAAAATTGAATTTTCATGTAAGCTTCAAACAACATACATCTCGCCATTTCCATTAAACTTCTATTTTTTCGTTCGGCAACTCCGTTCTGCTCAGGAGTATACGGTGCAGTAAGCTGGTGTATGATGCCTTTATTCTTGAAATAATTTTTCATTTGTTTGTTTACAAATTCTCCACCTCTATCTGTTCGCAAAATTCTAAGTCGCTTTTTTAATTGATTTTCTGATGTTTCTATAAACTGCTTTATCTTTTCGAATGCCATATCTTTAGATGCTAGGAAAAATACCGTGCAATATCTACTGTAATCATCTATCATCGTCAAAAAATACCTATTCCCATTAGGTGTTGCATTTTTCATCGGACCGCATAGGTCACAGTGTACCAAATCTAGAATTTCCTTAGATTTTGTAAGTGATGCCTTAGGAAATTTATTTCTACTGAGTTTTCCTCTTAAACACACTTCGCAGTTCGACGAACACTTGCATTTCTTTATTTTTACTCCGAGCACTAGCTCTTTAGATACAGACATATTTATTGCTGGTATATTCTTGTGACCAAGTCTACGATGCCAGACATGAATACAATCAGTTCTACATTCTGATACATTAAATACTTTTTGTTGATGATTTAAAACAAATGAATTATTTTTTAGGTAGCTTGTAGCGTAGACTTTGCCATTCTTTGAAATTTTGCAACCATCGTTGGTAAAAGAAACATTGAAACCAATATTTGTCAAACGCCGAACAGACAAAAGATTGCAGTCTAATTCAGGAATGAACAAAACGTCTTTAATAAAAATTTCAATATTATTACATACCAATTTACAATCGCCCTTTCCATATACGTTTACTTCAGTACCATTTGCCATATATACTGAACCCGCGAATTTATTTAAATTAGAAAAATATTTTTCATCACTGCACATGTGTTTTGTCGCTGCTGAATCTACATACCATTCGCAATTTGTTCTTTTTTGCATAATGCCAAAACAAACATCATTTGTATAATTTTTTACAATATGTACACGATTGTTGTTTTTCTTTTTCTCAGTGCAATTTCTTTTTATATGGCCTGGTTTACCGCATGAGTAACATTTTGGCGAAATCTTCTTCTTTTGAATCTTAAAAGCAGCTTCATTTTCTTGCTCATTACCGCATTTTCGTTTGTATTCTTGGAGTAGTTTTTCCTTGACAAAATCCATTGTAAGATCGACTTCCGGACGCATTTCTAAAGATGAAATTAAATTGTTGTAACTATCCGGCAACGTACCACAGCCTTGTGTTCTTCCAAATTTTCACCTAAATCTCTCAGGCGATCCACAATAGACAAAAACTCATTAATATGGTCTTCCATACTTTGATTATTAACCAACCTTTTTGATGACATTATTCTGAGAAGACTTACTTTATTGGTTATGTTAGATTTTTTATGGTGTTTTTTTAACGTGTCCCAAAATTCCTTTGCTGTTTTTAGTTGTTTTATCAACACCTTCTGAGACTCCTCGATAGCTAAACCTATTGTCGCTCTTGCTTTCCCATCTCGACTTAACCACTTTACATCTTGTTGCGCAGGGGCTTCGGTCACCACAACGTCCCACAACTCCCTTTCCAGTAACAAAAGCTCCATGTTGAATTTCCATACATGGTAGTTGCTGTTCGTCAACTTGGGGAACTGTGCTATTGTAGAATTCATCTTTATACAGTTCAATATTACTTAATTTGTTAATTTAAACTTCCAAGACAAAAAAATAAAACCGCGTGTTAGCCCATAACCTGTTAATATGATGGTTTATTGTAAAGTAAAGTAAAGAGAATATAAAATACATTCAGTAAGAATGAAAAGGGCGGCAAAAGTACATAGTTGATTTATTTAGTAATTCTATAGTAAATAAATAAAGTATGCACTTGCATATTAAAGTTATAACATAAATATATGCCAACAATATATTCATATATATCTATGTAAATATATAAATACAGATGTATATGTCTATATAAATACCCTCTAGTCAGCCTAGACCCATATGTCTCTATGTCAACACTCTTTTCTCTAGCGACAATTTCACTAGTTAAAATGTCGACAACTTTCCTTTATGCGCGAGTATAGATACGTTAGAGACAACAGTTCTAGCGTATTTCTGGTGACATTGTCAACGGACGCGTCAATAGTTTGTTTTCTGTGCAGTCAATACCAGACTTGCAAACCGATTGTCGGCTAGCCGCTGCCACTTTTGATTGGCTCTATCAATTTTAAACAAATGTTTTTAGTTGAATAATATAATTTTGTTTAGACAAGGATCACTTTGAATCTTTGTTTCAAATGTCTCTATATTGCCATAACAGAACTACCTCGTTAATAGTGCTAGTCTACTGGTGGATTACATTGGCTGGCGATTACATTGGCTGGGGTACACCTGATCAGTAGTACTATTGTCAATGTCACTAGTAAATCTCTACAATTTTACTATTGACATCGAGCGAGGAAATATCGATATTGTAGACTAGAGCCCCTAAAATTTACTAGTGAATCTCTGGTGACAATGTCGCCATGTGGTCCCAAAAGCATTAATTAGTCAGTAGTGCTACAGTCTACTGGTGGATTTTCAATGACAAGCTAATGTTAAATGTCAATAGATGATTACATTGGCTGGGGTACACCTGGTCAGTAGTACAACTGACAATGTCACTAGTATATCAGCACAATTTCACTATTCGCAATTCCTGCAGGGTATTATTATTATATTCACTAAAAATAAAAAATTCGTACATACATACATATACAATGTATATGTATTGTATATGTATGTATGTACATATATGTATATTATACATACATATATGTACATAAATATATCCATATGTACATGCGAACCGCTCATAGAAAATATTATTGAAATTATTTAGTTTTTTTTTCAACACAAACATTTGGCATTTGTTTTCATGGCATGCTTCTTTTTATTTTTTTATTTTCTTTTCATTTACTTATTTTGCTTTTATTTATTTCTTACGTGTGCTTCTATTCAATATGTTTGGTTGATATCTGCATGATATTTAAACCAATTTGTAGTCACTTGCAAAATAATTAATTTATAAGTTAGTGTTTTTTCTTAACTGATTATTTTATTTACTACAGGGTAGTCTTTGATTGTACAGTGTTGCTGCAAGGATAACAGTTGTTAAAATAGCAATAACAAAGTATAAATATAATCAAAATGCCATAACAGATGGTCTACTCTATAATTCGAAAAAAAAGAAAATGCTTTCGAAATAACATATACATATGTATTTAATATACAAATTCGAAAATATTTTCGTTCGTTTCGAATTAGGTACCCTCTGTACCTACCCTGAAACCAATAATTTTATAACCACTTTTGCCAAGAAAATATGTTTTACAAAAAAAGTCTATCATATTTATAGCATTTATAAAAGCATGATTTTTAGTTAAGCCTGTATGTAAAAGTGAATGTGTGTAACTCGTGCGTCTCACTTATCATTTCAAAAAGAATTTAACTGAAAAATCTCAGATTTAGTTCTCTGAAATTTGTAATGGATGTACTGAAAATATAATTTGAGAAATTTATACTTTGAACAAAAAAATGAAAAATATTAACTACTAATATTTTTAACAGCTAATATAAAGTTAAATAACTTAAAACTAATTACCATTTGATCGCCATTTTTTTTCTTTTTCATTTCCGGGGATACAAGAAAATTTGCCAGAAATATTTGAAGTCTCAAACACGTTGCAATTGCGTGTTGTATTATAGTAAGTACTTCAGCAAGATGTTGTTATACGCCGATAAAAATACTTCACTGAAAAGAAAATAGAATTTTAATTTAAAAAAAATAAGAATTGATATTTTGAAAAATTATTACAGTGGAATCTCTCTTGAGCGGACACCGAAGGGACCATTGAAATGTGTCCGGTCAAGAGTAAACTACACATTTAAATGTATAAAATTTTCCTAAGATTAGTTTTTTAAAATACTTTTATTAAAAAAAATAGATAATTCAATTGGGCTTAATAACAAAAAATCATTAATATGTTAATATGCACTACATATTTATTATCCTCCTGTTTCTACAAACCAAGCAGGCGACTCGCCTAAAAAGTTTGTATGGTAATGACTAAAAAAAAATTAGGACTTTGCATATAAAACAGGGGCTATGTTCATAAATTCGTAAAACCTTTAAAATACGAGCAAATTTTTATACTAAATTTTTATGTTAATAAGCTCCAACATCGACACATGAAAGTTAGACTAATGTGTAGTTTCCACCTGTCTTAAAAATTTGTGTTGGAATCACTCAAAAATTTTAGTGCTTTTCATATATTTTTTCTAGACAATTCGCTCGATAGCATTGTGGAAACTACATATAAGTCCCTTTTTCTAAAATTTATATTTGAGTGGTATTCATACACATTTTCTAAACGAGTCGTCTGCCTGACTTCTGGAAAATGAACATAAAATAGGTTGATACATTTGAGAGATATCGAAAATAGCGCTTTTACCCGACTGCAGCGCAACGGAAAGAAAACTATAAACTATATACCGAACGCTTGAACCAATTTTGATGATTCATACGTCAATCGATTTGCCTGACAAGAAATTTTCTTTCGCTTATTTATATTGAAAACAAAAACAAATTTTCTTATTTTGTATTTGTGTTCAATATAAATAAGCGAACGAAAATTTCTTGTCAACATCGTGAGCCAGGCAGTATATCTAAAATTAATTCTTCATAGTTTAAAAATCCTCAATGGAGCCAATTGTAACAACTTATTATTTTATTTATTTAGTAAAATATTGTTTTCACGGCTCATATTAAGTTTAAAGCCCTTTACACTAAAGGCTCAGTTACCCACGGTAATGTAATGTAAAAGTAACATAGGAAACAGCTGATCGATATTTTTATATGAGAAGTAGGTTACGTTATATTACATCTCTATAACCATTTGCATTACTTTTCACATAACAATATCGATCAGCTGTTTCTACTGTTGCTGTTACTTAACATTACAGTCGGCTAACTCAGCCTTAACAGGGTTCTTACTGGCTAGTAATTTCCCAGCTGTTAATCTTATGGCTCGATTATCTATGGCAGCCGAACTTTATTTGCATTGTTAACTGGCCACGCAAATGAAATTAAAATAAAGGCTTCAAAGTATAAGAAATATAAGCGCTAAATAGAAATTTTGTTAAGTAGGTATATAAAAGTGCTTAAAAAATTAATAACCCAATTCGCAATCTTGTGCACATGGTCTTGCATCGTAGCATTTGCAAAATGGTATAGTATATTGATACTCACCACTTAACAATTCTTAGTGGTGAGTATCAATATTCTATACCATTTTGCACATACAACGATGCAAGACCATTTGCACAAGATTGTGAATTGGGCTAATATGATTAGTTTAGTGAATTATTTTTTGCTAAAGAGCCGGAAGTGCAAAATATGGCATATCTTGGATGGCATTAAGAGATAGTTAAACTCCTTTGGAAACTGTGATTAAAAATGTTACTGCTCAAAATAGTTTTTAACTATCAATTGTTTTAATTTATATGTGACAGCGCATAGAGAAAGGGACCTAAGGGTAAAAAAAAATCAATTTTCACTTTTATTTTTTGATGTGGACAACATCTGAGCATCGAATGAGACCGATCCCATGCCCCAAAAGTTTTCCCTCCCAGAGATATGCGCGTTTTGTGAAATTGAAGTCGACGATTCTAAGGTTATGTGAAAAAAATTTCGTACTAACAGAGTGATATTCACGATTTAAAAGAATTATAAATGAGTATTTATTATAATTCACAATTAATAATTTCAGAAAATAAACCTGGATTTGAAAAAAGGCGAGCAAAATTGATATCAAACTCATGGAAACAGCGCGCTAGGTTAGAAAACAGTAAAAACCAACTACACGAAACAAGAGGTAGGAACGACATACGCGCGTTTTCCAGGTTGACCAACACGTTCCTGACGTCATGAGATGTGTCGCTTTCAAATGAAACCAATACCAACACGCTCAGTGATGGTACACCAAAGATACACGTATTTAAATCTTTAAAATGGCTCTCCTGAACAAAACCGGGTTTTACCCTTAGGTCCCTTTCTATTTTGCGCGTCACATATAGCATATTTTCGCCATCCCAGAAAAATTATTAGTTTATTTAATTTAATTTGAAGTATTTTAATTTTAATATCTTAAAGTAAAAGAACTATACAGCAACTAAAAATTACAGATTCTGATATTATTGCAATTAGGAAACTGAAGTTACCAGCTGTTGGTTGTCAGTTAGCATATGTAACAACATTTTGGCAAGAAATGTATTTTATACGAGTAGAATATTTCTTAACTGATAAACAGGGAATGCGCAAATATGCAATTGCATGTTTTTTCTTATGTGACGTATTAATGCGGACTTAAAATATTTATTCGTTTCAGAACCTTTTATGAATTTCGGCATCGATTTGTCGGTGCATATTTTTCCATATTTTTTCCTTTAAAGCATGTCTTTGCATATTTCCATATTACGTGCATATTTTAAGTATTTTTATTGAATTTTTATAGCATATTTGAGGCTTTAAGGGAATATTTTGATACTTTTTGGATTATTTTTTTTATCTTAATATATTTACAAAGAATATGTTGATAAATATTTTTAACCCCCGAACAAAAAAAAGGGGGTGTTATAAGTTTGTAGTGTGTGTCTGTGTATCTGTGTGTCTGTCCGTGTCCACGTACAGCCCAAACGGCTGGACCGATTTTGATCTAGGTTCTTGTGTTTGAAAAATGACTTAATCGAGATGGTTCCTAACTATGTCTGAAGAAAATCGGTCCAGCTGTTTAGAATATATACATCTTTTCTAGAAATATCGGGAGTTTTTAAAATTTTTAATTTTTGTTATTATTTAAATTTGTATCCGTCTGAAACTTATTTCAAATGTTCAATGCATGTAGTGTAAAGTCTATAATTTTGGCTTAATTATTAAAAAAAATTTTAGTTGCCGACATTTATCTATTCAAAGTACGAAATGAACATATTGAAAACTTTTTTGAAGAATATACAAACTACAAAGTGCTCTCAGAGATGCTTTTACGTTCGAAATATGAAAAAAATATTTACGAAAAATGCTTAAATATCATAGCAAATGCACAAAAATTAATATTTATAGATTTAAATAAATGAAACAATCAATGGATACCATAGCCCAATTCACGGTCTTGTCGAAATAGTCTTGAATCGTAGCATGTGCAAAATGGTGGTGAGTATCAATACACTGTACCATTTTGGACATGCTACGATGTAAGACCATTTGCCACAAGTTTGTAAATTGTGCTCATATGTTTTACATTCTGGCAAAACACTAACCAATCAAAAGATTTTAATAAACACAGTTGCTTAGAATAAAATCAATTACTCCGCATTTACCCAACTTTTTGACGATTTAATTAGAGTATTGGACTTTAATTTCAATGAATTGTTGAATTAAAAATATATTTCCTTTTTCAAATAAACCAATTTATGTTAGTTTTAAGAGCATATTTTTTGAATTTTGAGTGCATATTGAATGCGCATAAAACACTTTTTTAAAGCATATTTCTGGTTTCCCTGCTGATAAAATTAATAATAACACTATGGAACATTTTTGGGATTATTGTCTGGGGGGTGATAAATTCCAAGTCAGGGTGATGGTACTAGGTCAGTATAGTAAAACCCTCAAAGGGTTTGGCGTTCGTATGTGTCAGTTTTTTTTATGACCTCTTAAATTTTTTCCTTAAATTTTTTTTTTAAATTCATAAAAAATCCAAAACGGAAAAAATAAAAAAAACGTATTGAACAAAAATGTTTGCTAGTGGCAGTTCAGACAAATATTGCATTAGTTGTTTCACTCTAACATATATGTTACATGTATATATGCAATAATTCTTGATAATGCTTTTTGTATGTATAAAAAGCAATAGCTATACATAAATTTTGTGAACACATGCTTGTGAAAAACCACAAAATAAAAATTTCTGAAAGTTAACTGCCTGGCTCACGATGTCGTCAAGAAATTTTGATTCGCTTATTCCAAGGCCTATTTATCAGGTCAACGCAACTCTACAAAAACGCAGCAATAAAAAAAGAACTTTATGTTTAAGTTGTCAGAAACACACACAAACATGAACTAAAGTATATGGTGCAAATAACTTTTGACAACTTAAACACGAAAACACAGAATATCATCAGGACGATTGCGTTGACCTGATAAATAGGCCTTGGCTTATTCATAGTGAAAACAAAAACAAATTTTCTTATTTTGTTTTTGATTTCAATATAAATAAGCGAAAGAAAATTTCTTGTCGACATCGTGAGCCAGGCAGTAATTGTTTTACCAGAGAACGAAGCCGACCGATTTTCAGCCGCAGCTAAGCCGCCGCCGGTTTATTTTCAGGTGGCTCAGCCGCCGCCGGTTCTGGCGGCTGCTTTCGACTAATACAAAATAGATTTTTATATTCTATTTTGTATTAGTCCAAAGACTATTTTTCTAATATTTTCATTTTGTGGTCAGCCGCCGCCGCCGACTTTTTCCCTTTGGCTTCGTTCTCTGTGTTTTACACGCATTTGGAATAAAATTTAAATAATTGTGCAATATAGTTGTAATTTTTGTGTTTTTAATGGTTTAATAAAAGGCCAATGGTGTTCCCCAACTTCCGACTGTAAAATGAAGCCTAAATAATGGGAGAGTGAAAAAATATTTGTGAAAACGTCAAGAATCTTTATTAATAAAATAGATTTATTTTAAATATTTTTACGCTTAATGCGCTTTAAATACAATCAATTTTGGATACAATCGGTGATAAACATGTTTGTTCTATATGTTCTCAACAATATCCGTCATTCCGGCACAGTTGGAATGCACATGCAACAACTTGGCCAACTATTCCCACTTAATACCGCTTGTAGTTTCAATGTGAACGCACCTTGAGAGATCAACAAATTCAAGCAAATCTGGCTGTTCCGGAAATTAATCAAAACGGTAAGATTGTGTTTAAATAATAATTTTGTTTTATAAATTTTAATTGTTCTCACCATCATTTAAGGAGCTGAAAATAATCTTGTGTCTCTTTGGTGGTAAATGCAAAGCCGAAAGATCAGAAACAATTACTGGGCGAAGCCTTATACCAAATGATAGAACGTACGCCTCCATCTTTGGCTAATAAGACGGAAGATCATAAAGAGCAAATTCTGCACGGACGTTTATACCCAATGACTAACCTGACCAGACATCCCGCTTTAGGCGGGACTATCCCGCTTTTCTGAGGTTGATCCCGCCTTGAATTTTTATCCCGCTTTATCCCGCTTTTTAGAGTTTTGAAATTTCTTATCTCTTAATATATTTTTATTAATATGTAACTGATAAAAATTTATTCCAAATATTTTTTAGTGTAGTTATTGTTTATTTTTTTTTGGATCTGGCAGCTCCTCAAATGAAAAAAATAAAAATACAAACGTACACACTCAAAGATCCTTTTGTTACAGTGCTTTATATGTGCAGACATTCTGCTGCTTTAGGAATTTATTACCAAGAGGGCTTATTAGAAGAATAACAACTGACATTCACCAAACTGTCAATAATAAAATAAAAAGTTCTTGCTTATTTTTTTATAAAGAGTTTGACACATTGGTGTAGTCAGTTGATGATAATATGGACTAACAAGGCCACTTGCTATCATTCGCCTTAAGTTTTTGTACATTGTTTTGTATAAAAATCGTATTTTGTTTTGTAAATGAAGTCAAAAAATCTTTAATTTTATTTATTTTACGTTACTAAATAAAAATTTTTGTTAATAAAAACTTTTGTTTATTTAAAATCGATTCTTTTGAGTTAAAAACTGTGTTTCCTAAGTACATACGAAACTTTTTATGTGCGTATTACACATCCCACTTTCAAATAGTGGTTTATTTAAAAATCCCGCTTTTTGGCCGTATTTTCGTCAAAATCCCGCTTTTTGAACGATCGTGTCCCGCTTTTTGTAAAAAGCTTCTGGTCACGTTACCAATGACCGAAAGCATGCATCCATCTTTGGCTAGTAAGATGAAGGTCATGTTGCTTAAATTAGATCTTAATCTTTTCAATATTGTTTGTTTTTTGATTAATAAAAATTTTAATTTGAAATGTAAATGGGAACAAATTTAACATTTACTTTATGGTTAGAGCTAACCAACATTTACGTTTGCCTAACTGGTTTGAGCTAACCAATATTTACGTTTGCCTAACTGGTTTGAGCTAACCAATATTTACGTTCCCCTAACTAGTTGGAGCTAACCCATATTTTGGTAGTCATAACCTTTAAAAGGAAGGAAGAGTGAGTAGTAGTCGGGAGGAATTAATGAGATAGAAAGAGATGCAAAATCACATGTACACAAGAGTTTCGGTAATTTTTTTCATATTGCTCTTAAGAAACTAAATAGAAACTTTAACAGACATATCAGTAAGCAGAACCGGTTAAATGACCGGTCATTTAACTGGTAGTGTTCTTGTAGGGTAGTTAACACTTTTAATTTTAAGTTCTTTTTTTTTGGATTTTGTGGTAAATTTTGTTTTAATTTAGAACATATCGCTCATTTACTCAAAATATGATGCAGAATTAATCCTCCTGACATCGTTTTTCATATTAAGCACAAATTTCACACTCTTGAAAGCGAAATAAAGTTTTATTTTTCCAATAAGCTGTGTGTAAATCGAAAACTTTAAACGCGTTTCCTGGCAAACTTGTTTTTTGAGTTATTACTTTCTTTCACTAAATGAGCGATATGTAATTAAAAAAATTAAAAAAACTTGAATAATACATACTTTTTGATTCTAGATGTTACTACACTTATTATAGTGGGCAGCTTCATATGATCCAGGATTATTTCACATATTCCTTCCAATCGTTTGGAAGTAGTGCTCAACGTTTATATACTGAGTACATTTTATACCATAATTGGGTTGCCATCAGCGGTACTCTGAGCAGGTTAGCTAATTTTACATCAAGAAGACAGCGAAATCTGCCCACCCAAAGATTAGGAAATGGCAGCTGCGGCGGACATTTCTATGGGTGAGCCAAATGGGGCTATCTCAGACGTCAACTTTGAGGGTATTGCTTAAGGATCTGGGCTTGCATTGTAATAAAGTCGAATTGACTCAAAAAGTAGTCTATATATATATATAAACATAAAAAATAATAATAGGAAAATTAAAATAAAGAACTAGATTTTTTTTTTACCAACTTAAGCTTAAATTAGACGTGCCATAGCCAAACCAAAATTCAATTGGTTTCTATGGCAATGGCTATGGCGAGTCACCTATCATCAAATACAGTGTTTCCCCTTAGTTTGGTTCGAACAGCTGTTTTGTATGGTTATGGTTATTTATGCCACGTCTAATTTAAGCTTAACCCCTTGTTTCCACAACCCAGCCGATTGACTAGAGTTGAAAATGTATGTACTATTACGAGAAGCACTAATTTTCATTTTCTAGACGAGTAGCCTACCTGACTGACTTGTGGATACAGAGTGTATGCATGTATGTATGTAATAATATAAAATTTACTAAATTTAAAACTAATTAATTACCATTTAATTCCTTATTTTGCTATCAGGTAGACCAGAAAAGATGTAAAGAAATACTTAAAATTTCAAGAGCATTGCGGATTGTGTATTATTGAAAGCTGTTGTTGTAGTCAGCAAGGTATTGTTGCAGCAAGTGTACGTGTTTCACTGAAATAAAAAGGAGTTTGTTATTGATAAATAGTGCTTAAAGGAAACAAAGAAATTTTTATCTAAATAATTTAGTTTTTATAGCTGTCTGTATCTGTTTATTCTATTTATGTAAATAATTTAATTGAACCTCAGATCAAAGTGTACAAATACCAAGTGGTCTGCCTTATCGCAGTTGAATTTACGACATCCGCCAAACTCTATATGAAATAGCATAAAATATTAACCAACAACATAAAATATTAACAACAAATTTGTTATGTATATTTTTGTAATGATAAGGCTACTTGGTATTATTATTTGGTACATACTAGTTTTATCATTCGACCGAACAATAATTATTCGAATATTCGAAAAACTCTTTTCCATTTTTGTTCGAATCAAGAAATATGTTTCAATTTAAAATAAAGAATCATTCGAATAATTTCCCCAACTAATTTAAATAAAAACAAGTAAGAGTGCTATATTCGGCTGTGCCGAATCTTATATACCCTTTACCAACGTACGTACATATATAATATATATAGTATCTGTAATACATACATACATATTTGTTTTCTGATAATTTTTTTTCTCTAAAGCAATTAATAGTAAGTGACCTTTCAGTATTTTTCGATTAAAGAATTTGATTCAATTATTTTATTTCGACATTAGCAATAGTTGAATATTTTACTCTACACTCTGTGGTTAAGATATGTTTTACATTCACTCTTGTCAACATCGATATTATAGAAATTACAAACGGAATGACAAACCTATATATACCCTTTTACCATTTTTTGGTAAAGGGTATAATAAGAAAAAACTTAGTTGCATTTAAATCCTTTAATATTAAAAAAATCATTAAAGTGCGACTTTGACTCGCGCACGAAGGGTTCCGTAAATTCGGTTCTGAGCATTTTTTAATGTGGCTTTTTGCTTTTTTGAAGTTTTTTACAGTTTAAACGATTTTTTCGGTTTTCTCGCTTTTTTCTCATTTTGACGATTTTTTTTCAGTTTTTTCGGTTTTTTCATTTTGGCAATTATTTTCTGTTTTTGGGGGTTTTTTTCATTTTGAAGATTTTTTTTATTTTGGCGATTTTTTTTCATTTTGGCGATTTTTTTTGGGTTTTTTTTTATTTTGGAGATTTTTTTCATTTTGGCGATTTTTTTTTTCCATTTTGGCGATTTTTTTCATTTTGGCGATTTTTTCCTGTTTTTGGGGTTTTTTTCTTTTTGGCGATTTTTTTCTGTTTTTTGGGGTTTTTTCGTTTTGGCGATTTTTTTTCATTTTGGCGATTTTTTTCTGTTTTTGGGGGTTTATTTTCATTTTGGAAATTTTTTTCATTTAAGTGATTTTTTTCTATTTTTGCGATTTTTTCCTATTTTGGAGTTTTTTTTATTTTGGCGATTTTTTTATTTTGGCGTTTTTTTTTTCATTTTGGCGATTTTTTTCTGTTTTTTGTGTTTTTTTCATTTGGGAGATTTTTTTCATTTTGGCGATTTTTTTTTTCATTTTGGCTATTTGTTCTGTTTTTGGGGTTTTTTTTCATTTTGGCGATTTTTTTCTGTTTTTGGGGTTTTTTTCTTTTTGGCGATTTTCTTTCATTTCGACGATTTTTTTTTGTTTTTGGGGGTTTATTTTCATTTTGGTGATTTTTTTTTTCATTTTTGCGATTTTTTCCTATTTTGGGGGTTTTTTTCATTCTGGCGATTTTTTTTTCATTTTGACGTTTTTTTTCATTATGGCGATTTTTTTTCTGGTTTTCGGGTATTTTTTTCATTTTGGCGATTTTTTTTCATTTTGGCGATTATTTTCTGTTTTTCGGGTATTTTTTTCATTTTGGAGATTTTTTTCCATTTTGGCGATTTTTTTTCATTTTGGCGATTTTTTTTTCATTTTGGTGATTTTTTCATTTTGGCGATTTGTTTTCATTTAAGCAATTTTTCCGGTTATTCGCGATTTATATTAGTCTTAGACATTTTTTTTGCAATTTGGTGCTTTTTTTCGTTTTGGCGTTTTTTTTCATTTTGGCGATTTTTTCTGTTTTTCGGGTTTTTTTTTCGTTTTGGCGATTTTTTTTCATGTTAGCAATTCTTTTGTTTTATGCGATTTATTTTAGCTTTAGAATTTTTTTTTTAAATTGGTGCTTTTTTTCGTTTTGGCGATTTTTTTTGTTTTTGGCGATTTTTTCGTTTTGGCGATTTTATAATTTTTTGTTTTTTAGTTTTACCGTTTTTGAAAATTTCAAGAGTTTTGCTCTTACGGTTTCCAAGATACAGCAAGTTGTCAAAATTGCATAGTCAAAATTGTATTAACTGATGGAACACCCTTTAATTTAAATTTTTGGAAATTTTAGTGTTAAGTTTTGCAGTATGTATAAAAATACACTAACCTTACACATTTCAAGTGTATATACATACATACAATTGTATGTATATTACATGGGATTTTAACATTTTTCGCTGCTCGTTTTGGAACACCCTTTAATTTCCAATTCTCATGTATTTGTTGTTTTAGTGGCCAAAGTTCTACACACTGTGTCCAAATTTCAGGTCTGTAGCTCTTACAGTTCTCGAGAAAATACTAATATAGTTTTGGACATAGTTAATTTTACATAACACAAAAAGTTAAAGTTTTCCAACCCTGGAAACGTCTTTTTAATTTTTTTATATTTTTTTAATTTAAAATTCCAATTTTAGTCGTACGGAGGTGTAAAATAAGTTTATTTATTAAAAAAAAAATAAAAATTTGTTTTTGGTAGTTACTTTTATATGGCAAAATGAAGTTTACGTTTTCCAGCTCTGCAATCGTCTGGTCCATTTTGCTGAATTTCAATACCAATCTATTTTGGAAAATTTCTGACACACCAGTCCAAGAACGAAGTCTCTAGCTTTTCTGGGAGCTTCGGAAAACCGATTTCACGTACAGACAGACGGACAGACGGACATCGCTTATTCGTCTTCCCTATGCATAAGGATCCAGAATATATATATTTTATGGGTCGCTTATTGATATTATAGAAATTACAAACGGAATGACAAACCTATATATACCCTTTTACCATTTTTGTTGGTAAAGGGTATAAAAATATTTTACATACATAACTTTTTAAATATTTACATATGAATAAATAGCTCGATTGACCTCGAGCACAAAAGAGTACGCAAATACATACTTTGTTTGGACGATCGTTAACAATATTGAGGTTGATTTGAAACATCATATACATAAACTTGATATGTTCTTAAATTCTGTTTTAACCCTAGACCTTGGACAAAATGACTTCGTTTTTTGTATGTATGTATAGCGTTAGCCGCTAATGTTAGTTACTCGAAACTAATGTTGCTATTTAATAAATTTATTATAAGAAACTACAAGACTTAATGTAAAAAAAATTAGTAATATTTCATACAATTGATGCTATATTTGATATGTTTTAAGAAAAAATGCCAATTGAAAGAAGGCTGTGCAATGTTAATTTTACGTTAAAAAGAAAACTAAAGCTATGCACAGACTATTGCTAGACATTACAATATTGTTAGATCTATCAATGTGCAGACAATGCCAGCATAAGGTAGATGGCCAGTTCACACGGTTGTATCAAATTTGTCAGAAAATCTTACAATTTATTGTCGGCAAATATTACATTATAAATTTTTTTCCTTAAAATCAAGCATGTGCAGTGTTGGCCATAGAAAGAATTCTCTTACAATGACGCCATGTCAGATGCATAAAGTTCGCACATCTGACAATATTAAAATGTCTGACAAATACCTGGCAATAATTTTACAATGTGTTCACACGATTGTAAGATGTCTGACAATATGTTCGTCAGCTGCTAGTATTGCAATGGACTGACAATGCTTTTTCTGGCAACGACGTCTGACAAAAATTGCCAGTTCACACGGTTGTAATATATATAATGCAATTATTGCCGACAAAATCATTGCAATTGCTTCTTTATGGTCCATAATAATTTATATTTTTACTTTTTACATTTAATGTTTTACATTTTACATTTAACAGCAAACGATTGGTATTAAATAATTTCTAACAATTGCTTTGAGTCTGGCAACGCATAACAACAGATCTACCAATTTTTGCATATGACCACCGTGTGAATTGACTATTTTTCGATTGACGTTTTTGTCAGATGAATTTATTGTCATACAACCGTCTGGCAATAAATTATAAGATTTTCGGACAAATTTGATACAACCGTGTGAACTGACAATGTATCTTGTGCGGGCAATTTTTGGTTCCCAGTACATTGTCAGCATATTGCCAGATCTGACAATATTGTAAGATCTGACAATCGTTTGTACATAGCTTTAGTCTCGTGTAATTTGGAAAGGAACAAACATTGTGCGTTCACGTGTAAACTCCTTAATGCTAGGAACACAACTGGGACGAACGACGAATTTCGTCCACGTCGGAGAATTCGTCGATAAGAGTTCGCTGCGTAAATTCGTCGTGTGAAGCACAACAACGACGAATTTACGCAGCGAATTCCTCTCTTATATATGATAAAGTTGGTTGTTTTGTGTACAAAGACAGAGAGTGAGAGAGAGAAAATTGTTTTTTCGTCGGCGTACAAATTAGAAATAAACCTATCTCAGAATTCGTCACGCAGGACGAATTTCGTTATACGGCGGTGTTGTGTTCATTTTCATATGCACACACGTGTTTTATTTTTAATGACGAAAGTTCGCACCGAAAAATTCGTCGTTCGTCCCAGTTGTGTTCCTAGCATAACGAATGCCACAACAGAGCTCCAGGGCGATGGCAAAAAGTCGGCGGCGGCGGCTGAGTGCTAAAATGGTCGGCGGCGGCTCTAAGCCGGCTAGTGCCGATGTTAAATGAAAACAAAGATCATGTAATTTTATAGGACTTATTTACTGTAAAACAGGTAAATATAGAGTTATACATTGTACATACATTTATAATACAGGGTGGGCCAAAAGTTACCATGGGGTTTAAAAATATAGTAACTTTTTCGTTTATATAGTTTTTTAATTTTTTTTTTCAGATTATATGACACTTGGAGAATAAATAATGGAGAGATTCAAAACTGAACAAAGTACAAAAATAATAGAATTTTATTACTTAAGTCACAGATCAATTATTTAAACGCAAAAAGCATATCGTCGACATTTTAACGTTAGAATTTCGCCCTCTGAAGCACTGATTCGTTGCTTAGTTGATCGTCATGCCCAACATGGCACCGTAACTGATTTACCTCGAACCGGTAGACCACGTTTACGTCGCACTACGGAAAACATTGAACGAGTACATACAGCAAAATGTTAACGAAACACCAGAAACATCTGCCAGAAGGCGTTCTGCTCAGCAGTACGAGACATCGTACGTCAGTACGGCGCATTTTAAAACATTATTTACATTTATACCATAGCCACTCAAAATTTCATTTGCAAGCCCATGGGCTTGCGCAGTCGACGTTATGGTGACACACGTATACTTCGTACAAAGTATGTCTGATGTTGTGTGTTTGGCTGTTTCGTTGCTGTATGTCAGCTACTTCGGTGTGTGATGATTATGACACGAACTGAAAAAAGAACAACAAACACACATAAAAAGCAGAAAGAACATACACATGCGCACAAAAGCGCTCAGTCACGTTTGGGGGGCTCTGATTTATACCCATATAAGGTGCAATTGGTGGAAGAATTAAAGCCCGGAGATCATCTGCAATGTCTAAATTTTGCAGTTAAATTTCAACGGTTGGCCAGAAATGAAATCAACTTTATTGAAAATTTGATTATGAGTGATGGAGCTCATTTTCATTTGAATGGCTTTGTTAATAAGCAGAATGTAGGTTCTGGGGTTCTGAAAATCCAAGAACCATTCATCAATGCCAATTGCACCCCATTATGTGTACAATATGGTGTGGGTTCACATCCGAAAATATCATTTTTTCTTACTTCTTCGAGAATCAAGATGGAACTGATGTAACCGTAAATGGAGAGCGGTATCGGTTTATGATAGAAAATTTATTACGTCATTGTTTTGAAAATAAACCTGGTATGTGGTTTTAGCAGGACGGACCCAGTGCCCACGCTGCCCGAGATACAATTGCACTTTTAAGTACAATTTTTGGAGAGCGAATAATTTCTAGAAATTCGGAAATTATTTGGCCAGCGCGATCGCCACATTTGACAGCACCCGACTATTTTCTTTGGGGTTATTTGAAGGAGCGAGTAAATGTGAACAAGCCAGAGACCCAAGGCAAACATTGTTGCAGAAATTCGAACGCTACAGCCACAAATTTTGAAAGATGTTATGGAAAATGCTCTAAAACGAGACCATCAGTGCGAAGGTGAAAACGGTGGTCATTTCAGAGACATTGTTTTTCATACTTAGAGTAAAAAAATTTCAATTTTATATATTATATAATCTGAGAAAAAAAAATATAAAAAAAATTAATAAACGAAAAAGTTATTAAACTTTTAAGTCCCATGGTAACTTTTGGCCCACCCCGTATAAACAAAGAGCTGTTTGTTTACAGTGCACAGTGGTTCCAATGACAAATTTAGCGCGAAAAAAGTCGTAACTATCTTTTAGAAGTACCTAGAAGCATACAAATTTGTATAAACAAATGACTTAGCATGCTACGATCTCACGCCAAAAATGGGCGAATTCTATAGAATGGGTGTGTCACTTTTCATGTATTAATTAACCTACATAAAAAGTGCAAAGTCAATTCATAATCACTGATATTACTATAAATTGATTTTTGTGTTTTGTATAACTAGTCAAAATATGTAAATATTCACTGCAAACACAAAAAATAAGATATAATAAAAAAATACACAAAAAGATAAGTTAATTGTGGTTTCAAACATTTCGTATTTTTTTTTAATAATTAACATGTGGCATTTCATATCATATATACTGCAAATGTTAACTCTTCTGGGGAGTAAGTGTTCACAAGGGATTTCAATTTTGATTGGTTTGATCCCAACCCCCTTCTAAAAACAGTTTGCAAGATAGGCCATATTTCTATTTTGAGAATTCATCCACCGTGTCTTCATACAAAAAAATTCACGAGGCTTTACTGGGAAATAGAAAAATATCATCCAACCAACATTTATAAGTTTACTCGAATACCTTCTTTGTTTGATGGGATTTCATAAGCTTCTTCGACAGCTTGCTAACAAAATTTCGATATGCTTGCCTTATTTTTGTTGTTATCATTTTTCATCATTTTGTATATCACTTTTGATGAAAATGTAAAATATATCAGCATCATTATTTTTCTTTTGATCCGTTTCAGGATCAGGTGCTAGACCTAGCAACCTAAAGATTCGATATGAAGAGTTAAACAAATATCGGCAGCTGAATTCTTAAATATTTAACAATTCACATGTTATAGAATATGACGATACAAAAATTGGATCGAAAGCTGGTGAAATTCACTTTTAAAAGTCTAACACAAATCTTAATACAGATACAATCGCGCAATTAACGAATACATTTTAATTTTCGCACATTTTTTTCTAAGCGGAATGTTAAATCAACTGGACATTCAGAATCAAAGAAATACATACCTCTATTGTATATATAAAAATATATACAATATATGTATATAATATTGCAAATATACAAAAAAAAATTATACCTTTGTGAACGATGGAAGCTTGTCATTAAAAAACCATCAAGAATTTTTAATTTTGTTCCATATAAAAAAGTAATTTTTTGCGCTAAATTTGGTATTGGGACCATAGTGCAGTGCTGAGATTAAGCCCACTTCTCGTTTCATTAACGCTATTTTCATTGCTGCCACCAACTAATGCTTTCAATTTCGGCAAAGTTCATTAAACATTTTTCTTTATTTCCATTTCCATTTAAAAATATAAGTTTTTAATGTTTCGAATCTATCCCCGCAAAGATCTTCCTTTCCATCTATACTAAGATACACGAATCTTAAAGATTTTATTTCCAATGAACCATTGGATGGATTATTTTGTTTGGCGGAGTTCATTGAGAAGACAAATGTTTCTATTTGAACTCATTTTAATTATCTTCAATCAATTTTATTACTCATCAATCAACTTTTCAATCAAATTTTAATTTTAATTTTATATTTTTAATTAAATATTTTAATTTGGTGTTAACACCGGAATTTGTGATGGCGGTATGAATTTTTTCGCGGCCAAATAAATCTTTACTAATTGTGATTAGTAGAGTAACATAAATATCAAACTAAACTAAACTAAACTAAAAATATAAGTTGCAGAACTTGTATTTATTAAGAACTTGCTTCCCTCCGAGATTCCACTTGAACTTGCTACAATTTTAGAAATGTTTTTAATACTGCCTCTTCTGTTAAAAAGATCGTTGTAGTGTTCAAGCTTAACTGGTTATATTTGCTCCAAAGTTGTCTGATTCTGTGTCAGTCGAGCTTTCTATAATATTATTCCTTTAGATTTCTTTCGAAAAATAACTCTTTATATTTTTTGTGCCATTTAAAGTGTTTTCTTTAGTTTTTACACGCCGATGAACGATTTGCAGAAAGTAATGGGATATGTTTTGTATCGTTTCGTTCATGATCCAATAATTTGGTCTACGCATCTCTACAACAAAAATGCCATAATCGTCTAGTTGTCATTTTTATATGAAGTTTGAAGTCTCGTCACGAGAAATTTTTCACTTGGAACATGTTAAGTGAAACAAAAATGCCATAAATTGAAACAAACAGCTGTTTTCCTCACTAGACTGTGTCTGGTGTACTGTCAAATATACTCAATGCAAAAGGCAATGAATAATAATGCAAAAAAGTTAAGCATTTTGTTCTGAAGTAATACTTTCATTGTTAAATTATTTTGACAACATATTTTTTCAACAATTTTGTAAACAACAATCAAGGCAAATTCATTTCCAGGTAATATCAGGATTACAAAAAGAATGAAAAAGTACAACAATGAAAAAAACAACATGGGCTGTAGTTCATCCAAAACTTCAAACATATAATTTCTTTAACATAATAATAATAAAAATTATTCACATAAATTTGAAAATATTTCTCCACGGCAGCTACCACTAACAAAATTTGCAACGTTTAGCACTTTTCACAATTTTTTAATAGTTTTTTCATATTTTTAGATTTGTTTTCACAGAATTTTTTTAATAAAATATTTTTCATATTGAAATTTTTTTACATTTTCTTTTAATTTCTCTTTCGTAAAAAAATTTTGAAGTTTCGGATGAACTTTAATTTGAAACAAAAAATAGCTCAGCTGCATTTCCGCCACTACCTTGTGAATGTGCCTTGACAACAATCATCAAAGTCGCTCTATCACGGTTGCCAGAAATGCAGATTTATCTGGATTTTGCAGATTTTTACCCTCCAAAAAGACGAAATCCAGATTTGAAGATTTTTGGGCTAAAAACGCAGATTTTTCAACTCCAATTATAGAAAATTTTTTTACATTTCTCCTAATACTGCTACTACTTCTTGTTTCTTTTATGTGTGAACGACTCATAGTTTAGAGAGTTGCAATTACAATTTAAAATTTTTGAACTTAGGAGACATCATTAAAGAAAACGAAGAAGTACCTTTGGCAAGCTTCTGGAAACAAATATCACAAAGTTTATTCAAAATGTACATAATGTCATTACCACATTCATTTGCAAATGTCGATCGAATTTTCTAACTCCTTTGGATATTTATGCAATAAATTAAATGACTTAATATATATAATTATATATATAGTTTTTGACATATCCGATTTCTTTTCCCAATTATTTTATATTATTTGCACATTTTTTTTCAAACTTTTCATTTGAAGCTTTTAAGTTTATTCTACCGTATTTATAAAAAATAGTTTTAGTTTACGAAAGGTTTACAAACAAATTTTTCTTTGTTAAACGTTTTGTAACCCAAAATAATTTTTATGAATAATACCTATTACGCTTGTGTACGTAATTCTTAATAACATATTTTGATAGTCATTCTATAAACATATGAAGTTTTTTTTTACTTTATTTCAAGAATTTTTTGTTTGAAGTCTACTGATGAGTTTCTTAAGCAGAAACGATAGGCACATTCATCAAACATAAAAGGCTTGCATTCGTAACAAAATAAAGTGTGTTTGAAAGTTATTTTCATAAAATTTTTTCTAAAAAATTTAAATAAAATACATTTTAAACTCAGCTTAAATTTTATGAATATGGATTAATGAAAAAATATATACATATGTTATACATTTACATCCATATTTATGTAAATTTTTTTAATAAAATCCCAGTAAAAAAAGACACTCCAAAAAAGTCATGAAAATGTAGAGTTTGCGAGCTGGAAGTAGCGCAAATTTCGATCCGTTCTAATGATTTTTACATAGGGTTGTCATTGCAAGTTCTCTTTTTCGATGCCTGGTCACCGAATTGGAAGCGATTTTAAGAAAAATTTCCTTTTTTGTGTTCTATGATAATATTTTCATATAGGAAAAATGGTAAATAGTTACCTATTTCACCAATTCGTTTCTTTTTATACGAATTTAAGCCCGAAACAGTGTTTTTATGTAAATTTAAGTAAACTACTTTTACATTTTAGACTAAAATTAGTTCATAAATTTCTGTCAAAAAATCGATGTTTTAAAAATTCTAGTGATTATTTTCTAAAACTATGGAGGAATTACAAGGTTTTGTATAACTAAAATAATCTTATAATTGGTTTTCTGCTAACTGTCGGCATTTTAAAAATATCGATTTTTTGGAAGCAATGAAAATGTAGTTCCTTCAGAATGACTTCCAATTTTTTTTACTGGGATATAAAAAAGTTGTTTAAAAAATTGCTTTGAAGATTTTAAAAATAAGATGCAGATTTTGCAGATTTTTTCGTGAAAAATTGTTGAATTTTGCAGATTTTAGCCTTAGAAATTCTGGCAACACTGCGCTCTATACATTATTTGGTAAAGCCGACTCTTGTATTTTCGCCGCCGTCGTTGAAAGCTTTTGACATTTAGTGAATCTTGGTCGCCGTCAAAGACATTTTTGATAAGTGTTCAGAAAGTTTGCGATTTTAAATCGGCTTTGAGTTGCATATTATAACACTTCTAACGTAATGACGTAATCACTGTTGCTAGTTTTCGAGATGAGTTACAGACACATTTTTTTCTCACTTTTCGAGAAACGATGTAATATTCAGGGCTATCATGAATAAAATTCCACGTGAGATTTCTCCCTTTTCCAATTAGATTTTTTGTTTTCCCTATTATTTGCTATTAGTTGGAATTTTCCCCGATTTTGTTTCACAACTTTCCGATGCAAGAAGTTCTTACCAAAGTTACATAACATGGGTACTGCTTATTGGATCATGGTTTCGTTTTTTTTCAATATTACCATAATCTGTATTTATCCCCAAATAAAATTCTCATTTTAAGAATATGATAAAAAAGTCAGAGGATACATTTGTCGACGGCTGAGCTATAAGCTGAAATTAGCCAGCAGAACCGTCGGCGGCTCTTCTTTAGTGAAAAGAACTCGGCGGCGGCGGGTTGCATCCGATCGACTTCGACTTCTGTGCCACTCCCGAAAAGCATAAGAAATTTGTACTGATTCGTTTGGGAAGTCAGCCATACATACATATGTATGTATGTATGTATGTATGTATGTAAGTATGTACATTTGTAGGTATTAGGGTGATCGATTATTCGACTTTTTCCAGAAACCAGTTTTCGAATAGTTCGAATATTTGAAATCATGATAAACCTGGTTTCGGTTTTACAATTCAGAAAAAAATCGGTCAACCGGTTTTTCTAAGTAAGAAAATTATTATACAAAATTTTTGATATTAATCTGCTTTATTAAAAAAAAGAGTTAACAGTTCATGTAAATACTATAAAATACAAAAATTAAAGGTAAAACATAAAAATTAACTTCATATACTTATGTATGTACATTAGGGCTGTCATACGTCCTGGTTTTCCAGGATTTGTCCTGGATTTAGACAAATTGTACTGGTGTCCTGGCCCACTCTTAAATTGTCCTGGTTTTTTTGTTCCGGAAAATTTACCATCAACTGCAATAAAGTTAAAAGGGAGCCACTCTGATTAAATTTTTGTTTCAACTAAGTGCCGTAAAAAATTGCACCGTGTAAACAAGTCTGCTACAAGTAATCGAGAACCGATTACAAATTGTTTTCTCTAACATGTTAATTATCTGTTTCATTTGTGAATTGCTGAGTTTCATATTATTTTATTTTTCATGAGAGTGTTCAAAAGTGTTCCAAATACACAAACCTGTTAAGTTTGCCCAATAATTTTGACTGGTAAACTTAATCTGGGAAACTATGCATTATGTTAACCACAACTTCTTGCTTTTTTGGCTATCAGGCATTTTTAAACACACACATACACACTTTTTATTTTCATAGAAATATGTTTTTAAATTAAAAATTGCTTGACATTTTCTTATTTTATTATTATTAAATGAAGTAATTGACTTTTGTTTCAAATTTACATAACCTGTTTGCACAAAAGGTTAAAAGGGGCTTCATAAAACAAGTCTCGCAAGTTTGCCCAATTGCACAAATGGCAAGTTTAAGAGGTCTCGTGAAAACCCTTATTATGTTTTTATTTTCCAGGAAATGGGTAAAAGAAAGCATGAGTGTATGAGTGTCCTGGTTGACGGGCTCATACTTCTGGCAGCCCTAATCTTCATATTTATATATACACATGAATGTATGGACAAGGTGTATGTCTGTCTACCTCTATATAAAATATGAAGCAAAATGTCAACAAAACTAAAAAAACACTTTTTACAAATGGATTTTGACATCCATTCCACACCATAAGGCCAATTTAAATAGCCAATTTAAAAAATACTTAGGAAAATCTACAGAACATGTTGGCCTGTCTAAGTTTTAATATATCAAAAACTAATTTTATTGCAAAATATACAAACCGAAAAGTATTCGACTCAGCCGGTTATTATATTGTAAAAAAATCGAACTATTCGACATTCGAAAAATCAACTTTTTGAAAAAACCAACAACCGTATTGTGAAAAAACCGGGTTTTAAAACCGGTTATAAGACAGACTCGATCACCCTAGTAGGTATAAAACTGTTTTTTTTTTCAAAAGATGCATACATACATACTACATATGTATGTACATTGTACATACTATGTAGATAAGTAGGTACATAGGTACCCTCAGGGAAAAGCTGCAACTTAAATATAAGAACGCGTCACATTAATTCAATTATTTTCAATATAATAGAAAATGTATGTTCAGATACTTAAAAATAAATATGTAAAATTAATAAATTAATAGGTACTGTAAATAAATATTTTTCCATATTAAAATAAAAAATTTCAACATGACTAGACTTTCGTCAATTTTTCTTATTAATTCAATATGCTTTTTATTGATTTTAGAGTCTGAACACAATGCAACGATAATTTATTGCGGTGCGGTTTTTCATACGATTTTGAAGGAAAAAACCGCAGTGCGGAACGGTATAAAATTAAAATCTATTTTATTTTCTCTGCGGACTTTCTTATTCTCTCAATTTTCGACACTCTTTCTCTTTCTGATGTTGCCACAGTTTTTGAATAATTGGCGGTGTTCACAACAAAAAACATGATTTTTTTTTGTCATAAAATATAAAAGTTTAAAAAATATATCAAATATGTCTGCGAATGTATAAAATTTTAATCATTTTTTGTTTTTAGTTACTGCCATTACAAAATATTTAACACAAATGGAAATTTTTTTTATAAAAATGTATTCACAAAAAAAAAAATTAATAAATATTTAAACAAACAATGACAAGTATCGCCGTAGCCGTCTTCCGTTGTATTGTGTTTATTTTTCTCTCCCGCAACGAGAAATCGCACCGCACCGCAAACATTGTGTTTAGACTCTTACTGTTTTTTTTCTTTGGGTGTATGTACATACATACATATGTACATATGTATGTATATGGAGCCATAACCGCAAAAAATGCTTAAAAGGCTCATTTTTAGATCTCGTTTTTTTATGAATATCGATTATTCGAAAATTATGTCACATATATACTATATATTATGTACATATTTACATGCTTATATACTACATACAAATTACTTATCAATATGGTTTACTTACATATCGGTTAATACCTGCATATGGAATTTCGCTTTTAAGCCATCTTTAGCTTGTAACTACATACATACATATTTATGTAAGTATGTACGTGCAGCCATATATACTTACATATGTATGGAAATGTACATATATTTGTACACAAGTACATATGTAGTATTAAAAATATTCATGTTGAGTTGGATATTCCATCAATTAATACATACTATTTAAGTCACATTTTTAGCAAGAGTTCTATTCTTATCTTTCCATATACATACATACATATGTATGTTAGTAGTATGTATATAGAAAACACACACATATTCACATTCAAGCCATCTTTGAATTTATGCGTCACCTTGTCTATCTACTTTCACAAACCAACCACTTTGAACATTTCTTTGCTACTAAATTTATTTCAGATGCAGTTTATAATTCAATACTAGAATCAGGGAAGGAAAATGACTTCTTGGATTTTGTACCACGGATGGAAATCATGGTACAATTGTACTTTTTATGGTACATTTTTCACCTCGTTGGTACCGTGGTACTACCGCGAGTTACTTGGTACAATTTAAAAATGCCAATGTTTCACTATATGGTAACATTAAGTTTGCCTATGTTGTCTTTAATTTGTTTGTGTTTTATTTTAGACGGTGCATAACTTAGATTTTATAGTGCATGAAAATAACAGGCCTGTTAATAAGCGAAATTTGTAAAATAACCGATCTCTAACAAGTCTAATCTACGAATGTACCCTTATGAATGCAATATTTAAAATTTTTTTATGTTATTTTTTATTTTTTATTCTGAATTTGTATACACATTTTTGTTAAGTGTCTGCTCTTTATTATTTAGTTCTGAATTTTTAAAAATTTTTTACGTTTCCGTTCTTATTAATAAATATTAAAACGAAATAGTACCGCCATGGTCCAAAAAGTACATTTTGTTTTCACAGTTGGTACAAAATCCAAGAAGTCATTTTCCTTCCCTGTTTTGTACTAACTGTGAAAACAAAATGTACTTTTTGGACCATGACGGTACCATTTTTTTAATATTTCTTAATAAGAACGGAAACGTAAAAAAATGTGTAAAAATTCAGAAGTAAACAATAAAAAACAGAAACTTAACAAAAATGTGTTCAGTATAAAAAATAAAAAACAACATAAAAAAATATTCCTAAGGGTACATTCGTAGATTAGACTTGTTAGAGATGGGTTATTTTACAAATGTTGCTTATTAACAGGCTTGCTATTTTCATAAAATCTAAGTTATGCAAATAAAAAATGCGCGATAAAATCTAAAACACACTATTGAAGTAAAGGAGCGATATGTAGTTAACAAAAATAAATATAACCACAGCCAAGGCGAGTTCATGTACGAGGTGCTGTCAAGTTAACAGGTACAGTTAAAGTACTAGACAGATTCCTTTGTTGCAGACTTGACATCAGCTGGTACATGAATTTGCCTTGACAACAGCATTGCAACAAAAACAGAGAAGCTGAACGTCTAAAATAAAATACACACAAAAAAATTAAAGACAACATAGGCAAAATTAATGTTACCATATAGTGAAACATTGGCATTTTTAAATTGTACCAAGTAACTCGCGGTAGTACCACGGTACAACGAGGTCAAAAATGTACCATAAAAAGTACAATTGTACCATGATTTCCATCCGTGACTAGAATACAGTACTTACAATGAATACAGTGTTGCCAATGAAGAATTCGGAAATCGCACAGTTTGGTGTTCCAAATTACACTTCTGGAGAAAAATTACACACGATTTTTATGCAATACTGTACATATGTACATAGTAGGTATGTATGTAATATTAATTCATACAAATATGTATCTACAGATAAGGACAAGACTATTTGTAAATAAAGAAGATAATTTAAAAAATATATTATACCAATATTTATTTATATGATTATACAAAAAATCAAAAAGTAGTTTATAATTAACATAACAGCAAAAAATGCTTGGGGTCGTCACCTTGTTTGAAAATTTGCTGATTTGCGGTATCAAGCCGTCAACAAATGGTAACCGAATATGGTGTTTTATGTTTTTAAAATAGTAATAATTCATATTAACATCGAATTCAAAACATTTACCACGAATGGCGCCACTGCCCTTTAAACCTTAACATTAAGAGCCTATTTCACCAACTTATTTAAATATCATTTCATATTTAAAAGTATTTTTTCCATACAAAAATTAATGAAAATCGACATTTAAATATGAATTGATATTTAAATAGAGTTGGTGAAATTGGCCCTAAGTAAACATTAATTAAGGTAAAATTAAATCAATAGTGTAGTTTTTGGAGATTGTTTTAGATAATTTCGAAGTTAATTACTGGGCGATTCTATTCTAGACAACTTTTAACATAAATTTTCAAATCATTTTTTGATACATATTTTTATGCCAATTTAAGGTTAAATATCTATATTTTAGTAGCTGACCGCCCCGGCTTTGCTCGGAAGTTTTTTACTAATGATTGTCCCCTTTGTTAGTTTGTGCGTAGAAAAAATGAGAAGTGAATAGTAGGCATTTTTTTAATTTTTTTTCCTTACAAACCATGTCCTGAAAATTTCTAATCGAATAAAAAAAAAATCAGCCAAATCGCTCCAGCCGTTCTCATGTTATGCGATTACATATATGGACCGTTTCATTTTTATATATATAGATAATAATATAATTTTTTTAGACGTAAGCTTTTAAGCTTTATTTAAAAATGTAAATTTGTTGTGCACTTCGAAGCATTAAGATTCATAGATTTGCACCCGTCATGTTGCACCCGCCACGGCTGAAAGAACAAATTTCTTATTATTGTATTATATTTCTCTACGATGTTGGATTTGATAATCATCGTCTGATATCTCATCTTTCACAATAAAAAAGAATAATACAATAAAAGTTTAAAAATTAACAGAGTTTTGTGTTTTATGATCTTATGAAAGTGGGCCAATTTGGTTGCACCCGTCATGCACTTTAAAGCTCTCTCGTGGCTATTTGATCATTTCATATAAATTCTTGTAAATAGATAACAATAGTATATAAAAAATTTTACCCCTTCTAGAAATAACTTAATTGAAAATGTGTTTCTTCGGCAAGTTTAATTTTATGCCTGTACAAATACTTTCGTCCAATGACTTTAATATTTTTGTTATGTTAATTATAAACTGCTTTTTGATTTTTTATATAAACATATTTATTAGCACTCTAAATATTGGCATAGCTTATTTTTAAAATTTTTTCTCAATTTTCCTCAAACCACGAAAATTATGGGTGTATATTGTACATAGTACTTTTAATAGCATTAAATAATAAAATACACTTACATATGTATAGGAAATATTCTGAGAGCAGGAAATTTTACACTAACAAATATACAAGGCGAATACGCAGAGTTGCAACTCAAGACCACCTGGTATCAATGCTCCTTGTATATACGTCTATAAAGGCTATTTTTTAAACCTGATAAAACTTCAAATTTACCCAAAAATATTTAATTTTCATAAAAATTTTTTTTTATTAACTTTTGAAAATAGACACATGGCCACCGCGCGTCTTTTTGACGAAGCCCATTTTCGAACGCTTTTTTGAGTATTGCTGGCCGAATGTCACGAATAAAACCAAAAATATTGGATAAAAGGCATCAATTTATCGTCGTGTGGTTACTGGTTTACCGCACAGTATATTAAGAATATATTATTAATGCGTCCTTTTATAAGTATTTTCTTATTATCGCACATTGCAACGACATCATTACTCCAGTTTGGGGTTTCACACATCTTTTGTGTAGGTTGAAATTAAAAACAAAATCAACAAAACTACAATCCAAACTAATTGTAGTTTGGCAACACTGACTTTAATATCTAGATACATACACACTGCAGATACACACACTTTTTGATGCGATTGCAGAAAAAAGCCGACAAAGTGCGAATATGTACAACGTCCCCTTTGACATTTAGGAAGTTAATAGAATAATGCTGTTTATTACGAGTAACGAACTAGTTTAATTCACAAAGTGCGCACATAGAGTTGAAGAAAATGAATTACCCTCATACCAAAATAAAGGCTGGGCACAATGAATCCGTCATATTTTAAACATCGCCTTTTTAAACTGACATCCAAGTTGAAATACATGGTTTCTTATGAGGACGGTTACATTCAGTGCGTGTCCGTCAACGCGAAGTACAAAAATTGGTTTTGGTATGTTTGGATTTAGGTTTTTGTGTTTTGTGGCAGCAAATAATGAAATTAAAAAAAGAAATATACATACATATGTATATAGGTATGTATATATGTATATATCAAATCAAATGCTTCCGTCAATAAAGTACTCATTCTCCGTCGTTGCGTTAGTGTCAGTTGAAAAAGGCGAAGTTTAACGTGCCCCGGATTCATTGTGCATTCATTGAGGGTAAGCCACTTTCTTCAACTCTGTATAGGAGGTACGCACTTTGTGAATTAAACTAGATCGTTAATAAACAATATAAGTAATTCCATTACCATTAACTGCCCAAATGTCAAAGGGGACGTTGTTGCACGTTGTACATACCTACCATGGTGTAATTATACAGGTGACTGCGTAAGGATTTTTTATACAAAAATACGGCAACCATAGCTATGTAAAGAGCCGAAGAATGTCAAAAGCATAAAAATAATTGTACTAAAACCAAAACAAAATCGAAGTTTTTGACATTCTTCAGCTACAAAGCACATAGAGCAAAAAATTATCAGCTGAAGTAACGCTGCCACCTAGTTAGATACACCTTGATACCTACATACTTATTTATATTTTGTCGGCTTTTTTCTGCAATCGCATCAAAAATTGTGTGTATCTATAGCTATAGCAAATATTTTAAAAAATTCTAAAAACAATGTTTTTCCTTATACCGAAAAGTTACTTCAATTCTGTTTTGTTATTTCATCCGCTGCATTAAAAACAATAGGAAAATTGTAGAAGAAACTGTCTGTGTGCAAACAAACGAACACTTTTAAAAGAGAATTGAAGAGAACTGCTTCAAGAAAAACAGATGTGTCTAATGCATTAAACACATTCACCACAGCAGGCTACACGAACACACGACTTCAAATGCCGCTAGCAGCATTTGTCGCCTCGTAGCCAGCTACTTAATTATTTTGGAGACGGCAGCAGCACCATCTGATGCCGATATTCAAGTACAAAAACATAGTTCAGTATTGCCACTTTCATATATTTTGCATTTATAAAAATTAATTTTTCTTTTAAAATGTACTTATTTCACATAAAAGTACAATAATGAATCAATTTATTCTTTACATCAATTTTTGGATATTGTTTCTAGTAAATAGTATGAAATAATTGTACGATATCATTCATTCACCATTTTGTATTATACTGGTAACACTGCATTTGCTCATTGTAGCCAGAGAAATAGAAATTAGTTTAAAGTTGGCGACAGCTACAACGGTGGTCGTGCAGTCGTGTAGCCTGCTGTCGTTAAAATAATTGTTACCATAAGAATGTGTGTATTCTATTTTTGACAGATTGTAGCCCGTAGCCTGCTGTGTCGAATGTGTTTAATGCATAATGGCTTCGTTAGTCAAATCGTATCGTCTTATGCATTAAACACATTCAACACAGCAGGCTACACGAACAAATGACTTCAAATGCCGCTAGCAGCATTTGTCGCCTCGTAGCCAGCTACTTAATTATTTTGGAGATGGTAGCAGCACCAAAGTAAATTTATATAAAGTATATGCAAGTACTCAGGTGATTAATTTTTTTCTCGTGTAGTGTCAATGCATGAATGTCAAAAGTTGTTTTCAATTTTCGTGCGCCATTTTGTTTTGCTTTGCTTTGTTATACACAATTGTGTGTAGTGAAAAAGTTGAAATTAATTTTTACTTAAAATAGGTGTTACAAAACATTTAAAAATAATTATATTTAATTATTAAAATAAATATGTAGCTTTTATTATACTTATTTCACGTAATTAAGGTTTATCAATTAATAAATTTATTTTGGTTTTGTCTATCCATACATTTCCTTTTTGTTGTATGCAGATCTGGGACTTGTATTAAATAAGCAAATGCGTTGACCATCTTCCCACACTAAACCAAATCAATACAAATGCAAATTTATTACATTAGAACTAACTTTGATAATTATAGTGCAATTTTTTGGCATTAAACTAAAATCTCTTCAAAGTAATACATTATTATTGCGCTAGCAGCAAATCACATGGCAAAAAATAGAACGTAAATGTGTAAATAAGTACATAAAAACATACGTACAAACATAAATATGTAAACTTTTTTCCATGTACATATCTCCACTTAATTCAGGCAAAAATCATATCACTACCATTTTTATAAATTTTCAAGAGAAAGACAACACTTGATTAAATTGTTCCAAGCGGTAGTATATTCCGTTTATAAAATCACCATTTTTTAAGATATAGCTTTACAATAAAATAAACGAAAACCTAAGTTCTGATCTTTCATTTGTATGCACGTACTTATACAGGTGCCTTCAATGTTCCTTTAATGTATTTTTTTATTTGTGCTATCTGATAAAAATATGATTACGTTTTATATAATTTTACTATGTACAATATGTGATATTGCATTATTTCATGATGTGCATAGTGGTAATACAAAATTAGTGCATTTTTCGCCATACGATTAGCTGCTAATGCAATATTAATCCATTACTTTTAAGAGATTTTATTTTAGTGCAAAAAAAGTGCATTACAAACATCTAATTTAAATTTTCACTAAAATTTTTGTTTTTCAATCAGTGCTTATGAAAAGTAATGCAAGTTGCCCAGGTCTGGTTGTAATCATCTGTTTTCGACATTCATCCATTATTTTTACACAAACAAAGCGCATGTTGTTTTTGTATTTTCTTAGTTGTTGTAGACCTGCATATACTTTATATAAATATACTTTGAGCAGCACCATCTGCACCTGATATTCAAGTACAAATACATAGTTCAGTATTGTCACTTTCATATATTATGCATTTATAAAAATGAATTACTCTTTTAAAATGTATTTCACGTAAAAGTACAAAAATGAATCAATTTATTATTTAGATAAATTTTTGGATATTGTTTCTGGTAAATAATATGAAATAATTGTACGATATCATTCATTCACCATTTTGTATTATACTGGTAACACTGCATTTGCTCATTGTAGCCAGAGAAATAGAAATTAGTTTAAAGTTGGCAACAGCTACAACGGTGGTCGTGCAGTCGTGTAGCCTGCTGTCGTTAAAATAATTGTTACCATAAGAATGTGTGTATTCTATTTTTGACAGATTGTAGCCCGTAGCCTGCTGTGTCGAATGTGTTTAATGCATAATGGCTTCGTTAGTCAAATCGTATCGTCTTATGCATTAAACACATTCAACACAGCAGGCTACACGAACAAATGACTTCAAATGCCGCTAGCAGCATTTGTCGCCTCGTAGCCAGCTACTTAATTTTTTTGGAGATGGTAGCAGCACCAAAGTAAATTTATATAAAGTATATGCAAGTACTCAGGTGATTAATTTTTTTCTCGTGTAGTGTCAATGCATGAATGTCAAAAGTTGTTTACAATTTTCGTGCGCCATTTTGCTTTGCTTTGCTTTGTTATACACAATTGTGTGTAGTGAAAAAGTTGAAACTAATTTTTACTTAAAATAGGTGTTACAAAACATTTAAAAATAATTATATTTAATTATTAAAATAAATATGTAGCTTTTATTATACTTATTTCACGTAATTAAGGTTTATCAATTAATAAATTTATTTTGGTTTTGTCTATCCATACATTTCCTTTTTGTTGTATGCAGATCTGGGACTTGTATTAAATAAGCAAATGCGTTGACCATCTTCCCACACTAAACCAAATCAATACAAATGCAAATTTATTACATTAGAACTAACTTTGATAATTATAGTGCAATTTTTTGGCATTAAACTAAAATCTCTTCAAAGTAATACATTATTATTGCGCTAGCAGCAAATCACATGGCAAAAAATAGAACGTAAATGTTTAAATAAGTACATAAAAACATACGTACAAACATAAATATGTAAACTTTTTTCCATGTACATATCTCCACTTAATTCAGGCAAAAATCATATCACTACCATTTTTATAAATTTTCAAGAGAAAGACAACACTTGATTAAATTGTTCCAAGCGGTAGTATATTCCGTTTATAAAATCACCATTTTTTAAGATATAGCTTTACAATAAAATAAACGAAAACCTAAGTTCTGATCTTTCATTTGTATGCACGTACTTATACAGGTGCCTTCAATGTTCCTTTAATGTATTTTTTTATTTGTGTTATCTGATAAAAATATGATTACGTTTTATATAATTTTACTATGTACAATATGTGATATTGCATTATTTCATGATGTGCATAGTGGTAATACAAAATTAGTGCATTTTTCGCCATACGATTAGCTGCTAATGCAATATTAATCCATTACTTTTAAGAGATTTTATTTTAGTGCAAAAAAAGTGCATTACAAACATCTAATTTAAATTTTCACTAAAATTTTTGTTTTTCAATCAGTGCTTATGAAAAGTAATGCAAGTTGCCCAGGTCTGGTTGTAATCATCTGTTTTCGACATTCATCCATTATTTTTACACAAACAAAGCGCATGTTGTTTTTGTATTTTCTTAGTTGTTGTAGACCTGCATATACTTTATATAAATATACTTTGAGCAGCACCATCTGCACCTGATATTCAAGTACAAATACATAGTTCAGTATTGTCACTTTCATATATTATGCATTTATTAAAATGAATTACTCTTTTAAAATGTATTTCACGTAAAAGTACAAAAATGAATCAATTTATTATTTAGATAAATTTTTGGATATTGTTTCTGGTAAATAATATGAAATAATTGTACGATATCATTCATTCAACATTTTGTATTACACTGGTAACACTGCATTTGCTCATTGTAGCCAAAGAAATATAAATTAGTTTAATTGGAGTACAACGGCAAAATCAGCATAGACAACAACCTGCCGCCATGTTGCCTTGCTGTCTTCAAAAGAATCATTCACATATAAGCATGTGTATTCTATCCTTGACATTTGGTAGTCGGTAGCTTGCTGTGGTGAATGTGTTTAATGCTTTAGTCTTACTTTTGCAGTTGTCGTATCGTTTAAAGGCTCATTTAGCCGACTGTAATGTAATGTAATTGCAACAGTAAGAAACAGCTGGTCGATATTGTAATGTGAAAAGTAATGAAATTTTCACAAAAAAATCGATCAGCTGTTTTCTACCGTTGCAGTTACATTCCATTACAGTTGGCTAACTGCAACAGTAAGTAAAAACTGATTGATCTTGTTATGTGAAAAGTAATGCACAGATTTTTACATTCCGGTTACATCTCAACAACCATTTTCATTACTTTTCACATAACAATATCGAACAGCTGTTTTTTACTGTTACAATTACATTACATTACAGTCGGCTAACTGAGCCTTGAGCTTTAATTTTGGATGTTAATTAGTAAAAACGGCTGCCAGTGAATGTGTCAGCTGTTAAGGGTCAGTTAGATGAATGTAATGTTATGTAACTGTAACAGTAAGAAACAGCTGATCGATATTGTTATGTGAAAAGTAATGAAAATGGTTATACATATTTAACATAACGTAACCTACTTTTCACCAAAAAAATCGATCAGCTGATTCCTACCGTTTCAGTTACATTCCATTGCAAATAATATGAAAACAAAGCGTGTCGTCAAGTACCGAACACAAAAATGATTCTCTCTTCCCCACCCGTAAATTGCTGAAAATCTAAATATTTCCCTTCCAAATGTTTTCGTGCCTAAACGCAGTAAAATACGGAATCAACATCTGCTTCCAAATAACCGAAATCCTGAGTTTTTATTTTAATTTTATTTTTTAAACTTTGTAACAATTTATGTGCATACATACTACATAATTACATATAAGTAAGTATAAATTCTCGAATAGTTTTGGGATTCTAATGTTTTTTGTCATTATACGAGTACATACCTACTTACATATTTTTAGTTGTGAAATTTCAAAATATTTGCCATTACAGTATTAAAGTGTGTTTTCAATTCTAACGACAGTCAAGGGAATTTTAGTTATCAGCTGAATCATTAACCAATTTCAACATTTTATCAGAGTTTTGGCTAGAAAATTGTTAAATTAGTAAAAAAAAATTAAGAACTATTGAACTGAAATGATGCTATTTATTTTATTTAAAACGCAGTAACTTAGCGCGTTCAATAAAAACGCTACATATGTATGTACTAGAGATCGACCGAAGGCGTTTTTTTTGGCCGAAGCCGAGGTATGTACACACTAGAGTTCGACCGATTAATCGGCTACGGCTTCGGCCTTCGGCCAAAAATTGGTAATCGGCCAACATTCGGCCTATGGCAAAAATCGGCCGATTAGCCGAAGCCGAATATTTTTCATTCCAAGCTTGAAAAATAACATTATTTTTGGTCGTTGCTCGCCGACAGTTTCTATTGTGTTTAACGTTTTGAAAGGGCTACTTTGAAATACAACCCTGTTGCTTTCTATTTTCTTTTACTTGGACGTTCTTGTGAGTGATCATATGAAAAAGCAATCTAGAAATTGCAAAATAGTTTTATTTTTCTTGTTATGTATCCAATAGATATTACAGCTATTTCAGTGATCTCAAAAAAGCAAAATTTTTTCTTAATTCATATAAAACAAGTATCATTTTTAAAATTTAAAACATTCGGCTTCAGTTTTGGCCGAAGTTTAGGATTTTAGCCGAAGTTCGGCTTCGGCTTCGGCCAAAAAAAACGCCTTCGGTCGATCTCTAGTACACACCTACATACATACATATCTTCATATATACATATTCATAATTAATGCCGCCAAAAAGCATTCTAGAATACAACGATGTACATACATACAGTATACCTCGGTTAACTACCACATCGAAAATGTCATGATTTTTGGGATAATTATCGTAGAGGGGTATTGAAGCGAATACGTTTAATTACCTCATAGAGGTAATTATGAGAATACGCCTAAATACATTAAGAAATGCATTTATCCGGACTCAATGTGTTATGAATTATACAATTACTTGAAATAAAATGCACATACATATCATCGGTTGGTTTCTGCTTTGCTGCAGACATAATGTATTTTGAATATACTGTGCCGCAAGCCAGAAACCAACAGACGATATGTATTTCTTGAAATAAAATATTCAATTATATAACAAAAACAATTAATATTACAAAAACTAAATAGATAAGGTGCATATATTAGATTGCACAATTATATACATACTTAGGTAGTTTTTGGCAAATAAAGGAAGATATTTTAGGGGAAGTTTAATATTTGGGTAAAATTTTTCTGGATAATTACCCGAAATGGGTAATTAATTAAACGAAAGTTAATTAAATGTGGACTTTTGTGTAAAAAACGGGCATTCAATACTTAGGATAAATAAGCGATAAAGGTATTTAACCGGTGGGTAATTAAACGGGGTATACTGTACATACATACTCACATATGTACTTACATACATACATACATACATATGTATCGGGCCTGTTCTGGAAATCACGACATGCCAAATCACGGTGATTTCTAAAAATTAATAAAAGCTAAATCTTTGCTTTTGTAAATTTTACGTTTTATAACTTTGGAAGTTAGAAGAAAATACCTATGCTATTATAAATGAAAAAAACTTAAAACGCAATAAAACCCAATTACCAAGTCAGCTATTAATAGGTTGTTTACTTTTGAAATCACGTGATTTGAAATCACTGCGATTTTCAGAACAGGGGGGTATGAAACTTAATTATTTTATAACTATGTATGTAATTAAAATTTTATTAACTCTGGAATTATTATGCATTAAACACATTCGACACAGCAGGCTACGGGCTACAATCTGTCAAAAATAGAATACACACATTCTTATGGTAACAATTATTTTAACGACAGCAGGCTACACGACTGCACGACCACCGTTGTAGCTGTTGCCAACTTTAAACTAATTTCTATTTCTCTGGCTACAATGAGCAAATGCAGTGTTACCAGTATAATACAAAATGGTGAATGAATGATATCGTACAATTATTTCATACTATTTACTAGAAACAATATCCAAAAATTGATGTAAAGAATAAATTGATTAATTATTGTACTTTTATGTGAAATAAGTACATTTTAAAAGAAAAATTAATTTTTATAAATGCAAAATATATGAAAGTGGCAATACTGAACTATGTATTTGTACTTGAATATCAGCTGCAGATGGTGCTGCTGCCGTCTCCAAAATAATTAAGTAGCTGGCTACGAGGCGACAAATGCTGCTAGCGGCATTTGAAGTCGTGTGTTCGTGTAGCCTGCTGTGGTGAATGTGTTTAATGCATTAGTAAAATTCTTGTCGTTCTCACTACTCCTTAGTTCGTTAGGTACAGTAATTATTTTTTTTTTGATTTACTAAATTTATGTGAGCGCCGTGTACTCGTATGTACTAGAGGCCTGCAAAAGGCAATTTAAAAGAACTTTCAAGACATGACGGATTTTTCCAATGCTTTACTGCAGCGAAGTCTTCAAAAACAAACGCTGAAGAACACTGTTTGCAAGACATTTGTTCCAGTTGTTGCAAGTATAGAAGTAAAGAAGAAAATACATCGTGACGAAAATCACTGAGCTCAGCTGTAAAAAACCACCCTTAGACACAAACATAATAGCTTAACACCCAACATTCAGACTGGGGCCAAGTGTCTTTATGTAAGCACTAAAATTCTAGTGACAATTTTAGTAATTGCATTGTCTACAAGTTTTCCTCTATCCTTCATTATAAAAGAAAGAGAGATCCGAATGTCCGTCTGTCCATCACAGGCTATTTTCTCGAGAATCGTAAGAGCTACGGACCTGAAATTTGGACAGAGTGTGTACACATTTGGCCGCTACAACAACAAATACATGAGACTTAAAAATTAAAGGGTGTTACAAAACGAACAAACAAAAAATGTTAAAATTCCATATACTATACATACAATTGTATGTACATATATACACTTGAAATTTGTAAGGTTAGTGTATTTTTATACAGACTACAACAATTAACATTAAAATTAAAAAAAATTTTAATTAAAGGGTGTACCATCACTTAATGCAATTTTGACTATGTAATTTTGACAACTTGCTGTATTTTGGAAACCGTAAAAGCAAAACTCTTGAAATGTTCAGAACCGGTAAAACAAGGAAATCCCAAAATTATAAAATCGCCAAACCGAAAAAAATCGCCAAAAACCAAACAAAAAATCGCCAAAAGGAAAAAAAGCACCAAATTAAAAAAATTTTCTAAACGAAAATAAATCACGAAAAACCGGAAAAATCGCAAAAATTAGAAAAATCGCCAAAATTAAAAAAAAATCGCCAAAATGAAAAAAAAATCAGCAAAATGAAAAAAAGTCGGCAAAATTAAAAAAAACCGGCAAAATGGAAAAAGACGCCAATAAGCGAAAAAAATCGCCAAAACGAGAAAAAAGCGAAAATAAACAAAAAAAATCATTTCAGCTGAAAAAACGCAAAAAACCGGAATATTAAAAAATACAGCAGAACTGATTAATCAGTTTTTGATCATCTAAGGCAGTCGAAAAAAAAGGACTCAGTTTGGTGAAACAATCTTCCACATACTGACTGGGTATATATGTATGTATGTACATAAATATGTATGTATTGCATACATATACATATATCCCAGTTGGCCGCGTCTTTAAGACATCTTTGACGATGGATACAACACAATGGTAAGTCGCATAAGACATATTGAAAACAGCTCCATACAAATCGTCGACGAAATTTTCATACAAATGGCGGCGAGGTCACACAAGGCGATATGTGCGACAATGTCGCTCAGATTGTAGTCAACACAGATGTATTGAAGACAAAACTTATGACACTCTCTCTCAGATTGCCCCAACAAGTTCTTATTGAAGACAAAACGAATGACACTGTCGATCAGATTGTCCTCAACAAAATTTTATTTAAGACAAAATGTGTGACATCATCGCTCAGATAGTCATGAACGACGATTTCCTTTAAATGGTCGATTAGAAAACATAATCGACAGGCGACATGTCGTACACTAATTGTCGAAGACAATGTCGTCTGCGACGATTTGGCCAACTGAATTAAGTAATCTATGTATGTATATGAGTGTGTATTTAAGCTCTTGATTAGTACAAGTGTATTTATTTACGGCCTTATGTATAATCAAAAACTGGCATGAAGTTAGAATAAGTGACAAAATTAAACTACACAATTTTACATTAAAAATCACCGCATAATTTAGTTGTAACACACGATTACATCCTAGCATGATTTTCAATGTAAAATTGTATGGCAAAACACGTTAAGACCTTGTTGCCACTTATGCTAACTTCATCCCAGTTTTTGATTATAGATAAATAAAGTGTCACTCCTAACCCTAGTTAGTACACTGGTGTCTTCTATTCATTTTCAAATCTTTGAGTCCACCATAAAGGCTAAAAACGTAACTGTAAAGTCTTTGAGGGTTCGAAATATGTTTGCAGTGATGTCTTGTCCGATTTTGTGTTTGTGTATTTAATAATTTTTTTTTCTTTCAAATTATTGCAGTTTGTGTTTAATTTGCCAAATGGATTACATATGTATGTAAATAAAAATTTCAATCGAAAATCACATTATTTTTATTGGCTGCTTAATTAAATTGTAAAGGAGGCTGGCAGTTTCATAAAAAAGTCCTTCAGAACGAATAATAACATCCAAAGTATATATGTACATATGTATGTACATATGTATGTATAAATATCTCAATTATTACATTTGAACAGATAGAGGCTTTAGTTTTTTTTAAATTCAATTAATACTGTGAACTACCTATGTATATATGTATGTACATATGTACATACATATGTATGTATGTACACAAGTATCTATGTAGGTATAAATTAATTTTTTTTTAAATTCTTATTTCATTCAGATAATTTACTTATGCAACGAATAGTGCAGCTGCACAGACGTAAAATAGAAAGAGCAAAAAAAAAATATATAACGAAAATAAAAATTAAATTTATTTCATGTTATAAACAGAACTGAAAACTTGTTAAATGTCAACAAATTTGTTAGTATTTTTTTTTTGCTTGTTTTAGTTTTAATTTTATTCAATTTCATTTTTTTTTTCAAGATAGAAAACATTTTGTTTTTGTTAAATGTTATTTGAGCAACATGCAAATATACTTGAGTTGGAATAAAAAATGTATGAGCAAAGGATACTCGTACAAAAAAAAAATTTAAAATGTTAATAAAAATTAACAGAGAAATAAAAACAAGAGCACAGAACATAGTGCATACACTCACTCACAGTAATAAACAAACTGCATAATAAAGTTTTTTCGTCCTTGTTGTAGTTTTTGTTGCTTTTGGTAGCAATGTCGATACATGAATAAATGAAGTAGATATTTAAGTGAATGGCTGTGGGCTTGCACATTAGGGTTGAACAAAGAGGAAAAGATACTTCAGTAACTTCCATCGCCTTTTTGCGGCTATCTAAGCGCTACCTAAACGGTGTTAAGAATCATTTCTAAGAAATTCATATGTTCTAAAAAGTTGTTTATTGAAATCTCAGGTAAGTATTTGTAGTATATTGTTTCCTTGAATTTTGAACAGTTTGCTACCTATGGACAGCGTGACCGTGTGACCGACTAAAGTAGCAAACTGCCACTTTTTCGACTGCCTTGCCACTTTTTATCCCCCTTTTTTTAAAGTGAATTATATAATAATACATTAAGGGCCATTATTACAACTTACAAATAGTTAATTTTAGGATGTTATCTGACGGGTAAATATATTTTGATTATTACAAGTAAACATTAATGTAAAAGTGACTGATAAGCTAACAGCAGGTTTATCCTCATGGTAACTTTCAAAGTGAACTTTAAGCATTTTACAGGCAAAAGTAGCCGGTATTTACACCAATGTTGCCACAATACATCATTTGTATTGTTTATTTTATCGGACAGTTGTAATAATGAAAAAAAATTAATGGTAACTTTATCGTTCACGTTAGCTAATGTTAAGGTTAACTATCAGGAACTTTATCTTTAGGTTGTAAAAATGGCCCTAAAAATAAGAAGTTTAGTGTAGTTGACTCGTTTTTTTAATGTTTCCACTTTTTTTTTTATAAATCCCCTATTTGGTGCCACTTTTTGAAAAATTTCATCGGCCACCCTACCTATGGACCTTAACACGGGATAAAAGGTAAAAAAAATCGAATTTTTAAAATTTTTTTGCGATTTTGATCTTGAGGATGAAGTTTTTTGATTCTATATATTCAAGAGCTACAACTTTGCCTCAGCGACTAAATCAAAATTTCGAACGGTTTGCAAGATATGAGCCTGAGAAAATGCAAAGATGACACCGATGCCCCAAATCTTTGGGGGCCCATAAAAAAAGTGCATTACTTGGGGCAAAACTGTGAGACACCGGTCTTTATCTGTTGGCCTTTGATCAAGTAGTGGTGTTCGTATATGGTTTTGTTTCCATGACTTAAAAAATTACACACAGTGTTAAGAGCAACTTCCGATATTCGACTGTAGTCAAAAGCGCTGATCGAACGAATTTTAATTTGGGTTATGACGAGCATTCGACAAATATTTCGCTATTATGAATATCATTCACTGTGATTTTTAAAACTTTGCAATAATTTTAAGTTTTCGTGCTCAATAGTCATACAGGGTAATGAGAATTAAAATATTATCATAATATATTAATAAATTAATTTTAATTTTTCAACACCACACAAATGTAAAATGTTAAAAAAATTCAAATCCTTGATATATATAACAAAAAAAAAAAAAAATTACCTATATTTTTATGTTTCAGAGTCTGAACACAATGTAATGATAATTTATTGCGGTGCGGTTTTTCATACGATTTTGAAGTAAAATACCGCAGTGCGGAACGGCATAAAATTGAAAATCTATTTTATTTTCTCTGCGAACTTTCTTATTCTCTCAATTTTTGACGCTCTTTCTCTTTCTCTTTCTCTGGTGTTGCCATAGTTTTTTGAATAATTGGCAATGTTCAGAACATTATTGTAAACAAAAAAACATGATTTTGAAGCTCAAACATTTTTTTCATAAAATATAAAAGTTTAAAAAATATATCAAATATGTCTGCGAATATGTAAAATGTTAATCATTTTTATTTTTAGTTACTGCCATTAGAAAATATGAAACAAAGAGTACATTTTTTAGAAAATTGTATAAAAATGTACACACAGGGAAAAAACAGCTTAAAATCTAAGAAAACCAAAGAAAAATATTAATTTACAGTATTAATTTATTAATTTTATTTATTTTTAAGTATCTCACCATACATTTTCTATTATATTGAAAATCATTGAATTAATGTGACGCATTCGTATTTTTAAGTTGCAGCTTTTCGCTGAGTGTATTTACAATAAAAATTTTAAGAAAGAATGACAAGTATTGCAGTCGCCGTTTTCCGTTGTATTATGTTTATATTTCTCTCCCGCAACGAGAAATCGCACCGCACCGCACCGCAAACATCGTGTTTAGACTCTCACTATGATTTCAAAAGTTTTTATTTTTATTTTAATAATAAAACATTACTGTTTTTAAAATTGTTTACAAAATAATTAATTTTTAAAATGAAAGCACACATTTTTGTTTTACAACTGCTTAATTATAAAAATAACAATATTATATACGACTAGTAATATTATAAGAAACATTATTATTTAAAAAATGATTTTTAAAATGCAGCATTTTTAAAACAAAAACTCAAATTTGTTGTTTTGAGAATGCCAAATTCTAAATAAATTTTCACAATAAAATTAAAAATTACTTTCAGCACTCTGGGCGTACAACTCCGAAAAAATGGCTCCCCCTAATAATTGATGCTTTAGTTGCTAAATTAATTGGCGCATGAAGTGAAAAATTGGTAGACTAAACTCCCTCTATTTAAATGGAGGCTACACAACAAAAACAGAAAAAAAACAGTGAGCCAACAAGAAGTTTTAAATAAATGATTGAATATTTTAGGGCGGGTTTAACGAACGGGTAGAAGATGACCTATTTTTTTATACACAGCTTTAAAAAGCTGCAAAAAAATTAATAATGGAAATTTAAATCACTTAAAATAAACAATTTTAATCTACACAGACTTACATAATTACAGTTTTTGCATAATGAAAAGCAACTTATAAGCTGTGTCTTAAATAATGCGAGTAAAATTGTACTTTACCCGTATTAATTGATTTAAATCAAGGTTGGAAACCGAAAAAAATAACGGTATCGGTATTGATACCGGTACAATTATTTTTTAAATTTCGGTATCGGTAGCGGTATCGGTATTTTTTTTATTTCGGTATCGGTATTACCGGTACATACCGTTATCGAATTTATAATACCGGTATACCGATATTACTGATAAATTTATTATTTCAAGCAGTGGACATTACAAAAAATCTTTTTTTATTAAATTACTTCAAAAAGGGAGTATTTTTACATTAACATACATATGTACTCGTATAAAAGCATATAAACTTATTTGTTTCTATATACATGTGTATGTTTTTATACTATTATTAAAAAATAATTTATTAAAAAAGTGAAACAAGGAGACTGCAGTTCAAACTTTACATATATACGGCCCTATGTATAAGCAAAATTTGGCATGAAGTTAGCATAAGTGGCAAAATTGAACATGATCTTAAAGAATTTTGCCATGAAACTTCACATTAAAAATTATGCTAGGGAGTAGAGGTTAGGAATGCAACCATTTCTAATGTCTAATTGTATGGAGGAACTCGTTAATACCTAATTCAATTTCGTCACTTTTGCTAACTTCATGCCAATTTTTGCTTATACATAGTGCCGATAAAGTGTACATTTTGGTTAATTAAACAAAATAGTAAAAATAAAAGTTTTGTCTATACTTATATATTACACTGTGTGACAAATTTTGATGAAATCGAAATACCTGGGACGTGTTACTATATTTCTGCTAGGTATTGTCGAGTATAACAATACAAACTGTATTTGAAATTTTCCAGACACCTCCAAAATCTTGAGTTACGGGTAAAAACCGGCTTTTCGTCCCCGTAGACACTTATCAACTTCCAACTAAGTTAAATATCAACAGATTTTAAATTTATAAACGGATACAGAAAGAAGATACTAAGACCTTTAGAACCATATAGATATATCTTGTTTCAGTAAATTTCAAATATGTCTTTATTTTTTCACCAAATATGATTTTTTCGGTTTTTTTCGACACTTTTCTACTTTGGACACGTTCTTAGGCAATATTTTTGTACTGGATCTACATATATTGTTGATAACTTTGTTTATAAAACATAATTGAAAAAGAGTAATTCACAGGACTGTTTTAAATATTTTGTTAGAAGACTTTTTGTTAAAAACTACCTGTATAATGTATTTCGCTTCTATTTATACGCTTTCGGTGTATTTAAGCTTCCAGGACGATGAAAGTACAATTTAATAGATGTATATAAACACAGAGTACAAAATTGGTACAGCAGTGGTCGCCAAAATTTTTTCCTTCATTTCAAAAGTAATTTTCTTCACCTCAAGAGAGGAATCTTTAACTTCAAATATAAAAGTTTAGAAGTTTTTTCTCTACCAACCTTATATATTACGGTGAAAAGAAAGAGAGTTAATTGAAATATATTTTTGCAATTTTTGCACATATTACGGTTTACAGCTCAACTTAGTTGGATTGAAAATGAAACAACTTAACTTTTAAACAACTGTTTTTTTTGTATTCTGAATAACAATTAATTTTAGTTGACTTCGAAACAATGCACGAAAAGGAAAGGTTCTTATCTATGCTATATGTTTTGAAACCATAATATCCATTACAAAACATTTTAAACATTTTTAGTTTTGGCCTTGGTATTTTTTCTTGAGATTCTATGTTTTATGAAAATGGCAATAATATTGGTTGACAAATGGGATTGGTTGGCGTCTGGAATAGTAAAGCAAAACCAACACATGGTGGAAAAAAACTCAACTATCATTTATTTTTTGGCCGGAATCGGTATACCGGTACGTACCGGTATAGACGTAAACGGTAGTCTGGATACCGGTATTTTCTAACCGAAATGGATTTCGGTATCGGTAACGATACCGGTATCTAATTTTAGCGGTATTTGAATCGGTATCGGTATTTTTATGATACCGTTTGCCAACCTTGATTTAAATACATACATATTTGTTTTTGTTGCACAAATTTTTCACAGAGAAATCATCGTAAAAGCATTTTATTTAAAATTGATGTATTTTCATTTTTTATTGGTATTAAATTGAATAATAACTTCAATTTTACATTTACATAAAATCTTATTATGTGTTTACGTGCACACATACATACATATGTACATACATACACACATACTTTCTCCCTCTCTTGCAATTTGCATGTGCGTGTGAGTGGGTGTAATTGTTTGAATTTTTATTGAAAGAGACTTGTTTTTATATTTGTGTATGCATGTGTGCTCGTGTGTGTGCGTGTGTGTGAGTGTGTGTACTTGTTATAAACTGTGCATTAAGCATACACCATTTTATTTTATTATATTTTATTTAATTTCATTCCATAGAATGGCAAAATTTTATTATTTTTATGCGAATAAAATATAAATTTATTTCCCCTTTCTATGCTTTATTTCATTTTAATGCTGCTACTGTAGCGCACAGTGGGTCCGTTCACAAGGTGTTTACAACACTAAAGCTAATGTTACAATATTTGTAAGAATATTGGAAAAAAAATGATTGATTAAGTTGTCGGGGAATAATTGAGTGTTTTTCACTTTCATTACGGTTTCATAAAAAAATGTATTAAACCGTTTCCTTGCAAAACTTCTTATAGTGTTTTCACACTGAGATGGTTTTAATAAAAGTTGGTTTTAAAATTAAAACGAACTGTTGGAACCTGGATTTACCATACAAATTATTTTTGTTAAAACCAACTTAAAGATTTTCAACTTAAAAATGGATACTGCAGCAACAATAATCAAAAAACTATGGAAAAAAGAAAGAAAAGAACGAAAATATTTTCATTGACCTCTGGGAAGTGAAAATAGACGATATGACTGACCGATCCGCTGATAAAACAGTTTTATTTTGTGATGTATTTGTGCATTCTTTTATATACAATAATTTGATTTCAAAGCACTTCTTCAATTTGTGATTACTAGGGAAAGGATTTTCATGTAAATACATGTTTTCTGTCGTTGGTCGTAGATCAACGCAAATAAAATATCTATGCGAATCAATAAATTTGAGACAAAATGGCATCGATTTGTTAGTGCATATTTTTGCATATTTTATATTAAATACATATTTTTGCATATTTCATTATATATGTATATTTTTATATTTTTTTAGTTTTTCCATCCTATAAATCAAATTTTGGTTTTTGATTAGTCACAAAGTACTTAAAAGCTGCAGTTTTTACGACTGTGTAAGAACAAAACAAAAAAGGAAAACGAGAAAAATGTACAATCGTATATTTTGTGATATTATTTGATATTCAAAAACACCGTAGGACTCCTTCAACTCATTCAAAGTTCAATACCCTTAAGTCAAGAATACCAATATCAGTGAAAATTAAAAAAAAGAAGAGCATGGGATAATAGTCCTTTTAAACCCAAAACTGTTTGTGTAATTTTTTTTCATCGCTCTCTACTGGTTCCGCAGTAATTTGATGTGGATGTAAAGTGCTTTTGAAAGCTCTTTTTCCTGTTTCAGCCTTTAATGAAAAATATCTAGCGATACGATACGGATATATCCTATAGTAACTAGATGGGGAACGTGGCAAAAGGCTGTCAGATACTATTCAAATAAATTGTTCACACTATAGCCCAATTAGATGCTTTCGTTTCTTTGACACCTCAAGTTTAATTAATTGAAGATGCGGTAAAAAATTGTGTTCTGAAAGGCAGAATAAGTGAAGAGATTAAAAATAAACTAGAAATATTTATAAAAAAAAAATTATGGACTTAAAAAATATGCAACAAATTGCATAAATTGTTTGTAATTCTAACAATCAAACTTAGAAACTGAATATTCCATAAACTAAATAGCAGCATTTAAATAACTTCTACTGACGTGAAACATTAATTTTTATTACATAGAAGCTTTTTCAGAAAAAATCGTCAAACATTTACCTCTGACAATTTAAAAAAAAATTATTTATTCATTAACGTAAATAAAAGTTCGACTTACATAACTTTATTTTGTATTCCATATGATTTGACAAAATATTTGTTAAGAAAGCATTGAAGCTGAGCTTTTTATGTTTTTTAAGTTTTTGATGACAAAATGTTTCAATGGGTATTTCCCCCAGCTAATAAAGTCTAGTTTAATTTTTCTTCTCTTCTTTAGATACTCACATTAATTAATAAAAATATTTCATTCAATAAGAATTGAAATTACTGAACTCAAGCCTGATTAAGAAATTATTTCTGATTAAAAAAAATAAATTTCAATAATATTTATTAGCAACTTAATAAAATATTTACCAATACCATTACATACATTTTAAAATATCGTTTAATTTATTTTTAATAGAGATTGGCTGAGAGAATTTGTTATTTAAGTGTGTTGGGTGACACAAGGCACTGATGTGCTCTTGTTGTTATTTATTTTAATTGCTCGTATTATGTACGTGTAAATACCGTCAAGAAGCCGAAGTATGTCGTGGCTTGATTTTTTACTGAACAAAGTTATTTGTTAAATTACCGGCCCTGTTCTGTAAACCGATCGATTTGAAATCGCACGATTTTAGAGAACTAACTCCGACAATCAAAATATTTTTTTAGATTTTTTTAAATTTTTTTATTATGTATATTCTCAAATATCATATCTGAAAGAAAATTATCGTGTATGATTTTAAACATGTCTGCAATACCATTATTGGTTTTTTGAACACGAGATTCGGTTTACAGAATAGGGCCTTATATTATAACGCAATGCGCAAATCTAGAAGAAACATAAAGAATCATGTTTTGCATGTTTCTTTGTATGCGTATGCAATGACGATTTGCTCTTTAGCTGAAGTCTAGTACGTTAGTTTATTAGTCAAGAAGTTGCCGGTTCGACTCTTCTCAAACATATTTAGTTTTAATCGCAGCCAAGCAAAAAATCGTTTCGAGTGTAGTGTAGATGGAAATAACTTTGAAATTTAACAAAAAAATAGTGAAATAGCATGGCATAACATAACACAGTTAATACAACGTAGCATAATTTAATTTATCATAGAATTACCAACTACAAAAAATGTGGTGTAACATAACGAAACCGTACATAACATAACATAGCCAACCCCAAAAATATGATATAACATAACCAAGCATAATATGTAACATAGCATATGATAACACAGCATAACATAATATAACATGAAGAAAGCTGACTTAACACAGCATAGCATTACATGAGAATAAGATAACATATAACATAGCATACTATAGAATAACATAGCACATAGCACAACATGACATAACATGAGATAGCGCAACATAACATATTTTAGCAAAACGTAAAAATTTAACATGATGTCCGTTATCATGCCTGCGACACTGTGCATTCTATTTATTTTATTTTGCTTTTCTGTATATTTACAGAAATGTTCTTTTACGCACGTTATGTCATTTAGGTGTGATTGAATTTAATCGTAAGGAATTTTTAAAATTTTTCTTGACCAAAGTTAACTTTTGTGTAAAAATTTTGGCATGTTTTTTTAGTGTATTTGCATGAAACTAAGTATTACGTGTAGTTTCCACAATGCAAGCAAGTGACTTGTCTAGAAAAAATATATGAAAAACACTCAAAATTTTGAGTGATTCCTATACAAATTTTCTAGACAAGTCGCTTGCTTGCATTGTGGAAACTACACATTAATTTTTATTTAGTTAGTGATTGGCTCCACTGTGCAATGTTGCTAGATTGATTTACGCTTGTTGCTGGATGTGTGTGTTGCTGAAATGTTAAATGGATAAAATTTTAAATATGTGACTCCTTTAAGTGCACAAGCATACAATTGTATTTGGTAAAATAAGTGCATTAATAAGGTGTCCATATTGTTTCGATTACAAAAATTTAACAAACAATTTTTAAGCCAGCAAATAATATTAAAGTTAAAATATTTTAAGTACGAAAAAAAATTAAATATTTATTAAAATTTGTGAAATCGGTCTCAACATGTTATTTAAATGAACAATGACGCGGCCGGATGCAATAAACATAATATGAAAGTTCATTCATACTTATGAAAAAATTACTGCTTCTTGTAAAAAAATAAAGACAAATACGCAAAATTCTGGAAAAACTTAAAAAAAATTTTTTTAAATAAAAACAAAGTATATTTATTTCCCTAAATTAACTTCAATAGTATACATTTTGAAAGTTATGTTTCTGATTTTAACTTAATTGTGATGTATGTATGCATCAGATAATCACAATAAGTACTCAAAAAATATACTTAAGTAAATAGTCTTAATTTTAGTACTTGCGTATAATCATAATTGTAGCGAAAACCATTCATACGCTCACATATTTTCTCTCAAGCAACTATGACTATAGCCGATTCCAACATACAAAAGCAGCCCTACTTCGTGTATGCGAAAAACTAAAATGCACTCCAACTATAAATAAAAAGGCACATGCGCATCAAGAGTATTTACTGTCTGCCACACTTTTAGTCGGAGTATGCTTATAGTCATAGTATGGATATTTAGTCGGATAAAAAAAAAGATACGAGTGATACTCGGAATATTTATTCATCATTTGCCACTGTATATATATATATGTACATATAGCTTGTAATACTTAACATTATTTAACTTTTTTATAGACTGGCCACCTTATAAGCTTATAAAATTCTAAAAAAAAGCTCAAGTAATTTTTAAATAAAATACATAACATTTCAATACTTTACTCTTTGTATATTCAAATATAAATAATATAAGTTGGTGGCATGCAAGAGTTTCATAGATGAATGTGTGTATGCTTTTTTTTCCCATTATAAAATATTTATTTATTTTTTAGTTGTCAATGCACGTTTTCAGCACTTTTTTTCTATAAAGTTCCATTTTTATGCGTTCGTATTCTATTTAAATATGTAGAGAATAAACGAGTTTTACTCTTTGATCAGTTAAAAAATTATCAAATAGTCCCACAACAAAGTCTGCACGTGAAAACTCTTAAATATATACGAACAAATGGTGTGTTTTTTGAAGGATATATAAATTTTTAAATTGAAATTAAACTTGATAAATGATGTTAATTGACATAAATTTGGCTTTATTCTAGGGATAGTTTTTTTTTGCCAATTTTATATGAATTCCGGCATATAGTCACTTGGGTTGCCACAGAGAAAGTTTAACAAAGGATTTACTGGAACAGTAGAAAATATTTAGTGAATCTAAATTATGGGCCTATCCCATAATGTCGACAACTTTCGACTTATGCACACTTACGGCCTGTCCCACGATGTCAACAGAAATCGTTCGATCGTATACTTCTATTAAAAAAAACAACAAATTTTCTAACGTTATTGTGACATTGTGGGCCGTTACATTTCAAACGAACGTTTTCTCATTTCCAAATAAGCCAATCTATCTTAGTTTTAAGAGCATATTTTGTTTGGATTTTGAGTGCATATTTTCATATTTTTAGTGCATATTGAGTGCGCATAAATCACTTTTTTTTAGAGCATATTTCTGGTTTTCCTGCTCATAATATATTTAGAATGGTGGGAATGAAAAATTAATGAGGTTATTATTGCAGTTTTGGCTCTCAAAAAGTAACTCCGGTGTAGTTGTATGTCTCTGGTTGGTCTTACTTACTTCTTCTCACACCTTAGCTTTGGCCATGATGAGGGCCCATTTGGAACTATCCTACCACCAATCTTAGGGCGCATGTCCTTTCGTCTGGAATCTGTTAAAACTAGAGTCGAATAACAAACATATCACACACTAAATCATAAAGAGCCACAACTCAAAAAATTTCAGATGCTGAGTAGTTGCAAATAACTGTTGATGCTGTACAAATGAGGCAAGTATGTGACATAAAAACAAGCATAACGGTATTTTATATTCTTCAAGAAGACTGTTATGTAAAAGAAATTATCGTGGTCGTTAGAAATTTCTTCAATTAACTGGTTTATAAAAAAGAAAAGGCACTTTTATAATTTTGAGTTGTAACTCTTTATGATTTAGTGTGCGATATGTACAGTTCACATAAATTTAAAAATGCGAGTAAGAAAAGTTTTTCCAAACTTATTAAAACCATGTGTTTTTAATAATACGCAGTTAAAGTTATTCTAAATCCATTATTATCTAAACAAATTCAGTGTTGCCAGTTTTTTTTTCTTTTGATTTGTCATCCCCAAAAATCCCCAGATTGTGTTTTTTAGAATCAAGTTTTATCTTTTGTGAAAATATTTTGGTAAATAAAAAGAATTATCCAGAATTATTTAGCTAAAGAACTAAATACTTATGCGTATGCATATACAAAGAGATGATTAAATAAACATAAAAATTATAGCAACAACAATAATGAAATAGCTTCTGCGTGTTAAGAAGATATACATATAAACACACACAAACATGGTAGTGCGGACAAAAATTAAAAGATACACACGTAAACAGCCACCATAAATTGCTTCTTTAATGATTTCTATATGCACATACATAGTTAAGACATAAACCATGTGACGCAATCGAAAGTAACTATTGGAGATGCTGCTGAGATTATCTAGACCTTGCTGTCACATTCTGGAAGCCGTGTGTGTAGTATTAAAAGGGCAGCACATCTTTTTTTACTTTTACTGGGTGTTACTTTTTTTAGAAAAGGGATAGTGATAGAGAAGACAGGCAGGGCTGCCAGAAGTTTTGCGAAGAAAATCATCATTTGTCGGAAAGAAAATCATATATTGAAGGAAAAAATCATCACAAGTCCAATTTTTTTCAAATAATAAAAGTAACAATTGACATATTTACAGTGGACAAACAAAACTATTCGACGTACACCAATTTTATTTTGTTTTCATCAAGAAAAAGGTATTTACTAGCTTATTTTACAAAAAGAATTTGGAAAGCATTTTCAATAAAAAAATGAGATCATTAAAGTAACTTATATAAAAATTACATTTAATGAAAAATTAGTTAAGAAATTCAAACAAAATAAGTATTCGACATTACCAATGTTTTTATCATATAAGGCAGGAGTGATGCATTTTGGCTTTTTTAGTTTAGGGCAGTGATAACCACTCCATAGCCTCGCGAGGCAGTCAATAATCGTATTTTTCACACAGTCACGGTCGGAAATTCACATGTATAAAACAACTTTGTTCGTTTCAAAACATCAGTCTCTGCTCTAGCTTTGTGAAAACAGCACCACGCACGCTTGTTTGGCTTTGTTTTTGTTTCTTTTTCGCAATCAACACAAAAGCACACAGACCAACAATGTTCAATAATTCTGCTTCTGCTTGCGACCGCACACAAGCACATAATATCTTTGTGTGCATGTGTGCGTGCGTTCGGGGCTTGGTTATCACTGGTTTAGGGCCAAATTAACGATTTAAAAGGGCCAAAATACCTTTGATAGGGCCAAAAAAGTTTTTTAATGTACTCGACTATAATCTTTTAATTTAAATGGAGACAGAATAATATGTGATTTATTTTGTTTAGAGCAAAAACAGAACTTAGCGACAAAAGTTAAAATTTTTTAAAGTATTTTTTGTTAAATTAAAGTAAATACATATTTTATATGTATGCATGTATGTTGCTTAAAAAACTAAATTTTAGTTAAAAAAACATTATTATGTAATTATAATTTTATTAAACATAATCTCTACATTCTTAGTCCAATAGTTCCTCCATTTACCCCTGTTTAAAAGCATTTTTTTGTGCTAAGTTTTAAAATATTTTCATCATAACAATTATTAGAACTAGATTTCATTAATTTTTTTTTAATTGTATTAAATATGACACAGTATTTTTTACATGACGACGATTTCATCTATTATGCCCTGTTTCACAATATCGAAAGAAAATTCTCGACTGAAAATTTATATTGAAAACAAAAGCGAATTTTAAAATTTTATTGTTGATTTCAATATAAATTTTCAGTCCTGCTGAGTATTGGCGAATAGAAAGAGTTCCTTGAATAATTCTGTATATATTCGTATACAAAAGTTTACATAAACAATTTTTAATGGTAGAAATCCTTGCAAAATTTCCTTCTACTTAAATCTATGAGCTTTTTAAATTCTGGAACTTGCGATATTGCCTATTTACTTGTTCTGTTCCCTTTTGAAAAAGTTTAATAGCAAGTGGTATAATACTATTGGTTTCCCCACTCAAAACATGATCTGTCGCAGATTTCGGAAACCAGTTTAAATAAAAATCTTCAAAAAATAAAAGTAGTTTTTAAAATTAAAAATTGTACTCAAAGGTTTCAAGGAATTAGTTGAATTTTGAGCTGAAAGGGCTAAAATATCCTAGAGAATACCACAGGGCCACAAACATTCAAAAGTGCCACAAATGGCCCAATAGTGCCACATTTTGCATCACTGATGTACAGTTGTTTTATACTTTAAAATTTAGAGGCAAATTGCTTTTCCTTGGCTACGAATGACTTCTTTTAAACGATTTGGCATACATTTGTGCAAGATTTGAATATATTCCGGACCGATTTTTCGTCACTTCTCTAACATGACTTTTTTTTGTAATGTGACGTTTTCTTCTTTTTTTTTAAATGTGCTCTCTGCCCCTCTCGCTGGAACAAAAATGTTTTCTTTATAGGTGTAGCTATTGATAAACATTCTAGAACAACAAAGAAAATTATACATACATACATATGTATGTATGTATTGAAAGTAAAAATCATAATTTGCAAAATTAAAAATCATCATTCGAGAACAAAAATCTTAAAATCATATTTTGGTCCAAAAATCATCAAAAATATGATAAAATCATCATTCTGGCAGCACTGAAGACAGGTCGTGAAGGAAGAGATAGAGTAAATCTTCATTCTTTTACAACTCTGCTTTTCGGCAGAGTGAGTCTTGTGTAGAGAGCAGCAGAGAAGGAGTATTGCTTCAAGACCAGTGCAGTCAAGTATTATGAGATGTTTGTATATGTATAACAGTTACGTGGTAACCAGATGTGAATCATTAAAGTAATATAAGCTGTGTGTGTGTGTGTATTTATGATTTTATTAGATAAGTGTAATTAGTAAATAAAGTGCCATTCTTATGCAAATCTTCGAATCCACAGAAAAAGCGTTTTTAAAGGGTAAAAGCGTAACAATATATTAGAGAGCAAGGTATTCTAAATATACTATTAAAATTGTTGAGCTATGTTGTTAAATGAAATTCAAGAGCTCCTGTCGTTGCAATTCCTGAGTCCTTTCAAACTGTTAAGGGGGGTTTTTTTTTGTGAAATAAATTTTGATTTATTATGTCAATTTTATTAGGTTTTTTTTAGTGATGCACTTAATAAACACATATGATATATACAAAAAAGTTTGTATGAATCCCATATTTCATAAAATGCAAAGAAAATAATCTATACAACCTCAAAATAAACATGCGAGTACAAAAGCTTACACACACAAATGTTTGCAAAGTATGTTTTTAAGGATGTGTGTTTTAGTGTTGTTACTCGTAATTCTATTACACAAACAGCTCTTAAAGCACAATCTCGACACTCTACTGTACCATAAGTCACTTATGACTTTTAAGTGTAGCCGTTTACCAAATGTGGTGTCTGTCTGTCTATTTAGTCGTTGTTATGCTCTTTCCTATTAACAAATCCTTAAAAACGTGTTCAATTGCCATATTTTGTTAAGTTAATGTTTAACTTTCCTTCCTAGGTTTTATACCTTGTATTCAGGTAGTGCGGGCATAATACGAGCATTTGGTATGTAAATGTGTCTGTGTGTGTGTGTGTGTGTGTATTTAAGAGTGTCCCAGCTAGCATTTGGGTGATCATTTTTGGCAGAAATATCTTATATGATTCTCTACAGATCGCTTTTGATGATTAAAAAGTGATTTATCACTTGGGCGATTGAAAGAGGATTCACTTATGATTCATCTATATGATCAAATAATGATCTCTTGAAAATAGAGGAACCGCAAAAAGGTGATTTAAATGATTTAGTATGAAAATTGCTCAAAAATAATCAGCAAATCGTATCATAACTGATTCTTTGGTATGATTCATCTGTAGGGTACCATTTTCTCACAACGGGAGTGTCATTTATGATCGAAAAATGAGCTCATATACGGTTATTTTTCCCGTCAAGCTGATTCGGAAACGATTGGATTATGATACAAAATGCTACCTGGGGTTTAAGTTATTTTCTTTCTGATTCATTTATGTGTATGTCGGTATCTGTTGCTATTATTATGCCCTTAAGCTTAAAAATCAGTAGTGGGATGAGTTTAAATATAAAGTTATTTAAATTAAGCATTAAACGAATAATAAGTGCCCTCTATGTTACTGTTTGTTTGTTTGAGCACTAAAATGATCATCATTAATTTGTAAGAAATTTTAAAAAATCTATTAATACTCAGTTCAGAAAAGTAACTGCCAGTTTATAGAAGACATGTAAAAATTCTTGTCTTCTATAAACTGGCAGTAAATGTGTATAAAGCTTTGGAAATAATATTTGTTTTTACTTATTTCATAATATAAATTTGTTTTAGATTTTATGCTTGTATTTTTCCAATGACGCTGCACGCCAAATTCAAACCTTTTTCAAAATAACAAGATGCTAAATGCCCACTTTATCGAAAGAAAACTAACGGCCTGTCCCACGATGAAACCAGAATTCGTTCGATTGACAACTTGTATTGCAAACAACAATAACATTTGGAAATTTGTTGTTGTTTGCAAAACAAGTTGTCCAGCGAACGATTTCTGGTGATATCGTCTGCCAGTCTGTATGTACATGAAATTTTTCCTCGAAATTCCCAGAAAAGCTAAAGAGTCTTGGACTGATGTGCCAGAACTGGTCCTAAATAGCTTGGTGTTGAAAATCAGCAAAATCGAAAAAACGGCTCCAGGGCTGGAAAATTTAAACCTTTTTATATAACTAATTACATATAGCAATTTTTTTGCTTTATTAATTAAACCTGTTTTCTTATTTTAGAAGACCAAATTTTGGTATTGAAAATCAAAAATATCAAATAGATAACTCCAGGGTTGGAAAATGTAAACCTTTTTTGTATATAAAAGTTACTAACTTAAATATTTTTTTTCCTTAGTAGTCAAACACATTTAATATCTTAGAATATATTAGTATTAACAATCTATGAAATTAAAAGGATAGTTTCAGAGCTGGAAAGTTTAATTTAGTTTTATGGTATTTCTTTATTTATTTATTTCAGAAATACTTTACAAAATAAAATTGCAAAGTATTGTTACACAAGTATGGGCGGAGTAAGTAGACCATATGCCCAAGATATTATTAACAGTATTTAAAAAAAGTTTTTGTGACTGACTTTATACGACTTATGCCTTCACAGAAGAAGTAGCGATAGTGGTTGACAACGAAATTCTGCGAAAAAAACCGTAAGATTATACGGTTATCCGTGGCAGATCAACCAACCAGTGCAAGCGAGACGAAAAACTATCGAAGGCCAAACAACACACACACGCCTGACTGCACTCAAGAAATAATTACGATGACGCGAGAGTTTTTCTTCAGCCCAGAACTGCTTAACGACTGTGTTTTTTTTGGTATATAAAAGTAACTAACTAAAGGGCAGATTTTGTAAATACAAACGCTTTATACATACAAAATAATATATATATATATAACTTACATATTCCTTTTCATTTTCTTGAAACTGTTCCTTTCTGGTGCACAAAGTTTAAAAATTCAGCGGAAATAAAATGTTTACCCACGGCCATGTCACAGAGTTCAATTCCGTTCGGAATCGGAATTGAATAAACCTCAAAATGTCAAGCCCTATCCGGAGCATACCCCCGCCTTCCCTAGTCAGGACACATCTGAAAAATTCCCGTATTTTAGTTTTCTATTTTAGACACCATCTCCTACAAAAATGGAGTGGATTGAATTCCGATTCCGAACGGAATTGAACTCTGTGAAATGGCCGCTAATATCGTAATGTTTACCTATCAATGTGCAGCTCAGGTACATATACACAATTATCTCTCCCTCTCTCTCCCTCTGATATCCACACATGAAATCCAAACATAAACAAATAAAAAAAGAGATACAGCACAAACGTCGCACTATGAACCGTTTTCGTACATTATGCGGCCAAAACATGGAGAGCAATCTTTAAGTACATAAATGTGGCACACATATTAATTAATTATTTAAGATTACTGCAGATGATTTAAAACAAAAAAATTGTTTTTGTATCACTTTGAATACTTATATAAATTTTTTTTAAACTTGTATATTCATATCTATATACATACATACATATATGGATGTGTATTCAATTATATAGATGAAGATGAATCAATTTATTTTAAAAATGGAAAATATTAACCAGGTAAAGTTGTTCATAAAAATTCTCAATTTTGGTTAATATCGAAAATAAAATCTTTGAGTCGAATTCTTTAGTCGGAAAAAAACACAAGGCCGCTATAAATTGTAATACGGCAAAAAAAAATATTAACAGATTTTTATTTACAAAATAAATATGCATATACAAATATATTTTTTTATGAAAACATTTGTTATGCTGAACTTTTTACTTGCCTGGACTTTTATAGGGTGCTAACATGAAAATCTTGCTAAAGATTACATACAGTGAAACATTTTTATAGACACGACACCAACAACCAACTTGTAAATTGTATGTTTTAAAAATTTTTACACTAATATTTATGTTTATATTTCACTTTGGGTGTTTTGCAAAGGCAAAGTCAAACAAAGAAAAAAAAAAAAACAAATAGCAACTGGCGTAAAATGACTTATTTACTTAGGCATGCTTAAATTGAATTATAGTTAAGAAAAAACGAACGTTCAGCTGACCATTTAAAAAAAAGGATTACTTTAGTTAAGAATATTGTGGTGGAGAGGCGGCCTTGCTCTTGTGAGTTTTATACTGTAATATACAATTGAGTTTTATATACATAACTATTGTTGTTCATTTCATAAGCATGAGTTAAATAATTTCTTTTCGTTGTTCCAATTGACCATTTGCATATTTCATCGTGTACAAAATTTACTATTTCTATGTTTGGTTAGTGTAAGGTTGAAATTTATTAAAATTTTTTGTCAGTCCTTATGATTTTTAAACTTCTTGACGAAAGGCAGTTTGTGACTCAGCAGCAAAAGTTGCTAAAGCCTTCATGCTGATTAACAGTTTTTTGCTGAAAAATTTTTTAGTATATTTAAGTTGAAAATAAAAAAAATCATTAAATTGGTAAATTAACCGTACCAAGTGTTAATTTTTTGATGTGTAAACATCTATACGCTAGACTGTGACTGTATTAGTCACAAATTTCGAGTAAGATGCTATAAAATCTGTGTGAGCGAATTTTAAAGCATACCTTCAGGAGCAATTATTACTTAATTTTAATAGAAATTGCTTGGGAAGTGTAATAGTGTTGCCAGTGGGGATAATTTGGTTAAAAAGTTGAAAAATATAAAATAAATAAAATATACATATATAAACTTTTATATTTAAAGGAACGTTTTAAATGTCAAATATTTGTTTAAAAGATATATAGCAGTCTTTATAAAGAATTTATAATATTATATTATAACATATTTTCATTACGTACTGTTGCCTTACACTAAAGCTGGTGCACGACAATTGGGTAACAATCTCCATCTCATGCCAATTATTATGGATGGAGATTTTAATACAAATTTTGCAAACCCACAGTTTTAAGCTTTATCAAGATTTTTATTTGACGTTTTCCACTTGCATATGAGCCACAACTAATAATTCCACTAGTATACATGCAGTTTTCCATACAGTAGAGTCAAAAATTTATATATCTTATTTTAGTTACCATAACCCAATATTAAAACAAAAATTGTATTACTAGATGTTTACACATCTCCCCTGTGATCGGACTCACATTGCTTTTTTTATTATCATTTCGTGCATTTAAGTAAGTAGTTAAATCGTTTGAATTTATTTCCATTTATAATTTACAATTCGGTTTCGCCTGCTACTAAACTTAATGCGGGTATTTAACTTAGGCTTTCAGCTCATAATGTAATATATATAACCGAAATAGAGTTTTAAGAAGCAATGTTTTAGTGAATAAATAAAATAATAGTTTGGAATAATTATTGTGTTAATAAAATGTTAAACTTAACTGTAATCAATTCAAAAGAAAAAGAAGCATCAATTGTTAACTTGGCAGCACTCGGTCAAAAATACTTGTCTGGCAACCGCCTCTTCTTGCCAAAGCAAGTTAAAATCTGGCTTTAACGTTAAAACCATAAACAGCTGATTTTGCATTCACACTGCAAGTTTGTTAAATTAAGGTTTTAACTTACAGACTGTATAATAACTTTGCTCAAAATAAAATAAATCTCCTGCAGAAATGCGTGTGTTTGTTGCTGTATTTTTGTCTGCTTTTTATAACACTTATTTGACAAACTGTACAACAACTGTTTGTTGGTATGAAAAACTAATGCCCTAATTCAGTAAGAAGATTTAGGACGTATTTGTTTGAAAATGCTTCTGAGTTCTTGTCTTTGAAGTCTCTAAATTATTTTCTTCAAAAATGGTTGTTGTCTTTGACAATGAAAAGTATAAATATTATTGCCATGTTTTTAAAACATAAAAATTCAATTAAATTATTATACAATAGTTTGAAAAATATTATTATTATTATTATTATTATTATTATTATTATTTTCACTTTCTAGAGGTCAATGAAAACATTTTTGTTGTTTTCCTCCCAAAAAACTTTTATTTTTCCATAATTTTTTAATTATTGTTGCTGCTGCATCCATTTTTAAGTTGAAAATCTTTTAAGCGACTTCTATTGTTATTCACTGGGATAAACATTATCAGCTGCTGCCGGTCATTTTAACTTGGCAGCACTGAATTTACCACAGTGAAAATAGGGTTGCATTTCATAAAACCAAATTAAAACCAATTCAGAAATGGTTTTAAGTGGGATTTAACAGAAACAATTTGTATGGTAAAACTAGGTTTAAACAGTTGGTTTTAACGTTTAAACCAACTTTCATTAACACCAAGTCAGTGTGAAAGCACTATTAATATTTCATATTTATTTTCTTTTATATATTTATAAACAAATATATACATATATAGTACATATACATATATATGATAAAATTTTTAGTACAAATTTAAAATCATTTAAAGTTTCACTGAACATTCGACATAAGAAACAAGTAAGAGTGCTATATTCGGCTGTGCCGAATCTTATATACCCTTTACCAACGTACGTACATATATATAGTATACAGACACATACATACATATTTGTTTTGTGAAAAAATTTATCATTTTTTTAAAGTTTTCATCTTTGGAGCTGTAATTTTCTTTCAGAAGCATAAAATATATTCAATTTATAAAGAAAAAGAAAAAAATTGTTAGACCTATTTAATTTTACATAACACAAAAAGTGTGAGTTTTCCAACCCTGGAGTCATAATTTTGGATTTTTTTGATTATTGATACCAATCTAGTTCTTTAAAAAATACATAAAATATGTTAAGTGAAAAAAGCAAAAACGAAATAAGGAAAAACTTAAGGTCAGATTTTGTAAATTCAAACGATTTTTTCGTTTTGAAATTTGTATGGAAAAAATATTTTTTGAAAAGAATTTTCGTTATTTTTCATACAAATTTGAAACGTTTAGAAACAAAATTTTTTACAAAATCTGCTTATTAGTTTCATTTAATTCCTTTAATATTAAAAACTTCAGTAAAGTGCGACTTTGAATCGCGCACGGCTTTTTTGAAGTTTTTTCTTCAGTTTAAACGATTTTTTCAGTTTTGTCGCTTTTTTCTCGTTTTGGCGATTTTTTTCTGTTTTTGGAGGTTTTTTTTATTTTGGTGATTTTTTTCTGTTATTGGGATTTTCTTCATTTTGTAGATTTTTCTCATTTTGACGATTTTTTTTTAATTTTTGCGACTTTTTTCTGTTTTTGGGTTTTTTCTATTTAGGAGTTTTTTTCTTTTTTTTCATTTTGGCGAATTTTTTCTGTTTTTTGGTTTTTTTTTCGTTTTGGCGATTTTTTTCATTTTGGCGATTTTTTTTCATTTTGGCGATTTTCTTTCATTTTGGCGATTTTTTTTATTTAAGCAATTTTTCCGGTTTTTCGCGATTTATTTTAGTCCTAGAAATTTTTTTTAATATGGCGATTTTTTTCTGTTTTTGGGTTTTTTTTCATTATGGCGTTTTTTCCTGCTTTGGGGTTTTTTTATTTAGGCGATTTTTTTCTCTTTTTTGGGGTTTTTTCATCTTGGCGATTTTTTTTTCATTTTGTCGTTTTTTTCCTGTTTTGGGTTTTTTTTCATTTTGGCGATTTTTTCATGTTTTTTTGGGGTATTTTTCGTTTTGGCGATTTTTTTGTTTTTCGCGATTTTTTTCCGTTTGGCGATTTTATAATTCCTTGATTTTTTAGTTTTACCGTTTTTGAAAATTTCAAGAGTTTTGCTTTTACGGTTTCCAAGATACAGCAAGTTGTCAAAATTGCATAGTCAAAATTGCATTAACTGATGGAACACCCTTTAATTAAAATTTTTTAAAATTTTAGTGTTAATTTTTGAAGTCTGTATAAAAATACACTAACCTTACAAATTTCAAGTGTATATACATATAATTGTATGTATATTACATGGGATTTTAGAATTTTTCGTTGCTCGTTTTGGAACACCCTTTAATTTCCAATTCTCATGTATTTGTTGTTGTAGCGGCCAAAAGTCTACACACTGTGTCCAAATTTCAGGTCTGTAGCTCTTACGGTTCTCGAGAAAATACTAATATAGTTTTAGACATAGTTAATTTTACATAACACAAAAAGTTAAAGTTTTCCAACCCTGGAAACGTCTTTTTAATTTTTTTTATATTTTTTTTTATTTAAAATACCAATTTTAGTCGTACTGAAGTGTAAAATAAATTTATTTATTAAAAAAAAATAAAAATTTGTTTTCGGTAGTTACTTTTATATGGCAAAATATAGTTTACGTTTTCCAGCTCTGCAATCGTCTGCTCGATTTTGCTGAATTTCAATACCAATCTAAGTTGGACCATTTCTGATACATCAGTCCAAGAACGAAGTCTCTAGCTTTTCTGGGAGCTTTGGAAAACCGATTTCACGTACACCGGACGGACGGACGGACAGACGGACATCGCTTATTCGTCATCGCTATTCATAAGGGCCCAGAATATATATATTTTTTTGGTCGCAAATTAAAATTATGGAAATTACACACGGAATGACAAACCTATATATACCCTTTTCCATTTTTGGTAAAGGGTATAAAAAAGGCTAACACAATTTATATTTGCTTCTTAACGCATTAACATACCCGCACTAGTAATTTATTAAATTATAGATTAAAATATGTTAATTAAATTTTGAATGTACAACTGAACCGTTTATTTTGAAAGTATTGTAACTTGTTTAATTAGAAATATCTAGTCAGCCGTTTTGATTAAAAAATTTTGAACTAAGCGAGCCCACCTGATTATTCTTATACATATTGCGGACCTGATACTAAGAGCAAGTTCACACCAGGTGAACACGAGAGTCCAGGTCATAGCTTTCGCCGTTTATGGTTTTATTTTTCAGTAAATTGGGCATCCTAAGAAGGCCTCTTTCAAGGTAAATATAACTTGTGCCATAAAATTCTTAGCACCCAGCAATTATATGAAACATCATAGCAACGGCTCCATTCTAAAACATGCCAAGTCGAAAAATAAAATAGTTTTGAGATTGAATTGTCAATAACAACGATTTCAAGTATTTATATTTTTAACCTCCGACCAAAAAAAGGGGTGTTATAAGTTTGTAGTGTGTGTCTGTGGATCTGTGCATCTGTGTGTCTGTACGAGTCCACGTACAGACCAAACAGCTGGCCCGATTTTGATTTAGTTTTTTTTAGTTCGAAAGGTGACTTGATCGAAAAGGTTCTTAGCTATGTTCTAAGAAAAACGGTCCAGCAGTTTAAAATATATCACATCTTTTCTAGATATATTCGGGGGTTTTTAAAATTTTTTAATTTTTGTAATTTTTATTTTAAAATTATTTCTAAAACATTTTGACTGAAGAGATTGATTTCAAGTCATTAATAAACTTAAAAACTTAACATATAGTTTTCATTTATTTGGGTGCCTCACTTTAAATTTTTTCAATTTAGTTTTTTCAATTCCTTTCAATTTGCAATACACTCACACCTTTTTTACTTTTAAAATTGACAACTAGATTGCTTTCAATTTCATCTATCCATTTATCTGGAAATTTTATGTTCAATTTGAACAGCTGATCACACCAGTACATTGAGTGAAGTTACCATTTTGAGTTGTTTCTTCTTCGGAGGCATTTATAAAATAAAATAGATTATGAATATGTGTCACTGCTACCAAATTTCCAGGAATTTTATTTGGCACGCAGTATGTGAGATGAATTTGAAAGCAATTTATTGAACGTGTGGCATATATTTTGGACCTATTTTTCTTTGATGAAAATCGCTTACACTATGCAACAAATTGAGACTTTTGGAAAAACACACGGTCCTAACGGTATAGGTTCGATAGTAATGCTAAAGGGTAGTAAGACCCTATACCCAGTTTGGCGATTTTGGTGACCAAATTTTTTTTTCATGGCCCTCCAAGGATTTCGAAAATCAGTGCACCCTCAAAAAATGGTGTCATAAATTTTTGGCGAACAGATAATTCAGACCAAAGAATATAAATATATATGATTTATATTCTTTTTTCAGACTTATGCCCTAATTCTGTTCGACGATTGTATCGTCTTGTCTATGGACGAAAAAAAGCAGCAGTTATGATTCTTCAAAACAATTATTATTTATTGTCTATGCTAGAAGGTTCGTGTATTTGCTTTATGATTTTGTTCCCAACATTATATCAAACACATATTTTTTCATATATTTTTCAAACTATTGCATAATACTTTATAGTGCATTTACACTGCAGGTTTATTTTCAAAAATTCCCCATAAATTGACTGAATTACTTAACATTTTATTAGAAGACTTTTTGTTAAAAAAAAAACTACCTGTATGATGTATTTCGCATTCTATTTATGCGCTTTCTGTGTATTTAAGCTTCCAGGATGTATAATATAATATAATTTAATAGACGTCTATAAACAAAGAGTACAGGATTTGTGTAACAGTGGCCGCCAAACTTTTTTCCTTCAGAATATTATTTTCCACATTTTGAGACAAAATTCGCTAAAAAGAAAATTTATTTAAACAATGTAACAATTTTCATTAATACAATGAACTATGAAGAAGACATGAAGAGCAGAGATTGAAACATTTCATATAAACAATATAATTGCTCATTGTATTAATAAAGGGTTTCATTAATATAATAAATAACATTTAATGAAACCGTTTCATTCTCTGAATGAATGATTTTCCTTTCAGTGTAGTCAAATGTTCCTTCTGCTTAGAAAATAATGTAAAGTGTGAAATAGAAATTAAAATTTTTATTTGTTACCATATAGGGTAAGTCATTTAAAATTTTAAATTTGAATCATCTTTAAAAAAGTACTGATTATTTTAAAAAATTTCTAGTTTTATTGAAAAGGTTGAACTTTGTCATTTAAGAATGGCACACAATATTATGCATATGACCACCACGAGTGGCTCGGCAGTATCCCATCCGATCAACCCAATTTTTTTTGTAGAAAAAGTGCAAGAAATTGTCAGTTTCTGAGAACAATGACTAGTTGATGTTGATGGATACTCTTGCTTATTCTTAGCTGCAGCAGCAGCAGCGTTTTCTAGTGAACACACTGGACAAGAACGCACATAAAAGGCTTCGTCCAATGGCGATCCACTTTCATGAACTCGCTTCATAAATTGACACAGAAACTGAACTGAAGGCCGATCTCTCGGAAATTGTCCACTTAAATTTCTTGTCGTTAAAGACTCACTACTTTGGTAGAAAGTTGTTAATATTTCCAATTTTTATTTTTGCAAATGTCAAACATAAAGCTGTTATAGTGCATTTACACTGTCTCGAAATCTAGTACTTTCAGGATTTTGAGCCAAATCAAGCTGCTTTTTTTTCCATATTTCCCATACAAAATTAAATCTACTTTTTCAGTAGATTTGTAGAAAATCTAATAAAAATCTAATGTTTTTATTTATTCTTTACTACCCTGTACAACAAAAGGTGAGTGAATTAGCTACGGTCTGCTTAAAAAAGTGTGTAAATTGGCTACAATGCAGTTGTTTGGTTGTAGTTTTGGAAACAAATCAGTTGATGGGTTTTGTTTTGGATAAAAAATATCTTGATAAATGTCAAAAAAGCTGGTGTAAACGGTATAGATTTTCACAAAGATTTTAATAAAAAAATGCCAGATTTTGTGCTGATGTAAATGCCCTATTAATTTAATTTTTATGCTTTAAAAACATGGCAATAATATTTTTAATTTTTTTCATTATCAAAGACAACCACCATTTGTAAAGAAAATAATTTTGAGAATTCAAAAACAAGAACTCAAAAGTAGTTTCAAACAAAAACGTTCTAAATCTTCTTACTGAATTAGGGCTTTAGTGATAGCGCTTAGCTATATGTATATGGCAGTATTTTAGCTAAGAGTCTATCAAGCAAATCTTGCTAACTTCTTTTGCTAAAAAAAAATATTTCCTCGTGCAATTTTTTGTGCAAAAATTAAGGAACAATTTTTTGTTTCAGTTTTTTCAGAACAAGTTAAAGGACTCCTTACAACCATTAAAGTAGGCCTGTTAATTTTGAACAGAGGGAAAATTACGGCACTCACTCGTTAGCGCGTAAAATGTGATGAAAGTCCTTATACATGTATAATGTACAATAGTTTGAGTGGCTATTGAGCACATACAATTTTTGTCGCTGCAAAGTTTCACCTCTTCGATGCATTTTCGAGAATAGCCTTCAAAGTTTGAGGTAAGCGACTTATGACACTTTAAAAAATCACCGTCATAGTTATGGAATTGAAAAATATACATAATTTATTTTTATCTCGTTGTCCTAATTTATTAGTGCATAAATTATCAAGCACTAATATGCGTAGTGCAAGATCTATTCAATGTTACTGAAATTTTGTTTTATTATATTTTATAATTATGCAACAACAAATTGTTCATTACATTTTACATAATCACTTTTATTGAATTATTGCTAATTTGTAAAAATTATGTTAGCAGAATAAAAAGTTTATATTTCTATTTATTATTTTTTGCAATTTTGATTTATAAATTAGTTTTTTATCTGGCAGCAAATAAACCAAATAAATAATTTTGTAAATAAAAGACGCTTAGTTTGCAACAAGGCGTGTATTATTTGAATTAATTTTAACACATTATTAATTTTGAAATTAAAGGTTTTGATTGCTCATTACATATGCTAATTAAATGTAGATTTTTGTGCATAAGGAAAAATGTTGCTGTGTTTTTTGTCTATTTGTTTGATTTAATTAAATGTTTTCTTTTGCTGCCATTCAAGTTAATGAAATTTGAATTTTAATATATTTTATTACAACAAGTTTCATTTAAGATTAAATTAGCTTAATTATCAGCAAATAAATTTAATTAATTGTAATCAAAAGCAAGCTTTTTTAGAGCAAAAAATTTATTTTTTTATATACATACATATATACATAAAAAAAAAATTTCACTAGATTAGAATAGCTGGAAATTATAATTGTTAAAAATAAGTTAATTAAAGAGAAATTGTAAATCGAATAAATTTTAATATAATAATTATACTTAATTATTATTTTGCCTTTTAAAGTTAAATATTTTATTGATTAAAAATTCTTTGGGAAAAATAATACAAAGAGCAAAATTATTTCTTGTTTCTCTGTAGAGTAAAAGTTAAGTTAGGTTAATTTAGGACGAAAAAAGTGCAACAAATATGGACCCAATCCATTGGTGAGTACAGTTATTGTTTGAAACTTAAGTTAATACAGTTAAACCTCGATTATCCGGCTCTCGTGGCACCGGCACCAGTACGAGTAATCGAACACACAGAAAAACGTCAACGTAAAATCTACTTAAACAAGGCTAATCTAATATTTTTCGGCAATGATTTTGCTTTGTATGTGTTTCATGTTAATCTAACATGATTTATAGTAATTGTCAAAGAAAATTTTTCCTTTGGAAATAACTTTATTTCGTGTTGATTCAACATTTACGTATTGTTAAAATCAAAATCAAGAATCATGTTGATTCAAAGTTATTTCAAGTTGGAACAACATGAATTTAATTTGATGTAGTAATTGTATTTTATTAATTATTTAACTTACGTGTGGTTGACATAAACATCAGAAACGTGCTAACCCCTGCAGCCACAACAACTATAAATATTCTTAAGATACACATTAATATGTACCATCTTGAATTAAATTGTAATTTAACATTATTTCATTTATCATTTAACATACAATTTATTTGAAAAGTTTTAGTTAAAAAAAATACAAAATACTTTAACTTGACTCCAGGATTCGAACCTGCGATCCTCCGACTGCAAGACTAGTACACTGTCTACCAGCCAGCAGCAGTTTGTCGACTGTTTACAAACATAAAAAAACAACAACAATACAAAAACACCCTGCACAAACAACTAAGCACAAAAGTATATTGCAGCTATGAACAAAGCAAGTAGACACCAACACACTTATTTCTTGTAAATTTAATATGATTTGAAGGAGTTTGAATCAACCTTTTTGCATGTTGATTTTACATTGGTATTTTTTTTTCTGTGTGAAATACACGGTTAATAGAGATTATATTAAAATATACAGAAATTTATTTTTTGTATTTATTTTTATTTAAACATTCTATTTATGTAACTACAGATTCAAATATACCACATATTTTTATACAAAATATACAAAAAGTCATAGAGAATGCGAAATCAAATATGTATGCATCATCAAAAATATTAAAATTAAAAAGGGGAAGTACCGGATTTAGATTTACATAATAAAAAAACATATGAATGCTGCACAGATAATAGATGTAAAGCACGATTAATAGAGGCATAAATCTAAAGCACGGATTATAGAGGGAAAAAATAAAAAGAACCCGCAAGCCGGTTAATACATGTAGCCGATTATTAGAGGCCCGGTTAATCGAGGTTTAACTGTAACTTGTTTTTCTTTATATATTTGTCTAAGTTTTCCCAGTCTGCAGATGATATATGTTTGTAAAAGATTTGTTCCCTTTAAAAATTATACGCAAACATGAACGAAAACGGCCAAACAAAAATTAAAATATATAAAAAACAAGTAAGAGTGCTATATTCGGCTGTGCCGAATCTTATATACCCTTTACCAACGTACGTACATATATATAGTATACAGACACATACATACATATTTATTTTGTGAAAAAATTTATCATTTTTTTAAAGTTTCCATCTTTGGAGCTGTAATTTTCATTTTTCAAATTTTATACGCCAAACTTTTCTTTCAGAAGCATAAATATAATCAATTTATAAAGAAAAAGAAAAAATTTTTAGACCTATTTAATTTTACATAATACAAAAAGTGTAAGTTTTCCAACCCTGGAATCATAATTAAGGATTTTTCTAATTCCTTGTACCAATCTAGTTCTTTAAAAAATACATAAAATATGTTAAGTGAACGAAGCAAAAACGAAATAAGAAAAAACTTAGTTTCATTTAATTCCTTTAATATTAAAAAATTCAGTAAAATGCGACTTTGACTCGCGTACGAAGGGTTCCGTACATTCGGTTCTGAGCACTTTTTAATGTGGCTTTTTTGCTTTTTTGAAGTTTTTTTCAGTTTAAAAGATTTTTTCAGTTTTGTCGCTTTTTTCTCATTTTGGCGATTTTTTCTGTTTTTCTCGGTTTTTTTCATTTTGGCGATTTTTTCTGTTTTTGGGGCTTATTTTCATTTTGAAGATTTTTTTCATTTTGGCGATTCTTTTTCCATTTTGGCGATTTTTTCCTATTTTGGGGGTTTTTTCATTTTGGCGATTTTTTTTTCATTTTGGCGATTTTTTTCCTGTTTTTGGGTTTTTTTTTCATTTTGGCGATTTTTTTCTGTTTTTTGGGGTTTTTTTCGTTTTGGCGATTTTTTTCCATTCTGGCGATTTTTGTTCATCTTGGCGATTTTTTTCTGTTTTGGGGTTTTTTTATTTTGGAGATTTTTTTCTGTTTTTTAAGGTTTTTTTTCATTTTGGCGATTTTTTTTCATTTTGGCGATTTTTTTTCATTTTGGCGTTTTTTTTTCATTTTGGCGATTTTTTCCTGTTTTGGGCTTTTTTTCATTTTGGCGATTTTTTTCTGTTTTTCTCGGTTTTTTTCATTTTGGCGATTTTTTTTCATTTTGGCGATTTTTTTTTTTATTTTGGCGATTTTTTTCTGTTTTTGGGGCTTTTTTTAATTTTGGAGATTTTTTTCATTTTGTCGATTTTTTTCATTTTGGCGATTTTTTTCATTTTGGCGATTTTTGCCTGTTTTGGGGTTTTTTCATTTTGGTTATTTTTTTCTGTTTTTGGGGCTTTTTTTTCATTTTGGATTTTTTCTGTTTTTGTGGGGTTTTTTTCGTTTTGGCGATTTTGTTTAATTTTGGCGATTTTTTTCTGTTTTTGGGGGCTTATTTTCATTTTGGAGTTTTTTTTTCAATTTGGCGACTTTTTTTTCATTTTGGCGTTTTTTTTCATTTTGGCGATTTTTTTTCTGTTTTTGGCGCTTTTTTTCATTTTGGAGATTTTTTTTCATTTTGGCAATTTTTTCCTGTTTTGGGGTTTTTTTTCATTTTGCGATTTTTTTCTGTTTTTGGTGCTTTTTTTTCATTTTGGATTTTTTTCTGTTTTTGTGGGGTTTTTTTCGTTTTGGCGATTTTTTTTCATTTTGACGATTTTTTCCATTTTAGCAATTTTTCCGGTTATTCGCCATTTATTTTAGTCTTAGACATTTTTTTTTGTAATTTGGTGCTTTTTTTCGCTTTGGCGATTTTTTTTGTTTTTGGCGATTTTTTTCGGTTTAGCGATTTTATAATTTTTTGATTTTTTAGTTTTACCGTTTTTGAAAATTTCAAGAGTTTTGCTTTCACGGTTTCCAAGATACAGCAAGTTGTCAAAATTGCATAGTCAAAATTGCATTAACTGATGGAACACCCTTTAATTTAAATTTTTTGAAATTTTAGTGTTAATTTTTGTAGTCTGTATAAAAATACACTAACCTTACAAATTTCAAGTGTATATACATACATACATACAATTGTATGTATATTACATGGGATTTTTAAATTTTTCGTTGCTCGTTTTGGAACACCCTTTAATTTCCAATTCTCATATATTTGTTGTTGTAGCGGCGAAAGGTCTACACACTGTGTCCAAATTTCAGGTCTGTAGCTCTTACGGTTCTCGAGAAAATACTAATATAGTTTTAGACATAGTTAATTTTACATAACACAAAAAGTTAAAGTTTTCCAACTCTGGAAACGACTTTTTAATTTTTTTATATTTTTTTAATTTAAAATTCCAATTTTAGTCGTACTGAAGTGTAAAATATGTTCATTTATTAAAAAAAAATAAAAATTTGTTTTTGGTAGTTACTTTTATATGGCAAAATGAAGTTTAAGTTTTCCAGCTCTGCAATCGTCTGCCCGATTTTGCTGAATTTCAATACCAATCTATTTTGGAAAATTTCTGACACACCAGTCCAAGAGCGAAGTCTCTAGCTCTTCTGGGAGCTTCGGAAAACCGATTTCACGTACAGACAGACGGACAGACGGACAGACGGACAGACGGACAGACGGACAGACGGACATCGCTTATTCGTCTTCCCTATGCATAAGGATCCAGAATATATATATTTTATGGGTCGCTTATTGATATTATAGAAATTACAAACGGAATGACAAACCTATATATACCCTTTTACCATTTTTGTTGGTAAAGGGTATAAAAAACACTAAAATTTTTTCATGCAAAGCATGTTTGTAAGTGAATATAAACACATTTACTCATGTATGTACATATGGGCATTTCTCCGAGAAATTCCACTTTTTTGTCGTATTGTATTTTTGAACAACGTTACTCGATTTTTCTTAAAATTTTACCTAACGTAGAAGTGCTGACGGCTTACACAAATATATAAAGAAGTAAAAAAAATTTCTTTGAAAAAAACAAGCATATTTGCTTGGTGTCACACGCTACAAAAAGTTGACATTCCTGTGGAAATGCCCATATTTATCTAACAGACAATATTTTTGCAATATTTAAGACTCGTAAAAAGGGAAAGATAAAAGGAATTGATAGTAGAAGGAACTGGAAGACAAAGATATCAAAGCGTATTTTAATGTAGCTTATGATGACAACTCTTTTCCTTTATATACGTTTTTTTAAATTATTTTCTGTTATGCATTCAAACTCTTACCCATTTTGGTTCTTAGTGCATGTTGAGTTAGCTTATTTTACTTGTTTTGTATGTTAAATTGAACAAAAAAAAAAAAAGAAAACAAGAAGAAATAAAATACAGACACATTTGTTAAGTAAAAACGAATGAAAAAGAACCAGAAAGAAAAAAAAAAAACAGATACAATGGATATTGTAAAAGCCTGGAGGTTATTTGTACTTTAAATTCATATATGCATGTATGCATGTATGTGTACATACATATATTTGTGTACATATATACAAACATCAGCTTGTATGTCGAAATTAAGGTGGAAGTTATCTAGATGAAAACACTTAAAAAAAATCTCTATAAATTAAAGCTTTTAATTGTTTTATTTTTCCATTATATTTTCATGGTATAATATTTATTAATGGTTGGTTCCTGTACCACGTAAGTACAAAACGACTTATAGGAACTAAAAGGAATTTAATGATTTCCTTAAGAATTTTACGCGGGTTAACCCTTAGACTTTTAATTAAGATCGCCTATAAATTCTACCAAGAAATATTATTTAAATAAGCTCTTGGTACTACACCCAGACAATTTATTTTTTAATCTTATTAAAAACAAGTAAGAGTGCTATATTCGGCTGTGCCGAATCTTATATACCCTTTACCAACGTACGTACATACATATATATAGTATACAGACACATACATACATATTTGTTTCCATCTTGGGAGCTTTAATTTTCATTTTTCAAATTTCATACGCTAAACTTTTCTTTCAGAAGCATAAAATATATTCAATTTATAAAGAAAACGAAAAAAATTTTTAGACCTATTTAATTTTACATAACACAAAAAGTGTGAGTTTTCCAACCCTGGAGTCATAATTTTGGATTTTTCTGATTATTGATACCAATCTAGTTCTTTAAAAAATACATAAAATATGTTAAGTGAACAAAGCAAAAACGAAATAAGGAAAAACTTAGTTTCATTTAATTCCTTTAATATTAAAAAATTCAGAAAAGTGCGACTTTAAATCGCGCACGAAAGGCAGGCTATTTTGCTTTTTTGAAGATTTTTTCAGTTTAAACGATTTTTTCAGTGTTGTCGCTTTTTTCTCGTTTCGGCGATTTTTTTCTGTTTTTGTTTGGGCTTTTCTTCATTTTGGAGATTTTTTTTCAGTTTGGAGATTTTTTTTTCAGTTTGGCGATTTTTTTCAGTTTTTGGGTTTCTTTTATATAAGCGATTTTTTTTGGTTTATTTTTAATTTGGCGATTTTTTTCTGTTTTTTGGGGTTTTTTTCGTTTTGGCGATTTTTTTCATTTTGGCGATTTTTTTTTTCATTTTGGCGATTTTTTCTGTTTTTTAGGTTTTTTTTTCGTTTTGGCATTTTTTTTCATTATGGCGATTTTTTTCATTTTGGCGTTTTTTTTTCATTTTGGCGTTTTTTTTTCATTTTGGCGATTTTTTTTCATTTTATGCGATTTATTTTAGTCTTAGAAATTTTTTTAATTTGGTGCTTTTTTTCGTTTTGGCGATTTTTTTTGTTTTTGGTGATTTTTTTCAGTTTGGCGATTTTGTAATTTTTTGATTTTTTAGTTTTACCGTTTTTGAAAATTTCAAGAGTTTTGCTCTTATGGTTTCCAAGATACAGCAGTTGTCAAAATTGCATAGTCAAAAGTGCATTAACTGATGAAACACCCTTTAATTTAAATTTTTGGAAATTTTAGTGTTAATTTTTGTAGTCTGTATAAAAAGTGTATATACATATAATTGTATGTATATTACATGGGATTTTAACATTTTTCGTTGCTCGTTTTGGAACACCCTTTAATTTCCAATTCTCATGTATTTGTTGTTGTAGCGGCCAAAGGTCTACACACTGTGTCCAAATTTCAGGTCTGTAGCTCGTACGGTTCTCGAGAAAATACTAATATAGTTTTAGACATAGTTAATTTTACATAACACAAAAAGTTACAGTTTTCCAACCCTGGAAACGTTTTTTTAATTTTTTTAAATTTTTTTAATTTAAAATACCAGTTGTAATCGTACTGATGTGTAAAATAAGTTTATTTATTAAAAAAATAAAAATTTGTTTTCGGTAGTTACTTTTATATGGCAAAATGAAGTTTAAGTTTTCCAGCTCTGCAATCGTCTGTCCGATTTTGCTGAATTTCAATACCAATCTATTTTGGAAAATTTCTGACATACCAGTCCAAGAACGAAGTCTCTAGCTTTTCTGGGAGCTTCGGAAAACCGATTTCACGTACAGACAGACGGACAGACGGACAGACGGACAGACGGACAGACGGACAGACGGACAGACGGACAGACGGACAGACGGACAGACGGACAGACGGACAGACGGACATCGCTTATTCGTCTTCCCTATGCATAAGGATCCAGAATATATATATTTTATGTGTCGCTTATTGATATTATAGAAATTACAAACGGAATGACAAACCTATATATACCCTTTTACCATTTTTGTTGGTAAAGGGTATAATAAATAATTTACCGTTTTTCTGCATTTTATATTTGCACTGAAATAATTCAGCACACACCACAGTTATTTGCTCCCTAAGGTATGCTTTAAATTTAAGAACTTTTAACAGTCATATATGCAGCGTTGCCAGTTTCTGTTTTAAAAATACTTTGTACTATTTTTACACTAAAATTTTTTTTTTTATAATTTGGCACTATTTTTGACCTTGAAGGCATTTATATTTCTATGCTTAAAAGCAATAACAGCATACGTCGATTTAAGACAAAATCGAGTATGCTACAAAATTCGACAGGCGAAACTTCATAACTGCGGCAAATTCCCATGTCTCTAGCAAAGTTTACTATAAAGATATAAACAGAACAATATTGACGTAAGTATTAATAAAAGTCCAATCAAATTTGTAATAAGGCCCAAATTATACTAAACATATTAGAAGATTTGCTAAAAAAAAGGGCCCACACTCTACAACAGCATGCATGCGCAATCAAGTGTTTGTGCCAGTGGTTTGGACGTGTATGGGCTGTGATTGTGCAGTTTTTTGTAGCGATGTCAGATACATAGTTTGATATTTTGCTGATGCTAACAGCTTGCTGGTGTAGTATATGGTGAAAGAATTTCAACGTCATTTCGAAGTAGAGAGCTATACAACTTTATCAATCATTATATTTATTTATTATTATTTAATTTTTATCATTGAAAGCTTCCATTGGCCGTGCTCTAGAACAATATGAGGTATTGAGACCATATTTAAGAGTGGAAGTTTTGAAAGATTAGTATGCATTGAATTAAAAATCTAATCAAATAATAAAAATCCAACATTATTTGGAGTTCTCTTCATATTCTCTTGGGCTTTTAACTAATTTCAGTTTAATTCTTTAAAACGTCTCCCTATTTTTGTACAAATTAAAAGCTGAAGTAATCAAAGTTATGAAAATTTTTTTTGGGTTGACAATAAGCAACTTTTTATACGGCAGAATGAAATTTATATTGGTTTATAATTAGTGTTTTTTTTGGAGAATTGTACAATTAAAAATTAACATTAACAAATTTTGTTAACGCAAACTTATTCAGTTAAATATTTTTTTTATTAAAAATGCATTGAAATTTATTATTGAGGGGTTTAGCTGGATCCTGTTGCTCATCCAGATTATCATTATTGAATCTTTATCCAAAAAGTTCTTAAAACAACTAGAGTTATTATGTTAAACTTTCATTTAAACAAAGGAGAAGCTCAACAAATAACAAACTTGAAACGAGAACTCAATAATCAACATATTTTTTATTTCTTACTTTATCCACTGGGTGACTTTTTTCTCCTCGAGCTGGTTTAGCTGCACAAAATACTGTTTCAAACTGTTCCCAGGTATAACAAAATGTAATGTATAACGATTTAGAAACCTTTATATTGAAATAATTACCCAAATTAATAAAATATTAAACTTTCATGATGACCTTTATAACTTAATCGATGTAGTAGATTTAATGGCTGCACAATCATTATAATCAAAACCGTAGGAAATATTAAGCCTAACATGATTAAGAGAAATTGGAAAAAATAGTTTCGTGTTAATATGTTACACTACTGCATATCGGACAAATCTATAATGAATACTAATATGACTGGATTTGGCCAGTTAGTGCACTCTGGCACTCGATCACCGTCATTTGCCTTGTAGTTTACGCTGAACTAGTTAGTTTCAGCAAACAGCTTAAACAACCCTCGCATCTGGATGTAAGATTCATTACAAGTTTAATTTATTTTTTTTAGTTTATTTTTTATGTTTCTTCAAAAAGTAAGAAAAAATAAAAAATTAAGTAAACCCATTAAACGGCACTTAAAATTAGCAAAATATCTGTCAAGCTTTTTAAAATTTATAGTTTTACACTTAACAAATTTTATCTGCTAGTAATACCATTTGCTGTTTTATTTTGTGCTTAATATCCCCACTTTGAAGAAGGAAAAAAAAAAAATATAAAAGAACAAGGAAAAATTACTGCTTAAAATCCATTAAAAAATACTTTCAAAAGTATTAACACAAACTCACAAATCTGCACAAACATACAAGCATATGTATGAGCACAAGTATGTATTGTATTGTGTGAGTTCCTAAGTACACATGTGCTAAAAGACATACTTATGTACATACACATTTACATATACATATTTTTAATGTTCCTTAAACAAATACTCAAGCAAACAAGTATGTGTTTAATTTTTTTTATGTTTTGTTAAAAATAAGTTATGCCTTCCCACTGTTGTGTGGAAAGACCAAAGCAATATAAAAAAAGCGGAGCCCTTGATGATACCCATTCAGCCTTTCAAGCATCCAACCAAATAACCAACCAACCCACCAACCAACATATGTACGCTTTTGGCTTTGTACTTAAGACAAATCATTACATTTGTTATGTTTTCAGCTTTTAAATACCGTAATTGTTTTTATCTTTTTCTTTTTATTTGGCGATGTGAAATATATTTATTTTTATTTGCCCTGTTTTTGATTTTTTTTATATAACTTGTAAACATTCTTGGGTTGCAGCGTATATTGTTTTGGTATTGGGTAGGGGATTATGTCATTTCTCAATGTAAGTTAGGAAAGTTAGGTAATAAACTCTTATAGTTTTTATGGGTTATGGTTATAAATATTTAAAAGCCTTTTATTATAGCTATGCTATTTATGTCACGACACAGGAGCTAGGGCGTGCTTTGAGTAACAAAAATAATCACCAATATTACAATTATAAACTTATTTTTGTTTTGATTTCTTTGTACTTAAAACCAGAGTAAGCAAATAAACGAAACAAATTGGTTGATATTGTTTAGTTTCATTCTTTGAAGTGAGTGAAACAAAAACAAAACAAAAACAATGACAAGGATTGCTCAATTTGTTTTTGCACATGAGCACAAACCAGAGAAGAGAGCCAATTGGTTGTAAGCCAATAGCTATGCTATTTATGTCACGACACAGGAGCTAGGGCATGCTTTTCGTAACAAAAATAATCAACAATATTACAGTTATAAATTTATTTTTGTTTTGATTTCTTTGTACTTTTAAGTGAGTGAAACAAAAAATAATCAATGAGAAGGATTGCTCAATTTGTTTTTGTATGGTTTTTGTACACCGCTAGAAAAGAAAATAATGCGAAATAAATGGAAACGTTTTGAAATTTAACATAATCATATAATAGACTTGTATCGTACTATTCCAGTAGCTCGTTTTTGATACAAACCCATAAACAAACCCACTTAAATTACATGTTTTTGATCATTGGCTGGTTTATGTCAAAAACGCGTTACTGAAAGAGTTCGATACAAGTCTGTCACATAATATAATTTTATTGCATTATTGTTTAACACGTTAAGGGCCATTATTACAACTTGCCGTTAGTTAAATGTAGGATTTTGTCTGCCCGATAAATAGCTTTGCATTATTATAACTTGCATTGTTAATTGTCATTGTTATTACTAATAATAATATTTAATGGTTATTAAAATAAAAAAATTAAGGTTTTATAATGCAAAGCTATTTATCGGTCCAACAATATCCTGCCTTTAACTGACGGCAAGTTGTAATAAATTGTTTTATATAGCATAGCGTAGCTATAACCAGGCGTGCTAAGAAAATTCTCTTATTATTTTTTATATCATTGCTATCTTTGCATTGCAAAAAAACTCAGACATATAAAAATTAGTTCTAGAATGCAAAGAAAGTATTTTATGGCAATGTGAAATAAAAATGGCTGTTTATGTAAATAATTGAAGAAATGGCTAAATTACCAAAAATGGCATATGACACGAAAAATTTTCCCCAATTATTATCAATGTGGAACATATATGGAAGACAAAAGTAAAGGCTTAAAAATAATTAACACTTTATATGACTAAATTTTTATTATGTTACTTTTCATCAAAGCATTAAAACTTTTTTAAGCGACTTTCAAAAAAGGAGAAGGTTATCAATTCATCTGTATATTTTGTTTGACATTGTTACTTCATAACTCTTTACATTTTAGAACGATTGTAAAAACGCTTTTTTTTTGTCTGAGAGGTTATAGCTTCCAATTGGGCGAAGACACTCCCACAATTTTTCATTTGATTTTATAGTAACAATTCTACTTATTTGATTGCTGCGAAGCTTAGTAAACATCTTTGGTTCTTGTAATTACTAAATTTTAAGATTAAAGAAGTGGGCGTAGCTACGCCCATTAAAGTTTATTATTATATTTCATGTGGCTGTGCTTAACAAATTCTTACGAAACTTACCACACACCTTGAGCTCCAAAATAGACACAATCTTCCATTTAAAAAAATGGGTGGAGTCACACCCATTAAAAACTTATATTTTATTTTAAATGATTCTACTTTAACGATTCGATTCTTACAAAACTTAACACACAATCTTTCATTTAAAAAATGAACGGACGTACGCCCATTAAAGTTTAATTTATATTTTATGTACTTCTTCTTAGCCAACATTTTTTTTTGTGTTTGAAAGAGTTTACTTCTAGTTTGGTTCCATATATTTTTTTTTTCGAAAATGCTGTATCACATCTTTATTTTGAATTTGGTTTTTGGCAGAATTATTTATAATTAGCCATCAAGATTTTTTTTTATATAAAATTTTATAAATTTTTTTTAGGTGCAGTTTCTACAAGTCAGGCAGACGACTCATCTAGAAGATTTGTATGAAAATTACTCAAACAAATGAATGCTTTGCATATAAATTTTATATTCAAGTCGACTGTCTGGGTTGTAGAAACAGGATGTTAAATAAATTTTAAACTGTTCAAACGACTCCAAGCTCAAAAGTAAAATTGCTTGTAACAAAATTTTTTAAAGTAAATTTTAAATTTTTAAGCTGAAGCGATCTTAAGTTCAAAAAAATTACATCTTCTGTTACAAATTTAACTAAAGTAGATTAATTCATTTGAGAGATAACGTGATCCGAAAAAATTTCGAAAAGTTATATTAATATCTATAAATAAATCAAATCGATTTTCAAGGTTCATTTAACACTAAAAATCTTAAAAAAATATGTGAATTGGTTGACCTTGCATACCATCCCTGCTATTTCCCGATGAGGTGCAGATTTTGATTAAAATTGCAATAAACGGTAGACTTTTACATCTTTAAAAAACTGTGCACATATAAAATCAAAGACTTTTGAAAAAAGGAATTTTTTTTATAAATTTCTTGTCAACCTTATTTCTCAAAAGAATCACTAGATTTTCAATTTAGTGCATTCAATATGCACTAAAAACTTGAAAATATGCACAAAAAACTCAAAAAATATGCTCTTAAAATAAAATAAATTGGTTTATTTTAAATGAAAATATATTTTTAATTAAAAAATTCAACAACATTTGCATATAAAATAAGCAAAAAAGCAAACAATAAAAAATTAACAAAGAATAACTGCCGTATTGAAACAAAATTGCCACACATATTTTGACTAAAGCAAATAATAAAAATTATTATTATTTTTTTGATAATCTCGTAAAAATTTAACTTCAAGTTCAAAAGAGATCACGATATCAGAATTAAGACTTTGGAACTATATTTTCGATAAATAAGACAAGATTTGTATGTATAATTTTTATTGCAATAAACAACAATCTAGGTCAATATAGATTTTCAAATAATATCGTTGCATGCCACATCTAAATAAACTTTTATATATTGACAATGTTCCTTCAACGTCTACTCGGGGTAGAGTCCGTCACAAATAGAAAAACCCAATTTTTTATTGAAACTAACGTCCTTATTAACTTCGAAAATTTATACACTGCATAGAACATTAAAAATGAGACTTAGATGGCAAAAAATAAAAATAAAAATTTTGTGCAACACTTAAGCTTGTAAGCAAATTAAAATAAAAATTTTTATTTATTTTATTTTACTTATTTATTTTCAAAATATGCCCTAAACGCGAATATTATGCTCTAAAAATTAGAAAATATGCTTAAAAATATGCGTGTTGGAGTGATAAATGCAAAAACATGCTTTAAAGGGTAAAATATGCAAAAATATGCTTTAAAGGGCAAAATATGCAAAAATATGCACTAACAAATCGATGCCAAAATTAATAAAAAGTTCTGAAACGGATCAATATCTTGTCCCCGCATGAATACGTCGCACAAGAAAAAACATGCAATTACATATTTCCGGTTTCCCTGTTAATGACTATTGAAAAAGATAGAAAGACATGTTTAGGTAGATTTATTTTGAGAAATATTTTAAAATATTCATGTGTATTTTGAGCAATTTTTTAAACTTTGGGCCTATCCCATGATTTCGTCAATGTTCGATTTGTCTGTCGCTTATTTAGATTTGCAACAAAAACATTTTAAAATCTCTCTAAAATATTTTAAGGCTCTGTTTTGAATGAAAGTGTGGGACAAGCCAAACGTTGTCGACCCATTTGAAATTAGCAGCAGTAACTATTTCCCCTATCTAATAATACTTCGATTTTAATAAAAAAGTTTTGTCTTTTTTAAAAATAAATAAAAAGAAGAAACACTATTACAAATTATTGCTTAACATTAATTATATAAAATGTCACAAAGTGTTTTTATTAGTTTATTGGGCAGATGAATCGTTTTTTTTCTGGACTATTATTTACAAAAAAGTTTTTATTAATTTGAGAAATTGGATTTTTTTTTAAGTTTTATTTCTTTGTAATTTTTAATTTATTTAATTTTCCCAGCAAAAAAAAAATGGAACTAGTTCCAAAAGTTTTATCACTTTCATTGCATACCAATCACTATAGGTATTTAATTTAATTTATATACAAAATTGTTCTAGACAACCTTTTAAGCGCATATCATTCAGTTGTTTAGATCACTTCCGTCCTATGACAACCATGTGTTAAATTCATTGATGATTCACCACAAATGGAACTACTTGGAGAGCTGAGTTCAACAAAGCTGTAACTAATAATTTGTATTGTAATATTTTGCTGGGTTTGTTATAAAATTTAATTTATTTTGTTGGAATTTTTCTCGTTCGCGAATTATTTTAATTAAGCATATTTTTTGTTTGTTTTGGCAATTATTTTGTTTGTGTGATTTTTAGCTTGAATTTTTTTATTGGCGTTTTTTGCGACTATTTCCCCAAACTGACTTGCCCCCGGTTTCTCTAAATGCGAACGATTGATTCGATCGAATATTAATATTAGAAACAAAAACAAATTTTAGTTTTTTGTTTTTGTTTTTAATGTATATGTTCGATCGAATCGCATTTTGAGAAACAGGCCCTTGGATTTGATTTTTGGAAAGAGTTTTTTTTGGCAATTTTTATTGCACAATATTCAGTTTTTGATTTTATTGTTTTTTTGGGTTTCGTTTTTTGCTGTTTAAAGAAATGTAAATAAGTCCTTCTTGTCTGAATTCCATTAAAAAATTTAATTGATTATATTTAAAGGTGAAAAGGAACCCTATTGTCTTCGTTTTTATGTCCGTCTGTCCGTAGCAGGCTGTTTATCCGAGAATCCTGAGAGCTAAAAAAGAAACTTTGGCCGCGAGTATTGCAAAAAAGAAAGCCCCAAAATAGGATTCTATTCACCAATGAATGTTTTCAATTCAGAATTTATTTGATTCAATTAAATTTTTAGTTGTATTAATTAATTTGAGTGGAAATACTTATTTGATATTATCAAATTGTTTATAGGTGAAAATTTAATTAATTTTTCAATCGATATTACAAATATTTTAATTGATATTACAAAATTATTCATATAGCTTGTTTTGTATTAAAATATTTTTTAAGCGTTTTTGTTTCATACATACAAAAATTAATTTGATCGCAAAAAATTTTAGTTCGAAACAGATAAGTGAATTCTGCCTTACTCTTTGAAAATAAAAGAAAGATTTTTGTTTGAGAATGTGTACTGAAAACATTACGAAAAAAACTAAATTTCGTTTCAGTAACCAAATTCATTGAACCAGTAAACATTGTTTATGAATGCGGACCGACAAATAATTTTGTAAACTTTGATAAAAATTTTGTAAAAATTTAAATTTAACAGAATTCGGCTGAGAGAGGACTTTCTTATTTATTTGGTGTTGTACTCTTGTTATTGGTTTTTTGATTGATCGTGTTGCATACACGTAAATGCCGACAAGTAGCCGATAAACGTCGTGGCCTGTTTCTACTCTACACACAAAAAAAGAACGTAAATGCTTTTGTAATATCAATTAAACAATTAATTAAATTTTCACCTATAGACAATTCGATAATATCTATTAATGGACTCAATTAAATTATTAATTGAAAACATTTATTGGTAAATACTTTTTTCTGTGTATGCAGTTTTTTTTTGGAACAACCAATTTACTGGAATAGTAAAAAATTTACTGAAGCAACATTTTATTTCAAACAAATATTTGTTTGCAAGATTTTTTGGGTATAATTTTTTTTCTGTGAATATTACATTTGGTAATAAAATTTTAACTAAATTTTTATTACTTTGTTGTTATAACTGTTTTGTGCAGGTATTAGTGCCACCAAGTGATAAAATAAATTTAAACGAAATTGGACACATGTGGTGAAAATAATGACGATTGCTTGAAAACTAATTTAGGTATTAAACAAATTATGACAGTGAAAAAGTATTTTTAAAAAGATCTCTCAAAGGCCTTATGCCCTAATTCAGTAAGAAGATTTAGGACGTTTTTGTTTGAAAATGCTTCTGAGTTCTTGTCTTTGAAGTCTCTAAATTATTTTCTTCAAAAATGGTTGTTGTCTTTGACAATGAAAAATATAAATATTATTGCCATGTTTTTAAAACATAAAAATCCAATTAAATTATTATACAATAGTTTGAAAAATATATGAAAAATATGTGTTGGATATAATGTTTAGAACAAAATCATAAAGCAAATACACGAACCTTCTAGCATAGACAATAAATTATATTTGTTTTAAAGAATCAAAACTGCTTCTTTTTTTCGTCCATAGACAAGACGATACATTCGTCGAACAGAATTAGGGCATTAAGCATACCCCAATAAGCACTCAAAAATTAAAATTCAAGCACTTGAAATTTAACTGGAAACAAAGTTGAATTCAATTATTTTTTCAAGTAATATTCAAGTTTGAAAATATTTTGAAATAAAAAATCAAACAACATACATATATGTATGTTCAAACCTTGTCAAATAAATAATTTATTTATTAAAAAAATTAAAATTGTGGTGAAAAACATCAAAGATAAATAAAAAAGTGAATTTAAAAAAAACAAAAGGTGATTAAAAACGTGAAAACAATAGTGAAGGTAGATATGCAGAAAATTATTATTTTCCTTTATATTTTAAAATAATTTTTTTGAAGCTTGAAATACACTTGAATTCAATTGTATTACAAGGTTGAATTACAGTATAATTCAAGGCTTAAATTCAACTGTAATACAATTGAATTGTTCGAATTGAATTCAAGTTCCCTTTTCACTGGAGAATGCTATTGAAATAAAGTGTAAATCAAGCATAATTCAACCCTTGACAATTGAATATGTGACTTGAATAACAATTGTTTTACACTTGATTTTAAGCAAAATTGTTTATTGGGACTTGATCATTTTGCACAAAAATTGGAGTTATCGATAGGTTTCCTTTTATCTATTCTCCTCCACAAAACCTATTTTCCTAGTTCTAGCACAATACATTGCCTAAATAAGGGTTATTCGTATAAAAAATACACCACAATTTTCTTTAGAAGCGACAGTGTAAAATCAGTGAAACATTTGTAGGATTCAAACGGTAGTCTAAAGTGTCATGGTGTCAAAATGTTTTAAAAATGTTGTTTAAAAACAGCAACGCAAAAACAATTATACGAAAAAAAAAATAATTCAAGACATTATGACCTACGACACTTAAGACTACCATTTGAAACCCCCTATTATATATGACATTTATTGCAACACAACTATTATTATGTGTATTATTATATGTTGTTGCCATGTTGCTATAGTGCTGATTTGTTTTATTTGCTTGTAAAAATCTATGCAACTAATGCTGATTTAATTTTATATTCTCACTCATTTGTAGGTACATACATTCATTCATTCATTTAGTCAGTCATTCATACACTCACTCATATTATGGCGCTCAATGTTGTTTAAGCAATTTAAATACGGTCAGTGAGTTTTAATTAGCATTAACTCTTAAACAAACTAAATGCTTGTATATATTTGTTTCCATGAAACAAGAAAAATAAAACGCAACAACAAAAATATACCAACAAATACAAAACAGCAAAAAAACAAGTAAGAGTGCTATATTCGGCTGTGCCGAATCTTATATACCCTTTACCAACGTACGTACATATATATAGTATACAGACACATACATACATATTTATTTTGTGAAAAAATTTATCATTTTTTTAAAGTTTCCATCTTTGGAGCTGTAATTTTCATTTTTCAAATTTTATACGCCAAACTTTTCTTTCAGAAGCATAAATATAATCAATTTATAAAGAAAAAGAAAAAATTTTTAGACCTATTTAATTTTACATAACACAAAAAGTGTAAGTTTTCCAACCCTGGAATCATAATTAAGGATTTTTCTAATTCCTTGTACCAATCTAGTTCTTTAAAAAATACATAAAATATGTTAAGTGAACGAAGCAAAAACGAAATAAGAAAAAACTTAGTTTCATTTAATTCCTTTAATATAAAAAAATTCAGTAAAGTGCGACTTTGACTCGCGCACGAAGGTTCCGTACATTCGGTTCTGAGCACTTTTTAATGTGGCTTTTTTGCTTTTTTGAAGTTTTTTTCAGTTTAAAAGATTTTTTCAGTTTTGTCGCTTTTTTCTCATTTTGGCGATTTTTTCTGTTTTTCTCGGTTTTTTTCATTTTGGCGATTTTTTCTGTTTTTGGGGCTTATTTTCATTTTGAAGATTTTTTTCATTTTGGCGATTCTTTTTCCATTTTGGCGATTTTTTCCTATTTTGGGGGTTTTTTCATTTTGGCGATTTTTTTTTCATTTTGGCGATTTTTTTCCTGTTTTTGGGTTTTTTTTTCATTTTGGCGATTTTTTTCTGTTTTTTGGGGTTTTTTTCGTTTTGGCGATTTTTTTTCCATTCTGGCGATTTTTTTTCATCTTGGCGATTTTTTTCTGTTTTGGGGTTTTTTTATTTTGGAGATTTTTTTCTGTTTTTTAAGGTTTTTTTTCGTTTTGGCGATTTTTTTTCATTTTGGCGATTTTTTTTTCATTTTGGAGTTTTTTTTTCATTTTGGCGATTTTTTTCTGTTGTGGGCTTTTTTTCATTTTGGCGATTTTTTTCTGTTTTTCTCGGTTTTTTTCATTTTGGCGATTTTTTTTCATTTTGGCGATTTTTTTTTATTTTGGCGATTTTTTCTGTTTTTGGGGCTTTTTTTTAATTTTGGAGATTTTTTTCATTTTGGCGATTTTTTTCATTTTGGCGATTTTTTTCATTTTGGCGATTTTTGCCTGTTTTGGGGTTTTTTCATTTTGGTTATTTTTTTCTGTTTTTGGGGCTTTTTTTTAATTTTGGATTTTTTCTGTTTTTGTGGGGTTTTTTTCTGTTTTTGGGGGCTTATTTTCATTTTGGAGTTTGTTTTTCAATTTGGCGACTTTTTTTTTCATTTTGGCGATTTTTTTCTGTTTTTGGCGCTTTTTTTCATTTTGGAGATTTTTTTTCATTTTGGCAATTTTTTCCTGTTTTGGGGTTTTTTTTCATTTTGCGATTTTTTTCTGTTTTTGGTGCTTTTTTTTCATTTTGGATTTTTTTCTGTTTTTGTGGGGTTTTTTTCGTTTTGGCGATTTTTTTTCATTTTGACTATTTTTTTCCATTTTAGCAATTTTTCCGGTTATTCGCCATTTATTTTAGTCTTAGACATTTTTTTTTGTAATTTGGTGCTTTTTTTCGCTTTGGCGATTTTTTTTGTTTTTGGCGATTTTTTTCGGTTTAGCGATTTTATAATTTTTTGATTTTTTAGTTTTACCGTTTTTGAAAATTTCAAGAGTTTTGCTTTCACGGTTTCCAAGATACAGCAAGTTGTCAAAATTGCATAGTCAAAATTGCATTAACTGATGGAACACCCTTTAATTTAAATTTTTTGAAATTTTAGTGTTAATTTTTGTAGTCTGTATAAAAATACACTAACCTTACAAATTTCAAGTGTATATACATACATACATACAATTGTATGTATATTACATGGGATTTTTAAATTTTTCGTTGCTCGTTTTGGAACACCCTTTAATTTCCAATTCTCATATATTTGTTGTTGTAGCGGCCAAAGGTCTACACACTCTGTCCAAATTTCAGGTCTGTAGCTCTTACGGTTCTCGAGAAAATACTAATATAGTTTTAGACATAGTTAATTTTACATAACACAAAAAGTTAAAGTTTTCCAACCCTGGAAACGACTTTTTAATTTTTTTATATTTTTTTAATTTAAAATTCCAATTTTAGTCGTACTGAAGTGTAAAATATGTTCATATATTAAAAAAAAATCAAAATTTGTTTTTGGTAGTTACTTTTATATGGCAAAATGAAGTTTAAGTTTTCCAGCTCTGCAATCGTCTGCCCGATTTTGCTGAATTTCAATACCAATCTATTTTGGAAAATTTCTGACACACCAGTCCAAGAACGAAGTCTCTAGCTCTTCTGGGAGCTTCGGAAAACCGATTTCACGTACAGACAGACGGACAGACGGACAGACGGACAGACGGACAGACGGACAGACGGACATCGCTTATTCGTCTTCCCTATGCATAAGGATCCAGAATATATATATTTTATGGGTCGCTTATTGATATTATAGAAATTACAAACGGAATGACAAACCTATATATACCCTTTTACCATTTTTGTTGGTAAAGGGTATAAAAAAAGGAAATTAATTTAACACAAAAAACCTGCCAACGTGCACACAATCAGCTCCGCGTGCACGGGCAATACTTGAACGTACTCTGTGTGTTTAAAATGTACATGACGTGGAATAAAGGGTCTACCACATTCAGGCAAATATTTCCAAAACACTCACAAGCACACCTACACAGCACACACACACACACACACACTCACACGGAATGAGACAAAGGTACATGTGTAGCTTAGCGTAGGTGTATGTGTACGACAGAAATTTTATAGACAATAAAGAAAAATATAGGAAAATGAAAAAATTTTATTAAGGGATTGTGGATTGCAAACGGAGGCATAAAAATGCTGAAATTTTTAAAATAAAATAAAAATAAAACTATATTTTTTTAAATAATTTAATTTTGAAGCAGGACACATTTATATATAATTTAATTATGTAATAGGATCAAGCTGAAAAAACTGCAACAAAAGTTACAATATAATTCGTTGCTTTAATTAAATAAAGTGTGATTTTTAAGCTAAAAAAGCACTAAGTAAAAGCTTAACTATTAAAAGAACTGCCGTACTGCGCTCATATGGTTTTTAACATTTACGATCAGTACCAGTGATCGGCAATGAATCGTTTTTTCGCTATTCACACTGACTCATGAAATCTTAAATATACATAAGTGGGTAGACATCATTTAAACTCAACTACTCTGATTTACGCATACTCACGATGACATTGATTCAGGAAAATATTTATCCTACTTATATTGATTAAGCTCACTCAACTCATGCATGTATGTTCATTTAAAAGTTTAGTCATTTACCACTTTGTAAGTAGTATAGAATAGTAGTAAATAGGGTTGTTTTTCAGTTCCTGCAAAAAAACAAAAAAAAAAGCAACAGAGAAACACATAACCTTAAAATGAGAACTTTAATGTTCGTATGCTAAGTTCACATTGTGAATCATACTCATTTTTTGCCATAGGCATTGAGTTAAGGAAAGTAAAAATCAACAACGTTGCAACAATGTTGCTAAGTATGAGTTCGATGTGCACTTCAAACTTTCGAGTGATTCATAGACAACATTGCAATGAGTATGAGTGCGCATAAGTACAAGAAATTGTAAGTGATGATTCAACTCTACACATTTATTCACTACTCATTGCTGTTCTCTGATCATTGTACACTCTGGCAAATCATTATAATTAGATTGACACTTTAATAACGCTATAAAATTATACTGATTTAATTTGAAAATGAGATATCAATACGCATAACTGACAGCTGACTTCGTGATTTTTGTGGCTCAATCGCACTAAGGATACAGGCATGTTCTGAAAAAAATAGCCAACAAAGTGATTTGAAAATGTGATTTTCAGAACATGCCTGATATATTTCATACTACACAGTCCTTTTTGCAATAGCAAAAACACGTTGAAAGGATCTAAGTACGGCTGAGATTACCGTCGCTGTTAGCAAAAATGTGGAATAAAATTTAAATTTATCGATAGGATAGGAATAGGATCACTTTCCGTCCACTACCTGGAAACTTTTGCGCAAAAATCTTGACCTACACTCATTTACCCTACGTCTTGACTAGCAATAAATATTTTTACATATGTAATTGCCTTTGGAGACAGCGCACTGCAGGTACTTGCAATATATGTTGCAATAATCGGCAACGCATTTTCGTTAACAATTATGGCAAACATGAAACGTCAAACTCAGTGTTGATGAGTTATATTTGAAATTTTTGACATTTGCATAATATTAGCGAAATTGGGAAAGTAAGTTGGAAAAAAAAGAAATAGGTTCTCAAAAACGTGTGTTGTAAAACAATTTGTATAATTTGTTTATAAAAATAAAAAGATATTTACAAGCGAATTATGGTTTTTCTATTCACCTTTTCCCGTTGACTTTTCCCATATTAAATGGCAGTTCTTGAACTGCTTTTGAGTTTGACAATTCTATTTGTTGTCATCCCCACTGAAGCAAAAGTGACCTTCATCGCTTAAGATAATTTTCCGATTGAAAGGATTACGAATTTTAATGATAAAACTCAATTATTTTCAAGCATTGTTTAATTGTTGGGTTCAGACAGTCATTAAATATATTATATGTATATAATATTAAGCATTAGTGTTGTTGCAAAAAATTTAAGTGATGAAGGCATAGATACTGGTCACTTAACTACACCGGCTTCAGCGGATGGATACTAATCCTAATTCAACATCAGAGTGGCCTCTATCGTCGGTATTGTGTAGAAAACTTATGTGCGAAGAAAAAATCTAATAAAATGGCTACTAAGCACAGCTGCAAAAATTTTAATACGCCTCATTGACACTAGAGGCGCTGCAATACTGCACTATAAAAAAAATTCCAAAAGCAGAGTTGTAAAATAATGAAGCTTTCCGCTAACTCTTCCGTCACCACCTGTATTCTGTCTCACTATCCCTTGCCTAAGGAAGGTTGCACCTAGTAATACTAGCAGGCATTCATTCCCTATATATTAGTTCTCTTTAAACAAACAAACAAAAATGCAAACGCTACTGAGCATTTTAGGCATTAACACATGGCACAAATATTTAATTTTTATGCAAAAAATATCAGAATAACACCCGATATTACGAAGTATAAGCAAGGTCAATATCATTTAAATGCCTTGAACTTTATTCCAATCGTTCACACTCAGCGGGAACTAGAAGGAGTAAGGATGCCTTTTTTGGTAGAAGGCCTGATCGCTCGATTTCATACTCATATCTTTTTTACACGCGTTGGCATTGCAGAGCAGGCCTTCTGTTCTTGCTTCTTTCGCCAGAGATTCTGGAAGGCCTTCAAATGAATGCATTTTGCTTTTGCTTTAGTAAAAAAACAAAACAAAACATGTTACTCCTTCTCTTCTCCCTTCTCATAGAAGGGAGTATGGAATGTGTATCGTATCTTTTGTGCGAAAGAGTCCTTTAATAAGGCCTGCACTAAGAAGGTCTTCTGAGTTTTACCGCTGGGTATATATGCACGCACACAGCCATTATCAATCACACACACACATACACACTCAATTACATACACCATAAAAAGTTAAACTACGAGTAGATTCCTAAGACGGGGATGAAATCAGCAGCTTCCTATTTTTGATAGCGGGAAGTTAAAAATTTAAAACGCCCAAATCACACTTCATGTTTTCATACTAATTACATCAATAAATCATTCCTTCCTTGCTCCATTGTATCTATTCATTATTTTAAGAAAAACAAAATTTAAATTATCTGTACTTCATATATACTTTTGTTTTGCGGCAGCATTTGTATCCTAAATTTAACCTCAATTTAGCTTCAATTCCTTTGGCCACATTTCCTTTTAGCTTATCATGAAAAATTTTACAACTTGAAACGAAAAGCTCAACAACCCTCAAAAGGTCTCTGCAGTTAGGTTAATGTTGAGTGCAGCCTTAATAACACAGTCTTCCTGAAAACAGCCTGCGCTGCTCTTTAGCCACACAAAAGTTGTGTTTTGGCCTGAAAGCAGCCCTTGTCCATAAAGGAAATTTTATATTCGCATGTATTTTACAGCATTAAACATAAATTTATTATCATAGCCATTATAAATATTACAGCCTTGTTAATAAAACTTGCACAGATTGTTGGGGATAGAGTGTGATTGACATTGATGTTTATTTGCTCAATTTTTTTTTTCATTATTTATCATTATTATTCTTTTTTTTTTGTTTGCCCTCTCCACTCGCATTATCTCATCAGAAACCATCATGCTAACAATTTGTTCCAATGTCCTTGTGATTGAAAGTATATCGATATCTTTTGTTAATGTCTTTAGGTATTTGTTTAGCTTGTGGCGACATGTTTCAATTTCTTATAGCCGGTAGGCTTGGCTTATGAGCAGTTCAATTATAACATATTGAATTTTCTCAGTTTGTCTCTGCCAGATAATAAAAAAAATTGATTTCTCATAAGAAAAAAAAAATCGAATGGATTAACATAAAAGCTGGCGAATAATTGCGGTATTTCGTTGTGCTAAAAAAAATTACTTAATAAATGTTTTTAGATGAGCAAAATGTGTTAGTCCTTGAAAACTAATTAATAGCTGCAGGCTAGCCAGTTTGATTTTAGTAAGGCGGTTGGCTAATCATTTCTACGACTGCATCCTGTTGATGAATCTCATAGTTATTTGAAGGCTGCAAGGTAACAGCAAATGTAATATTAGGAAAGTCGTCACAAAGTAGCAATTGTCACTATTTGTGAGCTTCTGACAAGCTTACACACATTTTCAAACATTATGTAATTGCAAATTTGGGGGGAGATGCAAAAAATTAAATTCATATTTAAAAGTTATTTTTCAATGAAAAAAAAAATTTGTGAAATAGGCTCACAGAAACTTCATTCTTGGTCTAGAATGTAGCTGAAGGTGATAAGGTAATCTTCAACGTAGGCTGGCAGCGCTAAAAGCTTTGAATGGACACAGTGTCAAAACGAAACTTGTTAGTGACTGTAGGAGAGCCCTCAACTAGCTTATGAACAAATATAGTGTCAGACTGTGTTGGGATACTGGCCACAGCAGTGTTGAGGGAAATTAAATTGCCGATGAGCTGGCAAGAATAGGGTTGGCGTTAGATGAAAAAATGTGTGAGAGATCGGTGAAACTACCGATAAGTTATTACTACAGGGAACTCAGTAGTTGGGTAGAGAGCAGGACCAACAATTCATGGCGAATTAAGGAGGATTGTAGAGTCTCGAGAGCTATGCGAATCGTGATAGGCGCGTTGACTGGTGACTGCTCGGTCAGAGCAAGAAGCAATAATTGGGAAGCTGACACTACAGATTTTTGTAGGATGTGCGGGTATGCATAGAAACCACACTAAAAAAAGTTAACTAAAACTTTGGAACATTTTCTAAATTTGAATAAAAAAAGTTGTCGTATGGCGCCAAAGCTGCTTTTTACTTGAAAACAGTAAAATATTTACTAAATTTCTAGTTCATTAATGAACTAATTTATTAATTATATTTTCATATTTAAGCAAAATGTTCCTAAAATTAAGTAAAATTTTCCCATAAAATTCAGAGCTTTGCAAAAATTTTTTTTCGTCCTTGATCTCAAATTTAGTAAATTTTCCAATTTTTTTTTTGTCTTTAATTCTGGTACTTATTTTTATTTTTAATTAAATTATATACCACATATGATATGTTATTTATTATATCTTCATATTAATTCACCATACATACATGTAAATTTCTTGAGAGGAGACAAGTATTGGACCAACAACCTTCTGACTGATAGGCAAGCACTCTAACAAATTGCCTAAACGGCAGCCTGAATAAGTATTAAAATTATTGAGTTTTAAAATTTTATTTTATTTACAAAAATATTCCTCGAAAATATGAAAAATTTACTTAGATTTTTTGATAAATAATTCAAAGAAAAAATACTTAAAACTGGTAAATATTTTCCTAAAATTTAGAATAACATTTTACATCCTTTAAGTAAGTCAAATTTCCTAAAAATTTTTTTTTGATTTAAGACCAAATTGACTAGTCCTTAGTATAAAATTTCCTTCAGTTTATAACCATTTTCCTACTCTTAGTAAATATTTCCTTTAAGTCAGGAAACATTTCCTTAAATGTAAGAAATTTTTTATATATTTTTATGAACTATTTTTGAGGATGTGAACTTTTTATTTTTTACGCATATTAATTAATTTTTATTAGATTTTTGTAAAAATTTACTTAAACTTAGCAATTTTTTTTACTTGAATTTAGGAATTTTTATTTTTTTTGAGTGCAGAAGCAGACGTTTCCACGAGAGCATTACTGATATCTAGAAGTATAAACTAGAGGACAGCAAGGGCTTCATCATGGGAATTCAGTGCCTTATGTCCTAATTTACAGCCTGTTTTTCGAAAACATAAGCCCTTTCGTTTTTATGTTTCATTTATAAACGATAACGTTTAAAATTTGATTTTTATAAAACATTTTCTAAAGCTTTAGTTTTGACATAAAAAGAGCTTTTTAGATATAACCAAAAATATAAACTCATAAAATTATTACAGTGAAAGAATAAAAAAAATAAAATCTATTAAAAAATTCGATGAAACATTTTAAATAAAATTCATTTTAAATTTATTTTAAATTTTATGAAGAAGTCATTCACATTTTCTCGTTAATTTAATTTTTTTGTAACTTAAAGAAAAAAATTATGTAGACCGATTATTAATTAATTTTATATAAGAAATTTTATGAGTGTGTAAAACTGAAAGCTCTTTTGTTGTGACTCACATGAAAATTAATAAATGCTACCAAAACGTAAACATGATTTCATTCGTTATTTTAACGAACGTATACACTTATTCATTTTCAAAAAAAAAACAGGCTGTTAGTAAGAAGAAATAAAAATATTATTGCCTTGTTTTTAAAACATAAAAATTAAATTAAAGTATTAACAATAGTTTGAAAAATATATGAAAAAATATGTGTTGCATATAATGTTTGGTACAAAATCATAAAGCAAAATAATTCTTTTAAAGAATGACAAGTGCGGCTTTTCTTTCGTCCATAGACAAGACGATACAAACGTCCAACAGAATTAGGGCATTAATTACGGATAATAGGGTCCCTTCTGGGTACAAATATTACTTTTAATGGGCAATCACAATGGACCCAACTGGATATGCAAGTATAGGTGCGTTTCAGCACCACCCTTTCTAACATAACCTAACCTATCTTTCGTTCTAGGCAGTGACTGGCACAATTTTATATTTTTTTTTTTTACATACATATATACATTTCGGTACAGCCGAAATGTATATATGTAGTAGCACTCCTACTTGTTTTACTTCGTATTATATTAAAATCTGGTCAAATTGGGTGGCGTTGGCTGAAGTAGTTAGCACGTTGACTACAAAACCGAAGGTCCTGGGTTCAATCCCTGTATCGAACGGTCATTAAATAACAACACCACGCATTTTTCTGATGTGCATTAGTATTGCTTTGTATCAGTTGTTGTAGGAAAGTTCAAGTGACGAAGGAATAGTCAGTGGTCACTGAACTATACCGACTTCAGGAGAAACTAATCCTAATGTAACAACAGAGCGCCCTCCTTCGTTGTGTAGCAGAATCATCGGCGAAGTAAAATAATCAATGAAATGGCTACAAAACACAGCTTCAAAAAGTAATACCCCATTTAAAATCAGAGAGGCGCTGCAACACTGCATTATTAAAAACGTGCAAAAAGCAGAATTGTAAAAGAATGAAGCTTTCCTCTTTCTCTCCCTTCACCACCTGTATTCTCTACCACTATCCCTTTCCTAAAGAAGGTAACACCTAGTAATAGTAGTAGGCATTAATGCCTGAGTGTTACTTCTCTTAAAAAAAAAAAAAATTTGGCTTGTATTCGGTAAACGAGGTAATAAAATATAAAATTAGGTTTTATAAACTGGTTACGAACTAATAAAAAGAGCAAACCAAAAAACTATTAATAAAGGGTGTTTTTTTTATAAAGAAACACAAGTTTAAATCATAATACAACAAGGATATATATTTTTAATATCAATCAAACATTCTTTATTGGAATGAAAGTATTATGAAATTAATGTTTAAATATGATTTCTGCCACGTGGTTGCCACGGCTGGTGCGCAGAAGGCGCTATCTGGAACACCAATTTTCAACAACTTTTCGTGGCCTTTTCTTGTTGTTAGCAAGATTAATGCCACTTAAATGAGGTACGACAAAATATCGAATCATGTTCCTTTATCGTTTACCATTGACAGTAGCATTCTGACCACTATAGTTTTTAAAGACATAAAGACATAAAGCGCACCAAATAGTAATTTCCTTGGATGTAATGGTTGTTTCGACAAAAACTTGTGCATCTTCCTCACTTCAAATGCGATAATTCTGCTTATTTACATATCCATTCAACAGGAAATGGACTTAATCGGAAAATACAATTTTTGAAATTTTTTCAAATTTTAGAAATTTTAACAATTTGCACACGTTGCTGTGATTCATAATGAAATTTCAAAGCACACTAAATAGAAAGTAACTATCAGCTGTTGAAGGGCTGCTCAAATAAAGCAGTGATGCCAACTCAAAGTTGTGACGCTCTAAAAAAAAAACACGCTTTAATTTCTACTTTCGATATAAATATTTAATAGATATATATAGATTTTGATTTCATAAGAAAAAATAAATTTTATACAAGCGTTGAAGTGAACTTTTTGAGTGTATAAGGCTGGCATTTATTGTGTCTCATTTGCACAAAAAAGTGTAACCAACTAATTACTAATGAAAAGCTATTTGATTCAGATATGTATTTATTGATTTGAACAGTTTCCAATAATGTTGGATTCTATAAAATTGTCTATTAGTTATGTATGGAACTATTTAATTTAATAAATACATGTGTAAATCAAACAGTGCTTCATTTGTAATTAGTGGTTACGCTGTTTTTACGCTTGTGTGGCATTTAGCACACCGATGTAAACCCGGCCTTACACATTCGCAGCAAACGAGTTAGCTGAATGTGTTGTTTTTTATTTAGTAAACTACTACAATCCTCTCATTCGGTCTTTCATTTAAGTTACTTAACTTTCTTTAATACTTATCGAATGTTATATATAAGTGAATATTGTTTTATATAAATGTGTCTCAAGAAATTAACGCCTTGTGCAGCCCTTTAGTAACCATAATTACATACATATGTATGTATGTATGTATGCATATTGCATACTAAAACGTTTTATTTTGCCTTAACACATGCATACGTATGATTGATAATTATTTATGATATATGCAACAATATTTGCTCATACGTCCATTGCCTGCAGGATACTTCTATGGAAAAACACTTAATTCATTTGCATTTTATATTTTAAAATATTCATTTGTTTTTTTATGCTCGTATTATATCGTTTAATTTACTTTGCAGCTGAATCAAATCAACTTCAAATATGCTGGAATTAAATGACCTTCTGCTTTCTAGTATATCTATATCTTCTGTCATTCTATATTTTGTCTATGTGTGTACAAAATCCCCGCTCTATTGCTGTTGAAGCTACAAAACGAATATATTTATTTTTATTCACAACATCGAAATGAAAAAAAAACAAGATTTATACAGCACATATTTTTATTTTTATTTAGTTATTTAGCAAATAGTTTTGTGTGTACATGGTGTGAGTTTATATTATTAGTTTAGAATGAATTTTTATTTCGTTTTTGTCAACCTTTTGCTATTTACTTTTGTTTTTAGTATTTGATGATTTGTAGGGTTTTTGTTGCATTTTATGTTAAAATCTGTTGCACTTTAGATTAGTAAAGGATTTATGTAACACTGGTTTTTTAAAGAAATCAAATATGATATATATATATTTTGAAATAGGACTTAGTTTGCGCTGCAGTAATTGTAAGGGGAACTTTTAAGAAGTTCTACAGCTTGTTATAAAATAGTAAGAGAGTTAGTAGGCTTACATATCAATGACTTTGGCTATTAAGTGCTAAATAAAATAGTACACACAGATGTAATATTTCGTTTAATAAACATGTAATTTATTTTAGAATATATAACACAAAAAATATATTATACTCTAAAACAGTTTATTTCATATATATATATATAATATAAATTCTAGAACGCAAACGTTTCTATTTTCTCATGGTATCGCTTGAAAAGAGAGTGGCATTGAAAAAAATATTGCATCATGAATTTTTTGAAGCATTTTTGATACAGTTTTTCACTTGAATTTTTCCCCCATGCTTCCTATTGATAAATAAAAAAAAGTTTAATTCAAATAATTACTTAAAAATTTTTATAAAATGAGTTTGCTTTTTACTTAATAGATCTTGAATGCACTGAAAACCAAAAATACAATTTAAAACAAAAAAAAAACAAAAATAAAACCAAATACGAAAATAAAATAGAATTCTAAAGAACACCCTTTATTTTCCTTCAATATATTTTTTTTTTAATTTTATTGTTTTATTTTTTTTTTTTGAAAATGGTCTATTTTTTTAATATAACCTAATATGGCCTGGCGTACTTTATTTTAATAAAACACTAGCTATTATTACATATTTTCCCAACATTTCGTGAGTATTTAGTTTGCTTACTGGTTTATTTTCATTAAAAATATGTATATATTTTTAAGTACAAAAAAATATAAAATAACAAAGTTAAACCTTATTATGAACAAATTAATTGGAATGACGGAATTGTCTACTGTCTACCATAACTTTAACAATTCAAATCAAATTTCAATTATAGTTTTATACAAAATACAAACAAAAAATCGCCCTAACACTTAACAATCTTTACATGTGACAAAATTTTTTCATATCGTTGCTTTATCAAACAACAACAACAGCTGAAATTTGTTAACAGCCTCAATTACAACTCGTAAAATGTAACTATAAAGCTGCATAGCAAATTTCATTTGAATCGGTGCAAGGGTATGCTTATCTCTCATATATCCTTTATATTGGAAAAATATAATTTTTTAAGGTTTTAGCTAAAAATCTTAAATAATTATAAGCATAGGATGTTAAATAGTATAATCAAGCTGCAGGGTAAGTTTCACTTTAATCGGTGCAAGGATATGCCTTCCTCCGATATATCCTTTATATCAGAAAAAAAATTATTTATTAGAACTCAGCGATAACTTTAAAGTTTTAGTTGAAAATTTTAAGCAAACATCTGCACAATATGTAAAAGAGCAAGATAAAGCTTCAGGGTAAGGCTATGTACTCCTCCCATATATCCTTTATATTTGTATATTGTATTATATAATAATGGTTAAAAATCAAATAAAATATTTCTAACACTATACAAACATGTTTTCTGATAAATTTATGTTCATTAGGCGCAAGGACTCACCTATCTCCCACACATCGACTACATATTTTAAAAATTTGTAAACATGACTGATATCATTTTATTCGGTGCCAGGATATGCTCACCTCCCATATATCATTTATTTTAGAAAAATTTTATTTATTAGAGCTCAGCGTTAACTTTAAAGTTTTAACGAAATTGTAAACAGCTACAAGCACAGGACGTGAAATAGTAAAACTAAGATGTGTGGTAAGATTCACTTTAATCGGTGCGAGATTAATTGTTCCTCCGATATATCCTTTATTTTCAAAGAATTTTATTTATTAGAACTCAAACAAAAATTTTAAACAGCAACAAGCACAGGGTGTCAAATAATAAAACTGAGCTCTGTGGTAAATTTGACTTTAATCATTACAAGGACATGTGTTCCTCTCATATATCCTTTATTTTTGCAAAATATTTTTTTATAACTATGGTAAGAAAAGTTAATAAAATGTTGCTAAAGCTATACAAACAAGTTTTCTGATAAATTTATGGGCATTTAAAAAATTTTTCTCACTTATATAACATGCTTAAAATACTTTTAAAATCAAAGAATTAAGCATTCTTGTTAATTTGTTTTAGCAGGACTTACCCAGCTCTCATATATTCTTTATTTCGAAAAATTAATATTAGCTGAAATTTTGGGCAGAATGTAATCAATGCCATAATTATGATCAAAATGCATTAAAAACTTGTAAGTGCTTACAAAATAATAGGATGAGGAATTTTGCAAAATTTAATTCTTAACGTTTCAAATATACTCCTATCTCCCACATATCCTTAATATTGAAATGTTTACAACGACTACAAGTTTGAGCAGCATATAATAAAAAAAAATATATTACGTGAACTGAATGTTCGCCCTTTATGTCTTAATTCTGTTCGACGATTGCATTGTATTGTGATTCTTTAAAGCAATTATTATTTATTGTCTATGCTAGAAGGTTCGTGTATTTGCTTTATGATTTTGTTCCAAACATTATACCCATGATACAATAATATAAAGGTACAACCACATTTGACGTATAAAATTAATTTTGACTTTTACCAAAATTGTTTGATTACTGTTTTTTTGTAAAGAGAGAGGAAAACGTTGCCACACGAAATTACGGGGAACTTTTTTTTTAGGAATGTTTTTGGAAATGTGTAATTTTAAGTTTAGAAATTATGGTTTAATACACACTTTTTTAAATGTTGTATTAATTGGATACGTGGATAACGAAATATGCATGTGTATAATATGATGTAGAATGGATGAGCGCGTTTCATGCATATAATACACATTTACATACACTTCGTGTGCAAATTTATTGCAGCTTACAGTACGAATTAATGCTTTTTTGATGGGCTACATCTGAATAATCTGAACAAAAAAAGACATGCAAAAGAAATAGTTAATGCATGGGTTCTATTGCTAATGAATTGGTTCAATTTAGGTGCAGAACGCATGATTTTAACACAGGCGTGTCATTGACGAGCATGGGCGAACATTTAGCAAAACTGCTCATCATTCCAATGAGTGCTTAGAACCCATGATACGTTTATTCGTTTATATATACATACATATGTATGTTTAAAACAGAGCATAACGAAGTGCCCGCGGGTGGCCTTTTGCTTATAATTTTAGGCTCTAAGCAGGCATACTCTGATGATTGTATTTGAGGCAAACAGCTTTGAAAGCTGTTAAGTGTGCTGTTGTTTCCTTGCAAATTAAGAGGAAGCATTGTTCTCGCCGAGATCTGATTGGCAATTGTGCTCTCGCTCTTTTAAAAAAGTTTGCACATTGTGCATATCACTTGGACGCACCTGATGTAAAGCAATAAGCCAGAGTAGTATGAAGAGAAAGTCCCACCCTTGATTCAGAGGCTTTTCCGTTGGTAATTTCCCTTGAATTGTTTATGCTGATGTAAATTTTTTTATAATTATAATTTAAATACATATTCTTCAATATTTTTCAATAAATAAAAAAGAACGTCAAAAAATTAATCAAAAACTCGGATTTCATAAATTAATAAGGTATCATTAATTTTGAGAGTAAAAAATTGTCGGCACAAACGTCAGAAGGTTAATATGGCGACGAAAAGAGAGAACGGTTGTACCTTTATATTATTGTATCATGATTATACCCAACACATATTTTTTAAACTATTGTATAATACTTTAATTTAATTTTTATATTTTAAGAACATGACAAAACAAATTTGTATTTTTCATTATCAAGGACAACAAACAATTTTTAAAGAAAATAATTTAGAGAATTCAAACACAAGAAATCAAAAGTATTTTCAAACAAAAACGTCCTAAATCTTCTTATTGAATTAGGGCATTATTCCCCATAAGGGTGATTGTGTGGGTTCTTCAAGAAAATATTTTTGTTTTTGTTTTCTGAAGAATCCTTTGAGTGGATTGGAGTGATGAAATATCGAAATATAAACAAACAGTTTTTAATTGTAAAAACAAGAGATCTTAAGCTTAATAAAATTAGAGATTATATAGGTCAAATATGTGTAACCGTTTTATTATTTCATTCTTTTAAATGATATACATCCAAGTGAGCTGGACCCCTAAATTTCATTCTTCACCAGCAGCCTGCTAACTTAAAGGATATGCGTATTTGCTACAGTTTTTTGAAAAGTTGAATTTAATTGTTGGATTAGTACCATCTTTTAATTTATTTAAGTGTATTTGGTGTATTTGCAAAATTAAAATAATGCGACATTTCAACGAATTTATATGGATAATTTACATATATTACCTGGGAGTCTTTAGCGTGGGTTTACTGTATCTACTAATTATAGTAAATGGCTTAAGTTAATGTATGTCTGTTTTAAATCTAAAGTTAAGAAATAGTTTTTATGCCTTCCACATCTTATTACTTTTTTTCAATAATTTTTTGCATTGAATTTACTGAAATTTAAAATCAAAATCTTGCACAGAATTCTATTAATGCTGCTGTTCTCTAATGAACAAAATAAAGTTTTTAGTTTTGCCACTTTTTTTTTTGCTGAAAGTTAAAAGTTGCTTTAAAGGAAGACAGAGCAAGAGAGTGAGATTAGGAGCTGGTATGCTGATACGTGTAACAAATCAGCTACAGCCTCGCATAGAAATAATGAAATGAGTGCGGAAGGATACAAGTCAAGATTTTTGTTTTTTTTTTAATCCAAAATGTAAGTGATAATGTTACTTTGTAATATTTTAGCCGCCTTAACAGAAAAGGGTTAAAAGTAAATAAGTTGAAAAAAAAAATAACTCAAACAAAACTTGCAGTATATTTCTGTTATATTTTCTTTTGGGTTGTGAACTTTTTTTATCTGTGCCTAGCTTAAAGTAATTGAAACATGTCTGGATATTTGAGGAAATAACACTGATAGATTTTGATATGAGTTTTAAAAGTACGTGGTAAAGTTAATCAAAAGAAAAAGTTTGCGAGAAATAAAAAAAAAATTAAAATAAGAAATTGAGTAAGAACTTTTGTTACTTGAAAGCAAGTTTTTGTGGAGAATGTTGGCATTATGACTTCAGTTGAATAAACATACGTGATTTAGTTTCTTTTCGTTTTATAGCTAGAGTTGATTTTTAAATACATTACGCTAAATTTTTAGCAGTTAAAAAAAATTTATTAGAAGATTATATACATATAGGAAAAAAAAAATCATTAGTGGAGGAGAATCAATGAATGAGATTTTGTTGATTTTATAAAACCCTAGCGGAAGCGGTCAAGCGGACATTAATTAAATTAAAGTCAAATGAAAATGATTTAACTAACTGCAGTCAGCTTAAAATACTTACCTATGGTGCTGATTGAAAGTCGGTGCGAAGCAGCTTAGTAGGTTATATATCTATATATTAATACATTTAGCTACAAATATTATTTGCACCGAATTTGAATAGCACTACTGGTAACACATATAAAAATAAATTTTTTAACTGAATTTGAAATATAAGAAATACCGAGGAATATTTATTTGACATGAGGACTTTATTTAATTTGAAAATTTTGCTTGTTTTTTGGTTTGGCAATGTCTTTATATATTTCATACCGGCTTCACAGATATCGTCACTAGACTTTAACCCAAAAGATTTTGAAATTAGTATCATTCCTGCTTCACGGAAATCGTCGGATGTGTTTTAGATTATCACGAACACCTGCCATTATGGCCTTATCTCATGGTGAACTAAAGAACGGTTGTGGGAAAGACACTCACACTTACACTGCTTACACTCACAGCGAGGTCCCTAAGAGAATACCTCTCGCCCAAAATCCAGTGCCTACTCCACACTGATCAAGATCATCTTTTTAACCCCGTGGGGTAAGACGAACTCGACGACCTATATACGACGACCGCTACATACACCCAAGCACCTAGAGCAGCTTGACTGTCGGGCAACCGGCAGCTGTGGTACCAGAGACAAGTATTTGGTGATACCTCGAAGTTCCACCATAAAGGCTTCACCTCTTTCGTCTTCTGAACTCAGTGTAGTTCCAGGTGACATAAACAGACCTGCCTTCCTTTTATAAATATGTGCACATCCTTTGCTCTGTTACCAGAGATCGGGTAGTAACATATATATTCTATGGGTAATATACCAAAGGTACGTCAACGGAAAAAGCCACATTACCCCAGCTGGGGCCAAAAATAGACTCCCTGGGGGAGAGGAAATCGTCAGAAGACTTTAACCCAATGCAAAAGTAAGCAAATTTTTTGAATCTGAGTAAATTAATTAATTTTGAAATTTCAAGGTCATGCTCTCGCCCAGATTACATTACATACATTAACTATAATACTAGATTTTAATGGGCGTGGTCCTAAAATTTTTTCCAAATGCCAGTTAGCATCACTTTCAGACGTCAAGGTGTGTGTCAAGTTTCTTAAGAATCGTTAAAGTAGACGCACTTGAAGTATAGAACTTAATTTTAATAGGCGCATAGCCACGCCCAGTTTTTCAAACACCAAGTCATGTCCTTAAAAGTCCCAAAAGAAATTATCACATAACTTAAAACTGAAGTTTAATGGGCATGGCTGCGCCCACTTTTCTTAGTCAAAGATATGGTCACTTTTAGAGCTCAGCATGTGTGCCGAGTTTCGAGTAAGATTGGACTGAGTAAAAGCACGTAAAATTTATGAGTTCTGTCATAATGGGGGTGGTTGCACCCATATTACAAGAATCATTTTTTGTAGTTTTGTTCCCGCCCACTATTTGAATTGAAAATTAAAAAACGGAAAAACAGAAAATGAAAGGCAAATCAATAATCATGTCTCACATTCCATTTCATTAAAAATTCACGTCAAACAGCTGATGTTAATAACAATCTCTGCCCAAGTAGATAGACATGGATGCTGATGAAAGGCGTGGCTACACAGAAAAAAATGCGCATTTTCCCCTTCTTCGTTATAAAATCACATTAATTAATAGAAATATTTCATTCAATAAGAATTGAAAATACTAAACTTAAGCCCGATTAATGCCCTAATTCTGTTCGACGATTGTATCGTCTTGCCTGTGGACTAAAAAAAGCCGCAGTGGTGATTCTTTAAAAAAAATTATTATTTATTGTCTATGCTGGAAGGTTTGTGTATTTGCTTTAAGATTTTGTCCAAACATTATTTATATCCAACACATATTTTTTCAATAATTTTTCAAACTATTGTTTATTAATTTAATTTAATTTTTATGTTTTTAAAACATGGCAATACTATTTTTATTTTTCACTATCAAAGACAACAACCATTTTTGAAAGAAAAAAAATAATTTATAGAATTCAAACACAAGAGCTCAAAAGTATTTTCAAACAAAAACATCCTAAAGCTGGTTACTGAATAAATTATTGCTGATTTAAATTCACTCCAGTTCTATTTAATTTAATATGTATCAATTTACCAAAAATATTTTAATTGTTATTAACGTAATTTTACACAATTCATTTTGAATACTTTCAACTTGCTTTTGCTTAAATTTATTTTTGTTTCTTTCTTTATTATTTTATTTTTAGTAAAACTTATCCCACTTTTATTGCCTGTTTTATATTAGCAAAATCCACCCAAGTGCGTGCTAACCAACAGATGCAACCAAACAATTTCATAATAAAAATCAAACGCCAACAACAGCAGAACGATGAAAGTGCTTGTAAATGTTTTTTTTTCTCAACACTTGCTCTTAAATAAAAATCTTTGTCCTTTCAGCACAAGAAAATGAACAATCAAGCAACTCAAACATGTCTCTAAGAAAAACCTCAATTCAACTGAAACTTTTTAAAGCTAAAAAAAAATAAAACTAAAAATAATAAAGAAACCAGCTTTACAAAATGACACGTTTTTACTCGTAGTGTTTTGCAATAACAAAATAAAAAAAAACTTACACAATATAATAATTTTGCCAGATTTTGAGCAGCGAATGTACATGATACTGAAGTATTATTTAGAAAAAATGCGAGTATAAAATATAACAAAAAATTAAAATGCAAGTTTCATATAACCAAAAAAGAATAAATGACCTTTCTTTTCTCTGGCAAGTTTGCTTTCTTTATGGCTTTATTTAAAAGAAATAATAAATATTTTTTATAATTTTCTTTGTTGTACTTACAAGAAATTTTATTTTAATAATATACTTGAGTAAATGCCAAAAAAATTAATTATTTAGTGGCCTAAAGTTTAAGCTAATAAGATTGTCCATTTATATTTTTATTGCGTTTAATTAAAAGGGGACATCAAAAGGAATTATTTCCTTTTACTTTTGATTCGCAATTATGAACATATTTTTGTGTTTCCCTTAAGCTTAAGCAGCTTAATTTTGAAAAATTTTCTAACTTATTTCAATCAATCAATGGATTTATACAAATTCAAGCAAATACCATAGCAAATGTTCAATTACCGTGGCAAAAGCAACCAAAACTGAGAACAAAACGACTCCAAAAAATAAAAAAAGAGATAGAGAGAGAGAGAGAGAAAATATCAATGTGTGTCACACGTGTGTCAAAATTGATTGCCTTATAAAATAATGTGCAGAGATGCATTGGTATACAAGCACAGCTATACGTCGAGCCTTTGCTGCGAGAGAGTCTTAAACCACAAAAAAAACTCGTTTATAGAAAACGAGTTTAAAGCAGGGCTGTCCAAACTGGCACCAGAGTACCGAACATAAATCGGCTTCTTATAAAAATTAATACACATTCGCTAATATATTACTCTCTATGTTCTCTCAGTGCCCAGCCTTAGTGTAAAGTTTTGAATTAAAGGAATTTTCTTTAAATCACTGGCTCTCTTTTAATTTCAATAAAACAAACTATTTGCTAGGATTATTAATAACATTGTATATGAAATATAAGATCGTGCAAATATCCGCCTCGGTTTCGTTGGGGTATTCCGCATACAAAATGTTTAACTTTCCACTATTCTGGCGCATAAATCAGGCTAAATTTGACCGATGCAGTGTGTTATATGGGCTTTGAGGGCCGCTCTGGCTTGAAGTTAATTTGCAGAGACGTTGTATTTGAGAAAGACCCACAAAAAAAATTCTAACATGATCAATTTACACGTTATCGGTTACAACTGCATATCCACGTGAAATGGCCAGGTGCTCAAATCACTCAAGCGGAATATCCAAACTATTATAAGGTGTATAGTACGTAGATTCATCCTGTTAAACCACATGTTGTTAGTATCCTTATCATCCAATTCTGGCCAAAAGAAATTTTAATCAATGACCAAAACAATCATCCTTAAAGGTAAAGGTCTGGTCACCATAGTTTTGAAATAAATATGGTACAAAGTCAACACAAAATAGTAACTTTTTCGAAGTGCATTGTATCTTCTTTCATCTTATGTGGATTGTCCATAACATTCGATTCTGGGCAAACAAAGTTGGAAATCTCCTCAGTTTTTCAGTAAGATTTAAATTGGCTTTTTTTAAGCCTGGCCCACAATGTTTTAACAAGACCGACAACTTGTATTGAAAGCAACAATAAAATAAGGAATTTTGTCTTTGTTTTCGATATAAGTAAGCGCTAGAATGTTTCTTTTTGACATCCACTCACCCAGAAATGGCTGTCGTTGGGAATTATTTTTGGATGAAAAACTCAGAGAACACACATGATTTAAGTGATTTGAATTATATTGCAGATTCCAGTCACGATACCAAATTCGTAAAATAAGTGGATTGCAAAAGCGGAGTTCTTAAGAACAATGTCAAATCGATTGTTTTGGATGTCCTTGTACACTCTCACTCTCACGCATAGCGAAGATGTTTTAGATGTTTCTTGATTGTTTACTGAAGCAGTGCACTCAAATTTTTCCACCAGAGTGTGAATAATTATCTCGAAAGAATTATTATCGTCACAATTAAATGTGTGATTTGCCTACTGATTACTGATTTTTGTGAACAGTTTCATCGTTTAATGTTCAGTTTTATATGCAGTCCTGATGATTTGGCAGAACCTTAAGATTTGACCAACTGTCACAGTTCGTAAGCTCTTATTGGAAGATCCCTTAAATATAAAACAAAATTGTAAAATAGCACGCATGCATTTCCACGGGAAAGCATACTTTTTTGTCACGTGCAACAGCAAGCAATTAATGCCCTAATTCTGTTTGACGAATGTATCGTCTTGTCTATGGATGAAAAAAGGAAGCAGTTTTTATTCTTTAAAACGATTATTATTTAATGTCTATGCTAGAATGTTCGTGTATTTGCTTTATGATTTTGTTCTAAACATTATATCCAACACATATTTTTAACCCCCGACCCAAAAAAGGGGTGTTATAATTTTGTAGTGTGTGTCTGTGTAACTGTGTATCTGTGTGTCTGTCCGTGTCCACGTACAGCCCAAACGGCTACACCGATTTTGATTTAGTTTTCTTTGTTTGAAAGATGACTTGATTGAGATGGTTTTTAACCATGTTTGAAAAAAATCGGTTCAGCCGTTTAGAAGATATCACATCTTTTCTAGATATATCGGGGGTTCTTAAAATTTTAAAATTTTTGTTATTTCATATATTTTTCAAACTATTGTATAAGAATTTAATTGAATTTTTATTTTTTAAAAACATGGCAATAATATTTATATTTTTAATTGTCAAAGACAACAACCATTTTTGAAGAAAATAATTTAGAGACTTCAAAGGCAAGAAGTCAGAAGCATTTTCAATCAAAAACGTCCTAAATCTTCTTACTTAAGCTTGTGTCATTTCCAAATAATGTGACTCAATTTTTCTTAAAATTTCACCTAATATAGAACTACTGACGGCTTACACATACTTATCTGCCCTTAATTATGAAAGTGGTCTAAGTCATGTGCATTTTTGCTTCGAAATATAATAAATGAATCTTAAAAAACTTCAATAAATATTGCATAAATATTATGCATTTTCATACTAACCGCAACTAGAACAGCTTTAAATTAAAATATGGCATAATATAAAAATATTTTTTGATTTAATCGAATGCAATCTACTAAATATCTCGATCAAAGAAATATATGACTTAGAACACTTTCATAATCAAGAGCACTTATGTATAAGGAATTAAAAAAAAAAACTTTCGTTTTCTTTGGAGAAACAAGCATATTTATTTGGTGTCGCACGTGACATAAATATGATATTCCTGCATAAAGTTTTCCTCTACAGAGTTGAGCATACATAAAATAAAATCCTTTTCTTTTTTCACACGATTGATATCGTTATTTTACAAAACAAAAAGTAATGGTTAACGCCTTATTTAAAAAAAAATCAGTTTTTTAAAGATTTACAAAACAAATTTTGTAGGGAAATCAAAAAACTTTTTTATGGATAAGGTCTTAGTTCTGTAGCATTAACTAAAAAAAAATTAATATTTTGAATTAATTTTTATTATTATTGTTCGAACTTCATTTGTTTTTATATTTATGATTTGATATTTTGAGTTAGGACACTCTTGCCTCAAGAGCTCGATATGTAGTAGCAATTTTATCACACAGCTGCTTAAACATACACACACGTGGTGCTGCATTTAAAAATACATTTAACTGTTTTACCATTTACGTTTGTTAAATTCAACTCAATTGTCCTAAAGTTCATACGCTGCGATATCGTTCGTTGGCTTCAATGCTCCAATTTTGTGGTTGCTAAACGTTTATTGTATTGCAAAAAAGGAAAAAAATTATTTTAAATGCACACACCGCCACAATAGCTCAGTGGCAATTTTCATCACACTTTACCGTGTTTATCAGACTCGAAACGCTAAAACACTCACATACACACAGAGAGAGACACACATGATCTCGCCAATGCACAACCACGCACTCTTACACACACGCACACACTCACTATTTCTTTTATACTCCCTCTAGTCAACCTAGAACCATATGTCGCTATGTCAACACTCTTTTCTCTAGCGACAATTGCACTAGTTGAAATGTCGACAACTTTCCTTTTATGCGCGAGTAGAGATACGTTAGAGACAACAGTTCTAGTATAATTCTGGTGACATTGTCAATGAACGCGTCAATAGTTTGTTTTTCTTTTTTATTATGCTATGGAATTATGTTAAAAACTTACGTACATATGTATGTATGTATGTTTGTATGTATTTAAGTTTGTTGCCCAACCCTTATAAAATTGTAGACGAGGGTCACTAAAATGTATTAGTGAGTCCTTAGTTAAAATGTCTCCATATGGTCGATTACATTGGCTGCGGTACAACTATTCAGTTGTACTATTGACAATGTCACTAGTAAATCACTACTATTGACATCGAGCGAGGAAATATCGATATTGTAGACTAGAGCCCCTAAAATTTACTAGTGAATATTTGGTGCCAATGTCTCCATGTGGTCACAAAAGAACTACTTTGTCAGTATTGCTACAGTCTAGTGGTGGATTTTCAATGACAAGCTAATGTTAAATGTCAATATATAATTACATTGGCTGGGGTACACTTGGTCAGTAGTACTACTGACAATGTCACTAGTAAATCACTACAATTTCACTATTCGCATTTTCTGCAGGGCTCATACAATTAATGACACATACACAATTTTAACTTTAACTGTTTCTACTAAACATTCAATGACACACTTATAAAAAAGCTTACAGACACTAGCGAGCGCACTTATTTATTCATTAAGCTTTTCATACATAAGCAGATGGCCTAACAAACACGTACATATGTATAACTGTGGGAGGACAACTTGGAAGTCTTCGGTAGGTTTAGGCATAAATTGTTTTTCTATTTGTACTTTAACGCAACCCCATGTTTACAGAATTCAGACGGTTGACTTAAATAAAAAATTTATATGAAAGACATTAATTTTTGCAACGATTTCGTTTCTGCTTCTGAAAATGCAAACAGTCGCAGTCAAAGCAAAAGCAAGAAAACGAAAAATTATGCACAACGAAGCACTTCAGGAGTGACTGACTACTGTTTTTAATACTCGTAGTTCCATAGTTAAAGAAGTATTAATAAATTATTCTTTAACAGTTTGTTTAGTCATTTAAAGTTTCCCAACGTTTAAAAATTTCACATTGTACAATTGCTGTTGCTTCTGCTTATGTTTCTGCTTCTTAAAATGCCAACAGTCGCGGTCAAAGTAAAAGCAAAAGAACAAAAAGTTGTACCCAACGAAGCACTTCAGGAGTCGATATGTTCGAGCTGTTTTTGGTTTGACTAACTGCTGCTTTAAATAGTTCCGAAGCTAAAGAAGTATTGCCAAATTATTCTTGCTTTCACCATAACAACAATTTTCCACTTGCAAATAAGAAATGTACAATACCTTAAAATTTTGTTTATACTTCTCTGAAGTGATTTTTTTTTAAATCTCAAAGTGCCTCATTTTTGCTGTACTTGCTACATTGTTAAAACAAAGCTGACTTATTGTATCATATAAAGTTTTATTACGATTCCGGCAATAAAATTATAAAATTTAATCACTTTTAAAATATCCCATGTATAATTTTGGGAGAAAACCAAACCAAAAAACAAACATGAAAAGGGCTTTTAAATTGGTTGGTATAAAAGATACAAATGCAAAAAGATAGGTATACACCAAAGCGCACAATAATTGAAGATAAAAGAAATAAAACCCAAAATTAAATCCAAAACTAAGAGAGAATATAAAAGGACGAAAACAAAAAAATGGCATTTGTCTTTGGCTTTTAACAATCATCAATCTATTGCATGCAATCGTTTATGTATTTGTTGTTTTGAAAATGTCTGTCGAGGTATGTCTTCTTATATTTATACTGCACTATGGGTATGGTGCATGTAATGCGACTTTGTCGGTTGTAACATAAATTTGTATTAAAAAAAATTACACAGTCAGTGTACTTTTATGTATATTATATAGGAGGATTTCAAAATGCTATGCTGCTTGCTCGAGAACACCCTATAATTTTTAACTGTCATATATTTGTTGTTGTAGCTTAAATTTCATATATTTGGTGTATGAAATCCTAAAAAAGAGAAAACTTCTGGACAAGATTCTCTGCAGGCTGTATATCTCACGTCACATTTGACTGCAGCCGGTTAAAGATTAATTGTGTGGCAACACTCTAATCTTGCTAAAGAAATTAATAGCTGTTGTTATTTATTAAGGTACGGTCACATTTGACAAACGTTTGCCCAAAACGTTAGCGTAACCAGCAAATACTAATAAGAAATCTTTTGATTCAGGCGCGTGTTTATTGAGTTCAATAATTTCCAATAATATTGTATTATTTATTATTAGCATATTTGTTAAATACGAAACTAATTAACTTAATAAATACGTGTTTGAAGCAAAAGATTTCTCATTAATATTTGCTGGTTACGCTTTTTTGGGCAAATGTTTATCAAGTGTGACCATACCTTTACATTCATTTTCCTTACATACTTCTTACAACTACAATTCGAGCTGAAAAAAGTCAGCCAATCTAGCAATGGTAAAGTAAGAAAATTAAAAACATGTTCATTATTGAGTTTTTGTTTCAACTTTTGTAACTAGTTGAACTACTCATTTGTTTAAATGAAAGTTTAACATAATAACTCTACTTGTTCTTAGAAATTTTTGGGTAAAGGTTCCTCTGATGATCATCATTAGTAAATGCGCATAGGATTCAACTTTACGCCCTCAATAATCAATTTCAATGTATTTTTAATAAAAAAAATATTTTATTGAATATGAAAAATAATAATTTGGAAGTATTAGTGCGTTAACAAATGTTAAATTTAGATTGTAACAATTGCCAAAAAAAAAATACTCATTAAAATATATTTTCAATTATTATTGTTCGAACTTCATTTGTTTCTTTATATTTAAATTTAAATTAAATAAATATACTTATGCCCTGATTCAGTAAGAAGCTTTATAGGCAGATTTTGTAAAAATTTTGTTTCTAAACGTTTTAAATTTGTATGAAAAATAACGAAAATTCGTTAAAAAAAAAAACTTTTTCCATACAAATTTCAAAACGAAAAATTCGTTTGTATTTACAAAATTTGGCCTTTAGGACGTTTTTGTTTGAAAATGCTTCTGAGTTCTTGTCTTTCAATTCTCTAAATTATTTTCTTCAAAAATGGTTGTTGTCTTTGATAATAAAAAATATAAATATTACTGCCATGTTTTTAAAACATAAAAATTCATTTGAAGTATTATACAATAGTTTGAAAAATATATGAAAAAATATGTGTTAAAGGGCATTTACATCAGCACAAAATCTAGCATATTTTTATTTAAATATTTATGAAAATCTATACCGTTTACACCCATCAACTGAATTGTTTCCAAAACTACAACCAAGCAACTGAAATGTAGCCAATTCACACACTATTTTAAGCAGACTGTAGCTAATTCACTCACCTTTTTTTTGTTGTAAAGAATAAATAAAAACATTAGATTTTTATTATTGTATGGGAAATCTGGCAAAAAGCAGCTTAATTTAGGTCGAAATCCCGAAACTACTAGATTTCGAGACAGTGTAAATGTAGTATTAGATATAATGTTTGGAAAAAAAAATCACAAAGCAAATACACGAACCCTCTAGCCCAGACAATAAATAATATTTGTTTTAAAGAATCACAACTGAGGCTTGTTTTCGTCCATAGACAACACGATGCAATCGTCGAACAGAATTAGGGCATTAATAGTAACAAACCAAAAATGTTTGTCTTAAGTAGAACAAAAAAAAAAAAAAGCAAATTAACTAATACCTAATTTACATTAAGCATTTTTTAATGAAATTTCATGAATTTTGTTGCACGAAACTTTTTCTATTTGCTAATTGCAGCGCTATAGAAGAGAATTTGTTATAAAAAAGTACGCAGAATGAATCTCTGATACATTCTCCGCAACTTTTTTGGTATGTGTTGCTCTTAAAGGCGTCCTAATGACAAATGAAAAATGTTTAGGCAACTAATTTCATGAAAAAAATGCTTTATGTAAATTAGGTATATCATGTGTATTATTAGTAAAGAAAAAACGACAATGGCAATACTGTTGTAAGTTTAGAGATGGTAAAAGTGAGCTTTCATTACAAAAAAGCTTTCATCAAAATTGAATACGTTGAATCAATACAATTCACGTATTCCATTTGCAATATTGGTTGAGTATATAAAGCAGAAATCTACATGAAATGACACCACAAACAGTGAACAAACACAAAAAAGAACGCTGATGATGAAGGTTTAGTGGCCTTTGAAAACAGCTAGTTGTTCCGTTCAACTATGTGTTTGTCAGAATATTTACAATTAACTTTGGTGTTATATTTGTTCCATATAAGTTATCACATGTAATTTGGCGATACGAGCTTTAGCCTGATAAAATTATAAATATTAAATATATATATTTTATTTTTATATTGAAAAGCTTATGTTTTCCAAAGGTTGTACTCGCACACAGCAATTTTTGTTGAGCAATTTATTGGTTATTTGTGGAAGAGAGATGAAACGATAATGGCATTGCTCAAAACCTATTATCAAATGATAATAACATCCCATTGTGCAACTATTTCGTTTCTTAAAATTGTGCAGAGACTTTTTCTATCACATGATTGCACTGACGATGAGATGGCCTATAAAGATGACAATAATGGTGATGACGATGATGTTGATGCGTGTGTTGTTATATTTTTTACGCTAGCATAATATAATTACGACTGAGTTACTGGCGCTGCTGAGGCTAATAACAATGACGATGTTGCTTGACTAACATTTTTTAGGTTTTTTTTTTTCATGACTATTCTCTGTTGCTTTAGTCTGGAACGATAATGACGATAACGATAATGCCGTTGCGTTGATTGCCTTGTGCTCTATTTTTATTGAAATTTTCGGCAAACATTGAAAAGGTGTGTGTATGTGACTGGATGGAAAATGTACTCGTACGTATCTCTATCGTCATCTGCATCTGTATAATGTTCGAAATTGCAATTTCAGTATGTTCAACTTGTTATATGCTGTACAAACTACTGCAGCCAAAAACAATATTGTTTTAATTTTGCTCTAACATTGTGCAATTTTATTTCATTTCTGTATAATTTTTTTTGATATGAGTGCGAGTGTGAGTGTGTATGTGTGTTCACTTTTCGAACGCTTTTCATATACGTTACGTTTTGTGTGCCATGTGTGTAATTTTTTTTTTTTGATGATATTGATGTTGCGGTTTTTATTGCCTCAATATATATGTATGTATATCAATATGTGTATCAATGCGAATGCGAATGCTGTATGTATGTTGTTATGTAGGCCCAGCCTTTCTTCTATTATTATTTTTGGGTCAATATGTTAGATTTCGTTTTTAAAATTTAAACAATTTCATTTCAAAATTTTTAAAATTTGCATATTGCCGGCCGGCCTGTAAGAAGATTTGGTATCGAAATTAACACAATATTACATATGATTTATATTTGTATACTGAGTGGTACTCGTATGGGAAAAATATAAACAGCCTGTTTGTGACGTTATATATACAGTCGAACTTCCATAACTTGATTCACCATTATCCCAAAAAAAAAACTTCGACTTACGGAGACTTCGAGTTACAGCATTGTATGTGATTTGTTCTTTTAGCGCTACTGCCAAACAAATTAGTTAGAGTTAGAAAAAATTTGAGTCAGAGAAGTTCGAGTTATGAAAGTTCGACTGTAATAATAAATTTTAATGGGCCATTTTTTCAACTTAAAAAATTAAATAAAAAATTTTGTGGGCGTGGACGCTATAACCTCTCAGAATTTTTACAATTGGCCTAAAATGTACCGATTTACGAAATAACAAAGTAAAAAAAAAAAAAAACAAACAAATTGTTAAGGTACGGTCACACTTGACAAACATTTGCCCAAAAAAGCGTAACCAGCAAATACTAATGAGAAATCTTTTGATTCAGACGCGTGTTTATTAAGTTCAATAGTTTCCAATAATATTGTATTCTTTAACTTTGCCTATTTGTTAAATACGAAACTAACTAACTTAATAAACACGTGTTTGAAGCAAATGATTTCTCATTAGTATTTGCTGGTTACGCTTTTTTGGGCAAATGTTTGTCAAGTGTGACCGTACCTTTAGTCTACTACTTTTTTTGAAGTCGGTTAAAAATATATATACATTTATGAAAAACTACTTTTAAATGTAAATTGTTATTTAAATAGATTTGGTAAAATAGGCTTAAGGTACAGGGTGGGCCAAAAGTTACCATGGGGTCTAAAATTTAATAACTTTTTCGTTTATATATTTTTTTATTTTTATTCTTCAGATTATATAAATAAAACTTGGAGCATAAATAATGGAGAGATACACAACTGAACAAAAAACCAGAACAGAATAATTTTGTTATTTAAATCAGGGATCAATTTTTTAACGCAAAGAGCATATCGTCGACATTTGAATGGCTCTGTTAATAAGCAGAATTGTGGGCTCTGGGGTTCTGAAAATCCAAGAGCCATTCATCAACGCCAATTGCAGCCCATTAGGTGTGGGATCACATCTGAAAATATCATTGGTCCTTACTTCTTCGAGAATGAAAATGGAAGTGCTGTAATCGTAAATGGAGAGCAGTAACGGTTGATGATAGAACACTTTTTACGTACTGCTCTTGAAGACAGACCTGGTATGTGGTTTTAGCAGGAGGGAGCCACTGTCCACACTGCCCGAGACACAATGGCACTTTTAAGTCAAATTTTTGGAGAGCGATTAATTTCCAGATATTCGGATATTATTTGGCCAGCGCGGTTGCCATATTTGACAGCACCCGACTATTTTCTGTGGGGTTATTTGAAGGAGCGAGTGTATGTGAACAAGCCGGAGACAATCCTAGAATTTAAGGCATTCATTGTTGCAGAAATTCGAACGCTACAGCCACAAATTTTGAAAGATGTAATGGAAAATGCTCTAAAATGAGCCCATCACTGCGCAGCTTAAAACGGTGGTCATTTAAGAGACATTATTTTTCATACTTAGTGTAAAAAAATTTTCATTTTGTATATTATCTTATTATAATCTGAGAAAAAAAAAATTAAAAAAATTAACAAACGAAAAAGTTATTAAACTTTTAAGAACCAGGGTAACTTTTGGCCTACCCTGTATGTGAAATTTCAAAAACATCTATTACTTTTTTAACTTAAAAATAAATAACACATATAATATTGTTAGAAATTCGTGTCGTATAAAATGACACTTTTGCCAGATAAATCTACCAATTCTTCAATTTTATGCCCCCCCCCCCAAATAAATAAAGTGATGAAAAATATAAATAAAAAAAAAACAAACTAAATGACAAAAACGAAAACTTATAAACCCCATAAAGTCCCAAAGGTTTTTAAACTTTATTGTTGTAAAATATTTTTTTTAAACAAAGACCTCGTCTTTTCATGTTCCTTGAACAACTTTAGCAGCAAAGCGGTCAAAAAAGACAAGACATATCATGACCATTTTGTCCTTTAGGCAAACCAAAATGTTTGTAATAAACTGCAAAATAAAATACATGGGATATGCATTTCTAGACTTTATTATTATTACATTTTTTTGTTTTTTTTTTTGGTTTTTTAGCAACAGCTTGCAAGCAAGTGTTTTGGCCATATTTTAAGATCTGTTGTTAGCCATGCATGAAATTGACTGTAATATCTATTACTTTTTAGGGAAAACTATTCCTTACTTCAACTATTATTTGGTAGTTGTGCAAAATACATTACAAAGAGAAGATCACATTCCTGGTTGTAAATAGTATGGTGTAACAACATTTTACATTTAAATTGTATGTTGCACACTGAAATGAACACATTTTCAGTTGTGTTTTATTTTTCACTTTTACGAGGCCTTAAGGAATTCATTGACAAATAGTTGTAAGGTTGAGAGGGGAAAATTTACTAATTTGAAAACAAAAATGAGCATTTGGCTAGCTGGGAGTGGATGCAAAATAATGTTGTAGTATTAATGGTTTGTTTAAAATTATAATGTGTGTTTAAAAAAAAAACAATATAATTTTAAAGCATATATATAACTTTAAATTTAATTTTTTAGCTAGTCGAATGGCAATTCAGTTTTGTATATATTTATAAAAATAAATGATATATGGTATAAGAAAATATAAGATATAAATAAATTTGCACGAAATTTTATTTAAAAAAGTTCTTGTTGTTATCTGTTACAGTTGCCGTTTTTAACTTTTCGTTTGCACTTTATTATATCCATATCTCTTAGATATGTATATTCAATGGCCGTGGTACAGGATATGACAATGACCCTAATAAATGTCATAGAAACATGTCAAGTGTCAATAGACACACTTTTCTTTTTCATAAAAACAAAAAAATTTACAATGTTTCATAAAAACCATTCTAAACAACACATTTTTAAATAAACTGTACGGCAGCTGTAGTTTATATATATATTTTTTTTTACTTTCTTAACAATTTTGAGCAACGCCAAAGGATGTGCCGTAAACAATAGCCAACAAGCCAAACAAAAAGTAAATATAATATAAAATATAAGTTTTTTTTTATAATATTTGGGAAAATATGAATATTGTTTTTTGTTCAACGATATAACAAATATTTTGTGAAAATTTTCTTTTTTAAGTGAAGTAATAGTGTTTATAGTGCATTTAAGGACACTTGTGAGTAGGCTTGTTAGTTATGGCCATACAATTTTAAAATATATTTGCGACTAACGCTGTCTTTTATGTTTATTTTTTTATATATAAAAAGCAGGATTCACAAGTCCTTAAAAGATGTGGAAAATGAAAATACAAAATAGATAAAATAAATTTATTTTTTTTATCAAATTTATTGGCAATATTTTGGAGATAGTATAAATAAATTTTTTTTTTGTATAATTTTAATGCAAATATGTCAGCAAATAGGGACCGACCATTGTAGCTGCAAACTGATACATTTTGCTTTCAGAAAGTTTCTAAGAGGACATATTAAGCTCCCATATATGCTTAATATTAAAAACATAATTTAAGCAAAGTTGTTATTTTTAAAATCAAGAATTAAATTTTTTTTTGGTCATTCGGAACATAAAATATTTAATTACATATAGCATAATTATTAGAATGCAACAAAAAGTGGTAAAGATTTTTGAAAATTGTCCAAGTGGTGCCAGGACATCCAACCTTATTATATGCCTGATAGGAAAAATTTAATTTTGGGCGGGAAATCTAAAGAAAATTTTTATTTTTCTCTCAAGAGTTGAATTCACATTATATTTGTATACAATTTTTAAGTAATGTGAATAACAATATGAAGATGAACTCTGTACTATTAACTCAAAAATCGCAATTTTTAGCTATTACATTATTCCAGTAAATGGGCGATATGTATAAAATTCGTGGAAAACAACGCACAGTTGAAAAGTAAAAAATTACACTCATTCTCATGGCGATAGACAAGAGCTTAAAACTAAAATAAACACACACACACACATACACACACACACACACACATAAAGAACTGAAGACAACAGTGAGATGATGCTGGTGTATGCAGCAGCACAAGCCTCAAGAAAAAATATTTTGTCAAGTATCTTTATTTTTTTTTGCAAACATAGTGACAAATATTCAAATAAAACATGAAAAATTTGCAATGAGCAAAAAAAAAAAAAAAAGAGATGACACAAAGAATAGTACAAATAATAGACATTCATATAGTTACATTCAGGCACACACACATACAAACTCTTACATACAGTCACACATACACACGTGCATGAGATAAAAACATAAAAACATAAGAATATAGAACATTTGCCGCATATATGGTTAATACTATTTTCTACTACATGACAAGTAAGCCACTACTATGTAGTTTATTATCATTTTTGAAACATCCCACCCGAACGTTATACAAATGTTATACACTCACACACACGCATTCATTCACACACACACACACACACACACACACACACACACACACATTTAAATGCATACACATTATGGGCGAAGTATTTGTTTTAAGAATATACATGACATATACAAATTGCTAACTACATACATGTGTTTATGTGTGTGTGTGCGATTAAATTTTGTGTCTATATATTTGAGATGTTTTATTTTAAAAGGAGATGTATGGAGTACGAACAAATCTGGTACTAAATAATAAAAGTACCAAGTTAAATTCATAACTTACGCCTTCAAGATCAGGCGTGCTCAACAGAAAAAGTCTTAATCTAACAGCATCAAGAACAAAGGGCGGGCTCGTCCTAAATTACATAAACTTCTTTTATAGCCAATAATTTCTATACTTTAAAATTAGTTTTAATTATTATCCCAACCCTTATAATAAGGAGTTACGAAATTAGCCAGTAACATAAAGTTTTTTCGACACGAAGAGTTTCAAATTAAACTAAATGTTTCAGCTAGTCAATGCGGAGTGTCTCACTCTAAGCCAGGTACATGCTAGTCATATGCACAATGTGCAAACTTTTACAAAAAAGCTTTTGTGCTTTCACACCGACTAGAGTAGAACAGCCACAACAACAACAACACAACAGACAACAATGCTTGCTCTTACTTTGCAAGGCAACAAGAACAAATTTAAGAGCTTTCAAAGCTGTTTACCTCAAATGCAAATATCAATGCTCTAAAGTTTAGAGTTTAAACCCGCCCAGCTAACCAAAACATTCGTAAATATATCGCATTCGAGTGTTGCGTTAACATTTCGCGGACAAAACACTCAAGAACGACTATCGTAAACGGAAAGAGAAAGTGCTGCTATAGCTCACTCGTCGCTCAGTTTGTGGCGTAAATCTTTCGATTTCGATGTTTCGCTCTCGAATCAATAGCGAACCTTTAGCAATATCATTAGCAATCGATTTCATTGCTTCTAAAGCTTAAATTAGACGTGACATAGCCATAACGCCATAGCCATAACTTAACCAAAATTCAATTGGTTTCTATGGTGAGATTTCTGGCGAGTCTCTCTCATTCTCACTCTCACCATAGAAATCAATTGAATTTTGGTTAAGTTATGGCTATGGCATTATGGCTATGTCACGTCTAATTTAAGCTTAAATAGCAAAAAACGTTATTCCTCATTTGTTGTACATGGAAAAAAAAAATAAAAACTTTGAGAGAAACAAATTGTTTCTTGTTGCTAAACTTTTTTTTACGAGAATGTTTCGAGAAATGTTGGCTATAGCGAACATTCGTTTATTTTCGAAACTCAAGTTGGCTGGGCGTGGTCGGCAACCTATACCATTATATGTTACGATTCTATGAGTTGTACCCTCAGCACAAACCGGTGTTGCCAGTGAAATTTCGTCTCATTTCTCCTAATTTGAAATTGTAAATCTCCAAATGCAAACTTGATTCTATTAACGTTTATTAACGCACTAATAATCCCAAATTATTATTTTACTTAATTAGTAAAATAACTTTTTTATTAAAAACACATTTAAATTGATTATTGAGGGGTTTAGCTGGATCCTATGCGCATTTCACTGTTGCTAATGCAGATCATCAGGGAACCTTTACCCAAAAATCTTAGAACAACTAGAGTTATTATGTTATAAGCTTTCATTTAAACAAATGAGAAGTTCAACAAATAACAAAGTTGAAACAAGAACTCAATAATCAACATGTTTTTAATTTTCTTACTTAAGATTTTATTATGTTCAAAAGAAACAGTCAAGTTTTGTTTGTTGTTGCTACGTCAATGTAATGGTGTGTAAAAATATGGTTTTGTAGAAAAATTTCTTAAAATAATTTAAATATATGCTTGAAAATGACTTTGTATGTCATGCTTTTTCATGCATAGCAACGCACGTTGACAAACCAATCCCTCTGGTTTGCTACAATAATATTCTGAAAATAAAAAAGTTTAGTAAATTCTCATCATACATACATATTTTCCTATTTTTGGGGAAAACATTTTTCTCTGGCAACGCTGATTTTTAAGAGTGTGAGATACACACAACTTTTTCTCCACAATGCGTGTGTACCAGGTTTGTCAGATTTTTTCCGACCAAATTCGCCAAATTGATTATAAAAATCGCCAAAAGTCGCCAAAATCAATTTTTTGTAGTTTTTCTTAATATAGATTTGATAATAAATTTGTTTTTATACAACAATTTTTTAAATATAATTTTTTATAAAATCATCGCATACAAATTTAGCAGAAAATTGCCAAAAGTAGAAATAAAATCGCCAAAAAATATTTTTTTGTAGATTTTTCTCATCCAAATTCAAGATGCCTTAATAATTTTAAATTAATATAAGAAAAATCATCAAAATCCAATTGTTTTAACTTCTTGCAGACGAGTTTTGGTAGGATTTATTTTTTAAACTAACAATGTTTAAGTTCAATTTTGTTAAAAAATAGCCATAAAAATCGCCAACAAATTTATATATCGCCGCTAAAATCGCCATGTCGCCAAACCAAAAATTTGAACGCCAAACAAGTTGAAAAAGCGCCACGTTTGGCGAGAAATCGCCATATCTGACAACCCTGGTGTGTACACATATATACGTAATAGAAGAGGCGCGGCGCCCTTAATTTGCCGACCACGAGTCTAAGCCAAAGTCAAGCACACACATAAATTTTTATATTATTTATGTATTAGTGGTAGATAATATGAAAGAGAGTAATGCTAGGAACACAATTGGGACGAACGACGAATTTCGTCCACGTCGACGAATTCGCTGCGTAAATTCGTCGTGTGAAGCACAACAACGACGAATTTACGCAGCGAATTCCTCTCTTATATATGATAAAGTTGGTTGTTTTGTGTACAAAGACAGATAGTGAGAGAGAGAAAATTGTTTTTTCGTCGTTCGTCGGCGTACAAATTAGAAATAAACCTATCTGAGAACTCGTCACACACGACGAATTTCGTTGTACGGCGGTGTTGTGTTCATTTTCATATGCACACACGTGTTTTATTTTTTATGACGAAAGTTCGCACCGAAAAATTCGTCGTTCGTCCCAGTTGTGTTCCTAGCATAAAATGTATTCTGTATGGAATGCTTATGAGAGATTGAGTTTTTTTTTTCCATACGTGTGTTTAGTAGAACTGAGCACAAGCTATGAAAAAGTGATGAGCATTGAATTTTTTTCAAAAGCGAATAGTTTTTATAGTGGAGATCATAATTGAGTGTGAAGCAAAAATGGAGAACAAATTAAATTAATAAATTATGAAACTTAGAACAGTATCGCATGCGAACTAACACGCTCAAATAATCTACGTTGTTTGTTTTTTCTTTTACACATACACATATACATATTTGCCCTCGCTTGGCAGATAAACAAATACTGTTACATGCTTTTGATAAAATTGAATACCACCAGTTTTAGTGTTCTCATAAAATGAAGAGCACTAAAAAGAGAGAACAATTCAATACTGTACATCATGAAGACTAAGCAAACAAACATCTTGTGCACAGCTCTTTGGGTACGTGTAAAAAAGAACATAACGGAGTGCCCACGGGCGGCCTTTTGCTTGTGTCTGCTCCAAACCAATGATATGTTTTCCCTTTTGCAAACACATTTTCTGCACTTAACAGTCCCTTACTGCCAGCCAACACTGTTTTTTAAAGTCCTCCCACATGCTGTCTATAAATATACGAGTACTAAATGTATGAAAAGTATGAACATATAAACTTAAAAAATATTACATTATCCACTTACAGACATCTAATATGCAAAGTGTTGAACTAAAATTATATTATAAGACAGGTGGTACTTAGCAGAAAATCTCATGATCTTATGGAAATTGATCAAACATAGAGCATATTTTTTTTAAATAGAAAAGAAACGATGCCTGCTTAATTTAATATTATGTCACACAATTTTACCCAACTCAATCTAAATTTTACGGCAGCAACGAAAAAGGAAGTCAGGTGAACAAAAACAAAAAAAAACTTTCACAAAATTGTTAATATTTGTTTAAGTGGAAAAACACATTGAGGCTTAAACTCAACCGCTTTAAGTGTGTCACGAAAAAGCGGATGTAACGTTTATATATGAACAGTAAAAATGGTGAAAATTTATACACATGCACAAAGAGAAGGTAGGGTGAAGGGAAGGGGGTAACTGTTGCCACCAAGCAAATACTTTATGAATGGGTTAAATAAAAAATTTGTTTGTAAAGAAAAAAATTGTAAAATTTAAAATAACAAAGTGAGTGTAATTTTATGCACCATGTGCTTTTGTAAAGGAAACGGCCGGCATTAGCGCTCCCTGTATTGCGCAATGAAATAGCAGCCATGTGTTTAAATTTTACCCTAGAAGGGCATAACACTATTCTTAAAATGAAACCATATTTAAATCAAGCTCTTTGAGGTAAAAACTCTGACTGTATATGGTACTCTGATTGCAGAAAGCAATGCGGCTGAAAACATAACACATTGCTTCAATAGCAAAATATTCATCTTTTCGAAGCCTTCAAATTCAATGCGGTATTTGGTTACATAGTTATTTTAAGTTGGATTAACCTTGAGGTTTTCACAAGCTGAGAACAAGAGCTGGCATATATTTTGTTTGTTGACAATAGTGTGAGAGAAAGAGAAGAGGTGAAGAGAGAGATAGCGCTAGAATCTTCACCTTACATTAGAAAGATTATGTTCTATAAAATTAAAGATATATCTCTAAAATTACTTTGAAGCCTTAATTGAAATTTGCTTATATTTATAGCAGTGTGGGGCAGATTTTTGAAATCCTATGCACGCGTGTATAGGAAGCACATATGAGACATATGAGAGTGTATTGTGTCTGCCCCACATTGATTTATAGCGAAAGTTAAATTCTTTAAGGATTTATTAAAAACAATATTTTATAATTTATGAAGTTACGATCAAGCTTAGAGCAAAATAAAACCTAAAATAAATTTTTTTAATTTTAATGGTATATAGGGGGGGGGGGGCAGATATGTCCTCACACATATTGCAATGAAATTTTATGTACACTTTAACTATACAGTTCTAGAAAACTTACACTAGGCAACAAGGCTTTGGTGGGCTGAATTCGAACCTATAATTGCTTTTTTTCTATCACGTCAGGTTTTCGAGGTAAAAAAAAATGTTTTTATTCGTTTTTTATATGCAAAATCATTAGTTTATTGAAAAATCACTGAATTTTCCAAATTAAATGACGTTATCTAAATGTCGTTTGTATGTTGTTGGTTTGGTTTCACGTATTAGATGCTAGGAACACAATTGGGACGAACGACGAATTTCGTCCACCTCGACGAATTCGTCGATATGAGTTCGCTGCGTAAATTTGTCGTGTGAAGCACAATAACGACGAATTTACGCAGCGAATTCCTCTCTTATATTTGATAAAGTTGGTTGTTGTGTGTACAAAGACAGAGAGTGAGAGAGAGAAAATTGTTTTTTCGTCGTTCGTCGGCGTACAAAGTAGAAATAAACCTATCTCAGAATTCGTCACGCACGACGAATTTCGTTGTACGGCGGTGTTGTGTTCATTTTCATATGCACACATGTGTTTTATTTTTTATGACGAAAATTCGCACCGAAAAATTCGTCGTTCGTCCCAGTTGTGTTCCTAGCAAGAGTCCAGCGATATACTCCCAGCATGCTTTTGTTCCAAAATCCTTGATAATTTCTTTCAATTTTGACTAAATCTTGGTGGAGTGCGCTCACCTGTTTGTCGCTTCGGAAATGACTGGTAATGGATCATGGTGGATGTTCAAATGGTTAGGAAATCGATTGCACATTGGAGTAAGTAATATTTTTTTCAATTTTTCATATTGAATCCAGCAACTTTTGTTAAACAGAAATAACAATCAGTTTGGTGGTTACTTGACTCTCTCCTAAGTATTGGAATTGAAATAGTTCTTCTTGCCATTTAACCACTTGTATAAAACAGTTCTGCAACTATTGCAAGTTTGTTCAAGTTTCTGGCAGTAAAATCAAAACAATGTGAATATGAATATTTTAATAATTTTGATATATCATATCCTTTTTTTTTCAAATATTCACCACACATAAAGGAAAAATAGCTTGAATCAGTAACAGAAGATTTTTTCGTTTTGAAATTTGTATGGGAAAAATATTTTGTGAAACGATTTAACGATTTTTTTTCATACAAATTTGAAACGTTTATAAACGAAATTTTTTTTACTAAATCTGCCTATTAGAATAAATGTGGGCTTCACTTTAGCTAAACAATTCGGTATAATTCTTTTTGTTTATCAACTGTTTGTTCTTATGAAAGCATTTGCATTTAGTAGGTTTGTTCGAATATTTTTGCGTAATAGTATTTAGAGCATAATGGTAACTGAAATGCAATTTTTAAATTGAAATTGTATATGGAAATGAGGCATATCCATCTTACGATTTAAATGAAATTTAAGATTGATATACACTGTATGATAATAGAAATATATCATTGTTTTTACTGCGTTGCAAATTTAATTATTGCTTAATTTATACTTCTAACATTAGGTGCACATGACAGCTAAGCACATCCATAAGTCAATTATATTGAAACTTACCAAGGACCATGTGTGTGTGCGTAATTTTAAAATAAGTAACAACCTTTCTTAGCCTTTCCATAATAAAGGCAGCTAAAATTACATTTTTTACTCCAAGTTCTTCAACAATTAATACAAAAAATATTTATTTAGCTGGATTACAAATTTTCACTTATGTACTCTCATACAGTGTTATGTTGTGGCTTATATTTATATAAAAAAGGAGAAGTTTAATTTAAAAAAATTTTTTGTTTTCGTGGCTATTTTTGCCAGTTGCTGGTACAGCTATTTACTTATAATTATTTTAAAGATCTTTTAAATTTGTTTGACTAGGAACAATTTTAGCCTATTTTGTTTTTCTCTAAGAATAAATGGAATATTTTAAAACAATTTTTTTTTTTTAAATTTTAATGCCGTAATTATTGCTTTAGGATTATGTCCTAGGAATCACATACAATATCTTAAATTTTAATTCCTTTAAAGTTTATTATTTTTTGACAAACTCTTTGCTTTACAGTACCTTAAATAATCTTAATGATATGGCGTTTTGGGATTGTAGGAAAAGTTTGTAATATTTGAAGTTTTCGTTAAAAAAATTACATGCATACAAACATACACACGTACATTTATATCTACATATATATATATATTGTAGTTACTGCTAAAAATAATTTTTTGGTGAACTTACTATTGTAAAGTATAAAGGAGCAGTTAAAGTTTGCTTTTGATAAGCAAATTGTTGTGCTAACCGCTAAACCCTAGAACAAAGCAGCCACGGCTACAAGGAGCACCGCAAATTTTAAAATAACTTTTATTTGTGAGTTGTTTTATTGTTATATATTATTCTTTACATACACACACACACCCACAATTAAAGTTTTAAACAAATTTTAAATTGAATTAAAAATATAAATTGCAAAGCTTAAGGACATATTTAAAGTGAAAAAATAGCTTTACTCTGCAACCGTTGGGAAATAAGAAAGAACCTTGTGGAAAAGAAATATGAAAAAGACAGAAAAACAGCGTCCAAGTAAAAAAACACTCCAAAGAATCACTACAAACTGTTTAAATCATTTCTAATGATTTTTACATATGCTTGTAATTGCAAGAAGTTGTCTTTTTTGATTCTAAATCAATGAAATGGAAGTGATGTTAAGAAAAGTTTAGTTTTTGCGTTCTATAATAATATTTTCCTGTAGGAAAAAGGGCAAAAAATTACCAATTTTCACAATTTGTTTCTTTTTGTACGAATTTAAACGCAAAACATTGATTTCATGTTAATTTCTGTAAAGAAGTATGGCGCGTAGTCATAGTCAAAACAAAGTACACTTTAAAGTGTACTTTCCTTTGACTATGACTACGCGCCTATATTTTTAAATCATAATTAGATAAAAAAAAATCATGGCAAGTATCTTTTAACTGCCCAATTCATAAAAAATATTTCTGTTTAATACGTCCTCGTCCATACAGTGAAACATTTGCTGCAAAACATTTTTGTTTTCTCTTTGAAACTGCACTCGTGACCACACTGTGAAGTTTTGGTTTTGCAGCTGAATACATTTTCTCATATATTTCCCATGATAATAAGGCGCGAATGACGTACTCAGCAAGAACTTCGTGTACATGAAACAAAGTATCCTTCGCCATTCCTCTTTCCCCTCTCGTCGACAAAATCGAATGTTTTGCAGCAAATGTTTCACTGTATGGACGAGGACTAAGGGGTTGGTTTATGAAACAAATTTTCTATGGAAATTTGATCTTTTTTTTTTTTATAAAAAACTACAAATTCTTTCATTTAATTTTGTAGAAATGTTAACTTATTCATTTCGTAAAGTACATAACTATACATTTTCTGTTATATCTTTTGATTATTGTGCTAAATATATAATAACAAACTCACTGAAAATCAGCTGTTTTGTTCATAAGTCTTTTTCGTCAACTCTGGCAACTTCTGTGCTGTTTTCAAAGGGCGATACGCCTGTAAAGTCAGCGTTCGTATATTTGGTGACATACATGATAAATTTCAATGCAAGTGAAATGGTGCAAACTAAAAAAAATTAGCATTTTTTTTTGCCCCACGATGTCACCAGAAATAGCGCGATCGACAAATTGTATTGCAAACAATAATAACATTAGAAAATTTGTTGTTGTTTTCAATGTAAGTATTTGGTCGAACGATTTCTAGTGGCATCGTGGGACAGGCCGTTAATTTAGTTCAGTATATTATAAAGCAGCTGTTTACAGTGTAACTCGTATTTTTCCTCTTTATTGTTTTAAAATATATGACTGAATGAAATTTTGTAAATTACCAAACAGTTTATATTTAAAATTCCAAATAACTAGTAATTCCTTTAAAAAAAAGTATTTTTTAATATTTGGATTCTCAAACTTTTCTTTGTTGGCATATCTCTTAGCTGGCTTACCGTTGATTTTATAACAAAATGCTTAAACTTTTGTTCGTTCTCAAGCCATGCGCTTTTGTTTTGTGTTATCTACTTATTTCAAAATAATTTTCTTAAATTTAGGTTTCCATAATTTACATCTTTTCTTTTTTTTTGTTTGTTTGCAATTTAAGTACAAAATAAACTTACTTGCAAAACATTAAAAAGCTTTTAAATGAAAGTATTATTTACACGCTTATATGAATACATATAAATGTGCAGAAGCACAGGTATACGAGTACATACACTTATGAGATGCCTAAATTTTTTTCGCAATTTGCCTTTATTTTGTGGAATAATAAAAGAAGTATACCTTAATGCAGGAGTGGAAATGTAATATTCATACAGAATATTTTAATATATTAGTGAAAAGGTAAACATTTATTTAATACGAGGGCGGTTCGGAAACTTCTTAGCCTAGCACAAAAAGCGCGGTATAAACAGAAAAAAGTTAAGTGTTTTGGAAACTTACATCTCTGCTATGAACACATGTTAAATTTTGTTTCGATCTGGCAACGCATCCGCGATTTTTTAACAATGGAAAAATTAGAAATGCGTGGTGTCATTAAATATTTACATAAAAAAGGTTTATCGGGACAAGAAATTCATAATGATATGGTGAATGTGTTAGGTGAAAGTGCTCCTTCATATGCAACAGTAAAAAATTGGGTTGCTGAATTTAAACGTGGCCGTACAAGCATTGAAGATGAACCACGTAGTGGACGTCCAAAAACAGCAACAACAACAGACATTTTAGCCAAAGTGCATGATATGGTATTAAATGATCGACGAATAAAAGTGCGTGAAATAGCTAATATCATGGGCATCTCAAATGATCGAGTCCATTTAATTTTGCATGAAGAACTACAGATGAAAAAGCTTTCTGCAAGATGGGTGCCGCATTTGTTAACAGTCGACCAAAAACGCATAAGAAGGAACATTTCTCAAGCTTGTTTGGATCGTTTTAAGCGAAATAAAATGGATTTTAAGCGTCGTTTCATAACTGTTGATGAGACATGGATCCACCACTATACTTCGGAGACAAAAGAACAATCCAAATAATGGACTGAAGCTGGAGGAAGTGCCCCAAAGAAGGCAAAAACAATTTAATGGGCTGGTAAGGTTATGGCAACGGTTTTTTTGGGACTTCAAAGGTATTTTATTGATTGACTATCTGCAAAAGGGTAAAACAATAAATTCAGAGTACTATTGCAACCTTTTGGATCAATTAAATGTACAAATTCGAGAAAAACGTCCTGGCTTACAACACAAAAAAATAATTTTTCATGAAGACAACGCACCAGCGCACAAGAGTGTTTTAACAATGGCTAAAATCAACGAATTAAAGTACGAGTTGCTTGACCACCCATCTTATTCTCCTGATTTGGCTCCCAGTGACTTTTACCTGTTCCCAAATCTAAAAAAATTCCTTGCTGGCAAGCGTTTTACCTCAAATGAAGATGCAATTACAGTTGTAAACCACTATTTTGAAGACCTTGAGGAAAACTATTTTAATCAAGGGATAGAATTGCTAGAAAAGCGTTGGACTAAGTGTATTGAAGTTTCAGGAGATTATATTTAAAAATGAAAATATTTTTGAAAAACTAATTATTCTCTTTCATTGATAGGCTAAGAAGTTTCCGAACCGCCCTCGTAACTAAATCAGTTATGCCAATTTAGTGCTCTGATTATTAATTGTAGTGCTTTTTGATATCCCCGAAAGGATTGCAAGAGTACAATAATTAGAAAAATTTAAGTTTTGGAGCAAAGTTTGTTGACCTTTCTCATAGCTTAATTTAATTTTTTGACCTTTCAGAGTTTTTATCTTTTTTTTCCACCAGTAACACTTGGACTTGCATTTATTTTAATAAGAGAAAGCGTTATAGGGATCAAAACTTGAAATTTGTCAGTGTCAGAAATTTAATTTCAGTTGCAGTTGCTATCGGAAGGCAAAGAAAGTTTATATTTAGTTTTATAATTATGTCCATAGAATTTTTGTTAACTTTAAGTTTAATTGGATTAAAGATATTCCCGTGGAAAGTCATTCAACCGGCAATATGTACTGTTCCTTCAGAAATCTCACTAATGCTCTTACAACATTGCAAAGGCCATTACAAGGGTCAAATGGAGAACAGTGAAACTGCAGATTGAGACTTAGGATGGTTACTACAGTAGTAGTTAGTGGGTGATTCTTTGGCTGAGTGGTAGCGATGTTAGCCTGTAAGTTCAAAGGTCGTGGGTTTGATTCAAACCATAGACTCTAGGTGTTTTCCGTAAACAAGCTAAATGCTTGTCGGGATTTTATTTGTTAGTTAAAAAATGCTCTCGCCAAATGGCCACCCTCTATGGATTGATTGTATATCCTCCTTGCCTATAACCTATTTTCCTAGTTCTAGCAAAATGCATTACATGAGTAGGGGTTATCCCGTGAGTACTGGTCCTACTAAAAGGTAGACTCTTGTAAGTAATAAGTCTTTAATTGTTGATGGAAGTACAGCAGAGCTATTGAAATGCAACCGGAACTTACTAGTGATCGGATAATGCTGCCAGTCATTCAAACAATCTGGAAGAACCAAAATTTGCCTTGAAAACGAATTGAGGGCGTTATTATAAATATAGAAAAATAAGGCAAGCTCACTGATTGTAATAACTGACATTATAGTACTAAATTATATATATGTATATGTATATATATAGAGTAGCTGATTGGATTACGTCATCCGATCCTGGAACTGGGGCTGCCAGCATGACCTCCAGGCACAAGTATATTTTTCTAACCACTCTAGTGTCTACTTAAGTCCTGCACAAGACCATTTATAAGAACTTTCAAGACATGAGAGATTTTTCAAATGCTTTACTACAGCAAAATATTCTAAAACAAACAATAAACAACACTGTTGGCAAGACAAACAACTGAAACAAATGTCTTGCCAACAGTGTTGTTTAGCGTTTGTTTTAAAATATTTTGCTGTAGTAAAACATTTGAAAAATCTCTCATGTCTTGAAAGTTCTTATAAGTGGTCTTATACGGGACTTTAGTGTCTACCTATGGTGTGTCCTGTGTACCCTCCTATATTTAATTTAGTTTTGGATATGATTCCTCGGTAGACCCTCGACAATGACAGGCGACTGTGTGGGTACTGCAAGGCCTCCTAAACAATCTTGATTACGTAGCCTTATTTTTTTTCTTGGCTCACAGCCTCTCAGATGATCTCACAACAAATATATGAAACGTAGCATTGACAGCGGAATTAAACTTTTTTATGTCGACTTAAGCGACATAATAATATATCTTGCCACATATATTTAAATGTTATATTCCCCTTTTATAAGTCTTTTTTCATAAAATTTTTAAAAACTTTTAACTGCTTTCAATTTCTAAAAGTGATATTTAAATCTACTTCTAAAAAATAGCATATTTCCCCATCAGTTTTCTTTAACACATTTCATTTAAGAATTAAAAAAATACCATTTCTCTGCGTTGTAACGCTCGGTCTTAAATGAGTTTTTATGTAACCACCATGCGCCTTCTTTCACACGTTTAAAATAAACATTAAAACTCGCTCTTAAAAACACAAGCACACAAATACAAATATGCTATTTATAAATACTAAAATGGAGGAAAACTGTATGTGTGTATGTGTATGCATGGAAAAGAAAACAAGAACTTGTGTGTGCATGACAACATGTGTGTGAATATATAAATGGGGATGTGTATGTGTGTGTGTGTGTGTGTACAACTCCCATGCCTTGTAACTTTACATGCATAATGTTCTAAAAAACGATATGCAATTGTGTGTGTGTATATGTAAGAGCTTGCATACACCAGTTAAATAAGTTTCAAACATAAAGTTTTTCTCAATTTTCCTTTTTTTAACAAAGTTTTTCTTTTAACACAAGCATTTTTTTATTTTGTCGTACATATTTTATTTTATTTCAGTTTATTTTTTATAGTGAAAAATATTTAAACAAAATAAAACAATATTGCAAGCAATATAATGATAGCACACACACACATACACACGCACACACACACACACACACACACAGATAGACACTGTTTTCATACATTCTTTTTTAAGCGATGAGGCGTTTTTTTCTTCTTCGTCTACAGGTGTTAGCAAACAAACTTAAAACGGTTTAAGAGAGTGAAGTAAATGCCGGTAATGGAAAATGATTGCTTCATAAGGGGAAAGATTCGATGGATGAAAGTTTGTGAAAAGAAAACTAATGAAATGCTTACATTTCTTAAGATCAGAGTATGAAAATAAGCGAAATATTTCACAAACGTTTCCTGCAAAGAAAACTAAATACCAGAATATCAGAAGTAAAAAAGAACTCCGCACACTGTTGAGCACTTTAGTGGTATTCTTAAAAAGTAACTTATTCAATACATTAAAAACATGCAATGTTAATTTTTTATTGCATCTTTTTAACGACAGCAACCAGAGCATATTTAAATTTTACAATTTCGTGACTGCAGACACATATTAACTGCAAACAACGAATCAATGTTACTGCATTAATTTGCTACTACTCTCCAACCAAAAACACAACATCGAATGAATTAAAATCTATAAAAAAATATAAATAAAATTTAAATAAATATATTCAATCAATTTTCGCTCAAAACCTTGCTGAAGTTACTTCTTCTGCTAAAGATATTTGAATTACTCTTATTGCGCATCTTGAAAATTTGGTATTTTAACTCAAGAAAAAAGTATAGCGAAGAAAATACTTTGCAAGAAGAAAAAAAATATTATATTCAAATTTTGTACTTAACAAGCTCTTTTCACTTAAGATATATTTAGCATAAGCAAAAGTCATAAAAAAATATTTGAAAAGAATAATATTAAAATAAAAAGAGTGTGTACGCACAATAAAAATACTTAAAGAAAAGTTCTTCCTTTTCACTCTATTTAAATTTTCAATATATTTTTTTATTTTGCATAAATTTGCAACTTTTATTTTTATGCTTTTTTTCAACTTTGGCATGAAAGTTAGGGAAGTTTCATATAAGGCTAATACATTGTAAAGAATTAATAAGCTGTTTGAAATTTGCTATAAATAATTTCATAAAATTCTAATAAAATATAATAATAATTTCTCCTTACTACTACCCGGCTCTGCCTCATTTATACTCAAATTTATCTTTAGTTTTTATTCTACTTCTACTTCTACTTCTACTTCTACTTCTACTTCTACTTCTACTTCTACTTCTACTTCTACTTCTACTTCTACTTCTACTTCTACTTCTACTTCTAATTCTACTTCTACTTCTACTTCTACTTCTACTTCTACTTCTACTTCTACTTCTACTTCTACTTCTACTTCTACTTCTACTTCTACTTCTACTTCTACTTCTACTTCTACTTCTACTTCTACTTCTACTTCTACTTCTACTTCTACTTCTACTTCTACTTCTACTTCTACTTCTACTTCTACTTCTACTTCTACTTCTACTTCTACTTCTACTTCTACTTCTACTTCTACTTCTACTTCTACTTCTACTTCTACTTCTACTTCTACTTCTACTTCTACTTCTACTTCTACTTCTACTTCTACTTCTACTTCTACTTCTACTTCTACTTCTACTTCTACTTCTACTTCTACTTCTACTTCTACTTCTACTTCTACTTCTACTTCTACTTCTACTTCTACTTCTACTTCTACTTCTACTTCTACTTCTACTTCTACTTCTACTTCTACTTCTACTTCTACTTCTACTTCTACTTCTACTTCTACTTCTACTTCTACTTCTACTTCTACTTCTACTTCTACTTCTACTTCTACTTCTACTTCTACTTCTACTTCTACTTCTACTTCTACTTCTACTTCTACTTCTACTTCTACTTCTACTTCTACTTCTACTTCTACTTCTACTTCTACTTCTACTTCTACTTCTACTTCTACTTCTACTTCTACTTCTACTTCTACTTCTACTTCTACTTCTACTTCTACTTCTACTTCTACTTCTACTTCTACTTCTACTTCTACTTCTACTTCTACTTCTACTTCTACTTCTACTTCTACTTCTACTTCTACTTCTACTTCTACTTCTACTTCTACTTCTACTTCTACTTCTACTTCTACTTCTACTTCTACTTCTACTTCTACTTCTACTTCTACTTCTACTTCTACTTCTACTTCTACTTCTACTTCTACTTCTACTTCTACTTCTACTTCTACTTCTACTTCTACTTCTACTTCTACTTCTACTTCTACTTCTACTTCTACTTCTACTTCTACTTCTACTTCTACTTCTACTTGTACTTCTACTTCTACTTCTACTTCTACTTCTACTTCTACTTCTACTTCTACTTCTACTTCTACTTCTACTTCTACTTCTACTTCTACTTCTACTTCTACTTCTACTTCTACTTCTACTTCTACTTCTACTTCTACTTCTACTTCTACTTCTACTTCTACTTCTACTTCTACTTCTACTTCTACTTCTACTTCTACTTCTACTTCTACTTCTACTTCTACTTCTACTTCTACTTCTACTTCTACTTCTACTTCTACTTCTACTTCTACTTCTACTTCTACTTCTACTTCTACTTCTACTTCTACTTCTACTTCTACTTCTACTTCTACTTCTACTTCTACTTCTACTTCTACTTCTACTTCTACTTCTACTTCTACTTCTACTTCTACTTCTACTTCTACTTCTACTTCTACTTCTACTTCTACTTCTACTTCTACTTCTACTTCTACTTCTACTTCTACTTCTACTTCTACTTCTACTTCTACTTCTACTTCTACTTCTACTTCTACTTCTACTTCTACTTCTACTTCTACTTCTACTTCTACTTCTACTTCTACTTCTACTTCTACTTCTACTTCTACTTCTACTTCTACTTCTACTTCTACTTCTACTTCTACTTCTACTTCTACTTCTACTTCTACTTCTACTTCTACTTCTACTTCTACTTCTACTTCTACTTCTACTTCTACTTCTACTTCTACTTCTACTTCTACTTCTACTTCTACTTCTACTTCTACTTCTACTTCTACTTCTACTTCTACTTCTACTTCTACTTCTACTTCTACTTCTACTTCTACTTCTACTTCTACTTCTACTTCTACTTCTACTTCTACTTCTACTTCTACTTCTACTTCTACTTCTACTTCTACTTCTACTTCTACTTCTACTTCTACTTCTACTTCTACTTCTACTTCTACTTCTACTTCTACTTCTACTTCTACTTCTACTTCTACTTCTACTTCTACTTCTACTTCTACTTCTACTTCTACTTCTACTTCTACTTCTACTTCTACTTCTACTTCTACTTCTACTTCTACTTCTACTTCTACTTCTACTTCTACTTCTACTTCTACTTCTACTTCTACTTCTACTTCTACTTCTACTTCTACTTCTACTTCTACTTCTACTTCTACTTCTACTTCTACTTCTACTTCTACTTCTACTTCTACTTCTACTTCTACTTCTACTTCTACTTCTACTTCTACTTCTACTTCTACTTCTACTTCTACTTCTACTTCTACTTCTACTTCTACTTCTACTTCTACTTCTACTTCTACTTCTACTTCTACTTCTACTTCTACTTCTACTTCTACTTCTACTTCTACTTCTACTTCTACTTCTACTTCTACTTCTACTTCTACTTCTACTTCTACTTCTACTTCTACTTCTACTTCTACTTCTACTTCTACTTCTACTTCTACTTCTACTTCTACTTCTACTTCTACTTCTACTTCTACTTCTACTTCTACTTCTACTTCTACTTCTACTTCTACTTCTACTTCTACTTCTACTTCTACTTCTACTTCTACTTCTACTTCTACTTCTACTTCTACTTCTACTTCTACTTCTACTTCTACTTCTACTTCTACTTCTACTTCTACTTCTACTTCTACTTCTACTTCTACTTCTACTTCTACTTCTACTTCTACTTCTACTTCTACTTCTACTTCTACTTCTACTTCTACTTCTACTTCTACTTCTACTTCTACTTCTACTTCTACTTCTACTTCTACTTCTACTTCTACTTCTACTTCTACTTCTACTTCTACTTCTACTTCTACTTCTACTTCTACTTCTACTTCTACTTCTACTTCTACTTCTACTTCTACTTCTACTTCTACTTCTACTTCTACTTCTACTTCTACTTCTACTTCTACTTCTACTTCTACTTCTACTTCTACTTCTACTTCTACTTCTACTTCTACTTCTACTTCTACTTCTACTTCTACTTCTACTTCTACTTCTACTTCTACTTCTACTTCTACTTCTACTTCTACTTCTACTTCTACTTCTACTTCTACTTCTACTTCTACTTCTACTTCTACTTCTACTTCTACTTCTACTTCTACTTCTACTTCTACTTCTACTTCTACTTCTACTTCTACTTCTACTTCTACTTCTACTTCTACTTCTACTTCTACTTCTACTTCTACTTCTACTTCTACTTCTACTTCTACTTCTACTTCTACTTCTACTTCTACTTCTACTTCTACTTCTACTTCTACTTCTACTTCTACTTCTACTTCTACTTCTACTTCTACTTCTACTTCTACTTCTACTTCTACTTCTACTTCTACTTCTACTTCTACTTCTACTTCTACTTCTACTTCTACTTCTACTTCTACTTCTACTTCTACTTCTACTTCTACTTCTACTTCTACTTCTACTTCTACTTCTACTTCTACTTCTACTTCTACTTCTACTTCTACTTCTACTTCTACTTCTACTTCTACTTCTACTTCTACTTCTACTTCTACTTCTACTTCTACTTCTACTTCTACTTCTACTTCTACTTCTACTTCTACTTCTACTTCTACTTCTACTTCTACTTCTACTTCTACTTCTACTTCTACTTCTACTTCTACTTCTACTTCTACTTCTACTTCTACTTCTACTTCTACTTCTACTTCTACTTCTACTTCTACTTCTACTTCTACTTCTACTTCTACTTCTACTTCTACTTCTACTTCTACTTCTACTTCTACTTCTACTTCTACTTCTACTTCTACTTCTACTTCTACTTCTACTTCTACTTCTACTTCTACTTCTACTTCTACTTTTATTTTTCGTTCTACATCTGCCTTCACTTGGAAAATCATAAATGAAATAACCCCAAAGATATTGTTCATTTGCTTTTCATTTTTTTTCGATAAATAGAACAAACAATCTAAAGCAAAAACACAAACGTATGTATATATTTTTCATGTACATAAATTGCATTGATTTTAAATAAAAAATATCAAGGATATATTATTGTTTAGCTTAAAGATAAAAAAGTTTTTAACTTCGTGTATAAGCTTATGCTCTATGAAATTCGCTTTAAACCAAAAAACATTTTATTCAATTTGACCAAAATGAGAATATAAAAATTTTATTTCAATGTCTTACACTTCAATTTATTTTACTTTGTTGAAATTGTTTTTTATATATTTGAATTAAGACAATATTTTGGTAGGATATAATTTCTAAATGTATGAGCTGTAATATCCCCATACATACTTAAACACACACACACACATACAGACACAAGGCAACTTACAAGGATTAACAAACGCTTGCTTGGATACCCAATCTTTCACTTTTGAAAGTATGAGTGCAAATGAGTGTTAAATACCGGCAGCCTGGTTAAAAGTCAAATTTCGAAAAATCTTTGCTGTCACACACACATACTCACATACACACACACACACTCACTCTTGCCTTTTGAAACATGAATTTAAATAAGAGTTAAATAAATGCTTCTGCAGTTTGAGTATCAATTTAGGCTTTTTTAATTTTATGTATGGCAAAGTGTTGTAAAAGAAAATTGCAGAAAGTAAGATATAATCGGAAACTTATGTAAAAATGTGAATACACGTGTTGTTGATGTGTTAAAGTATCATGTCATAATGCATTCAAGCTATAAAGACAAGAGAGTTTTCACACAACAAAACGCATGTTTGAGCAGGAAAATGCAAACTTTAATAGATATTAGATCCGACCCACGCTTTGAAAATTGTCAGGAGAAGAACATGGGAAAAGCTGGCTGAATACGGATATTAATTTTACTTGTTTATATTTTCATCTATGTATGTTTTAAAAGTACTTGAGGTATTAAAGGAAAAATTTTATCTTTACTAAAATAAATGCTTTTTATAGAGAGAAAGAGTTATACACGGGTGGTTATAGCTTTTTATGCACTACAATTTTCGAACTGAAAGAGAAAAATGAATTTTTGGAGTTGTAGAATATATCTCGTAAATTTTTTGTGTATCAAAAATAAAACGACTATGGCAAGACTGTTGCAAATTTAGAGATGGTAAAATTGAGCTGTCATTACAAAAAAAGGTCTCAGCAAATTGAATACGAGGAATCAAAACAATTCGTATATTCCATTTGCAATAATGAATGTATATAAAGCAGAAATCTATATCAACTGATACCACACACAGTAGGCCAAATACAAAGAACGCTGATGATGAAGATATAGTGACCTTCGAAAACAGCCAGTTGTTCCATTCTAGTACGTGTATTTACAATTAACTTTGGTGTTATTTGTGCAATAATAATTATTACATGTAATTTGGCTTACAAAGCGATACGAACTTTAGCATAATCAAATTATAAATATAGCATCAAAAATAATTTTTTCTGATACCAAATTTTTTTGTAGTCATAGCTTAAAGCATGATACCACAAACATCTAGTAAATGATAAGATCGCTGTGGCCACATACATACATATATAGAAGAGCTACGGGCAAGAACTGGGGAATAAATTCTAGGAACCCGAAAAGACTACTAAATATTGTAATAAAGGCCATACTTGCGTATGTGGAACTAGTAGAGTGAACTGCACGAGACAAGACCATATACTGTCGCATCAGGACACTAAATATACAAAGGTTAGCCCCTATAACCGAACATATTACATGAAGTAGAAAATTAAAATTTTGTTTTGGCTTTTTTTTTAGTTTTAGCGCTTTTTTGAATTTTTAAGGTTTTTGACGATTTTTTTTTAGTTTCAGCGATTTTTTTTTTAGTTTTGGTGCTTTTTTCAGTTGTTTTTTTTATTTTTAGCGTTTTTTTTTTGTTTTGGCGTTTTTTCGATTTGGAAATTTCTTTCCGTTTTTGGATTTTTTTTTTTATATTTTGGCCCACTTCATTGTTAATACTCGTAGTAGTTAGTGCTCAGTCGTTCTGCCGATTTTTTACGCTTTTTGGCGATTTTCTTTAGTTTCAGCGATTTTTTAGTTTTGGGTGCTTTTTTCAGTTGTCTTTTTATGTTTTTGTTGTTGGGATTTTTTTTATAGATTTTTGCCGACCTTATTGTTAATAGTAATTAGTGTGGCCACTTTAGCGTTTTTGCAGCTTTTTTTTTGTTTTGCCAGATTTTTACGCTTTTTGGCGATTTTTTTAGTTCCAGCGAGTTTTTAGTTTTGGTGCTTTTTTCAGTTGTTTTTTAGTTTTGGCGTTTTTTTTCGCTTAGGCGATTTTTTCGGTTTTTGGGATTTTTTTTTAGTTTTTTGCCGACCTTATTGTTAATAGTAGTTAGTGTGGCCACTTTTGCGTTTTTGCAGCTAAAATAAGAACTTTTAATCTTTAAGCTAGAATGAAAAACTCTTGCGTTGGCCGCAAAACGCTAAAGTGGACACACTAACTTATACTAACCATAAGGCTTTTACATCTTCATATTATGTGCTTCCCCAAGGATCCGCACCGTTTGCTTACAACCTATTTTGCTTTAACAAACAGCAAACTAAACAAATATTATCTTTTACTTCTAAAATAATCACTATATTTCAAAACGAACTACTTATGTATATTAAATTGAAACTCTTTATAAATTAAAAATCTACCTAACCTCATTTTCAATATATATATATATTTGTATGTACAAACAGAAAACGGATGCTAGATTTTTCCTCTAGTATTGTGATTTCTCTATTTTTCCCTTTTCTTTAGCAATCTTTTATTAGTTTATCACCTTGATAAAATCTTCTAAAGAATATAACGGAATAGAAAATAAGAACATAATATGGATAAAGAGAAAACGAAATCTTAGGAAAACGGTATCCGCTTTATATTTTAACTCGACAGGAAACAGGTAGTAGTGACATTAAGTGTATTAGGTGGCATTAACCAGAAAAAGCAACAAGCAAACAGTTGCCCTCAAAATATGCTTTAAGCAACCTGGTGTTTGCTTTTGCTACAACTTCAGCATCATTCCATTTCGAACCAAATATAAATTCAATAAGATTATGTAGATGGCTTATTTATGATGACCCTGGGTTCTTTTTTCCTTTGTGGTGTTGTTGGGGATTGTGCATGTGTATTAATGGAATGAATTAATGGAAATAAGGTTGAGTACTAAAAGACTAAAGAGGAAAACCACAAAAGTTTAAGAGGATTGTTAAATTTACGTAGTATATAAGGAGACGCTGCGTTTATATCTTTATTAAATCAGTTTCAGAGAATTTGAGTATTTTAGAGCTTTTATCAAATATATGTATGTATAAGAAATATACCGACGTTAAAGATACAAATTAGTTTCTAGCAATAATGCTTATGTGGAACTAGAAAAATTAAAAAAACAGCTTAAACTCTTTAACACACTTCACAGCACGAGCATTAAGTTTTGTTTTGTTAGAAAACTTTAACGACTTAATTTACAACGTTTTACAAAATATTAAAAAAGAAAAAAAAAAGTAAGAAACTCTTAAGACAAATTCGCACCTTTGCACTGGCTATAAAAAATAAACATTAAAAAAATTCCCATCTTGTAGATGTCTGAATGTTGTTTTTCTTCATGTCTACAGCATGTTTTCTTGAGGTTTTGTTTAACACCATATTTTTTTGTTTTGTTACTTTTTTCTATTTTATTTTTTCCATCTAAAACCACCTTTAACAACTTGAAAACAAACACAAACATTAACTAACAAGAAAACACATACACATTTATACGGTCTAAAGGAAAGTAAGCAGACGCACAGACTCTTACATACGTACACACACACACACACACACACACACACATATACAGACACACACACAAACACGCAAACATACAAATATACAAGCCTGTAAATTTTACCCACATTAAAGTTGTCAACATTTATGACCCTAAACATGACAGCACAACATTGTTTCTTTGCTCCCATTTTTAAATCAGAATGTATTTTTCTAATTTACGCTTTGGCTTTTGTCTTTTTTTTTTTCAAAACAGCAGTTTCTGGAGTCCTTTTAAAAAATATTATAAAAAATTAGTGACAATGAATCATTTCTTGTAAATTTTTTTAAATGACTCCAAAAGCTGCTGTTTTGAAAAAAAAAACAAGTAAGAGTGCTATATTCGGCTGTGCCGAATCTTATATACCCTTTACCAACGTACGTACATATATATAGTATACATACACATCCATACATATTTGTTTTATGAAAAATTTATAATTTTTTTCTCTAAAGCAATTAATAGTGAGTGACCTTTCAGTATTTTTCGATTAAAGAATTTGATTCAATTATTTTATTTTCGATATTAGCAACAGCGTGACCGTTTGACCGACTAAAGTGGCAAATTCCCCGTTTTTCGACTGCCTTGCCAGTTTTTGTCCCCCTTTTTTTAGAGTGAATTATATAAAAATACATTAAAAATAAAAAGTTTAGTGTAGTTTTCTCGTGTTTTTTTAATTTTGCCCCCTTTTTTTGGTAAATCCCCTATTTGGTGCCACTTTTTGAAAAATGTCATCGGTCACCCTGATTAGCAATAATTTAATATTTTACTCTACACTCTGTGGTTAAGATATATTTTACATTCACTCTTATTTCAGTCACGTCAATACAATACCAAAAAAATGGGGCTTGTTTACTTGCTCTCACGATGTTCAAAAACCGTGCTGGTATTTAATAACTCTAAAATATTCTTAGTATTGCACCTCCATACCAAGTAAATTAACTTGTTTTATATTTTCCCGTATTTAATAATCATTGATGTTTTGATTTAAAGTTCCCATTGTAAATGGTATACATCGTGGTATTATGTAAACGTTTTATTCCTACAGGATATTTTTGAAATTTGTTCAGCAGAAAGGAAAGTTATCAGGAAAATGAAACGGAACATGTCCTTTAATTTATCTTTAGCGATAAATTTTAGTTTTATCTCCACTTACTAAAAATTAATAGTTATTGTGCTGAGAGCACAATAAGCACAAATCTTCGTTTATACTTCAATTAGATTAGATATCCATAAAAAAATTAAACATGTATAAAAAATCTTGAGTAATGATTTTCCTAAAACATGAAATCTGTTTAACGGAGAAAAAAATATTTTTGGTTATTTTTTTTGCCGAAACTTTTTTCAACCTCCAACTCTGGAACCATATTTCTGAGTTTCTTAATACTAATTTATTTCTTTATAAAATATAGAATATATTTAATTACAAAAGAAATAATTAGTTTTATATACCAGAAAAAAATTAAGTTTTCCAGCTCTGGAGCTATGTATTTTATTTTTCTAATTTCTATGCAAACTTATTTCATTCTAAGTCACAAAGTATATAAAACTTGTAAACAAAAAGAAAAAACTAACTTGACCTAGTTACTTTTGTAAAAAAAAACAATAAATTTACCAACCCTGGAATCAACCTTTTAGATTTTTCTAATTTAAAAAATTAATAAAGTGCGTTAAATGAACAAAGAAATAAAAAAAATTAATTTTATACTCTAATATTTAAAAAAAAATCAAAGGTTCCATCTTTGGAGCTGTAATTTTCAGTTTTCAAATTTTATACGCCAAAGTTTTCTTTCAGAAGCATAAAATATATTCAATTTATAAAAGAAAAGAAAAAAATTTTTTGAACTATTTAATTTCACATAACACAAAAAGTGTAAGTTTTCCAACCCTGGAATCATAATTTAGGATTTTTCTAATTCCTTATACCAATCTAGTTCTTTAAAAAATACATAAAATATGGTAAGTGAACGAAGCAAAAACGAAATAAGAAAAAACTTAGTTTCGTTTAATTCCTTTAATATTAAAAAATTCAGTAAAGTGCGACTTTGACTCGCGCACGAAGGGTACCGTACATTCGGTTCTGATCATTTTTTAATGTGGCTTTTTTGATTTCTTGAAGTTTTTTTTCAGTTTGAACAATTTTTTCAGTTTTGTCGCTTTTTTCTCATTTTGGCGATTTTTTTCTGTTTTTGGCGATTTTTTCTGTTTTTATGGCTTTTTTTATTTTGGAGATTTTTTCATTTTGGCGACTTTTTTTCATTTTGGCGATTTTTTCCTGTTTTTGGGGTTTTTTTCATTTTGGCGATTTTTTTCTGTTTTTTGGGGTTTTTTTCGTTTTGGCGTTTTTTTTCATTTTGGCGATTTTTTTATCATTTTGTGACTTTTTTCTGTTTTTGCGGGCTTATTTTTATATTGGAGATTTTTTTCATTTTGGCGATTTTTTTTCATTTTGGCGATTTTTTTTCTGTTTTTTTTGGTTTTTTTTTTCATTTTGGAGATTTTTTTCATATTGGCTTTTTTTTCATTTTGGCGATTTTTTCATGTTTTTGGTTTTTTTTTTCATTTTAACGACTTTTTTCTGTTTTTTGGGGTTTTTTTCGTTTTGGCGATTTTATTTTCATTTTGGCGATTTTTTTTCATTTTGGGGTTATTTTTCATTTATGTGATATTCTTTTATTTTGGCGTTTTTTTCATTTTAGCAATTTTTCCGGTTATTCGCGATTTATTTTAGTCTTAGAAATTTTTTTTTGTAATTTGGTGTTTTTTTTTCGTTTTGGCGATTTTTTGTTTGTTTTTGGCGATTTTTTTCGGTTTGGCGATTTTATAATTGTTTGATTTTTTAGTTTTACCGTTTTTGAAAATTTCAAGAGTTTTGCTCTTACGGTTTCCAAGACACAGCAAGTTGTCAAAATTGCATTGTCAAAAGTGCATTAACTGATGGAACACCCTTTAATTAAAATTTTTTGAAATTTTAGTGTTAATTTTTTTAGTCTGTATAAAAATACACTAACCTTACAAATTTCAAGTGTATATACATACATACATACAATTATATGTATATTACTTGGGATTTTAAAATTTTTCGTTGCTCGTTTTGGAACACCCTCTAATTTGCAATTCTCATGTATTTGTTGTTGTAGCGGCTAAAGGTCTACACACTGTGTCCAAATTTCAGGTCTGTAGCTCTTACGGTTCTCCAGAAAATACTAATATAGTTTTAGACATCGTTAATTTTACATAACACAAAAAGTTAAAGTTTTCAAACCCTGGAAACGTCTTTTTAATTTTTTTATATTTTTTTAGTTTAAAATTCCAATTTTAGTCGTATTGAAGTGTAAAATAAGTTCATTTATTAAAAAAAAATAAAAATTTGTTTTCGGTAGTTACTTTTATATGGCAAAATAAAGTTTAAGTTTTCCAGCTCTGCAATCGTCTGCTCGATTTTGCTGAATTTCAATACCAATCTATTTTGGAAAATTTCTGACACACCAGTCCAAGAACGAAGTCTCTAGCTTTTCTGGGAGCTTCGGAAAACCGATTTCACGTACAGACAGACGGACAGACGGACAGACGGACATCGCTTATTCGTCTTCCTATATTTTATGGGTCGCTTATTGATATTATAGAAATTACAAACGGAATGACAAACCTATATATACCCTTTTACCATTTTTGTTGGTAAAGGGTATAAAAATCAATTAAAAGTATATTTAAAAATTTAATTTATTATAAAGTTTAAATGACTTACGGCCCTTTCACAATGTAAAATCAAAAGCTAACAGGGACTTTAAATGTAAAATTAAAAGCTAACAGGGACTTTAACGGCAAGTTTTGTATGAAGAACTGTCAGTTAAGGTTCACGTTAACTCTTAATCATACATTTTGAAAAGGGACGTTAGTTAAATTTTTAAATAGTTTTTAGTTTTATTTTCAATTAAAGTTGTTGATTGAAGGTCTATTTTTTTTCTGTGCATACATCAAGGATTCTGATTTGAAACGAAAATCAAATCTCCAATACAAATTACCTCCTTAGCTTGCAGTCCTTAGATCTTAGAAAACTCTTAAAAACTTTAGCTTTATCCTCTAAGAATTCAATATTATTTTCATCATTGTCCTTTAAAAACTTTAAGACGACTCTGAGTGCAAAGGTTACATCATATTTATATCTTCGTATTATCATTTTCTTATATGTAAGAGAGTAACTACAAGACAAAATAAACTTACTTTTATGTGTCTATTTTGCCTTAAAGTCTTAAACAAATGTTCAAACATTTTGTAAAGAAAGAAACAAATTCTTTTCTAATACTAGTTATTCGTTTTTCCTGTCTACATACGGACGGACGGATATACTGCTTGATGTTACAAGTATGCAGCAACAACTTGATTATTTTACTTCCTTCAGGTACATATCAAGAGTTTAAGTTGTGAATGGATAAAGTTTATTTAACTCAAACTGCTCTCTAAACCAAAGTTTATTACAGGACTTTTAATATTTCTATTGTTTGGCAGCAAACGAAATAAAAAAAAAACAAAGTTTAACATTTTCTTTTATTTTGTGATAAGAAAACTTTTTGTATGAATATTAAAATATATTTATAATTTGGCTTTGGTTTGCCATATTATTAAGGATGTATAACAAAAAGGAAATGACTAAGTTATATTAAAGTATTTTATTAGAATACATAAAGGTGGTATGATGGAATGGCAATGTGGCTCTAGCTAAAGATAATTTTAATATACTACCAGCAATATTAATAATATGGAATTAAACTTTTATTCAGCGGTAAAATTAATTCAGCCATTAGCTTGATGCATACAGCATATAGATCGGCATACAAGAAAAAAAAATTATTTAATTAACATCCTTAATAGAAAAAAACATATAATTATTTAAGAAATTAATTGAGCTAAATAAAAGTTTGTAAAAAAAAATAATTGAGTCAATTGCATGAGGCATATAGACTCTAGCATAGACATTGTTTTTATAAACGACTTCATATATATTTTTACTTATTTGCTTGACATATATTTTTTAAAGCACAAACGAGTGCTCCATTACGCACACACACACAGAAAAAAAAACCAATGTAAAATCAATATGCAAAAAGTTTGATTCAAATTCATTTAAATCACATTAAATTTACAAGAAATAATATGTTGTTTGAGTGTGTTGGTGTTTATTTGCTTTGTTCATAGCTGCAATACACTTTTGTGCTTAGTTGTGCAGGTTGTTTTTGTATTGTTGTTGTTTGTAAACAGCCGACAAACTGCTGCTGGCTGGTAGACAGTGTACTAGTCTTGCAGTCGGAGGATCGCAGGTTCGAATCCTGGAGTCAAGTCAAAGTATTTTTTTTATTTTTTTTAACTAAAACTTTTCAAGTGAAAGCATTTTGTTTTTTTTTTAACTAAAACTAAAACTTTTCAACTAAAATATATGTGTTAAATGATCAATGAAATAATGTTAAATTAAAATTTAATGCAAGATGGTACATATTAGTGTGTATCTTAAGAACATTTAAAGTTGTTGTGGCTGCAGGGGTAAGTATGTTGAGTTCGAGTTCAAATCTTGTCCTAGAAAGCAAATTTATATACAAATATTTTTCTGATGTCTATCTATGTCAACCACACTTAAGTTAAATAATTAATAAAATACAATTGCTACATTGAATTAAATTCATGTTGTTCCAACTTGAAATAACTTTGATTCAACATGATTTTTCATTTTGATTTTAACAGTACGTAAATGTTCAATCAACGTGTAATAAAGTTATTCCAAAAGGAAATATTTTCTTTGACAATTACTATAAATCATGTTAGATTAACATTAACCTTGTTTAAGTAGATTTTAAGTTGACATTTTTCTGTGTGCATAAGTTTCCTTATTGCTACATTAGCTTTTATAGTCTTTGACAATTTTTATAAAATATAATAACTTAGGATAAGAGTTATTTATATTAACACTTCGTTATAGTCATATTCCACTGTATGATATTAAATTAGTATACATTGAATTTTAATACACATTGCTTTGACAAAGCTTTCATGTTTTACACTTCAAATAATCAAATTTATTCCCCTTTCCCTTTCTTTCCAATTACTAGAATTGCTTCTAATTAATAATTCATTAAGTAAATACATATTTAATATGACAAACGAAATCTTTTACAATTATTAATTACCTGATGGGTAATTTAAATATTTTCACTTTATTATAGCAGAGTTCATTAATTTTGCATTTCAGTTTAATTATGCAAATGTTAATATAAAACATCACACATATGTACATATATAGTTATATTAAACTTAAAGAATATTCTTTAAAAATACCTAGTATATTTTTATATTTAATGAAGAAAGTTGCTTGGCTTGTCAAAATGTCTTTAGTCCTTAACAAAAAGGAGTAGCAGCAAGAGAATAAATTGTCTTTCGCCCTTTATTTGAGAAGTTAAGGAAGTTTTTTTGTTTTATCAAAGTAAGTAAATTACATTTTTTCATGTCAGATATCAAAATATATTCAGAGTTTTTAAAAATTAAAATATTTTGGGGGTAATCATAGGGAAACACCTTTTTATACCCTTCACCAAAAATGTTAATATAGACAAAAAAAATATATATCAATGTTAAATCAACATGGAAAAATTTTGATTGGAAATCATAATAAATTTATTATAAATAATATATTAGGGGTATTCAAATGGTACTTATAAATTAACACGTTTTAAAGTAATAACACAAAAACATATGACTGCTGTGAGCAACCCGTCATAATTTATAATTATAAATATTTTATTTATTTGTAGTTTGGTTTTAGCAGTTTTGTTCATCGTTTACTCTCTCTTTCTCTCTCTCTCTCTCTCTCTCTCTCTCTCTCAATTCCCTTGGTAAACTCTCAAGCATTTCTACATGTAGTTATGACAATCAATAAACATAGCTGAGAAAGTCTTATTACTTTATGACGTTTTTTTGTTTGAGCCACAACAACAATTTTTTTAAACTATGTTAAAATGTTAAAACATTATGATATCTAGGGACACTTAAGACACTGGTGTGAATACCCCAATTGTTTAAGTGTGTTTTTATGTATTTGCTACAATGCATTGTTGTGCTCAGTTGTGTGACTTGTTATACCCTGCACCAAAAATGGTAAAGGGTTTATATAGGTTTGTTTTTATTTTTATTGTTATTTTTTTCTTTCTTGCCACTACTCTTACTAGGAAAGGGATAGTGATAGCGAAGAAAGATGGTGAAGGAAGAGATAGAGGAAAGCTTCATTATTTTACAGCTCTGCTTTTGGCACGTTTTTTTAATAATAATTAGGCGCATTAGAAGCTTAGTAGCCATTCTATTGGTTATTTTACTACAAATGATTCTGTTACACACAGAAGGAGGGCGCTCTTATATTGCATTAAGATTAGTATCTGCTGAACTCGGTATAATTCAGTGACCAGTCACTATAACTCCATCATTCGAACTTTCCTACAATTAGTGATACAAAGGAACACTAGTTTATATCAAAAAAATGTGTGGTGTTGTTAATTAATGACTGTTGTATACCGGGTTCGAGCCCAAAAAGTTCCGTTTTGAAGTCAACGTGCTAACTACTTCAGCCAACGCCACCCTCCTTGTTTTTATGTTAGTGTTGTTTAAATAGCTGAAACACTTCACAATACCAGAGAAAACTTCCTGCAATTGGCTAGTAAGAAATTTACTACTCCTGTGGTTGGCAAGCCGCAGGCTTGATTCTAGCCGGCGACTATGTGTCTTTTTGCAGACAAACCAATGTTGCCTCGCAGTTTTAGTTGGCTAAAAAACAATTTTATTTTAAATCATCAATTAAATTTTCTTCAATTCAAATTTAATTCATAATGTTATATATTTACGGCCTTGTTTATAAAAATTATTAAGGCTTTATAAAAGGATTTTAAGACAAATTTTCATACAAAATTTTTCTTATTAACTCTTTATAAAGCCTTAGTTAATAATTTGTACAAATAAAGCTGTAAGTGTATATCTAAAAAACATTTGAGGTTATTGTGGCTGCAATGTGTTCAAGTTCAAACTTTTGGCTGGTGCTGCCAACACACATATTTTCCTGATGCCTCTGCGAACACATACACTTACCTAAGTTAACTACCCAGTAAAAAAAATTGGAAATCATTCTGAAGGAACTACATTTTCATTGCTTCCAAAAAATCGATATTTTTAAAATGCCGACAGTTACCAGAAAACCAATTATAAGATTATTTTAGTTATACAAAACCTTGTAATTTCTCCATAGTTTTAGAAAATAATCAATAGAATTTTTAAAACATCGATTTTTTGACAGAAATTTATGAACTAATTTTAGTCTAAAATGTAAAAGTAATTTACCTAAATTTACATAAAAACACTGTTTCGGGCTTAAATTCGTATAAAAAGAAACGAATTGGACAAATAGGTAACTATTTACCATTTTTCCTAGATGAAAATATTATCATAGAACACAAAAAAGGAAATTTTTCTTAAAATCGCTTCCAATTCGGTGACCAGGCATCGAAAAAGAGAACTTCTTGCAATGACAACCCTATGTAAATATCATTAGAACGGATCGAAATTTGCACTACTTCCAGCTCGCAAACTCTACATTTTCATGACTTTTTTGGAGTGTCTTTTTTTACTGGGTAATTGATAAAGTAAAATGACTTCATTGTTATTAAATTTGTGTTGCTTTAACTTCAAATAATATTGATTCAACATGGTTTTTCATATTATTTCATTACAAAATTCACTTTATTTTAACTGGAAATTATAAAGTAAAATCACTGCATTTTAATTAAATTCAATTGGAAATAACTTTGATTCAACATGGTTTTTCTTGTTATTTCGCTATGAAATTCAAACTTGAAATAACTTTGATTTAACATGATTCTTCATTTTAATTTAACACTACTGGAATATTAAATCAACATGAAATAAAGTTATTTCAACAGAAAAACAATTGCCTTAAGGCCACTGTAAATCATGTTGAGATGTTAGATTAACCTTGTTTTTATAGATTTTAATCATTTTTGTTTCTCAATACGTGTGTTATTTTCACAATATTCATACACGACCCCATTAAGTCTGTATGTATTATTTGAAGTGGGTTAATTTAAACTATTTGAGTTGTTAATGCTACTGTAATTGAAAGTAGTTTTTACAATTCAAGCAAATAAGTAAATTTAGTTGGATAATCATAACTTATATTAGTTTAACATTTGTTAACGCCTTAATAATCCCAAATTAATATTAGTTTTTTACAATCTTCTCACAACTACAATTTGAGCTGAAAGCAGTCAGCCAATGCAGCAATGGCAAAGTAAGAAATGAAAAAAATAGGTTGATTATTGAGTTCTTTTTGCAGCTTTCATATAAGTTGAACTTCTCATTTGCTTAAATGAAAGTTTAACATAATAGCTTTAGTTGTGCTAAAAATATTTTTGGGTAAAGTTTCTCCGATGATCTGCATTAGCAACAGCGAAATGCTAACCCAACTAACCCCTCAATAATCAATTTCAATGTATTTTTAATAAAATTTATTTTACTGAATATGTAAAATAATAATTTGGGATTATTAGTGCGTTAAAAAATATTAGCCCTAATTCACACGTTGATTTTTCAATGATTTTTTGAAACACGATTTTTGTTGTTTGTAGGCGAACTGTATAGAAAAGCAAAGGGGGTAGAAAAAAATCACATTTTCCGTTCTCCGAGTTTTTTTTTGAAATTTTCTTTACACATATTTTAATTTTTGGTATGTTGCTTTATTTTATTTTTTTATTGAATGTGACGACAGCTTTTTTTTTAATAGAAAACAGTGTTACCTGTAAGTATTTTTGTCGCTAATATAGGAGTATAGGGAATATAGGACAAATATTTTATTTTGGCCAAAATGTAGGTATTTTGTATTCTCATATTGCATTTTTTGTGCATAAATGTAAAAATAACTATACGCAAAATATATTTTTGATCCGTTTAAAAATTTGTTTTTGCTCGTAATTACATAGCCTTTTATCTAATTATTTTGGTGTCGCAGTGCCTGTATTTGGATAGGATCTTCCGTCTATTCTTCTAATGGCAAACACCCCAGGAAATAGGAAATGAGCATCTATTAAACAATGATTTAATAATTAAGGATATTACTTACAACTATTTAACTTAAATCTTAATAAACTTCATGATTGGAGAAAACCCAAATATAGATATGTGTTATATTTGTATTATAAGATAATTTCTGAAAAACTGAAGAAAAGTATGCATTAACTTCGAAGGCGGAAGTAGTCACTTTGAATAATTTACATTTTTACATACAAATATCTAGTTTTAAGTTACCTACTGTAGCTCCAAATATTCAGAAAAATAATTATTGGTTTACAGAAGGTTTACAAAACAAATTTTTTAACATGTAGGGAAGAAACGAATTTTTTTAAAATCTAATGGCAACACTGCCATTAGACTTAGGCCCAATTCATACGAAGATTTAAAAATCTTGTTTTATTTTTGATTCTCTTTAAAACTTGCTTCCAAAAACATTTTACATTCATACGATGATTTTTCCATGTTTCTAGTTTCGATTTTTTTCTTCCAAAAATTGTATCAGTGTTGCCATTAGATTTAAAAAAAATCGTTTTTTTCCCTACATGTTAAAAAATTTGTTTTGTAAACCTTTTGTAAACCAAAATTATTTCTTCTGAATATTTGGAGCTACAGTAGGCAACTTAAAGCTTGACATATGTATGTATATATGTAATTCTTTTGTATTAAATTATTCAAAGTGACTACTTCTGCCTTCGAAATTAATGCATACTTTTCTACAGTTTTTCAGAAATTATCTTATAATACAAATATAACACATATCTATATTTGGGTTTTCTCCAATCATGGAGTTTATTAAGATTTAAGTTAAATACTTGTAAGTAATATCCTTAATTATTAAATCATTGTTTAATAGATGCTCATTTCTTATTTCCTGGGGTGCTTGCCATTAAAAGAATAGAGGGAAGATTCTATCCAAATACAGGCACTGCGACACCAAAATAATGAGATTAAAGTCTATGTAATTACGAGCAAAAAAAAAATTTTAAACTCTCTCTCACTATCCCTTTCCTAAAAAAGGTAACACCTAGTATTAGCAGTAGGCATTAATTGCCTGAGTGTTACTTCTCTTTATAAATAAAAAAAATATATATATATATTTTGCGTATAGTTATTTTTACATTTATGCACAAAAATGCAATATGAGAATACAAAATACCTACATTTTGGCCAAAATAAAATATTTGTCCGATATTCCCTATACTCCTATATTACCGACAAAAATACCTACAGGTAACACTGTTTTCAATTAAAAAAAAGCTGTTGTCACATTCAACGAAAAAATAAAATAAAGCAACATAGCAAAAATTAAAATATGTGTAAAGAAAATTGAAAAAAATTACCGGAGAACGGAAAATGTGATTTTTTTTCTACCCCCTTTGCTTTTCTATACAGTTCGCCTACAAACTACCAAAATCGTGTTTCAAAAAATCATTGAAAAATCAACGTGTGAATTAGGGCTTAAACTGAAACAACTCTTAAAAAACAATAAAATTGTTTCCTTAATTTTTTCATTTTTATTTAGTTTATGCTGTAGTTTGTTATCAAATATAAATCAAATAGAATTTTTAATTGGTAAAGACTTTAAAGTTTCGAATTTTGTGATAACTTTAGCAACACCTAATACATAGGCATACTTTCATTCATGCTCAAAATTATGCAAACACGCACATACCGACATAAAAACCATTATTATAATATTAAATAGTGGTTATTTCAAAAAGCTATTCAATTTTAAAACCACTTGGACATGAGAGTTGTGTTTTATTTTCTAAACAAGAAAGCGCAAAAAAAAACAAAAAAAGATATTAAAGGTATTAAAAAAATGCGACTAAATCTAGCATGTTTCCCCATAGTGATAAACATATATGAACCCAATATATATTGGACTTGGTATATTTTTTTTTGTATTGTAGTAGGAAAGCAATATCTAAAAACATGTAAGAAATTCCCAGTGTTAATTTTCGACAATGTCATTAGTTCTTGTTACAATTCGTTCTATTAACTTTTGTGTTGTATGTGCGTTGGAAACAGAACATCATTGTAGATGCATTAAAGTTGTTGTTGCTTATGTCTTTCGTTTACAACAACAAAAAAATAAATAACAAAAATTTTTGCTTCTATAACTTGTTCTTTATCAAAAATTTTGATAATCCTTCTTCTTCTTTGTTTGGGGAAGGGGGGGGCGGGTCAGTTTATGAATATTTTCATAATAATATATATTTCTAAAGTTTTCACATTGTTAAAGATTTCAGTTATGTTTCACACTGTACATTATCCATGATACTTATTTTTAGAAAAACTGCAAGTATAGTGACAATGAAGCATATGATAATCATGCTGATGATGATGATAATCATGATGGAAAGTGGTTGTGTGACCAAACACGCGAAAAAATTACACAACATTAGCATACATTTTTTTTGTCTTCACATATAACTTTTTTTTTTTGCAAAAAAACCATGAACACTGCAGAACAACTTTGAATGACCAAAGTAGCAGCAACGCAGTGAGCTAACTATTAGAATTTTTAACATCATTTCATTATAAAGCCACAATATCAAAAAGAAAAAAAAAACTCCTTTACAGAAGTGTCAAAGTTTAGTAATACCAATGCCACAATGTCAAAAGCTCTTTTTCACTTCATTGCTTTGAAAGATAAGTTGGCGTATAATTAAAAAAAAATAGAAGAAAAAAATGCTGCTTGATACATCATGATTCCTTCATTCCACCTGCGTTCGAAAAAAATTCTTTAAGTTCATTAAAAATAGTTGGCATCGAGGGGTTTTGCTTAGAACTTATACAGCTTATATCAGTTATTAAACAAAATTAATTAATTTCATTAATTTCTATTTAAATATAATTTAAAATTATAAATGGTTGCTTGCTACTGAAAAAACATTTAGTAATTGAAAAAGCTCTGACTTTAATATCGATACTCCTACTGGCCAGAGCTTTATTCCTCTTTTCAGCTTTTGACCACCAACTGTTATATCTACTCTACTTGGGCTGCTAAGTGGCACTAGCGCTATTTGAAAACTCTTGTATAGCTCTTTCAACTGTCATAATGGGTTCAAAATTATCCAAGACGAACAAGTATCAATATACGAGTATTTTTGCAACAGCTTTTATATTGGAAAATTGCTTTACACTAAAGGCTAACTAGAGTAAACTTTTTTTTTGCTGGTTAGGAAATACATACATACATATGTTTCTTGATGCGATCAGTTTTTAGGCTCTGACATTGCACACTTCTTTTTTTCCTGGCAGTTTCTCTTTCTCTCCCTAGGACTAAACGCATTTGATATTTTTAACCGTCTTCAAGAAAAGGAGGAGGTTATCAAATCGTTTCTATTATATTTTTTTTGGGGGGGGGGGGGTGTTATTCCATTTTAGATCGATTGAAAAAATTATTTTTTTAACTGAGGGGATATAGCTTCCAATTGGTCGGGGACACTCGAAACAATTTTTTTAATTAAATTTTATGATATTCTACTTATTTGATTGGGCAGAGTTACGCCCCTTAAAATTAAAATTATTATACTATTTCACGCGGTTCTAGTTAACCGAATTTAATGAAACTTACTACACGCCTTGAGCTCTAAAATAGACACAATCCATCATTTAAAAAAATGTACAGAGTCACGCCCATTAAAATTTAATACTTTATTTTAATTGGATCTACTTTACCGATTGTTACAAGACTTAACACGCACCCATTTAAATTTAATTTTATATTTCACGTACTTTTTCTTCTCTTTATCTTTTAGATCTTTGCATTGATGGTGTGAACAAATATTTACCATAACAATTACCCGAATATTAAAATGGAGTTTCACACAAGTTTAGTTTATTATCACTAGGAATTCATATTTTTTTGTAGAAAACTATCACGTTATTATTATGTACAATAAAAATTAATGTTATTCAACTTTTTTAAATTTTTAATGTGACGGGTGTGACTAAAAATTTTTATATATCATTTAAGTCAAAAAAAAAAAATCTCATCAGAAGATACAAAGTCCAAATTTGAGAGTAAAGTTTTTTTAAATAACGCTTTTTATTATTTATGAGTAAAAAAAAAGAAGAAGTAAAATAAATACCAAATATGCAAAAAACTCCAAAACGAAAAAAGTCGCCAAAAATTTAGAAAAATCGCCAAAACAAAAAAAAATAGCAAAAATTAAAAAATCGAACAAACGAATAAATAGCCAATAATCGAAAAAAAAATCGCAAAAAAAAATCTTATAAAACTGGAAAATTCGCCAGAATTAAAAAAATTTCTAAAGCTAAACTTATTAGTCAAAAACCGAAAGAATCGCCAAAAGCGTCAAAAAGAAAAACACCAAAAACCGAAAGAAACCCCAGAAACGAAAAAATCGCCAAAACTAAGAAAAAGCGTCAAAAGTAAGAAATAGCGCCAAAAACTAAGAAAAAATCGTTAAAACACGAAAAAAAGTTTATCGGGTAATTTATTTATTTTTTTAAATTTCTATATCACTAAAGTATTCGATTATATAGGCTAAAGTTCGTATAGTATTACAGATGTATGTATGTTTACATTACAAAATAAAACTAACTAAATGTCTAAATTTATATTATTAATTTTGCTGTACTCACTGCTAAAAAACCCGATAAGAAACATTTCCTTCTGTATGTTCTCGTGTAATGATGCAAATTCCTGAAATGGAATAAAATAAAAAAAATAACTTTAGTGTTATTTGCATAAAATTTCTCACAAAACAAGGAAAACAAGAAGAAGAGAGATGTTTTAGCTTACCAGGTTATAGCTATGCTGCTTAGGCATATAAAACAAACTTAATGTGTTAAATAACAATGCAATAAAATTATATTATTAATAAAATGATGTCAAATTTGGAGCCCACTTATTGGCCTACTGACATACGTAAAATTCCGGATGTAATAGATTTTGGCGTTATGAAAAATATCTCTAGGGATTTAATTCAAATTGAAGCTTCTCTAGATCTCTCGTCCGATCACTCTCCCACGATCGTTACAATTTGTAGCCCATTAGGAAGTGATTTACCTCACCCATATGCGAATTTGATAAATCGTGTTAATTGGCTGCGATTTAAAAAATATCTTAGTAGTCATTGCACGGAAAATATTGCGCTAAAACACATGATGATATTGAATCTAACATTGCCATCCTTAATGAAAATATTAAACAGGCTGCTGAACATGCCACTACCGCCCATCCGCAGATTAGGTTAAATAAAATTTATTCTACGGATATTGAACGTCTCGTAAGTGAAAAAAGAAGAGCTAGAAGAGAATGGCAACAGCACAGATCACCCCAACTTAAAATCAGATTTAAAGAGTGTACTAAACGACTCCAAGAGTTGCTTGCATTTGAAAAAACTGCATCTCTTAAAAATTATTTGGAAGGTCTTGATGTCACACCAGCATCTAATTACTCTTTGTGGCGCGCTGCTAGAAAGCTTAAAACAACAGTTGAGTTTAAACCACCTTTGCGCACATCTACAGGAGGTTGGGCAAGAAGCGATACTGAAAAAGGTAAAATATTTGGTGAGCATTCACCCCAAACACGTGTTCTGGTGCTGTTGATTTGCCAAATGTAGTAGCGCTACCCCCTCGACCAATAAAATTTAAGACGCGTGATGTACAAAAAATAATTGCAGAACTCAACCCGAAAAAAGCCCCGGGTATTGATGGAATTAGTAACCAGATGTTGATGAAGTTGCCTCGTATAGCTCTTAGAATCCTGTTATTCATTTTTAACACTATTTTACGACTGGAGTATTTTCCAAACAGCTGGAAGCTTGCCAAGGTTAAAATGATTCCAAAGCCGGGCAAAGATCTTACCAAAGCTGAGTCATAAAGGCCAATAAGTTTACTGTCAACAATGTCAAAGCTCTTTGAAAAGTTACTCATGATAAAATTGTGAAATACCTTGGTATACATCTTGATCGAAGGCTCACATGGAAATACCACATTGACTCCAAGCTAACGCAAATGAAACTTAAACTAACTCAGATACATTGGCGGGTTGGTAGAAACTCAACCCTCACCCTAGATTGTAAACTTTTAATATACAAGTCGCTCTTAAAACCTATATGGTGCTACGGAATTCAGCTATGGGGTACTGCTTCAGCTTCTAATGTCGAGAGAATCCAACGAAGGCAAAACAAAATTTTACGGTTAATAACATCGGCTCCATGGTATATAAAAAATTCAAATATACATCGTGACTTAAATATGCCACTAGTGACTGAAGAAATTGCAAAAAACGCTGGAAAATATTTAACAAAATTCGAGTCACATCCTAATCCTCTTGCCCGTAATATTTTGAACTTTACTGGACACATCCGCCTAAAAAAGAGGGATACAAGGGCTCTTATTCACAGCACTCCAGATGGGACTTCCTGAAAATTCTTTTATTTTTTATATTCTTTCCTTTTGATAATTATCAATACTTATGTATTATATATAACTACTACTAAGCTTATGTCTGACACTGGTCGGGCCTAATTATATTTTTATATTTAAGATTTGAATACTTATTGTTAGTTCATATATGAAGATACAATAAATAAAGATCATGTATTAAAAAAAAAAAAAAAAAAATTTGCTGCAAATATTTCAAAACGCTTGCATTTATTCCCAATTCTAACTGATAATGAGTGGATACCGGATCATCAATTTGGATTTAGAAGTCAGCATAGCACCATTGAACAAACTCATAGATTGGTTCAATTTATAAGAAAAACTTTTGAAGAAAAAAAGTATTGCTCTGCGCTGTTCATTGACGTTTCTCAGGCATTTGATAAAGTGTGGCATCAAGGCCTAATTTTAAAATTAAAGACTTACCTACCAATAAATATTCTAAATCTGCTGGAAAGTTACATTATTGCCCGGAAGTTCACTGTTGTGGAAGGAGACTTTATGAGTACGCCTGAAATAATCTCATCCGGTGTGCCACAGGGGAGTATACTGGGGCCAGTTTTATATTTGATTTATACTTGTGATATGCCCTTGAGCAGCAATATCCATACATCTAGGTTTGCCGATGATACAGCCTGCCTTAGTATGCACGAAAACCCACACGAGGCTTCCCGATATCTTCAGCAACTTATTACTCAGCTAGAACTATGGTGCTCAGGTCACATTTACCTTAAGAAAAGACAGTTGTTCCCCCGTTACAATTAATAATCAAATTGTTCCTCAAAACTTACATGTGAAATACCTTGGTATACATCTTGATCGAAGGCTCACATGGAAATACCACATTGACTCCAAGCTAACGCAAATGAAACTTAAACTAACTCAGATACATTGGCGGGTTGGTAGAAACTCAACCCTCACCCTAGATTGTAAACTTTTAATATACAAGTCGCTCTTAAAACCTATATGGTGCTACGGAATTCAGCTATGGGGTACTGCTTCAGCTTCTAATGTCGAGAGAATCCAACGAAGGCAAAACAAAATTTTACGGTTAATAACATCGGCTCCATGGTATATAAAAAATTCAAATATACATCGTGACTTAAATATGCCACTAGTGACTGAAGAAATTGCAAAAAACGCTGGCAAATATTTAACAAAATTCGAGTCACATCCTAATCCTCTTGCCCGTAATATTTTGAACTTTACTGGACACATCCGCCTAAAAAAGAGGGATACAAGGGCTCTTATTCACAGCACTCCAGATGGGACTTCCTGAAAATTCTTTTATTTTTTATATTCTTTCCTTTTGATTATCAATACTTATGTATTATATATAACTACTACTAAGCTTATGTCCGACACTGGTCGGGCCTAATTATATTTTTATATTTAAGATTTGAATACTTATTGTTAGTTCATATATGAAGATACAATAAATAAAAATCATGTATTAAAAAAAAAAAAAAAAAAAAAATTTGCTGCAAATATTTCAAAACGCTTGCATTTATTCCCCTTTATTTTCTTTTCTAGCGGCGTACGGTTATATTAATATATTGTATGTGGCTGGCGGCGGATTGGATATGTTCTCTGGTTTCTGCTCATGAGCAAAAACAACACAAAGAACGAAACAAAATAAAATCAAACAATTTTTCGTACTCTGGTTTTAACTATAAAGAAATAAAAATAAATAAATTTATAACTGTACTAGTGTCGTTTAGTTTTGTTACAAAAATCATGTCCTACAGGGGCTAGGACATAAATAGCATAGCTATAAAAAATGCGGACTATTTTTAGAGTTTTTGATTAATTACATTCAGTGCCTCGTTTCTGTAAGGAATGTGAGAACTTTTCGAGTCGAAAAAATTGTTATCATCCTGTGAAACACAGGGTGAGTAAGAAGAAAACTGTAATTGTTGACATTTTTTGTAAGTTTATATAAGTTTTTATGTGAGTAACCCTGTGTAAAATAGGACAACCAATATAATTATTTAATTTTTCCCGATGCGAGAACTTCTCACAAGTTACAGAAATGGGGTACAGGTTTCGTAGCAGATTTTTCCATATTAAATTTTTTTCTCAAACGTTTAGCTGGCAGCACCCTTAAATACTCCAACCTACTGTGTAAGTTTACAAAAACATTATTAATGAGAGAAATGGTAGAGATTTTTTTGTTTTTGATTTGAGAAATTGTTTTATATGGTTTTTTTAAGTTTTTTTTTATTATTTTGCTTAATTTTTTTTTAAAGAAAAAGCACACTATACTTAGTTCCAATAAGAGAAACAAAAAATATAAAACTTATCTGAGTACGTTATACAAAGGCGGTTTCTGGTGCTGCTGAAGTTTTATGTTGTATGCTCTGCATTATTAATTAGAGTAAAAGTTTACTCAGCTCAGAAGTCAGAAACTTAAAAAACAAGCTGAAAACATATCATTACAAGCACACTCGCAGGCACCATTATATAACTTGCGTTATAACAAAAAAAAAATTGGTTTTAACAAATATTGATGATGTTGTTTTAAAAAAAGGAAGACTAGCGACAACAAAAAAAAATTTTTTTTTCCTGTTTTTAAAATTGAAAATGTGTACAAAATTGCTAATTATTATGCAAAATAGAAATTGAATTCTTTTGATCAGGCAGTTGAAAAGGGAACGTTATAAGCTGCAAAAGTAAGTAAATAAAAAAAACCAAAACTCAAAAGCTGTCAATTGAAAATTTCATGTCACATAAATCTACATGACATGAAACTTTTAGCACGTACGCAAAAAATGTCGAACTGCTTTCGTGGAAAGAGGGAGGGAAATATATGTTGTAAAGTTTGCCGAAATCGTGTGTTGAAAATTTAAAGTGTTTTTATGTGTTGAAAAGCTTTTACTATTTGAGAGATTAATAAAAAATGTAAATGGACTATTTTGTGTAAGTGTCAAAGGGAAACGTTTAATATTACAAAATCATTTCCTGTCTTAAACGATACCAGAGCTATTGAGTTTGATATTAAAACAATGAAAATATCTTGAAAGTGTCTTATGCTTTATAAAATATTTAAAGGACTCTTAAAAAAAAATTTTAACTATTGAGTGTATACTTTGAACATTTTTAACAGCAAACTGTTTTAAAATAAACAAAATGTGTTAAATAAAAAATGTAAAATTAATGAAAGTGCTGCTTGCTTTTTCGCGGTAAGGAGTTTTTAAAAATTTTAATAATATCTCCCTTGACATGCTAATGAAAAGATTTGTGGTAAAGCAAGTTTTTTTATTGGCGTGTATATGTGTTCGGCTTGAGGTCCGTTTTAATAAATAAATAAAACTACTTTTATATTAGATTTTGTTTAATTATTTTCCGACCAACTTTATTGGCCATCTTCAGGGTACGATAAAACTACAAAACAATAATGATTTAATATAATTATTTTAAGAATATGAACCAATTCACCGAATTACATGAATTTCTTTTTGTAGAACATATTTTTGATGTATAGATCTTTCATAACTCTTTGAAGTGTTCCTAGACTATAAGACAACTTTGATATTTATAAGCAAAATGAAACGAAAAACAGCAACATTTTTAATAAAACAAAAGCAAACAAATTTAGAAATAAATTAGTTTTATAACATTCTATTTTCTAAAAATTTGGGCAATATTTTTATTCTCCTCAAATAAAAATAGATAAAATAAAATGAAATAAAGTCATCAATTTGATGTTTTGACTGTTTTCACTGGTTTGATGAGATGTGTGAAAGAGCTATTACACAGGCATACTTGTCTTAAGACATGTACGATGTCATACCATGTCTCACTGTCTAATAGCATGTATTCGGGTATGTTGGACATGTATATTGCTTTTCAAAAATTTTTGATTTTCTGATGTCTGTCGCACAATTAATATGAACTATGCCGTCAGCGTTCGATAGTGTAATAGCAAAACCCAAATTATGCCATCGTACATGTCTTAAGACAAGTATGCCTGTCTAATAGCCCTTTTAAAGCTCACATTGTCAAGATGACGAATGATTTGTCTTCGGGGGCTTGTTTTACGAATTTCTCCGAAGACTTCCAGCAAAAAAATGATCGTGTACCAGTCAAAATTTACAGTTCTTTGTTGTTCAATCGAAACAGTGGGCACACGACCCATTCAGCTGAAGAAACAGGCGACCATTTGCTTCGCTGTGCTTCTTCCATGCACAACTTTTGTTGGACTTAGCTCGTCTCACGGTCGTTTGCTTAAAAGCATATATTCATGATTCTTTAGCTGCCACAATTTTGAACACGTCTTTTAAAGCATCACGGTTGAACTTTTTAATCATTTGCTTACGCCTTAAGACGCGAACCTTTTTCTGAGCGATTGAAAAATTGTGGGGTGGTTCAACGAGAACAAATTTTTTTTACAACTAAGTGTTCATGCAAAATCGAATATATTAAAGTGGAATTAATGAGCAATGATGCTTCTATCTCACAATATGTCACATGACAAAACTTGCATTATCAGTTCACGCACTGCACGGATGTTTTGTGGCACAACAACCGATTTTGGACGATCTTCACGGAATTCGTCGTCGACAGAACTACGACCGCGATTGAATTCACGATATAATATGGTTTATGATGGTGTTTTTTTGCCCTGCAAAGAACTGAGTTCATCGACACATTCCTGTGGAGATAACCCACGTTGAAAATTGTGAAAAATAATCCAACGAAAACCTTTTCTTGAAACTTCCATTTTTTAATCAAATTGATTTCCTGAACTCACTGTAAATAAAGCAAATTGCACTTTTACATCAAAATGTAGTGAATATGTTTATGCCAAAAATGTCAAACTTTATTATGGTGTTGCCAGATTTTAGCTTTTGACATTAGTGTTGCCAATTTTCAAAATATAAATAGTACCCCTCGTAGAGATTCTGTTTATGGTACCAACTAGAGATGGGCGCGTGTCGTGTTTTTTTCGTGACATAAAAATAAAATGAACACACACGACTCAACGCGAAGTGCTTGTGACAACAAATCCGATTTCGTGCGTGTTCGGATCGTTTCGTGTTGAGAAAAATTTACAGGAAAAACACGAAACGATTTTAGATGTAAAATATGTATGAATGAATTTCCAATAGAGAAAAAATTTAATATTTTGTATCGTCAAACACACAACACCATCATAATTTTTGATATTGTAAAGTTCTCTGAAGGTTAAAGTTCAGTACGTAAAACAATACTATCAGCTGTGGCGGCAGATGATATCAGCTGGCAGAGCCAACTCGCTGAAAAAATCAATTAAATTTTCTGATCTTCAATACCATACCAATAATATTTCCTGCGTGTTGTGCAGTATCGAGTTGACGAAATTTTTCACGTGCATGTTTCGTACGTGTTGAGCATTTTGGTATTCGTGTTCATGTCGTGTCGTATTGGAAAAGTTCGACACGCGCCCATCTCTAGTACCAACAGGCGCTAAAGAAGATATCTGTTCGTAAAAGCAAGAAATATTCCTCGTTGTCATGGTTGACTACGATGTTATTGTAATAGAGTTCAAGACTTCAACGGGTTTCTTTTATTTAGGACCCAACTGTCGTAGTCGAACTTGAAATACTCCAACCACGATGAGACAGAGTGTTTTACTTTTGTTTTTATTTATATTATGGACAATTATAGAATACGAAATTATGCCAAGCAAAAATTTTACCAGATGCACTCAAAAAAAATATTTTATTCTATAAGAATTGAAAATACTGGAATTGATTAAAAAATTATTTCTGCTTAAAATTTATTCCAATTCAATTAAATTTACGGTCTGTCCCACGATGTCATCAGAAATCGTTCGATCGAACACTTACATATATTGAAAACAACAACAAATTTTCTAATGTTATTGTTGTTTGCAATACAAGTTGTCGATCGAACGTTTGCTGTTGATATCGTGGGACAGGCCTTTAAATATGTATTACGAAAATTATAATTTTCTATTAAACTGTTATTGCACTTTATCATAGCAGACTATTATACATTTGATTTGGTTGAAGGATATTTTCCATTCGTCTTAGCTGAACACTGGCCTCTTGTTGCTTGTTCCTATCATACCTTGCTTCATGTACATTTTTTGCTGCACACCTAATTGCAAAAAAAAAAAAAAACAACTACACTATGTAAGACTAACATGTGTTAATTATTGTTGCTGTCTTGCTAACAAATTCTAGTCAACATCCCTAAGGATTTTACCCTTTTCGAAATAGAATACAGTCAAGACATTTTGGTTTTTTTTATTTAACAACTTCGTTTGCCTTGCACCAATGTTTGCTACGATTTTGTGGCAAATACAATGAAGACTACCAGTTTACCCAAAGCAATGTGAATGAGAAAATTAAGCAAAACAGAAAGTAATTTCCTTTACAACAATCCAGACAGCCCGCAGGAAAATTAAGATAAACCAGCGCAGTTACGGGGAAAAACATTAACTTCAACCGAGCGCAATGGAAAAGGAAGTAAATTAAATAATTAAATTACAACGTGCTTACAGAAATAATAAGTAAGTATTTCGTATAAAGACTTATTAAATTGTGGTGGGAAAGGAGATGAAAAGAAAAATACATGTATGTATATTCGTTTTACTCGTACCCAGTAGTCTGTAAATAGAAACGTTTGTACCAATTGCTCCCAACGTGACTTTCAAAGTTTCTTAAAGAATGCCAAAGCTAGAACTAATTCTGCTTTAATTTAAATGCAAAGACAGGTTGAGGTCTATGAATAGTGAAATATTTTTAAAATTTTTATCGTTTATATTGCTAAGGATCTATAAAAAAAGATACACAAAAGAAGACCAAGGAGCAAATTACGGCATTCGATAAGATTCGAAATTTTAAAACATTTCCATATAAACTCTATTGAAATATTTAGTATTTTCTTCGATAGCGAGTGCCGTAATTTGCCCTTAGGAAGTGTTAAGAGAGTTGCAGCCGAAATTTTTTTGATATTTACACAAACAGATTTTCTAGAAATGTAAAAATTATTTAGTAATAAAACGAAGGACCTTAATTTGTAAAACTCAACGTGGAGCATAATTTTTGAAACGTAACTTCCTTATGGCACGCTATGGGTGTAAAAAATGAAAAAATACTGGCGAATACTGGTTAAAATACTGGTAACAACCAAATAGAATAATTTCCATTGCGGATGTTTTCAATCTTCAGTGTTACCGTAATTTTCCGCGGAAATCCCGGAAAATTCCTAGGAGTTTGGCGATTTTTAACCTAGATTTTAGGAATCTCCAATATGGTTTTTTGCTAAAAGGTTCTTGATTTAGATGAATGCCTCATGGGAGTGATAGCTGTAGGTTTCTCTGCTAACTAATGTAAATGCGAAAGTAACGGCCTGTCGTCCCGCGATGCCACCAGAAATCGTTCGATCGAATACTTATATTGAAAACAACAACAAATTTTCCAATGTTATTGTTGTTTGCAATACAATTTGTTGATCGAACGATTTCTGGTGACATGGTGGGACGGGCCGTAAATTTATTGTTGTTTTGTTGCGTTTTAACTACTAAACCAAGGACCCGATGTTGATAAAATGTAGGATGCAGATAGATCTGAATCTAAATAAATATATTAATTATATATTTTTTAAAAACTAGGAGCACGAGGGTAGGCATGGTGAAATTTCTGCATCTCAGAAACTATCCAACTGATTTGATGAAATTCAAAGTATAGCTTAGGTTAGGTTAGGAAGGGTGGGACTATACCGCACCAACACTCGGTGAACCAATTGGGTCCATAGTGATTCCCTTCTGTTCACCAAGTAATATTTACCCCATTTGTGACCAGAAGTGACCCTATTATCCTTCATTTAGCCACCGAATTCCCATGATGAAGCCCCTGATGTTAACACTTCCCGATATCAGTAATGCTCTCATGGAAACGTCTGCTCAGTCATCTAAGCCTATGACGTTGCAGCTTTGGGCAGTGACAGATAATATATTCAATGGTTTCTGGTTCTTCTTCATCCCCGCATATCCTACAAAATTCTGGAGTGCTAGTTTCCCAAATGCTGGTTCTTGCTCTGACCGAACAGTGACCTGTCAACGCACCTATCAAGATTCGCATCGCCTTCCTATTCATGTTCAGTAGCAGTGTGGATCTCCTTGATTCAAGTTTTGGCCACATACCCCTCGAGGCTCTCAGATAAGAATTAAATAATTCATAATTATAATATTGCATAAAATTAAAATATTTGTTTTTATGACATCTCTACAATCCTCCCTACTCCGCCATGAACTGTTGGTCCTGTTTCTACCCAATTACTGAGTTCTTTATAGTAATGACCTATCGGTAATTTCACCGATCTGTCCGTTATTCCCTCATCTAATGCCGACCCTATTTTTGCCAGTTCATCGGCAATTTCATTTCCCTCAACACTGCTTTGGCCAGGAACCCAACATAGTCGGACACTATATTTATCCATAAGCAAGTTGAGGGCTTTCCTCTATATATATATATATATATATATATATATATATATATATTTTTTTTTTTTTCAAAAATAGGACCACAAGGGGAGTTAGGGGGAAAAGAAGGCATAGGCTGTAGAGTTTTTAAAAAATAGGACCACGAGAGGAGGTAAAGTGAAATGTCTCTCTCTTTATAACTATCTATGCAATTTTTAATACATTTCAAAAAAATGGAATCGCGAGGGGAAGTAAGGGGAAGCTTCAGCCTCTTAGAAACTATCTAACCAATTTTGATGTAACTCAAAACTTGTATAGATCCGAGTCTGGAAGAACACAAACGTTATATATTTTACCAAAATTAAGCCTACTTGGGGGATAAAGTTCAATTTATAAGGTAAGTAAAACGTAAGGAGGTAAGTTCCTATGACATTTTCTTTTCTGTAAAAAATGTTACCTTATTTACACTTTTGAATGAAAATTCGCAATAAAATGGTTTTCTGAAATAAAGAGTTTATTAGAAATTATTGTATAAATTTCTGCCTTAAACGAGCGCTAAATTGCATTTTTCTTAATAAAAAATAAAAAAATGTTGCACTTCTTTTAGAAAAGAAAACGCTATTTGTTTTGTTTTTTGTTTTTTTTTAATTAAAAGTATTGATTCGAGAATCTATTTTTTCTGCGAGTGATTTTCTAAAGAAGAGAACAAGCTCTTATTTAGATAGGTTGAATTTTATTTTTTTTTCTTGTAAAAGGTATCAAAATAATTAATAAATTTATTTTTATTTCATAGCAAGACAACTGGAAAAATATTTCTTATTTTCTTTAAACATCTTTAAAATAAAATCAATCTACAATTATTCTTAATAGCTTCAGATGAAAGTAAAGCCAATCGATCGATGCCTTAAAAAGTCTTACCCTACTCATAGAAGCTATAAACCCAACTTCTTCAAAGGAATCTCTGCAGTCTTGGCTCTGTGATTTTTTGCATGTAAAAGCTCATACAATTAAAGCACATACTGGGACAATTTAAAATGGCTGTTAGACACACATATTGTTCAGACATACATTGGGCCTTATTACGAGTGTCGTATTACGACGGTTTTGTAACAGACTAAGGAACATTAAAAAATGTTTTCTTTAATCTAGCACAAAATCCCATTATTTGATTTTATTAAACTATTTTTATATGTCAAAAAAAAAACATTTACTCCCAAAATATTTCGTCTTTAGTTGACCTGCTTTTTACAGGATTAAAATTTCTTTAAGCATCCAAAAGTTCTCACATTAATTACAGAACATGCTTAACGACTTATTTTACTAATGGAATTCCTTTTTTCTACCAATGCCTTGAATAAACATTTATCTTAACTATTGAAGCAAATGAGAGCTGCCTTTAGAAAATGACGAGACATTATTTTATTGAAAGCTAACAACGAAAAATTGTCAATAAAGCGACAACCATTTATCCATATTAAGTTAATTTATTTTCTATTTTATTCTACTGTGCGTTGAAATCAGCGCACACGTCCAAACCATACCATACCAATGTTGAAGAATTTATAAATGTATGTGCGTGTGTGTGTGTGCGTTCGTGTGTGTACAGGTAGCAACATGCATGTTTATACAAAATGAAGTAATCAAATATTTATGTATTTAATTAGGTCGTTAGGAAGCAAACAAAAAGTTTCCTTTGTCATGCACTGGGAAACCTTAAGGTTCATTGATTGTCAAAAGCTCCAAATAGGTTTGGAAACTGAAAAAAAAAACTTTTACTCATATAGGAAGAAAAAATAAAATCATTTATGGCATGTGTGTGTTTTTTTTAAGTCACAAGTCAAGTTCCTCCCTGTTTTGTAATAGAAAAATTGCTTTGGGGTAATTGTGCTCTCACACCATTAATAAATTTACAAAAAACACATTTCAATAATTGTTTGTTATTCCTTCAAGTAAAAAATATTTCTACATTCATGCATATGAATACACAATTAATATAGACATATGTACAGGGAAAAGAAAAATATATCAGGTTTATTTTATCAAACCTGATAAACATTTTGCATTTTTTTTAAATGAAATTCGTTGCATAAAAATTTAATTTTTTTTTAGATAAACAAAAATATTCTTCAAAAACCAAAAAAAAACGCCAAAACAAAAAACCAAAAATATTAAACAAAGCTAAAAAAACGCCCAAAACCAAAAAAAAAAATAAATCGCCAAAAGGAAACAAGCGCCGTACCGAACCTTTCGTGTGCGAGTCAAAGCGGCACTTTTCAGAATTCATTCTGATAGTTGAAATTTAATTTGTGAAAATTTTTTAGATTTAACTAGAATTTTTTCTCTGTGTATGGGGCTAATTTCTATTTTAAACGAAACTTGAAGACTTAAAAAATACTCCGCCGAAGCACTAATGTTGTGGAAAGGACTGTATGAAAGAGCTTTTTTGAGAGGATTTTTTGATAAAGGATTTTTTAATGAAAAAAAAAAAATAATAAAGCATCACCAATTTTCTTTTAAAGGGGGGGCTCAGCAATAAAAGAAAAAGTAACCCCTATATTGAACATTTTATCTCTCGAAATATTTTTCCTTTTCCCCAAATTGCAATCGTGAATAATTTTTTTCCTTATAAATGTCTTACCTTTTTTGATTTCCCTTATCGAATATTATTTTTCACGAAGAGAGCTAATGTAAATGTTATTTAAAAAAAAATTTGGTGAACAAAAAGAATTATTCAAAATTATTTAACTAAAGAACTAAGAAGAAGATACATATACAAATGCACACACAAAGGATGTTTATGAATAGAGTGAAACAAGTTTAAATCATAATAAAGCACGCAAATACAGGGTGGCCCAGAATGGCCGAAGGGGTCTGAATTCCTTATAACTTTTTTATTATAATTTTTTTATCATTTTTCTTTTCAGTATTTTCTAGGGAAGACTTGGGAAATTTAAAATAGAACAATATACAATTCAACAACGATATCTAACACCAGTAATGGAAATGACAGCATCGTGTTCATTTAAAAAAAAATATAAGCAATTATCCTTTTCGACGAAACACCGCACCAAACGGTACACTTAAGTGGATGTAATTCTCGCTGTTTAACTACTCTAGGATTTTCCGTAGCCCCTATTCTGCAGTTTTGCCTATTAACGAACCTATTTAATTGGAAATGAGCTTCGTTGCTCATAATTAACTAATGAATAAGATCACGATTTTCTTCTGCTTTTTGACGAAATTAATTTGCATAATCAAGTCGTTGCTGGTAATCTGTCGGTTTCAGTTGTTGGACAAATTCCCCAAATCTTCTTTAAAAAATACTGAAAAGAAAAATAATAAAGACGTTATAATAAAAAAGTTATAAGGAATTGAAACCACTTTGGCCATTCTGGGCCACCCTGTATATATTTAATATCAATGAAATGGGCTTTATTGGAAAGAAAATTTTATGAGATTTATGTTTAAATATGATTTCTGCTATGTGGCCGCCACGGCTTGCTCGTAGAAGGCGCAATCTGGAACACCAATTTTCAACAACTTTGCGCAGCATTTGCCGCCATATTTTACCGATAACTCTTCGAATTTTGATTTCCAGGTGTTCAATTAATTGTGGTTCATCTACGTAGATAAGTGACTTAACATAACCCCAAAGAAAATAATCCAATGGGGTTAAACAACACGATCTTGGAGGCCAGTTAATTGGGCCATTACGTGAAATTATTTTTTCATGAAAAGTTTCCTTGAGTAAATTAATTTTAGCGCCCACTGTGTGGCATACGGCTCCATCCTGTTAGAAGCACATATCAGCAAGATTAATGCCACGCAATTGAGGTACGAAAAAATTTCGAATCATGTTCCTATTCCGTTCACCATTGACAGTAATATTCTGACCATCATCGTTTTTGAAGACATAAAGCCCATAAAGCTCACCAAATATTAATTTTCTGTGGATGTTTCGACAAAATTTTGTGAATTCTCCTCACTCCAAATGAGACAATTTTGCTTATTTATGTGCCCATTCAACCAGAATTGCGCTTCATCGGAAAATGGAATAAGTGCACGATGACTTTGACCAATAGAAGATTTATTTTGATTAAAGATATTTCAACAATTTGTACGCGTTGCTCTGCTGCAAGTCGATTCATAATGAAATTTCAAAGCAAACTAAACAAAAAGCAACTATCAGTGATGCCAACCTAAAGTTGCTGTAATGCAGACAAAAATAAAAATAAATGAAAAGATTCGCCAGTAAACGACCAACATGAATTGCTTCTTTTTTACCCATATACCTAAATAAGAGCGGCAACCGTTGCGTTAGCAGCAGGGTACGGATTTTCGGTACACAATCAAATAATATTTCCACATTCAAATGTACTGAAAATGTGTTCGTACCCTGCTGCTAACGCAACGCTTGCCGCTCTCATTTAGGTATGAGGGTTAATGATGTATATACGCACATATGTACATACGAGGGCGGTTCGGAAACTTCTTAGCCTATCAATGAAAGAGAATAGTTAGTTTTTCAAAAATATTTTCATTTTTAAATATAATCTCCTGAAACTTCAATACACTTAGTCCAACGCCTTTCCAGCAATTCTATCCCTTGATTAAAATAGTTTTCCTGAAGGTCTTCAAAATAGTGGTTTACTACTGTAATTGCATCTTCATTTGAGGTAAAACGCTTGCTAGCAAGGAATTTTTTTAGATTTGGGAACAGGTAAAAGTCACTGGAAGCCAAATCAGGAGAATAAGGTGGGTGGTCAAGCAACTCGTACTTTAATTCGTTGATTTTAGCCATTGTTAAAACACTCTTGTGCGCTGGTGCGTTGTCTTGATGAAAAATTATTTTTTTGTGTTGTAAGCCAGGACGTTTTTCTCGAATTTGTACATTTAATTGATCCAAAAGGTTGCAATAGTACTCTGAATTTATTGTTTTACCCTTTTGCAGATAGTCAATCAATAAAATACATTTGAAGTCCCAAAAAACCGTTGCCATAACCTTACCAGCCCATTAAATTGTTTTTGCCTTCTTTGGGGCACTTCCTCCAGCTTCAGTCCATTGTTTGGATTGTTCTTTTGTCTCTGAAGTATAGTGGTGGATCCATGTCTCATCAACAGTTATCAAACGACGCTTAAAATCCATTTTATTTCGCTTAAAACGATCCAAACAAGCTTGAGAAATGTTCATTCTTATGCGTTTTTGGTCGACTGTTAACAAATGCGTCACGAGACCCATCTTGCAGAAAGCTTTTTCATCTGTAGTTCTTCATGCAAAATTAAATGGACTTGATCATTTGAGATGCCCATGATATTAGCTATTTCACGCACTTTTATTCGTCGATTATTTAATACCATATCATGCACTTTGGCTACAATTTCTGTTGTTGTTGCTGTTTTTGGACGTCCACTACGTGGTTCATCTTCAATGCTTGTACGACCACGTTTAAATTCAGCAACCCAATTTTTTACTGTTGTATATGAAGGAGCACTTTCACCTAACACATTCACCATATCATTATGAATTTCTTGTCCCGATAAACCTTTTTTTATGTAAATATTTAATGACACCACGCATTTCTAATTTTTCCATTGTTAAAAAATCGCGGATGCGTCTTTTGTGAACACCTGTTTCTATATGAAGGAGTTGCCAGATCGAAAAAAATTTAACATGTGTTCATAGCAGAGATGGAAGTTTCCAAAACACTTAACTTTTTTCTGTTTATACCGCGCTTTTTGTGCTAGGCTAAGAAGTTTCCGAACCGCCCTCGTAGTTAGTACATTAACTACTGTTGCACTCAAAAGCAAGCATTGGGTATGCTGCTGAGATTGTCTAGACGTTACTGTCACATTCTGGAAGCCTTGTGTGAAGTATAAAAAGGCCGACGCATCTGCCGGCAGTCACGAAGTCAGTCTAAAGTTTAGTTGTTTATTGTGCAGAGGTGTCTATTAAAAGTTCAGTTAATTATTGTGAAAAAAGAGTAAATCTCAGTCGAAAGTAGTTTATAGTCATGCAAAAGTTTGTAAAAGTAAAAGAAGCTAGTCATTGTTGTTGTACAAACAGTGAGCGTCAGCAGAGTGAGTCTTGTATGAAGAGCAGCAGAGAAAGCGTATTGCCTTAAGACCAGCGCATCTTGTTTTGTTATATAAAATGGCGGAGTAGACTTCATGGCAACCAGTTGTGAATCATTTATGCAACTTAAGTTATGTATATGTATTTAAGCTCTTAATTAGTTAGTAAAAACAGTGTAATTTTTAATACTAATTATCACACTGGCATTTCTTATTCATTTGCAAGTCTTCAAATCTACAGATGTTTGAATTAACATGTCTGGAAAATTCCCTTATATGGCTCTAATACCAAACCAGGTCATGTCTAAAAGTAATAGGCTATTTGATCCTTGTTATACAAGAATGGCTTTTAATCAGTGAGGGTAGGGAAAAATTCTGCTCGCGAGAACAAGTTTTATTAACTCGCTTGTTTTAAAATTTGTGCTCGCGAGTTCTATATTTGAATTTATAAGACTCGTACTCGTTTTGTGCTTGACTCGTAAGCATTAACTGACTCGCCTTAAAATTTGTACTCGCGAGTTTTATTTTAAAACTCGTAAGCAGAAATTTTAAAAGAGTGCAAAACGAGCATAAACAAATTCAAAACGAGTAATTACAAAAATTTTTTTTTGTTTATTCGAAAAAGTATATGTATTTATATGCGAATTTGAAACGTATAGTACTTTAAAAATATACATTTGCTCTTACTTTCATATCATGAGGTATTTTTCAAATGTTTTAAGGCTTCTGCTTCAAGAAAAGTTATGCAAACGCTTACCTGTCAGTATTAAAATATAATTTCAATATTGCGAACTATAGAAAACAGAATTTGAGCAAACAAAAATAATAAAACTTGCGAATAATTCTTTTTAACTCGACTCGCGAGTCGAGTTTTATTTTTGACTCTTCAAATTTGAATTCTTCTCGCGAGTCCTATTTTCGATTCTCAAAAATTATTTTTTTAACTCGCGAGCAGGAAAGAGTAGCTCTTCTCGCTCGCTTGCGAGCGAGTTTAATTCAAGCAATCTCCGCACTCTGCTTTTCATGATGTGCACATTTATATAAATTTAATCTTGCCGATTCGAATACCTGCAAGTCAGTAGAGTGATTCATATACAGGAATCATATATTATTCCAATAAAAATGTTAAGCATTATATATCAAGTGCAGCAAATTTCATGGCAAATTACACCATTTGTCGGTATTTTATTTCAATTCTAGGTTCCATATCTCTAAGAAAAGAAGAAAAAAAAAAATAACAACAGCCAGCACAACGTTTCAATACGCATGAATTAATACAAAAATAAAATATAATCGAGTTTACATAATCCGCGAAATATTAAGCCCTATCTTTACATGGAACAGTCACTGTATGTCACAGCATCACCCACACCACACATTAAAATCTTTTCATACATTTGTAATGTATAACTGTATTGAATGTATAAATACGTGTGTGTATATGTATGTATGTGTGTGTATATAAATATTTTAGTTGTGTATATTGTTTTGTGCTGTATTTGTCATCAATCAAAGTAAAACCACATGATTTATTATTTTGTCCTGACGTACAATACATATAAGGCGTAAAATATCCTTTGGAACAATATTTGCTTTTTGTTCTCGCTGCCACATTTTGCAAACATTTAATTTTTATTTTGGTTATGTAATTTTCATTGGCATATTCCCCCCCCCCCCCCTTTTTCTTTTTTATTTATTTCACATTTTGTTGTTGATTGCACAAAGCAAACGTACTCGTACTTACGTTCCGGGACTTCAATGCGTACATTTTTGGTTTTGGTGTCTTCACCCTAAAGAATTTTGGTTTTTTTTTTTGTAAATTCATACTCTATCACTGTTAAATCGTTAATACACCAAAAAAAAAAAAAGAAAAGCTTAAAAGCAAGAGATGAAAAAAAAGAATCAACATTTCAAAGTATGACGTTAAATATTAAATGCATTGAATTTTTTACGGTATTTATCCTTTCAGAGTCATGTCAAGTGTTAAATTATTTGGAACGAAAAATCATGAAAGCAAAATTTGATTAAAACGTTTCTGTTCATTGCGTCTTATTTTCTGTTCCATCATCAAGTATTAAAAACTCACGAAAGCAAACAATATGCTTAAAAATATATAAATAGAAAGAGAGAAAGTAACTAACTTCTTAAGGAAGTGCGGCATATTAGATTTACTTTTAACTACAAATGTGCGTTTGTTTAATCTTAGAAGAACTCGCAGCCACTGCTCAAGTCCTTGTTAGTCCTTGTTGATTACATTTTTGCTAATTTTCTTTTATAATCCCCGGATTTTTAGTTCACGGTTGAAATCTTCGCTAAGGAAAATTTGTATTAACGATTATCCCCGAATTTCCTGTTATAAAATGCATTTTCGTATCAAGCTTTTCTATCAAACTTCCTTTCAATATATTTTGAAAATCTTTATTGTAAGAAAATTTTTTTCTGTAGAAAACTTAACTGGCTTGGGAAATTGAGCAGAGTCAGATTTAAGTTAAATAGGCAAATGTATTGCGTATACTTGCATATGGATATAAAGACAATATTTCAAAGTTTTAACTTAGTTTCACATATACATTAAAGGCTAGTCTCATGATCAAGTTTTGATACAACTTGATCATCAAATATTAAGATAAAAAAATTTAATAGAAACAAGCCAAAACCATTCATGTTATAATCGTTTCATGAATATAAGGACATTAAGGTTTGAACTGTTTATGTAAGCCTATTATTCGTAGTCTATTTCGAACTAACTTGTATAGCAGAATTTTAAAGCCAAGTCAGTATAATAGATTGTCGCATAAGTTAAAATTAATATTGAATGAAAACGCTAAAAAAAATATGAAATTTTCCAATGTTCGAAATTTTCAGTTCAATTTCGAAATTATGCAAACATAAATTTTGTATACCAAATAAGAACATAGGAAGTGCTATGCAACCCAAATATATTTATTAACAATTTTTTTTAAATATTTCGATGTTCGAAAGAAACAACTCCAAATAAATATTTAAGCCTGTCAATGCAGCGTCTCTTTCTCCTTCGAACGGCATTAAAATCTCATATGTTATAAAAAGTGGATTTAGCAGGTTTACACTCTAAGCCAACGAAATTTTATTTCGAATTAAATTTCCTAGCACATTTTTAAAGCTATGGTGATATAAAACACAGTGCCATAACTTAAAATCAATCTTGAATGAAAACGCTCAAAAAATATAAAATTTTCCAATATTCGAAATTTTCAATTCAATTTCGAAATTATGCAAACATAAATCTTTTATACCAAATAATGCCATAGGAAGTGCCACTTACCGAAATATATTTATTAAGCAGTTCTTTTTTTTAAATATTTCGATGTTCGAAAAAAGTAACTCACACAAAAGTTAAATTTTTACATCTTAATATCCCAACTGATACTCTCATAAAACGTATGTGAGGTGCCCAGGGAAACTTTGACAGAATTCCCTAGATTTCTAATGTTCGAAAATTGCAACTGAATTTCGAAATTATACATAACAAAAATTTTGTTTAATATAAGTAATAAGTTAGGCTCTATCTAACTAAAAGGTGTTAGTTAGTTCGTTTTAAATGTTTCGATGTCCGAAAATTCAATTTGTATATGAAAATCACTCAACTATAATATTCTCGTAAAACGTATTTGAAATAGCGAGCAAAACTAAAGAAAATTTCTTAAATTTCCTATGTTCGAAAACTGATTTTTGAACTTATTCATACATATTATATAACAAAAATTTGTGAGCATTTCAACTAAAAGTTTTATACACACGCACCTCTTGAGAAAACACTTTTTTATATCTTCATTGAGTGGTATTGTTAATTGAAAACTTAAAACTTATTTTTTAAAAAACTAGATCTTTTGACTTCTACCTCTCTGGCAAAAAAATTAGTGATTTATTGTTAATTTATTTCAATTTAAAAGTAAACTTTTCCCTCAGAAGCCTTATTAATAACTTTATTTATTAGAAAATTCTTCAAGCATTGTTTCATTTTCAGTTATGAAATCTTTAATTTAATAACTTCATTAAACTTTACTGTAGCGCTTTTTAGTGTGTTTGTATTCACCTGCGATATTGTTCTCTCAGTCTTGCTTCATTCCTAATTTCTATTAACATTTATTTAAAGCTGTCATAAATCTGTCAAATTCCTCTGACGTAAATGTTTATATACGTTACCTTGTGCATGTTATAAGATCCTGATAAGTGTATATAGGTTTGAGTGTAAAACAAACATATACATGAGAGTATATTGGTTAGAATATTAAATAAAAAAAAAAAAAACGCATACACAGTAAAAGAAAAACAAGTCCTTTGTTTAAATAATATTTTTATTGAAAAGAAAAAATTCGAAAAAAGCAATTTTAAATATGTGCATAAAAATTTGAAATTGATTTACTACTTACTAAATAAAATCCTCAGATCAAGATATTTTTTGATTTCTTTTTTATTTTTTTTCCCCATATTGTCTTGATGTTACCAGGATTTGCACAATCTTAAAGAAAAAAAAAAAACAAACACAAGTGTTTTGAGTCACATACTAATGCTGAATATAATATAAGGAAAAGATATTAAAGAGCAAAAAATTAAAAAAGTGATAAATTATTAACTCAACTGGTTGAAATCTGTATATGTATGTGTGCATATGTGTGTGAGTGTTTGAGCTTTGCAAAGCTTTTTAAGATTTTCATGGTTGATTTTAATATGTTGTGATAAAAAAAGACGAAGGTTTAATCGCTTATAATTTTATTTATGTACCATAAAAGGCTCTAGCTTTTATTTGTGTGAAAAATATTTCACAAGAAATACAATTCCAAAAATAAATAAGTCACAATATCAAGGTTAAAGAGCTGATGCTCACACTAAAACTTTGTGCAAATAGTTACACATATATTTGATTAAGCTTTCTGTTAGCCAGTGGAATTTAGCTACAAAATTCTGTCTTTACAGTTTTTGACACTAAATACCAACATACCTTTACCATCTCAATCATATTCTGATTATGATCTTTTTATGCATTAATAATAGTTATTTTTACATCTCGTTATAGTTGACAGCAAGTAATTTCTTATTTGACGTTTTTATGATAATGAAAAAGAAACAAAACAAGTAAGAGTGATATATTCGGCTGTGCCGAAACTTATGTACCCTTCACCAAAGTACGTATGGAGTACATACCTACATACATACACAAATGAAAAAATACATGATTTAGTTTTTCCTCTAGTGCAATTTATAGCAAGTGAAAAATGGGTATTTTTCGATAAAAGAATTTCATTCAAGTCAGGTCAAGTTCTGGCCTCTCTCTCTCTTCACGCAGTGTGTACACATACACGAACATTTTCGATCTGATTTTATCCCTCATAACTTTGTTCCCCTCAATCGAAAAATTATAAAATTTAAACCATAATTAGAATTATTACTCATGTGTAAAGTTTGAAAGTTTGACAATGAAAGCTTTCTGAGATGTTTAGATGCAAGAAGGGCATATTTATTATATACTCACTGACTCACTCAGCAAATTAATGAAGCACTTCCGCTATAGGTAGAGAGCTGAAACTTGGCGCTTGAGTAGATCGAGCTAAGTGATCACCTACGGTATACATATTTAAACATACCATTTAATTTTTTATTACGACAAAATTTGACACGAATGATAAACACTGGCTAAAAAATATCGTAAGTGTAAAAAATTGGGATCACCCGGTGTTCGTCATCGTCATAGACATCGTCATCGTCATCGACATCGTCATCGTCATCGTCATCGTCATCGTCATCGTCATCGTCATCGTCATCGTCATCGTCATCGTCATCGTCATCGTCATCGTCACCGACATCGTCATCGTTATCGTTATCGTTAACGTTAACGTTAACGTTATCGTTATCGTTATCGTTATCGTTATCGTTATCGTTATCGTTATCGTTATCGTTATCGTTATCGTTATCGTTATCGTTATCGTCATCGTCATCGTCATCGTCAACGTCATCGTCATCGTCATCGACATCGACATCGTCATCGTCATCGTCATCGTCATCGTCATCGTCATAGTCATCGTCGTAGTCATCGTCGTAGTCATCATCATCGTCATCGTCATCGTCATCGTCATCGTCATCGTCATCAACGTAGTCATCAACGTAGTCATCGTCATCGTCATCGTCATCGTCATCAACGTAGTCATCAACGTAGTCATCGTCATCGTCATCGTCATCGTCATCGTCATCGTCATCGTCATCGTCATCGTCATCGTCATCGTCATCGTCATCGTCATCGTCAACGTCATCGTTATCGTCAACGTCAACGTCAACGTCATCGTCATCGTCATCGTCATCGACATCGTCATCGTCATCGTCATCGACATCGTCATCGTCATCGTCATCGTCATCGTCATCGTCATCGTCATCGACATCGTCATCGTCATCATCATCGTCATCGTCATCGTCATCGTCATCGTCATCGTCATCGACATCGTCATCGTTATCGTCATCGACATCGTCATCGTCATCGTCATCGTCATCGTCATCGACATCGTCATCGTCATCGTCATCGTCATCGTCATCGTCATCGTCATCGTCATCGTCATCGTCATCGTCATCGTCGATGTCGATTTCGTTGATATTCAAAATTAATTCAGAATAAATGAAATGATTTTTAATAAACTTGGCTCATTTTATTTGTAACACATGAAGGTATCACAATTAATAATAATATATAAAATTTTCTTTAGTTGAAAATTTTAGTGTGTCTTTTAGAAAGCGATTTTATAAATTTTTTTGAAAAAATTTATATTTTGCTAATTTTTTTTGAATATCTCCGAAACTATAAGGCTGTTAAAAAATAATAAGGACATAATTTAAAGGTCGATTTTTTCCTAGTCTTCTGTGTAACCTTTTATTTAATAGAAGAACTGGTTGTCGAGTTAATGCAAACTAGGTGATGCAGCATCCTCTTTTTTCTTGATAACGGAAAATCTCGAGATACAGAGTCAATTCATATAAATGAATTTATTTATATGTACATTGGAGCTCAGTATCATATGTACGAAAATTGACTATGAAAGTACGGACCTTAGAAATTGTGTTGACCTGTGTTATTGAATGAATTAGGGTACACAGACACAAATGCAATAATTTCAGCACAGACATATATGTTAATACATAAATAGAAGTGTCTAACGTGTACAAACCATACACACATCTCACATCTATGCAACAACAAACTACGAGTACGTGCATGATTTACTACTAATCAATCAACACAGTAGCAAAACTATACCCCTTAGAAACTTGTTATTCATAAATCTTAACACATACCACAATACTCTTACATCTGTTTACACACACACACATATATATCTAAGTATTTCTATTGCAAATTTATTACAAAAACACACACACATACATTTATTGCATGGCACATTTTCGTTAAAGCAATCATTAAGCTTAAAAAGAGTTTCTTATGAAAAGCAAATTAATTTACATGATGTAACAATTCATCAACATGACCTCTTATATTCCCCAAGCTTAAAAAAACTCTCTTAATACTTCTAACATACATATGGATATTGCAGAGCTGAGCGTTTGAGAGAAAATAGTCTTACTGCAAAATGGCAACAAAAAAAAAAACGAACATTAAACATCAGCTACACATATTACAAAAAAAAAAAAATTAAAGAAAGAAAATAATAAAGTATCGAAAATTATCAAAAGTCAAAAGTTAGCAAATAGTATTGTATCACATACTTAAACGTACTTGTAGTAGTAGACAGAAGCAGGAGTAGCCTGCCAACAACTACTGCATGAATATTAACTCATCATGTTGCACTATGGGAAAATAGCACTGTTCTGCAAAAACAAAAATTGACTTAAAAAAATATGTGTTGTATAAGGACTAGTGTTTTTCATGCGGGATTTCCCGGGAAATTTTTCCCGGGATCCCGCACATTTTCCGGGAAATAAATCCCGGGAAATTTGTGCGGGAATTCCCGGGATTTTTTGATTTTGTTATGGCAACTTAATTTGTATTCACACATTCATTGATGATTGTGATGGCAATATCACAGTAGCTAAAGCTTTACAACAACTAAGGATTTTTTGATTTTGTTATGGCAACTTAATTTGTATTCACAAATTCATTGATGATTGTGATGGCAATATCACAGTAGCTAAAGCTTTACAACAACTAAGGCCGAGTTTACATCTGACACGCATGCGTTCTGAATCTAACTCTACAACAATTCATAAAGGTAAAAAACAGAAATGAGCAAGGAAATAAAAAAAAATACAAATAATTACAGATTCTATTTGGTAACTAGTACGGTTAACAGCATTAACAGCTTATTCTGTACTAAAGTCCTATTTCCAAAGAAATATGCCCTTATGCAAAAACGATTGTTAAAGTTAAAGCATTCGTTAAAACTGGTTTTGCCATACAAAATTCGCTTTTTAAACCAACTTTAAGTTCAACAATGATTTTTCATAAGGGGGATACTTTGTAATATTTTTTTTTAAATAATACTCGTATAATATTGGTATCTATGTATTACTATTATATAAATAACGGAAATGGTATTATTTTTTGACTAATGTGTGTATAAAACGTTATTATTTAATCGATCTCATGAATTATAATTTGTTTTTGTTGAAATACACTAAACTTAAAAATATTTTGTATTGTTTTATACTGGGCGGGAATTCCCGGGATTTCCCGGGAAACCGAAAAATCTTTCCCGCTTTCCCGGGAAATGAAAAAGTCCGGGAAAAGAAAAACTCTAATAAGGACACTAATGAGCTAAATTCAAATCTGTTTCAGTTTTTATTTATTACGTCCCGATTTTTTTTAATGGGCGTTGCTAATATCGTCCCTATCATGTCAAACTCTCCAATGTGCAAATTTATACTTTACAGAAGAGATAAAAGTCGTATTGAGTTATCCATCGTCTATTAGAATTTTAGCATTTTAAAACCAGGCATATTCTAGAAATTAGGGTCCCAAGGTAACGAATCTAAAAACGGAATTTTGCATATTGGATAGTTTGACATGGTAGGGACGATATGACTCTGTAAGCAAGTTGGCCTCGCTAACTTATTTCAATATAACTTGATAACGGTTTGTTTGAAAAAAAATATTTTTAATGAAAAATATAATTTTTGTTTTGTTTTCAAAAATTCATAAAAAAATCAAAACGGCAAATATTTTACATTTTGGTTATTTATCTTTACGATAAATATAAATAAATAATGAAAATGTGTGCAAAAATTTTGATTTTATTTACAATTAAGGCAGATATCCCTCTTTGGCAAAAAAAGGAAAAAGTGCTTTTTACTTGTCTATGTAAATAAATCTGAATCTGAATCTACTTGTCTTTGCGTCGCATGCATCATGAATGAATGAATGAATTAAGTTAAACGGTAAACACAGGACACTGTGACCGAAGTAGATCTATTGTATCCCTTGCCAGATGCTAGAGCACCTCATCTAGACCTACTCTCCTAATGAATCTCAAGATTGACAGTTGGTCTAGTGTTCGCAGTTCCCAATCCTCCAATAGATGCTTACTTGATTGGCTATATCTTCTGTAACAAAGCGCTTCACAATCTTTTACAGAATATGCTCTGGAGTTTTATCGTCGTAATCACAGAATCTGCACAGGTTGTTACTCCCAATGCCAAGTCTGTTGAAGTGTTTAATCAGTCTGCAATGGCCTGTGGGAATCCTGGACTTGCAATTTTTGTTGCTGCAATTTTTTAAAATTCTGCTTTGAAATTGCATATAGACAATAACATTATGTTACACTTGAAATTTCCCTGAAAAATTAACAATTCTATTTACTTTTTGTTATGTTTTGTGTTTTTCATACAGCTGGGGAAAGAAAAAAAAAAGGACAACTACATTAAAATTAACCAGTGAGAATTTCAAAACAAAAGAGAATTGCAGAACATAAAAAACTGTGTACCCGTCCTCAATTTTTTCACCCCTCTCAGCCCTCTCACCACACTCACCACTAAACTCGAGAATTGATGTAATAAAAATTGCAAGTCTGGACAGGGATTTAGATTATTTTTAATCAGGCATATGAGAACTATGAAACAATTTTGTTTTTACGTTCTAATCATTAGGTTTGCATGCCTCAATCCAGGGAGAATAACCCAGAGGTGTTTTCTAATACTCTTGATCACCCTCGATATATCTTACCAGATTTTGTCCAATCCAAGTCCATAAAATGGTTCTGGTCCGGCCATGGGTGTACCCATGTTCATTTTCTACCAGTTCGGTGTGTCCAGGAACCCAGCAGAGTGTGACCTTATTCATGCTGCTTAGCTAATTTAGCTTAATGCGGCATTCCCAAGCTAAGGTAAACTCATATGAGCTGAGCGATTTGATGGTCATCTGATCATCCGAGCAGATGGCGTTTTTTCTCCCACGGTAGCCTCTGTCAATATTAAATTGTCGTATCTTTTAATGGCATAAGCTTCCGATTGAAAAATGGTAAGAAATTTTCTCTAAGAACTCGTGGTAGTTAGTCCTTGGTCCTACGAGTCCCACCCCAGAATCTGCTTTCTTTCTAGAGCCATCAGTGTACCACCTGATGGTGCCAGTTTGAAAGAAATACCGGAGTGCTATTTCCCTCCATTCCCTTATATTGGCCAGAACAGTTTCAAACCTCTTGTATCATGAAAAAGGGTCAGCTGTTTCTGGAAGCCAATATAATTTATTTTCCATGATATCTATTAATATTTTTTCATTTTTGCCAAAACTGTTATTATTTGATAAAACATATTTTCACTACAGCTGATCAAAAAAAAAAAAAAAAAAAATTGGCATATAGACAATAACATTATGTTACACTTGAAATTTCCCTGAAAAATTAACAATTCTATTTACTTTTTGTTATGTTTTGTGTTTTTCATACAGCTGGGGAAAGAAAAAAAAAAGGTCAACTACATTAAAATTAACCAGTGAGAATTTCAAAACAAAAGAGAATTGCAGAACATAAAAAACTGTGTACCCGTCCTCAATCTTTTCACCCCTCTCAGCCCTCTCACCACACTCACCACTAAACTCGAGAATTGATGTAATAAAAATTGCAAGTCTGGACAGGAATTTAGATTATTTTTAATCAGGCATATGAGAACTATGAAACAATTTTGTTTTTACGTTCTAATCATTAGGTTTGCATGCCTCAATCCAGGGAGAATAACCCAGAGGTGTTTTCTAATACTCTTGATCACCCTCGATATATCTTACCAGATTTTGTCCAATCCAAGTCCATAAAATGGTTCTGGTCCGGCCATGGGTGTACCCATGTTCATTTTCTACCAGTTCGGTGTGTCCAGGAACCCAGCAGAGTGTGACCTTATTCATGCTGCTTAGCTAATTTAGCTTAATGCGGCATTCCCAAGCTAAGGTAAACTCATATGAGCTGAGCGATTTGATGGTCATCTGATCATCCGAGCAGATGGCGTTTTTTCTCCCACGGTAGCCTCTGTCAATATTAAATTGTCGTATCTTTTAATGGCATAAGCTTCCGATTGAAAAATGGTAAGAAATTTTCTCTAAGAATTCGTGGTAGTTAGTCCTTGGTCCTACGAGTCCCACCCCAGAATCTGCTTTCTTTCTAGAGCCATCAGTGTACCACCTGATGGTGCCAGTTTGAAAGAAATACCGGAGTGCTATTTCCCTCCATTCCCTTATATTGGCCAGAACAGTTTCAAACCTCTTGTATCATGAAAAAGGGTCAGCTGTTTCTGGAAGCCAATATAATTTATTTTCCATGATATCTATTAATATTTTTTCATTTTTGCCAAAACTGTTATTATTTGATAAAACATATTTTCACTACAGCTGATCAAAAAAAAAAAAAAAAAAAATTGGCGCATTGGAAGCTTTGCATGCAACTTGAATTTAGAAGCCCATAGTATGCTCATAAGCGTATGTAACACATAATCATTGGATGGATGGTATGGACTTTCAGTCCAAGCTATATCAGTCTTTTGAAGTAACTGTTGCCTTAAGCCTGGTACTCTGTGCGAAGTGTTGAAAAATTTTCAGCAACATTGATTATTTCGCGTGAAAATTTTCCTTTTTTGGAAAGAAATGTTCGTATTTATTGGCTTAAAGTAGGCAACACTGATCGAATTTTTTTAACAAAAACATCAGCTGTCAATATTTCGCACGAAATAAATGCCAGTCTCATTATTTCACAGATAGCAAGAAAATGTTGCCAGATACATTTCATACATTTTTCACGAGTTGAACAGGGTACAACTTTTGCAACATTATTTCATGAAAATTTCACGTAAACTTTTTTTGTATGGATTATGTCAACATTTCGCGTGAAATTTTGAACAGAGTACCAGGCTTTAGAAAGTGTCAGGTTGGGAATTTGTAAAAATATTGCTTTAAAGTCCGACAACCCTCAACCACTAACTTGCCACCATTTTGCAGCGTTTTCTCCAATCGAATTTTCAGTACCAACTGAAAACAGCTTCGCAAACCACGATGTCGGCTCGGTTTACCGCTGTTCAACATTTATGTGGCAGCCAGACATCGTCTGCTTTCACATGGAAAAAAGTCTGTCAACTTTCGACCACGGAATTGCCACCTATTTGCACCATCTTCCCGAACCAAATTTTCGGTACCAACCGAAAGTCGCTACGTGTAAAAAAAATCCGGTAATCCTAAACCTTTTTTACATGCGTGGTTGTTACCTAAAATTCGGTTAAGAAAGATGGTACGAAAAGGTGAGAACTTCGTGGTCGAGGGTGGCTGGACATTTTTTTGTTCCATGTGAAAGCAGACGATGTCTGGTTGCCGCATACATTTTGAACGTAAGCAAACTATAAAATGATTTTTAACTTGAGTAATAAATGAACTTTATTGTATATTTATGATTTGACTAGGCTAAAGTTTATATCGCTCTGTAAGCTAAATTACATGTGATCATTATTAATGAATAAATCACACCAAAGTTAATTGTAAATATTCTGACAAACACCAGCAGAACGGAACAACTAGCTATTTTCAAAGGGCACTGCACCTTCAGCATCAGCATTATATGTGTGAACTTAATTTTATTTATTTAATTTTTTTAGTTTTATGGGTCCATTGTGCATTTGTGCATACATCAAAAACAGAAAATTCAATACATTCATATACATCAGATATTCAATAAGCCCTCTTACATGGCATAAAATATTATGTTATTTGTAGTGGTAGTTAACTTGGCAAAAACACACACTTTTACATACATACATACATACATATGTGTAGTACACACGCATTTTCAGACACAAAATAAAAGAAGTTATTTATACTCTAGTATTATTACCACATTCATTCATACTTACGATAAATATTTACGATACGTACGTATGTATGTACAGTGATTGATGATAAGCCTTTATTCTTTCTTGTTTTAGTTTTAGGGGTTTTTCTTTGTTCCAGTTTTTATATACACTTATATATAGGTTTTTTTTTATTTTTGGTAAAAAGAAAAGATATTTCTCCAGTTAATTCCTCTTCATATGGGACGAGCGTGTGCGGGAATGTTTGAGCAAACATTGTAAAGGGGGAGTGGTAAAAATAATACGCATAATACTTTAGTTATTTTGTTCATGTTTTGATAGCATTAAGCCTACTTTATATAAGTTCCTATACATATACATATATATATATATTCTTTTTTGTCTGTTGTGCTCATTCCTTAATACAAAAATCATTATAAATGATCATTTAGACATTTGTAATGCCATCACATACCATATGCAAACAGAAACAATAAAACACACAAAAACATTACGAAACAAACACACACACGTAAACACACACACACACACACACATACACTCATACACAAGAAATTTATACCAATATGTGTTACAAACTTATTCTTCATTCCAGTGTTGCCTTTTCTGTGTGGCACAAACACACACACTCTCGTGATCCTTAGACACACATGTGTCTAAATGTTTTTGACTATTTTTAATGTTTTTATCTTTGGTGTTATCATGATTTTATAATTATTATTGCTATTTAATACATAAAATAGTAGTATTTTTTATATTATTATTATTTTTTTATTATTTGCAATGTGTTTTGTGCCTTGGACTATTCACTGAATGAAATCTGAAACAAGTCGACAGTAAGATTTTTTAGTTTTTTAAAAGATTATGATAAAAAAAGAGTAATTCGTTTTATATCCCAGTAAAAAAATACATTCCCACAGAATTATTTAAAAGTAGTGTTAAGTTTAATAACAAATAAATAAACTGGGGCGTTTTGTTATCAAAGATACAAAAATCAATGATGATTTTAATCAAAAATTCTTTTGCTTAAATACTAATTATGAGAAGTTCTAGACGACTGAACATTTCGCTGGACTCTCTCAGTTCTTATTTTCTAATATGACTCACTTAATTTACGTACGTATTACAATTTGTATTTAACCAGGCATGCAGAGAATTAAAGGGGTTTCAAGCAAAAATATTATTAATAATTCTCACTGATCAAATAGCAACGTTTTACTCAGTTCAATATCCAACGCTACCATTTGCCAATGTAGCGAAATTCCTTACGCGAACATTGACTGCGTATATTGACTGCTTTAATTTATTTAGAGTATCCTCCCTGCAGGAAATGGAACTGACACAAGACTAGTCACGTGATCGGTCTTTAAGTGATAGGGACTATACCGAGTTCTAACACTTCCTATGAAGCGGACCAGTAGTCACTTTTACATGGGGATGGCCTACGATGGGGTTAATTGATACTTTGTATATGCTTTTTGGCTTGTCATTGAACTATCCCACAGTAATCTATTCGATATAGAATAATATAAATTATTTAAAAATGTCATTCCCACCAGCGTGACCGTTTGACCGACTAAAGTGGCAAATTGCCAATTTTTCGACTGCATTCCCACTTTTCTTACAGCCTTGTCACTTTTTTTCTCCCTTTTTTAGAGTGTTTTATATACTAATACAAAAAAAAATTATGTAGAATTTTTTAATTTTGCACCTTTTTTTTTGATAAATCCCCTTTTGGTGCCACTTTTTGAAAAACGTCATCGGTCTCCTGGACACTCAACTCTAACAATGAAAACTTATAATATTTGTTTTTATTGTTACAAATTCAATTATAATTTATTTTTGGAACTCGAACTGACAACCCCGTGCATGACAGGCTCACACACTACCCACTCGACCACAGAGGCATTCATATTTAAAAAGTATAAACACCTGTTAAACTTAGGTTAGTATCTAAGCTAGCTACGGAACCAGAGTGACTTGACGGTCCATTTATATCGATTCACTGTCTTTCTCACCCAAGTCTTTCTTATATATGTATATACTAAACCAAAAAAAAATATATTCGTAATACATAATACATGCCCTACCGGAGTCTTTCTTATATAGACATACTAAACAAAAAAAATATTCTATGGATGAACTAATGGAGAATAAAAGTAAACGAACAAAAATGAGTTCAGGTAACATTTACCCGGCTTACGTGGAAACACCACATTGATTCTAGCGAAGCTTAAATTAACTCAGATACATTGGCTGATTAACTAGTAGAAATTCAATCCTCATTCTAGATTGTAAACTTTTAATATACTTTTGAAATCTGAAATTTGAATCTATAGGTATTTCTGAAAAGCATGAATTTGAACTCGTATTGCCAAATTTTCAACTTGGCATTTTCTGAAGTATACAAACTTTTTTTTGGGAGTCAATGCTGGCGGATAATTGATTAATGTCCAAATGGTCCTCTAAAACGTGCATACTCAGAATTTCTTAAAGTTAGAAACTGTGAAAACTGTGTCTCTTAAGTACATACGAAACTGTCTATGTCCATATTACACATACCGCTTTCTAAAAGATATTTATTTTTAAATCCCAGTTTTTGATGGATCATGTCCCGCTTTCAGCTTCCAATGTATAGAAAATCCAAAGAAAAAAAACATATATTTATATTATTTGATAGGTCCTGGACTCAGCTACAATACTATAACGAGTATCAATAACTAGAACGAACATGCCGATGTCTGTTGAAGCTTTTTAGCTGTTAAGATGTTTTGTAATTCTCAATTACTTTATGGTAGATTTTATATAATTCCAATTTTTTTTTCAAGAACTTGGTTGGACATTTTCTGATAAATTGGCATTAGCATTAACGTAATTCAGCGTATAGAAAATATTAAACAATAGATAGAGTTACCTTAATATAGAAACTGCCTAACTCATTTTTTTTAAATCGAGATTTTGGCATTTTTCAATATGTTAGATACATCACGAAAATGATGAATATGTAACCACTTCTTTTCACCATACACTACGCCCTACTTTTTTAACACTCCCATTTCCTCAAGTTCTACGACGAGTATGCTTGGTTCAATTGTCACCAAATTTTCTGCAGGGCTATTACTTAAAATATTATAAGTTTCACTGAATTGCTTAAACGTGGAGCAAACGAATACAACGTTTATTTAATTGCCGAAACGCGAATCAAATTCAAATTATTTCAAATACGTAACATTAATATTTCCATACAAAATACATCCTTTTAATCCTTCATAAAAATGTACTATTCTTATAAATAAGGCAGTCATCACATTTGAATTAAAATTTAATTACTTTTGTGAGGCACTTGCATTATTAATTTCAAAATATGTAGTGCATTCATTCAGCTAATTACTTCTCATGCAAAATCTAATCAAAATTTAATGCTTCCATATCAATAATATGTAATCGCAAGCACATCTTTAAATGGCTAAGGCCACACATACACACACACATATACACACACACACACACACACACACACAGAGACACACACACACACACACACAGCCATACATATGTATCTCTATCAGATTAGAAGATTAACTAATCAAGAAGTCTTAGTGTCACACTTAGACTAGTAAATAACGACGACAGCTTTCCGCCAACGCAACACCCAGCACAATAACACTTTCTCAATCAAGGTTAATACAATGTGTTTTATGCTGCACGACACATATGCAAAACGATGCATCGTCTAACGAGTCACTTAATGCATTTACAATTTACATTCATGTCAATGTGCATGTATATGTGAGAAAAGCCACCCTGTCGGAAATTTGGCTAACTTTAAACTAACTTTAAGCTAACTATTTCGCAACTAGTACTGACTGACACTTGGATTACTTTGCAATGTAGTCAACTGACCATTTTAACATTGCTATGTCCAAGGCAGTAGTCAATTGTCTCACTCTGCACTACTTTCAGCTAACTTAAAGTTGACTTTTTTTAAATCACCAGGTAGTCAGTATGTTAGAAATTTTTTGTGTACTCAATGCGCTACCACTCGGCTAAGCTGCCATCTAAAACAACAACAACAAAATGTTAATATAAAACTGAAATGAGTTTTAAAGTAGCTGAGAATAAATTTGTTGGCTCTAATCAAATTGGATTACTTACAACAACTTAAGAATTAATTTTGGGTTTGTTCTGGATGACATTGCAGTTAACTTTTAGTCATTCTAAGAAAAGTTAACTATAAGTTAACTATTTTTGTAATCAACCACACATTCTCCGACAGGGCACAAATACTCGCACAAATGTGAAGTAACAACACCATGTGTAACAAACAATTGGCATTTGACAGATAGAAGCCCATCAGCAATAGAATACAATAAAGTGCAGGGCAACAGCAATAATAAAAGCAACTTTGACAAAAGACAATAGCAACAATGAGACAAAACAAAAGTGCATTTGAGGGTGTGTGTGTGTGTATATGTGTATGTGTGTATGTGTTTTTGTGCATGTGTGTTTATGGATATTGTACTAATAAATGAAAAAATGGAGTTTTCTCTAAACGCAAACTGAATTTAGAATGCTTGTGTTTGTGCACATGTTTTTTGTATGTGAAAATGTAAGTGCACTATGAGAATTACAAAAAAAAAACTTGAACTCTAAGTGTGTGATGAATGTCAGTCATTTCTGTATTTTTTTTGGCCATCGACATTTACAAATCATCAATAAGGCGTGCAATGCCTCACGCCTTAAATTTTTAAAGCCAAAATATATTTCTAAGGCCTTAGAACGGCTTTCAGTAAGCCATAGAGAAGGTGCTGCAAGTTGTAGAGAAGGTGCGTATGTGCATGTGCTACAGAGGGAGTTATTTTCAAATAGAAGCTTATAATCAGGGAAACCAGAAATATGCTGTAAAAAAAGTGTTTTATACACACATTCAATATGCACTAAAAACTTAAAAATATATTTAAGTTTAAAAATTCACATATAAAATAAGACAAATATAAAATGAACAAACATTGAAACAAAATGAACAAAGAATAAGTGGATTTGAAGTGCACTTTAAAACAAAATTGCCCCCCCTAAATAATAAAAATTAGTTTGTATTAGATACTCTCATAAGAATTTAACTTTAAGTTCAAAAGGTCATGATATCAGAATTAGGGCCTTGGAACTGTATTTTGAATAAATAAAAGAATATGTTTATTTTACAAGATAGTGGCCTAGAATTTCAAATAAAAATTGTTTCTGTCACATCTAAAAAAACTTTTATACATTGACAATGATCCTTCAACGTCTACTCGGGGCAGAGTCTGTTATGGGATTTAAAAATTTTAATAACTTTTTCGATTATATATATATATTTTTTTATTTTTTCCGATTATATAAATAACAATTGGAGAATAAATAGTGAAGAGATTCACAATTGAACACAGAAAGACTTTAATAAAAGAATTTCATTATTTAAGTCAGATATAAATTATTTTAACGCAAAGTGCATATCGTCGAGATTTTAACGTCAGAATTTCGCCGTCTGAAGCAATGATTCATTGCTTAGTTGATCGTCATCACCAACATGGCACCGTAACAGATTTGCCTCGAACCGGTAGACCACGTTTAAGTCGCACTGCGAAAAAATATTGAACGGGTACAGCAAAGTGTTAACGAAACACCAGAAATATCCGCCAGACGGCGTTCTGCTCAGCTAGCAATATCTCGTACGTCATTACGGCGCATTTTAAAAAATAATTACATTTATTCCCATATAAGGTGCAATTAGTGCAAGAATTAAAACCCGGAGATCATCGGCAACGTCTTAATTTGGCAGTTAAATTTCAACAGTTGGGCAGAAATGAAATCAACTTTATTGAAAATTTGATTATGAGTGATGGAGCTCATTTTCATTTGAATGGCTTTGTTAATAAGCAGAACTGTAGGTTCTGGGGTTTTTCCGAGAGCCATTCATCAATGCCAATTGCAGCCCTTTAGGTGTGCAATATGGTGTGGGATTAGAGATCGACCGAAGGCGTTTTTTTTGGCCGAAGCCGAAGCCGAACTTCGGCTAAAATCCTAAACTTCGGCCAAAACCGAAGCCGAAGCCGAATGTTTTAAATTTTAAAAATGATACTTGATTTATATGAATTAAGAAAAACATTTGTTTTATTGAGATCACTGAAATAGCTGTAATATCTATTGGATACATAACAAGAAAAATAAAACTATTTTTCAATTTCTAGATTGCTTTTTCATATGATCACTCACAAAAACGTCCAAGTAAAAGAAAATAGAAAGCAACAGGGTTGTATTTCAAAGCAACCCTTTCAAAACGTTAAACACAATAGAAACTGTCGGCGATCAACGACCAAAAATAATGTTATTTTTCAAGCTTGGAATGAAAAATATTCGGCTTCGGCTAATCGGCCGATTTTTGCCATAGGCCGAATGTTGGCCGATTACCAATTTTTGGCCGAAGGCCGAAGCCGATTAATCGGTCGAACTCTATGTGGAATTACATCTGAAAATATCAATGGGGTTTACTTCTTCGAAAATGAAGATGGAAGTGCTGTAACCGTAAATGGAGAGCGGTATCGTTTTATGATAGAAAATTTTTTATGTCCTGCTCTTGAAAACAGATCTGGTATGAGGTTTCAGCAGGACGAAGCCACTGCCCATACTGCCCGAGACACAATGGCACTTTTAAGTACAATTTTTGGAGCTCGAATAATTTCCAGAAATTCGGAAATTATTTGGCCAGCGCGATTGCCAGATTTGACAGCACCGGACTATTTTCTTTGTAGTTATTTGAAGGAGCGAGTGTATGTGAACAAGGCGGAGACAATGTTTGAACTCAAGGCATTCATTGTTGCAGAAATTCGAACGCTACAGCCACAAATTTTGAAACATGTTATGGAAAATGCTCTAAAATGAGCCCATCAGTGCGCAGCTGAAAACGATGGTCATTTAAGAGACATTATTTTTCATACTTAGTGCAAAAAAATTTCCATTTTGTATATGATATAAGCTGAGAAAAAAAATCAATAAACGAAAAAGTTATTAAACTTTTAAGCCCCATGATAAGTTTTGGCCCACCCTATATAAGAATAATGTATACACTACATTGAACATTGGAAATGAGACTTAGATGGCGAAAAATAAAACTTTTTAACCAACCCCTTAACTTGTAAGCATATTAAAAAAAAAAATATATAAAGTATCAAAATACTCCCTAAAAGCATAAATTATGCTTAAAATATGCGCTTAAGACTCATATAAGCAAAAATATGCTTTAAAGGATAAAATATGCAAAAATATGCAAAAATATGCAGTATCAAATCGATGAAAAAAATTCATGAAAGTTTCTGAAACGGATAACTATCTTATCCCCGCATTAATACGACACACAAGAAAAAACATGCAATTGCGTATCTATATGGGACAGCGCATAGAGAAAGGGGCCTAAGGGTAAAAAAAAATCAATTTTCACTTTTTTTTTTGATGTGGACAATATCTGAGCATCGAATGAGACCGATCCCATGCCCCAAAAGTGTTCCCTCCCAGAGATATGCGCGTTTTATGAAATTGAACTAGACGATTCTAAGGTTATGTGAAAAAATTTTCGTACTAACAGAGTGATATTCACGATTTAAAAGAATTATAAATGAGTATTTATTATAATTTACAATTAATAATTTCAGAAAATAAACCTGGATTCAAAAAAACGCGAGCAAAATTGATATCGAACTCATGGAAACAGCGCGCTAGGTAGAAAACAGTAAAAACCAACTACACAAAATAAGAGGTAGGGACGACCTACGCGCTTTTTTAAGGTTGACCAACACGTTCCTGACGTCATGAGATATGTCGCTTTCAAATGAGACCAATACCAACATGCTCAGTGATGGTACACCAAAGATACACGTATTTAAATCTTTAACATGGCTCACCGGTTTTTACCCTTAGGTCCCTTTCTATTTTGCGCGTCACATATGTGGTTTCCCTGGTTATAATAATTGTTCTAAATATTTAAAGCTACTTTCCAAACTCAACCTTTAAATAAGAAATAAGTAAGCCAAATACTGGACTATTTTTAACGAAATTATATAGTCTAGTTCTCATTCGTAGAAATAACGACATAATAATTTTGCTTTTTTTTTTTAGTTAGGCAAAATTTTGCTACTGGCAATTTGTTTGCCAGTGGCCTCAATTTGAAAAATAAATCAGTCATATTTAACACTTGGCAAAATGCTAAAATGCATTTCTAGTTCTAGGTCATGTGACAGCTCATTGTCGTGAATTTATGCCAAAAATCACTGTGAAAATATGTGGCTATGCAATTTATAGTCCTTCAAACAATTTACACTTTCATTTCATATTCATTGGATTGTGATGTTTAATGGTTGGTTCATTTTGCACAACTTTATTGTGGAGTTAAACAGAAGCCCCCAAAATTGAAAATATTTTGAAACTTAAAGTGGCAAAGAAAATAAGATGGAACATTAGAAAAATATGTTGCTTAAGGCTGATACCAGTAGAGTTCCAAAATAGAAGTTATTTTAGTAAGGAGCTGTTCCCGTAAATGCGAACGAATGTTTCAATCGAATACTAATACTGCAAACAAATACAAATTTAATTATTTTTTTAATAAATCTTCAATTGCATCTATTGTTTGTATTTAATGCAATAGGCCACAGGTTTTATGAAAAACTTGCTTTAATCTTGATATTATTAAATATTTAATTATGAAAGAGCAGCACAACTTAATTTGAGCCAGAAATATATTTTTTAATGTTCCGAGAATTATACCAAACTATGTACATCATATAATTTTCTATTAAAACTCGTCAGTATTACCATCTAAAGCTGAAAGTTTCATCCAAGTATGATATCTGCCAGCTGTGGCAGAATAAAGAATGCATAAAGCTGTATTTCAAATCTTTTATATAAAATTTTGTTCCCTAATGTTTACAGTGACACGTAAATAAATAATTGTATTAATATGAAAGCATTATGACATATACATGCACACGCAAATGAACTATTTTGAAAGTTTTGTACATAAGTGTAAAGTTAGTGGCAAATTGCTTTGCGTCAAGTGTCATGTAATTACAACATTTGATTACTACTGCTATTGCTATAAATTCCTTTGCTACTATTTCACTAACAATAAAGGCCAAACTGCTTGCTAGTACTGGTGTGCGTGTGTCTACCCAGCATACTTTTTTATATGCACACTAATATTTCAGCTCAAGTGCCAAAATATCACGTCGAAAGAAATTATTTTTTAGAATTACAAATAATTCCTTTTGAATTTAAAATTTGTTAAATTCTGTTAAAATTCTAGAGTTTTTTTTCTTATATTAGACATGTCACCAAACCATAAGAAAAATGTTCACTGGGTATGGTGTGTCAACATGAGTAACAACAAACAGCACACTCGTTTAAAAAGTTGTCGTTGTTGACATCGTCATTGTTTCATTTCGGTGTCAATGTCTATACATTATAATTGTACTTGCAGCAGTTAATATATATTTTTGTTGTTGCTGGTGTATTGTTTGTTGTAGAGAACTTTTATTTTACAGTTAGCCAGTATTTTAGTTGTTACTTTTTGTTGTTGTTGTTGTTGTATGATTTCTTTATTGTACGAGTATTTACCTCTCAGCTATAGCACAAACTTTTGCTTTTGTCGTTTGGTTACTTCTTAAGGTCTCACACTATTTAGTTGTCAGATGGGAGTTATAAGAGTTTCTCATCTTGTTTTTAAATATAACTTTATTATTAGTTGCTTATGTATGTGTGTATGTGTGTGTATGTGTGTGTGTTTTTTTACGGCATAATGTCAAATTTGTGTTCTTCTAATTACACCTGGCATGGGGATAAATAAAATGGAGAGGGATGCAGAAAGAAAATGAGTATAAGAAAACCAAGGATATGAGGAAGCTTTTAAATTTGGTTTGCAATGTGGTATAAAGAGTTAAAAAAAAACTCCGGCTGAAGATACCAGCAGTGGTAGCCACCGAGAGAAATCTTCTCGCGTATGTTTACAAAATTTGTATAAGAACCCGATTGAAGTTCGGCACTTTGGTGCCATTTTCAGCAACTATGCCTTTAAGGGTTGGTTCATCATTTTCTGCCCTAGTCTGTGCACTTTCATCGAAAGCTCATAAATGTAATAATGAGTCGGCACCTCTAATATCACGTTCTTTTACTACTTTCAGCATTACAAATATGATTCAACGCTAATAATTTTGATCAGGACACTCAGGACACCAGAAAAAAACGTATCATTTAGAATGCAAATGCAACTTGTTTACAATAAAAAAATTTAATTATTTTATATTGTCTCTTGATGTCTTGATGTTTAATAGATGAGTAGACTTACAGCGGCTGAGGTCAGGTTCCTATTGGGGGAGTTTTCGTAAATTTTTTTTATAAATCATGCGTTTTAAATTACTCTAATAGATATTAAAAATAATTAAGTCCTTTATAAAAACAATTGCTGAATTTATCAGCCTTGTTGTGTTGCTGAAGGTCATACTTGAAAAAATAATTTTAAATAAAATTTTAGAAAACAAAAATATTTTACAAATAACTTGTTTTTTTTAGGTAGTTTTAATTATTATTGTTCGAACTATCGGCCATGTCACACAGTTCAATTCCGTTCGCAATTGAATAAACGTCAAAATGTCAAGCCCTACCCCAACATACCACCACCTTCCACAGTGTGGACACACCTGACAAATTTCCATATTTTAGTTTTCTTTTTTAGACACCATCTCCTACAAAAATGGGGTGGATTGAATTCGGATTCCGAACGGAATTAAACTCTGTGACATGGCTGTTTATTTGTCTCTTTATACATAATTTGAGCCAAATTACATGTAATAATTATTAATGAGCAAATAAGACCAAAGTTAATTGAAAATATTCTGACAAACACTTAGTAGAATGGAACAACTAGCTGTTTTTGATAGCCACTCTACCTTCATCATTAGCATTTTTTTGTGCTTGGTCCACTGTGTGAAGTGTCAATTTAATTAGATTTCTGACCAAACACAAATAACGCTGATGATGAATTTGCAACGACCTTCGAAAAAAGCTACTTGTTCCGTTCTACTAAGTGTTTGTCAGAATATTTTCAATTAACTTTGGTGTTATTTGTTAATGAATGTAATTTGGCTTACAAAGCGATACGATATTCAGCCTATTATGTGGATTATTAGGGTTTTTCTTAGATTTGGAATAGTTCTAAGGCATTATTCCATAGCCCTAACAGCAGGACTTCACGAATACCAATTTATATTACCTCTTCTAAAGAAAAGTCAAGACTCGGACTGGAAACCTATGGCATCAATTCTTGCACGTGCACGATCACGTGCTTACTAATTGCAAGATTAATTTAATCACGAATAGACTGAATTATGCTTTGCCCCTTTTCAACCGATTTCATGTTTCCAATATTAAGCTGGTGTCTTTTTAAAAACATTTTAGAATGTTGTATCATTGAAGTGATGCAATCCTCCAGTTTTTTAGACTTGTCAAGTTGTAATTTCTTTGAAACTCTCTCACGTACAATGCGAGGCTAATCCACCAAAAAATACTCCATTGGATTTGAATTCCCAAGACCTGGGCTATCGATCAACATTTTCTGAGTGCCTCTCAAATTCGTGTGACCCAGCAGTAGCAATATATATATATATATATTTTTTTTTTTTTTATATATTATCCCATATTAAAGAGCGATGTTTAAGTTCTTTCCTCTAAAACCATTTTTGAGGGCAATATCGAATAAAATAGAGGAAAAAAGTATTTAAGTTTCAGCATCACTCAATATACTTTCCTTACTTATCTTTATTCCATTATTACCTAAGGTGTGACAACAATGTCCTTTAGCTGCCACAGCAATTAATGTTTGACGCTCATTTCCTTCTATTTGTTCGGTGTCAGTTGTTAGTTGGATATAAGTGAAATAGTAAGAATTTAATATTATAATAATAATAATAATAGGTTGATTACTTTTAATGAGTTTTCAGTTTGTTGCTTGACCACTGCTGTCATTCTTTGTCAAGTTTTTTTCCTGTATTTGAGGGAAGGTGTGCTTTAAAAATACTCGCATAAAAAACAAGTAATATTGTGCTTGTTAAAGAGAGGGAGGGAGAGAGGATATTATTTCATATTATTTGATACCTTGAATTTATTTAATTGTATTTATCTCTCAAATTCTCTTTCATAAATTTAACTGTTGCTGTTGAGGTTACATTCCCTCAACCTTTTTTGTTCCATTATAATAACGTTGACCTAATGTCCAATTGTACACTGTTGTACCATAATCAAATTTCTATTATTTTTTGTACGAAAAAGTATGTGTTTATGCCAACTGAAATTATATATTTTGCTTTTAATTCACAGCATGTTTTCTTCAACGCAAATATTTGATATTATTTTGGGATCAAGGGAATAATAATATACCTAAAGTTGTTAAGCTATTCATTGGACATTAACTAATGTTTATTTCATTGCAAATAAAACAAAAATAATGAAATGTTATTAATTTCCTTGTGGAAAAACTAGAATTGTTTTAATTTTTCGGGCATTGAATCTTTTGCAGGTGTAGGTACTAAAACAAAATTTTTAAAACTACTTGTGTACTATTTTTCGTATGCCTGCAACTTTAAAACAAAGAAAAAAATGAAATCAAGAACTTTTAAACTTTTCTTTTAACCTAACTACTACATTTGACTCTCTAAGTCCTTTCAAGTAGTTTTCTATTATTATTTTTTATTAACAATAGCACAGGTTTGTCTAGACAGGATATTTAAAATAAATGCTCCAAGCTGAGGGTAAATAAAGAGTAATAAATCAGGTGATTCATCGTCAATCTATATTTGGACTTCTTTAGAAATATATTGATGTAAGTGTGTTAATAATTTTTGAAATATTTCTTCTATTAATTACGTTTGTAATATTAAGGTCACAGTGGGTTGTGTGCAACGTATGATTAATATTTATTTAAGTATTAATAATACGTTTCCTTAAAATTTTATATATTTGGCATTGCGTACACATGTCGCTCCTTTATTGCAACAGAGGCATAACTCGTTTTCCATTTATATACAAATAATTGAATATATAAAAATATTTTCTATGCTCAAAAGGGTCGTTTTTTGAAGCTTTTTATATATGAAATTTTTACCCAGGATTATATTTGATGTAACGATTTCTTTGCATTGAAACAACGAATTTTTTTATATATGTATGTCTAGGTAGCTAGAAAGGAGCGATATGAGCATAAAGATAACAAAGGCTTAACTCGAAAAGAAAAAGATACTTTTAGCGATGACGAGTTGATTATACAAGATGTTTGTATGCAATTTTAAAACAATCTTAATAGTGAGAAGGGGATTAAATCTGCATTATTAGCTAAGTTAGCATTGCTTGAGTTACGACGTTATTGAAGTAAACAAGCGTTATGGGCGTTTATGTATATTTACATGCGTTTTCTGCGAATGCCTTTAGCATACAGGAATGTGCAATTTATTGCTATCATAATTATGCGCCAAAATACTTTCGATCAGCAAGTTTTATTTAAAATAACAACAAAATAATAAAACTTGTGTAAAGTTAGTTTAACTATTATTTTTCGAACTTTATTTGTTTAACCCCCGACCAGCAAAAGGGATGTTATAAGTTTGTAGTGTGTGTCTGTGTATCTGTGTGTCTGTCCGTGTCCACGTACATCCCAAACGGCTTTTGATTTAGTTTTTTTTTTGTTTGAAAGGTGACTTGATCGAAAAGGTTCTTAACTATGCTTTAAGAAAATCGGTGTTGCTGTTTATAAGACATCACATCTTTTTTTTTGTTATGTTGTTGTTTTCTCTATAAGTTGTCTGTCGAAAATTTTCTATGGATGTCATGGGCACTGTTGCCAAAAAAATACTACCAAAAATTTAAAAAAATTGGCTAATAAATTTTAGAAATCTGAAAAATAATTGAAAATAATCGAGCAACGAATCTCGCACACTAAATCATAATATGTGACATTTCAAAAAAATCCCCCATATTCAGGAATGACAAAAAACTGTTCAAGAGGATATTGCTGCAAAAGAAATTTATGCGATCCATGAAAAAACTAAACCATTTTAATAATTTTGAGTTTTGACCGTTCATGATTTAGTGTGTAATATGTATGTATATATCTTTGCACAGATTTGTTAGTTTTTGACATTGTTATTTCGGTGGTATGGTTACTGCAAAATTAACCGTCTAAAACTAAATATTTGTTAGTGTTTCTGACAGCAACATCATGATTATATCTTTTACGGGGTAAAAAATTCCCGAAATATTGATGTTACACAAGCATTTAAGAAAATCTGCAATTTGGCAGTGAAAATTTGCAAATCTCTTTTTATAGTTTTTGCGAGGAAAAATCAGCAAATGCAGAGAAATCTGCAAATCTGGCAACAGTGATCTCAGGACAGACCGTAAAAAAATGAAATAAATATCGAATACCCACTTAAAAGACTTTTGTCAGATAACAATTAATCAATTCATAAATATAATATTGCATAAGATTAAAATATTTTATTTAAATATTCAAATATAAATTACTCTATATTTCGCAAATAAAGGGTGTTTTTTTTAAAGTATCACAATTTTGAGTTGGCATCACTGCTTTATTTGAGCACCTTTTTAACAGCTGATAGTTGCTTTTTCTTTAGTTTGCTTTAAAGTTTCATTATGAATCGCCTTACACCAGAGCAACGCGTGCAAATTGTTAAAATTTTTAATCAAAATAATTGTTCTATTCGCCAACATTATCATGGACTTCTTTCATTTTCCCATGAAGCCCATTTCTGGCTGAATGGATACGTAAATAAGCAGAATTCTCACATTTTGGAGTGAAAAGATTCCACAAGCTTGTGTCGAAATGTCATGACATTCACAGAAAATTACTGTTTGGTGTGTTTTATGGGCTGGCGAGTCATTGGCCCATATGCCTTCAAAAAGTATGATGATTAGAATGTTACTGTCAATGCTGAAGGGTATAGGAACATGATTCCAAAAATTTTTCATACCTCAATTACGTGGCATTAATCTAGCTGATATGTGGTTCCAACAATATGGAGCCACGTGCCATACGGCCGGCGCTACAATTGATTTGCGCAAAGAAATTTTTGATGAAAAAATAGTATCACCTAATGGCCCAATTAATTGGCCACCAAGATCATGTGATTTAACCAGAGCTATTAAATTTCGATTACAATTAGTAATCAATTAGATTACATTTTAAAAAGAATTGTAATGATTATATAATTGCCTTTAAAAGAATTGCTGATAAATAACTGATTACGATTACTAATAATCGAAAAGTAATCTGAATTACTTAAAATTACAAAAAATAATCAAAAATAATCAAAAGTAATTAAAAAGTAATCCGACTACTTTCAAAGATTACTTTTGATTCTTAATAAATAATCAAATAGATTCAAAAGTAATCCCTAGAAGTAATCGGATTATTTCTTGATTACTTTTGATTCTTTTTGATTGTTTTTAGTAATTTCAAGTAATTCAGATAACTTTTCCATTATTAATAATCGTAATCGTGCGAAACTGAATATCATCATAATTTAATCATTACTTCAGCTTTAAAAAAAAGTACTCAAATTAGTAATCATTACGATTACTAATCATTACTTAACAGCTATGGAATTACTTTATTTGGGTTTGTGTTAAGTCACTTATCTACGTCGATAAATTACAAACAATAGAACACCTGGAAATCAACATTCGAAGAGTTAGCGGCAAAATACGGCCGCAAATGCTGCGAAAAGTTGTTGAAAGTTGATGTTCCAGTTTGCGCCTTGTACGCGTCAGCCGTGGCGGCCACATGGCAGAAATCATGTTTAAACATTAATTTCATAAAATATTCTTTCCAATAAATTCCGTTTCTTTGATATTAAAAATATATTTCCTTGTGTTATTATGATTTAAACGTGTGTCACTCTATAGAAAACACCCTTTATATGACTTGGACTACTTTAATGAATTAGCTAAAATTTGTGGATGGAAACTCTGAAATTTTAAACGCCAGAAACTAGAAAATGTTTCGTATTTATCGAAATAATATTTTAGCTGGGGAATTCATAAGAACCAAACGATAAGAAAGTCTTCATTTTTGATTGTCATAAAATAACTTATGCTAGAAACACAAATGGTATGAACGACGAATATTTCGGTGCGAACTTTCGTCATAAAGAATAAAACACATTTGCGCATATCAAAATGAGCACAACACCACCGTAGAACAAAACTCGTCGTTTGTGACGAACTCTGAGATAGATAGATATTTCTAATTTGTACGCCGACGAATGACGAAAAAACAATTTTCTCTCTCTCACTCCCTGTCTTTGTACACACAGCAACCAACTTTATGAAATATAAGAGAGGAATTCGCTGCGTAAATTCATCGTTGTTGTGCTTCACACGACGAATTTACGCAGCGAACGTCGATTCGTCGACGTGGACGAAATTCGTCGTTCGTCCCAATTGTGTTCATAGCATTATAATTTATTTTAAGAATCACCACATTCGTGATAATTTTTTCCCTCGAAATATTTTCCTTTTCTCCAAAATTGCCATCATAAATACTTTTTTTTCTGGAAATATTTCTCCCGTTTTTTGATTGATTCCCCTTATCATGAATAATATTTATTACGGATACTTTTTCACTTCTTTTTAAAGATTTTTTTTTACTTTCGTTTTGCAATATTTTCAATTTCAATCCATATTTTTCTTTTAATAAAAATATTTAGTTAAGTTAGCTTTAATTATTGTTGTTCGAACTTTCTTTGGCTTACAGAGCAATACAAACTGTATCTTAATAATAGTTATTTTTAGGAAAATATCAGTAAGTGATTTCTACGATTTTTAACAATAAATCCCTTCAATATCTTTTTTTTCATACAGTATTAAGCTCTGAGTTTCATATAAAGTCAGTTTTATGGCATTGGTAAAAAAAGCCTGAAGTGATTTCAAAATTTCATAGCGAACAGTTGGAGAGAAATATATAAAATACAATATTTAGCTTGAAGAGGCGTTACTCTGCCCAATTTTTCACATATGGCATTCTATATATAGAAAATCCTTAAGCGTGTCCTGAAAATTACATGAATATATCTTACATTTCTTAGACATTAAAATAAAAACATTTCCCACCTCTGCTGCTTATTATTTGGAAAATTAATTAAAAGCAATTAAAAGCTTTGGGTCAATTGAAGGAAACTTACGTAGAAGTGTTAAAAAAATCCTAAGATGCTTGAATGGGTAAATTGTTTTATTTTAATTAAAATTTATTATACATAATAATACACCTTGTAAATTTTTTTGTTACAAAAAAAAATTCTTTCATGTATAATTACTTTTGCAATGACTTGCTTAAGACTTTTAGGTAAACATTCAATATTCATATAATACCTTGAAATATTTCTTTTGAACTTTTATTTTAAGTAATTGAAATAAAAAAATAAAAGAACAAGGGCCACGTGAAAAATATTGCATTCCAGCTGATTTATGGAACATTTGCTCTACACCATAAGAGGAGATGTATGCTTGCTGCTCTTGTGGTGTTACATGCAAAAATTATGTTCATTTTATGTTTGTCTTGGTAAATGTTTTATATTTTATATGCATAAAGTTAACATGAAGCCTTAAAGTGTGCAACATGTATAATTTCTTAAGTTGCAGTAAACTTTTTTTTTAATTATTTAAGAAATTATGTCGCATTACTTTGAATATATATGCATATACACTCAGAGTTTAGCATCACAGGCGCACAGATTTTTTTATGAGGATCCTATGCTTTTCACAATTTTTACTTTTTTCAAAAGAATTTTTTCGCGATAACAACCACAGGCGGCTGCACTTATTACATGTTAAAATGAAAAAAAAAAATTACATAGAGGAACTAGTGATGGGTTAAAAGCTAAAAAAAAGGGAGATGTATTAGGACACCCCGTTATAGCTATGCTGCTTATGGTCCTTTTTGCAATGTACAATTAAAAGCTAACAGGGACCTTAACAGCAAGTTTTACGTGAAGAACTTACTATTTATTTCTCACTATTTTCTTTTCTAGTGGCGTACGATTAAATTAATGTATTATTTGTGGCTGGTGGTGGCTGTTAGCCGGCTTACAGCCGATCGGCTATGTTCTCTGATTTGTGCTCATGTGTAAAAACAATACAAAAACAATTTGAGCAATCCTTCTCATTGTTTTTGTTTTCTTTTTGATTTGTTTTTGTTTTACCACTACGAAACAAAACAAAATCAAACAATTAGATGTTCCACGCTTCGATTCGAATCTTCACTATTTTCTAGAATACAATTCCCATTGTTTCAAAAGTTTCACTGCTTTAGTAACCAGGATAGTTTTTTGAAGTACAAATTTTCTCTATTTGAGAGGAGCCACGACGCTCACTTGTCCAAAACCAATTATTTGCTTTTAGCGGCAGATATTAAAAAATCAACATGCTTAGTAAAACGCTGTAAGCAAATAAGCAAGATCGGTATGCCGGTATTATTTTTTAAGGAAAAATTAACAATATGCACTATATGAGAAGCACCACGCCTACTTCTTAAATTCTGAAATTGTTTCCAAAGACATTGCACAATATCAACAGAATTATTCCCATAAAATGTCATGGCTTTCCCTTCATTAGTTTTCCAGATATATCTATGTAAATATTTTTTCGTTATGGGAGGTATTTCTTACACAAAATTTCACGTTTCTTGCGGCATTAATGATAAAACAGAATTGCGTCGTGAACGCATTTGCCATGCAAGTTTGTAAATAAAATTACGAAGAAAAGCAAGCACAAGGGAAAGTAAAACAAAAAATTAGAGAGAATTTGGTAATTTGACAGCGGACTTATTCTGTTTGGTCGTTTAGATGCAAAAAAAATTTATATGAAATGTGTTACATTAAAAAAGGCGACGTCAGTGCAGCCCCACACTTAATTGGGGCGATTACAAGGGAACGACATTTTATTTTTATTTCTATACATACATATTTTTTTTAATCGATCACATCCTGCTTTTTGCAAAAACCATTTTGGGCATGTTAGTAATACACCTATCCCTCGATTCACACGATAGATACGTTCTTGAGAAAGTCGTGTAAGTCGAAATTTAAAATTTTTGTTTGAAAAAATCGTGTATATCGAAAATAAAGGCAGAATCGCGTAAAAAATTTATTTTATTAAGAAATTATATATGCATTTCAACTTAGTTTTGAAAATATCAGAAGCCTTTACTCAAAACACATAAAAATAAACCTTTATACATTAAACAAAATAAATGCTATTCATAAAAACAAAAACAAAAACAAAATTAATGTAATTCATAAAATATTCAAAAATATTCAAAAAAACACATAAAAAATCGTGTAAATCGAGGTATTTCACAAATCTCTCAATTTACACGAAAACCAAAATAATCGTGTAAGAAATGTATAGTGTAAATCGAGGGATAAGTGTACTGTTGTATTTCAATACGTTACAATATTAAGTATACGTCTTCCATTACGCCGTGATGTAACAATAATTAAATTTAAAGCATACTTTAGGGGATAGAAGCAATAATTTCATATAAAAAGAGTAAAGTTCAAAATTCACATAAGCTCATAAACTCATAAACGTATTTTTTTTTCGAAATTATGGAAAAATGCTTTCCCCATTCCAAGGGAAGAAAATAAATTGTGTGTTCACTATGAAATAAAAATGTATTGGAAGGAAGTATGTCCTCCAATTTTTTGTTGTAGAAAACACCATATTATTTAAGAATCTGCCTAGAGTGGCCTACTATAGTCCATAAGTCTTTAATGAGGTTTCTAGATGGAGTATTAAATATTTTATATATTTTTTTTTCGACGCACTAAGCCACAATTCACGAGCAAAGCTTTCACTTGTATTTATGGTGATACGATTATGTAAATTTATTCTTTTTGCGGTACTGTATATGAAAACATTATATAATTTTTAAAGTAGAATTTACACTTTCATTAACTAAACTTAGCTTTGTGTTGCATACAATTCAGCAATTGAAGAAATCCAGTGGCAAAAACTATGCACCAGTGATGATAGCGCGAGTTATTGCATTTAAGTTTACGAATTGCTTGTCATGTGTAGGTGTTACTGCATGGTAAGTAACACCTACACATATACCGCCGTATTCATAATATTCAAAATGAATTTGAAATGTATTTCATTTAAAATTTTTCATACAAAATTTTCCTAAAATGAATTTCAAATTGATTTTATTTTTATATACTTACAGGCATATATATATGCACCTTTAAAGCAAAGTAGTTTACACTCTGCTCTTCTGCAACAGTTATTTGATACATTTATTTTTGAGTGGTCTATTAAGTTGCCTTGCAGCACTAGACTTGCCAAGGTTCTTTTTTTTTCCATTACTTTATATAAATTGAAGTTTTAGTTTTATTTACTTTATTTTTTATTTAAAAGGTTATACTTATCGTAAATTAGATGGTTGGTCTCTTTATTTTTATTGCTTCTGCTTGAACTGTGGGGTTAAGCTTAAAAGCTAAAAAAAAGCTTGTATTTTTTATGTGTATAAATTGTAGGTTAAGTCTGTTTTATTATTTTCATTAAAAAGAAAAGATGGGGAAATAAATTGTACATTACTTTAATTAATTTACGTTCAAGGTCAGAGTTTTAACGGCCGGCAAAAAATGGCATGAAGTTAGCATAAGTGACGAAATTGCTTTAGGTGTTAACGAGTTCCTCCATACAATTTGACATTAGAAATGGTCGCATTACCTAATTTTAACCCACCTCTAAGTCTTAGCATGATTTTTAATGTGAAGTTTCACGGCAAAACTCTTTAAGATCATGTTCAATTTCGCTACTTATGCTAACTTCATGCTAATTTTTGCTTATACATAGGGCCGTAAATAATTTTGTGGTATAAGAATATTAAATAGCGGCTTACTAAGCAAAAAAGCTTCATTGTTACCCGAGTTGTGGGGATGGTTGCCTTATCTTATTAAAGCCAACAATAATTAAGACCCGATGGAGCACCTTAAATAAAAAAAGAAAATTTGTTTAGCATTTGCCTGCAAATCTCAAAAGCCAATCAAGCATTCGGTACCCTTCGGTCAGTATAGAAATCTTCTGTCATATCCAATAACACTAAGATCTGTAACACTTGTCTTGTCAAGTCTGTTCTCCTCTAGGCTTGCGAGACGTGGAATACGACAGAAGCTCCCTACAAATGTTTGTTAATCGGTGTCTCCGAAAGATTTTAAATATTTTCTGGCCTAACACCATATGCTATACCGAACTCTGGAGACAAACAAACCTTTGACCAATCCATATTGACATCCTGAACCGCAAATAGCAATGGACTGGTCACACGCCTCGCAGGCCTTCAGATAACACAAAATTGCCTAACACCATATGCAAAATTGCTGACACAGCTAAAATTTCCATTTACTGGAAGCAACAGGGTAGGTCATGAAGAATAGGCTGACGGTTACACACCTGGCGTTGGCAACTGAACATCAAAAGCAGCCATAGTGATCTAAGCTGAAGAGAATCGAAACAACTATCATCAAACTATACTTAATGAAATAGACTCGTTGTGGCCCTTTGTTCCAATAGGAACCATAGGACATAATATGTATTTGCCTGTAAGGTAAATTGTATTGGTCTCATTTGAAAGCGACACATCTCATGACGTCAGCAACGTGTTGGTCAACCTTGAAAGAGCGCGTAGGTCGTTCCTACCTCATATTTTGTGTAGTTGGTTTTTACTGTTTTCTACCTAGCGCGCTGTTTCCATAAGTTTGATATCAATTTTGCTCACGTTTTTTCGAGTCCAGGTTTATTTTCTGAAATTATTAATTGTGAATTATAATAAATACTCATTTATAATTCTTTTAAATCGTGAATATCACTCTGTTAGTACGAACATTTTTTCACATAACCTTAGAATCGTCGACTTCAATTTCATAAAACGCGCATATGTCTGGGAGGGAACACTTTTGAGGCATGAGATCGGTCTCATTCGATGCTCAGATGTTGTCCACATAAAAAAAAGTGAAAATTGATTTTTTTTACCCTTAGGTCCCTTTCTCTATGCGCTGTCACATATGATCATAAACGTCAAATAGTCAACGTCCTGTCATCTTATACTTTATACAATGCAAACTTGTTACTGAACTACTGTTGACATTGAAATAAAGTAATGTTGACATTAAAATGATGACAACAGTAATGACATCTGAAATAAGTGTGCATATTTATTTATATGGCTGGTTTTGGCCACAAATGGAACTGGGAGTCTTAGAGAGCGACTTATGAATATCTCTTAGTTTTTGTTACACATTTTAAATACAAAATTCTGCTTTACAACATTATTAAAATTAAAGCACTCTATTTACTACGAATATAATTAAATATAAATTTCATATTAATTGTAACCAAATATTCACATTATAGATTGTGGTTTATATGTGGCCCTTGTACATGTTATCGTATATACGCTTGAAAACTCAAATACAACTTATTTAAGGATAATAGAAACAAACTTAAAAAGGAATATGAAAACATATAAAGTGGTTCAACACAACTCATGCACATTAAGGCATGAGTACAGTAAACGCATCCGTCAGTTTTTCATTTAATCAACCAACCATAGAGTTTTAAGATGTTGTATACAAAGATTAAAAGTTAACTGCAAAAAAAATATATATTACTATTAAAATTATTCATAAATGCTGAACTTTATTCTCTTCACATTTTACAAAGGGTAAACTATATTTTAGAAATTTTTTGAATTATAATTTATATTATTTATAGTTTATAAAATAATCTTTGCTTTGCTTAAGAGTATAGCGAACCATAATCACCAAAAAAGCTTAAGCGATATATAAACTTAAAAATTATGACGCTTAAGCTTTTTCAGCGGTTATGGCAAAATATATTGGTTACTATATCGTGATATAACCGCCAAAAACGCTTTTTTGACGCAACTGAATTATTTACGATTGCTGTTACCACCACAACTAATATTAAAAAAAATATATTGTTAACTTTACGCCTTATAGTTTAAAAAATTGGTATGTATTGTATTCAGAAGCTAATTAAACGATCAGAAAGAATGTTGGCATACATTTTTTTTAATAGTTAGATTTGCAATCTAGCACAGTGTGCAACGGTTTAATTATACTACTTTGTTCAATTAAAAATAAAGTAAAATCGTTTTGCCCTTGCTCTTGGTTTTCTTTATAATTAATTTCCAGTTTCCATAACTCTGGCGATTGACTTCAATTGAAAAATTTATATGAAATAACTAATTTCTTTCAAGTGATTTGCAAAAACTTTTTTTTTGGCGAGTCGACTGCCTGCCTTATGGAAACAGGGGCTTAGTCTTTTTTTATTTTAGGTTCGTTATTCTTGTTCGAAAGTGTCAATTATTTAAAATTATATTTTTAACATACTGCTGTTGTTCAGGTTGCCATAACTTCATCCGAAAATATGGCAGCTTCAAATACTTAACATAATGACAGACGCATACTTAATATTACAATATACTGAAATATAACAATGTTACCAGTACGTGTTAAAAAAAGACTAAACAAAAATACCCACGGTCTAAAAAGTCTCATTTGAAAATTAGAGTTCTACAAACTACATTTTAAAATTTGCTCTAAAATTTTCCAGGAAAACTGACTTTTTCTAACTTTTCTTAAGTTTCCGCGCACCCTTTGTGCAATAAGTCCACCAACAGTAACAGCATCTCATACTATATTTCCTTTATCCTTTTTATCCCTTTTTCCAACATTTACTACTTGCTTATACTTTAATGACTGTAGAGGTTTTGTAAGGATTTGCATGCATAAAAAAGGTAAATGTCACCAGACATGGTCTAGAATACAGTTGTGCGTTTTAGCAAAGACTACGAGTAAATTACTTAATTCTAAATATTTTTTTTTTGGCTTCGTTACATTTGCTTTCTAAAGACATTATTTTTTCATTCATTCATTCATTTGACTTAAGCTCAGTTGTTTGGAAAAAAAAGTATTCACGATGCATTTGAACAGACAGCCGCTTTGGTTGCTTGTCAAAGTGGGCATGTTTTATTAATACCTTAAGGTTAAACTTTTTGCATAATTTTGCGCATTTAGGTACTTCAGAAGGTGTAGTTATGGGAAGTTGCTGTAAGTGTTAAAAATAGGATTATAGTTAAAGATTTGTTAAGGATTTTACAAGAAAGTCATATTGGTAATTTAATTGAAATGAAAATATTAAATCTTAACTTAAGCTTGAGGAATAGCTGAAAGAAGTGCATCATTAAATTAGGGTTTTATGGAATATAAAATAATATATATTAAAATATTTTTTTATATTTCATTCGAAATATCCCATAGTGCAATAGCTTATGAACTAGGCTTTCAATTCGGAACTACCTACAAAGTCCCTCTTCTCAGGGTTACGCATACCGAAGATGAAAAGGAACCCTATTATTTTCAAGACGACGTTCGTGTGTCAGTCTCTCCGTTTCAGGCTATTTTTTTTTTGGAGAACTGTAAGAGCTACAGACCTCACAAACATCACACTCTGAATTGAGTTTTTTGAAATTTTTTCTCTCTCTCTCTCTCTCTCTGAAAAAATATAATAAAATTATAGAAAAATCGTTGAGATCGTCATTTAATACCCAAAAATTTGTCAGACAAATCGGCCGGGTCGATTTGTATGGATGAAAAAACATTTAAAAATCGTATAGTAAAAACGAAATCTACATATAATTCTAAGACAATTTTGAGAAGAAACTATCGGTCTAAAATTAAACCCTATACCGCAGCTCTCAACATGAAAATTTATTTTATCTTCCTGAGCTGCTTCTTGTTTGGCTTAAGCCTGCCTTATTTATAGACATTGACTTTAAAGATGAAAATGGGGAACCAAATATTATGGAAGAATCTAAGTTAGCTCGCGAAAAAATTAAAAACAGGGAGTAAGTATGTGGGAGGAAGAACAATGATTTGAATTCAGTATACATTTTTATACATTTTCATGTCTACAGGCGCAGTATAGGGATTGCTTTTAGACACGCAGTTTCCTTAGAGAATTTCCTTAGAATTTCGTGTAGATTATGTTTTTGATGTACGATTTTTGAAAAAAAAAATAACATGACCTAATGTAAACATACATATCGCCGACTTTCTTCTCAAACCGCCTAAGAGCCATTTCTTCAGAATTGGTTTTTACGGTAGAAAATAACATTTTCCAACCGACTGTATTCTCATCTTGACAACTTTGTATCAAAAAACAAAAATTAAAGCCATTTCCAAAACCTCGTAAGCGCCATACAAAATGACATTTGCATGGAAAACGAATGACTTTCATATCTAAAGTTGAAAATATTAAAGTCTTAGTAAATTTCGATATAAGAAAAAAAAATCAGAAAAGTTTCAAGCCAATCGTTTCTCTTTTGGTGCGGCGCCAGGCTTTCACAGTCAGTAACTTTGATAGAAACAACAATTTTCCTTGAGTAACTCAAAAACTATAGATCCTATTTAGCACAAATGTTCCTCGAGTCCCTATTATTTCAAGAAAATTAAACTCTTTTCCGATATGCCGAAGCTCTATCTCCATAAGCGGTTAACGCATGCCCACTGTGGGTTAATTTCTGAGACCGACCCTAATTATTTTTGCATAACCAATAATTCTTTCAAATGATTCAAAGTATTCCCATACAAACCGTCATATGTATGCAGAAAAAAAATTTGTCGTATGTTTTTTTTTATTAATTTTTTGACAACAGTGAAGTTGTAATACATGGGACGTTATTATGTATTTCGATTCAAAATAGAACATTTCCTTTTCAATTAGAAAACATAATTAATTCTTTAATTATTGACATAAAAAGCCATTTTTAGATTTGATAAGTTTGAGAAAAGTAATGCAGGCAAATAGTTGGACCTTTTTTAAACAACTCGTTATGATAATGAAATAATAATGAAAATTGGGATTTAAAGTGTTTTTTTAAATTTAATTATTTTAAGAAAGCTTTTTTTTAATTACCAATGAAATGATTTTCTTTAATCTATTACAAAATCTGGAATCAATTCGAGAAACCAACAAAATTTTTAATTTTTAATTGAGTATAAGAGTTAAATAAATAATAATAAGTTTCTTTGTATACATTTCATATAATATATATATTTTTTAATAAGAATAAATGCTAATTTACACACAGAAACTTTTTTAGCTAAAGAAAAATCTCGTAAGCGATACATTTTGCCAATTTCTGTTTGAGCCAAAAACACGTAATCGACAAATTTGGCCCCCAAAAATTATACATCCGCCACAGAGTCGCAAAGCCACGTTTTGTAAAAAATTTTTTTTTAAAACACATACATATTTACAAAGATATTAAGTGTTTATCGTTTTCTGAAAAATGAGTCGTTGGCGCTTACGTGGCTTAAGAAGAAAGGCGACGATATGTTTTTTTGACGACGATATTATTTATGTTGAAACCATTGTCCTCTTTCAACCCCTTATAGCTTTGTTACGAAATTTGGACTTTTCAAAAATGGTCAGTTTTAAGAAAATAATCGTCAAATCGTCATTTTGCTATTATCGGCACCAAAAATAATCAAAATGACGATAAATCGTCAAATCTGACAGTCGTGATTTGAAGATTCGATAGTTTTAAATTTAACAGTAAACTTGGCTATAATCGTTCCTATTGCAAACAACTGATAATAACTATCAAGTAAAAATAAAAAAAAATTTTAACAGTTAAAATATTTACAATATGAACATGACAAGCAACTTAACACTTTGCGATGTATACTCGTACACTAACAATGCGCTGGTGTATGCAAAAACTCCAGTTAAATATAAATAAGAGTCTTATGAGTGAAAAAAGAACGTACAAGAAAATGAGAATAACATAAAAAAGTACTTTTTAGATGTCATAAGTCGTTTACATGAATTTGCACCTTATAATGGTACAACAATAAAAAGAAAACCATTAATAGCAGCAATAACAAAAAAAATATATTAAGGGAGTGAACATAAAACAGAACTTAACATAAACATCAACATCATAATATGCAAACATATATAACAACAGATTCTCCAACACCCACACCCAAATACAATATCTCACATCAGCAACAAAAAAAAAAACAGAGTAAATAAATAATAATGCAGCATACATTTATATTTGTATGCATATTCACACATTTATATTAATAAAGCTAACGAACACACACACACACACACACACACACGCAAACGCACTTACATCCTTATGTGAAAATTTAAACCAGAAATATGTAAAGGAAAGAAAGCAAAATTCACCGGAAAAATAAAATTACAAACACATACTTACATTCATATTAAATGCACGTGGCGTGAGTGAGGCAGGTGAGCCAAAGTACTTTTAAAATATCCAAGCAAGAGTTTGAAAATAAAACTAAACTTCTCAATAATTATCTTGTACTAAGGAGGGCGAAGTTTTCATTTAAAATTTTTCGGAAAAGCTTTTAGTTTTTTAAACATCACAAAGAATTGCTACAACTCAAGCTGAATTCTGGTAAAAAAAGTTTAAATTACAGTTAAAAAAATATGACCAAACTTTTTATTTTTTAAATTTAGTTGAAAAAAAAAGCTTTTTTTTAACAAGAAAATGTTCATGTGTTATAAATTTTTGGGAAAAGTCAATTAGATAGTAGTGGTCATAAATGATTATTAAAGTTGAAGTTAGGTTCGAGCAAAAAGTTTAATGTGAAAAAGTAGTGGGCAAATTTAAACAATATATATACTTACATGTAGTTAAAAATATTAACCCTTTGTGAGGCAACATGAAAAAATTTTTTTTTCTACAAATTCTAGGAGCTCGTAGGAGAAGTAAAAAAATTTCTTTAGGATTTTTGTTTTAAATTTTAGTTTTTGGTGTGCAACAAAAGCTTAAAATTAGAACTAATTTTACTGATAATATTGCAAAGATAAAAACAATAATGGACTTGGACAATCACAAAATGTATTAAATTGCACTTCGGTAACATTGATTTAATAAAATCGTACAGTTATTTTAAATCTGTTGTGATGTAAGCGATACAAGTTTTTATTAAAAACAAATTTTACAGCTTTAAAGTAGATATTGTACCAAAGTTATTGCATTAAAATAATATTAAAAATTGCCTGTACTTAATGGTTTTTATGAGAATTTAATATTTTGTTGCATAGCTACAACACGGCGTCATCAAGGGTTAATTATATTATTATTAGTAAGTCTTAATAGATGAGACTTATTTCATAATAAAATAACTCTCTTGAGAAAAAACGAAGTAAATTACAATAAAATAATACAAACAACAATTAAGAGTGCTATATTCGGCTGTGCCGAATCTTATATACCCTTTACCAACGTATGTACATACATGTACTATACAGGTACATACATAAATACATACATACATATTTGTTTTGTGATAAAATTTGTAATTTTTTGTAAGTGACCTCTCGGTTTTTTTCGACTAAAGAGTTTGCTTGAGTAAAGATCTTCCTAAAACATGAAATATGTTTAACTGAAAAAATAGAATTTATTTTTGGTTATATTTTTACAAAATTTTTTTTTCCATTCCCATTCCATTTCTGGTTTCAATACTAATTCATTTCTTTATACAATATAGAATATATTTAATTACCAAAGAAATAACTAGCTTTATTTAATTAGTTTTATATATCAAAAAAAGTGTACTTTTTCCTACCCTGGAATCATCCGTTTAGATTTTGTTTGTTCCTTATACCAAAATTGTTCTTTAAAAAATATATTAAATATGTTAAGTGAACACAGAAAAAAAGAAATGAGGAAATACTAATTTTATTTAGTTACTTCAATATCAAAAAATTTTAAAATTTTCCAGCTCTGTTGTTTATATTTTTCTAATTCTCTATACCCAAATTTTCTTTCCAAAACATAATATATATACATACATATATATATATATATATATATATATATATATATAAATTATTAGACCTATTTAATTTTATATATCACAAAAAGTGTAAGTTTCCCAACCCTGGCATCATAATTTAAATTTTTTCTGATTTCTTACACCAATCTTATTCTTTTAAGAAATTTTTTAAATTTATAGATAAAAAGGAAAATTAGTTTTAGTAGTTTATTTTTATATAACAAAACAAGTTAAAGTTCCCAACCCTGCAAATGTCTTTTAATTTTTTTTTATATTTTTAACACAAATTTATTTGTATTGAAATTTATTTAACAAAGAATCAAAAAATTTGTTATCTAGTTACTTTTATATGGCAACATCAAGTATAAGTTTTCCAGCTCTGAAACCGTCTGCTCGATTTCGCTGCTTTTCAATACTAATCTATTTTGGAGCAGTTCTGATACACCAGTCTAAGACTGTAGTCTTTTCTGGGAGGTTCGGAAAACCGATTTCACGTACACCAGACGGACGGACGGACAGACGGACATCGCTTATTCGCGTTCCCTATTCATAAGGACCCAGAATATATATATATTTTATGGGTGGTATATGAATATTATAAATTAGACACGGAATTATAAACCTATATATACCCTTTACCACTTTTGATAAGGGGTATAATAAGCAGGAAATAAGTCCAGAATATACTTATTATGATATTATAAGTTCGTTAAAAACAAGAATAGTTTATAATCAAATTCTTTAAAACTGAACTAATTTGTTTTAAATATTAATGCTTAACTAAAGCGAATGCAGAAGTTCTTTTTGTTATATGCCATAACTTTTTTCTATTCCTTTGTTCGTAATATAGACCTGCGTAAATTGTCTTGAAATTTAAATACGTCTTGTTTTTTAAATGTATTCTCATTGCTGCATTATACTTAACCAATAATAAATGCTGTCGCATTATAAGCAAAGCACGATAGGTGCATTGGTGTATGTGTATATGAGTGCTAACAAGCAATGTCGTCAAGACTTCTTGTTACGAACAAACAGTCAACAAAGTAGTGTTGATACGTGTATGCTTGTTATTTTCCATATTGTACGTTTGAGTGTGTGTGTGTAAGATGTAGATGGTAAGCTATTATGTGTTTAAGGGAGGTTTTTTTAAGCAAGCGCACACAACTAATGTAAATGAATGTGAACGTTTGTTTTTGTGCAGAAAAATAGAAGAGCATACACACAACGTGTGTGTGTATGTCATGCATGACGCTTTTATACGCGCCCATGCGTAGAAAGAAACAAGCATCACAAATTTTTGAGTCACGAAGTATTTTCTTCTTTACTCCTATACTTGCAATAACTGAAACAAATTCTTGCAAACAGTGTTGCTTAGCGTTTGTTTTAGAAGACTTCGCTGTAGTAAAGCATTTGAAAAATCCCTCATGTCTTGAAAGTTCTTATAAATAGTCTTGTGCAGGACTTTAGTTCGTAATAGCTCTACTACACTGTCCACACATACATTTGCATGTATGCATGCTAGCGAAGTAATATTATTGGCTAAAATAAAGTTGTTCAACTTACTTCAGGGTTCACAGTAAATTTAATTTTCAGTTGTAAAACTCTCATATACTCTCATGCATTTATTTCGTTGCAAAAGAAAAAAAAAGCAACAACATAAAGTGAGCAGTTGGTGTTTACAGTTTTCATTACTCCAAATGCGAATATTAATGGAGTTTTCATGTTAATAATCTCATTTAAAGTGAAGAGGAGAAAATTTTATAATTTTTAAAATGTTGCTTCTTTGGTTTTAATGTTTTCTCTCTACCCCTTTTCTAAATGTATGAATCGGTTTTTGTAAATGTTTGTGAAAACACAAACTAAAACACAAGCAGCATAATTATGCGTATTAATGTCCATATGAGAGTCCATATGAGATTTGAAATTGGCCAATGAATCAAATATTTTCCTAGCAAAATTATCTAATTTTCAATTAATTAAGGCATTTAAATTAATTTAAATAATTTTAAAAAACGTTTTTTTCTTTAGCAGCATTAGAAGTTTTTGACATACAAACATACCAATACCTCGATAAATAACCCTGTGTAAAAGCGATGGCCAAAATATTTTTAAAGAATATTTGGCTTATTGACAAAGTAACATAAGAATAATGCCATATTTTGAACTTAGTTCATAGTTTTCATTAAAAGTTTATTTTGAAAGTCTATAATTGCTTAAATTAGTTTTTAAAAACTATATCACTGAGGAATATCGGACTTGATTTGTCTCATACACGATACTTGTTATTCTACCAAAACTTTCTGAGAACGTCCGGAAAGGTAATTATTCAAAAGTACTAATGCATTATTGTTTGAATCCAAAATAATGTTTAAGCTTATAGAAGAGTATAAAATGGTCTACTTTATCAAAGGCCTTAGAAAAATTAAAAAAAAACATATTAGGAAAAGGTTACCAGCATCATATTCAGGACTAATATCATCCATAACTTTTTCGGATTGCAGCACTGACATAAGAAAATTTGTTGCCAAATAATCAGTAATTTGATTAGAGAAGACAGACTCAAAAAACCTTAGTTAGAACAGGTAATATGCTAATTGGTCTACAATCTTTATAAGAAGACGCGGCGAATGTCTTTGCAACCGGAAGGATTGGTGAACGTTTGTTTTTGAATTTTTTAAAAAAATTTCTTCAAAAATAGTTGCCGTCCTTGATATTGAAAAATAAAAATATAAAACATAAAAATTATATTAAAGTATTGGTGTCGTATGCAAAAAAACTTAACAAAGCTTTGCCAAGCAATGTTAAATAAAAGTTGTATTCTAAAAAAATTATTATATCAAAATTTTAAAGTAATCACACACGTTTGTTAAAACTACTTTAAGTTGATATTTCCAAAATTTGTATTTTGTACTTCAAATAGTTTTCTTAATGTAGCACATATTGATTCATGTTACATGTGAAAATGAAGTTTTTATCTTAAATTTATTATGTCTGCCATGTGATGGAAAACATCACCAAATTATCCAACTAAAAGTGTTTGGCAACTACTATGAACATTAAAGCTAAATTATATTATTTTTTTGCATAAGGGGGTTATACTCTATAGTTTGAAAAATATATAAAAATAAATTCAGTAAAGTGCGACTTTGACTCGCGCACGAAGGATTCCGTACGTTGGGCTTTGAGCGTTTTTTTAAGTTTTTGACGTTTTTTCAGCTGAAATATTTTTTTTTTGTTTATTTTTCGCTTTTTTCTCGTTTTGACGATTTTTTAATTTTGGCGATTTTTTTAATTTTGGCGATTTTTTCATTCTGGCAATTTTTTCATTTTGGCGATTTTTAAATTTTTGGCGAGTTTTCTAGTTTTTCGCGATTTATTTTCGTTTTAGAATTTTTTTTTTAATTTGGTGCTTTTTTCGTTTTGGCGATTTTTTTTTTGTTTTGGCGATTTTGTTCGGTTTGGCAATTTTATAACATTGGGATTTTTTTTCTTTTACCGTTTTTCAAATTTTCAAAAAGTTTCTCTTACGGTTTCCATTACATTAACTGATGGTACACCCTTTAATTAAATTTTTTTAAATTTTAGTGTTTATTGTTGTAGTCTGTATAAAACCTTACAAAATTCAAGCGTATATACCCAGCAAAAAATTTCGAAAAAGGTAATCGGGTTTGGAATTAAGCGTTTTTGGTGGAAGCTGTTCCTTACTGGATGCGTGAGACTAAAATAATCGATTCTTGAGAAGTATTTACTTTTTTTATTTGCCAACTTTTGCACGTAATCTATTTAATTTAAAAAAAAATATTCTCCTCATTTAGCAACTTGTGCATAATTTTTTTAAATTTTAGGTAATGTGATTTGTAAGCGAACAATGAAATTTGGTAATCAGAAAAGTAAGTCATTATATGTCAAGTAGTTCTGATGGTAATATGTAATTTTTTGCTGGGTACGTACAATTGTATATATATTATATTGGATTATAACATTTTTCGTTACTCGTTTTGGAACACCCTTTAACTTCCAACTCTCATGTATTTGTTGTTGTAGCGGCCAAAGGTCTACACACTGTGTCGAAATTTCAGGCCCGTAGCTCTTACGGTTCTCGAGAAAATACCCTGTGACAGACGGACGGACAGACGGACAGGGAAGCGAAAACAATAGGGTTTCTTTTCACCTTTGATGTACGAAACCCTAAAAATATGTCTTGAATATAAAGCTTTGGAACAAAAGTGTAAAGCAGAGTCACAAATCTTTTAGCATAGACATTAAATTATAATTGTCTTAAAGAATGACAACTCCAACTTTTTTCCATTCATAGACAAGGCGACACAACTGTCGAACAGGTTCTGGGCATAAATACCAAAATAGATAAAAAATTAATTGCTATTTATTCATCATAAATAAAGATAATATTAAAACTTAAGATCAGCTTCAAAAAGCTATAACGAATAGACTTGGCTCGAACTTTTTCTGTAGGTTGGTTTTGAGTTAAAACTTATGATGAGTCATGTTTAAATTATATGGGCTTAACCATTCGTTTGTATCAAAAACAAGCTGCTGAAAGAGTTCGATCCAAGTCTAAGTCCATGATAAAACAGATTTGAATTAAATGGGTATTGATAATGGTTTTGTGTTTAAGACGAACTATTGAAAGTAGAGCTGGATCCAACTTATTTTAACTCGTTTAGTCATTCGTTTTAGTTACAACCCGTTGATTAAACCCTTGTTATTTAAATGGGTTTAATTATAGGTTTGTATGTAACGAGTTCGAAAGAGTTGAACCCAGCACCAGCTGAAAGAGTTCGATATAAGTCCAAAGCTGGCTTCAGCTCTTTCAAACTCATTCAGTTAGTCATTTCAGACAAACACTTATGATTGAACCCATTTTAACTGCATAGAATTAATCAAAAATTGTAATTGTGTCAAAAATGAAAAAGTGAACAAATTTGAGCAATTCTAATTTAAATTACGTGGGTTTGACCGACTGAACGAGTTCGACCCAAGTACTGAATCATATGCTGAGTACATATTTTGACCTTTTCTGACAAAACAATAGTGTGTTCTAGTGGCAGCGTTTGACATTTACACAGAAAAAACATAGTTAAAACGGCATTGCATACATTTAGAAAATGACATCACAAAACGGCAACAAATGAAAACTCAATTATGTATTTAGCATTAATAATATTTTACAGTGTTGTGTTTAAATTTCTTCGCTATTTATAAATCTGTATTTTATTAAAAAAAAAATAATCTAATTTTATTTTCTTAATAATTTCACTCCACGGTAACTCCGGTTTGGGGCTGGGGTATGCTCAACCGTGTCCAGTACCTGAAGTGCAATTCTCTAATTTGTTTTTAATGACAATCGCATCGTTAAAATCATTATAACGAAAATTTATCGAATTTGCTATTCAGTAAATTTTTTAACGATATTCGCTGTAGGTTAATTCCAGCTGTGTCGTTATTTAAGCGACAATAAATTATATGCTGTTAACAACAGAAAATATCAGCTGCGTACTATCGTTAAAAAAAAGTTACAGAATCACACAATCGTTTTTGCAAGCTACAAAATGTGTAGACAAAAATTATGAGTGTCGGATCGTTAAAAATTACTGAATCACACTACTGGATTCTTTAACTTTTTGCAAACCGAAAATCGTAATATTTATGGACATATTTATTCGCTTGCAGTAACGATAATGTGATTCTGTAATTTCTTTTTATAGTTTAATAATGCTCTTATGCAAAAACGATTGTTAAAGTTAAAGTTAAAGCATGCTTTAAAACCGGTATTGCCATACAAAATTCGTTTGTTAAACCAACTTTAACTTTAACAATCGTGATCATGAGGTATCTATGTATTGAAAATGTCAAAATAAGCGAAAATAGCAACGAATAATATAAAAAACTAAATGAATTTGAGCGTGTAATTTTATTTTTTCTTACCTCAATCGACAGCGAATATCGTTAAAATATGTTACTGGATACCAAAGTCGATATATTTTTTATAGCGATACAATTATCGTAACAAAAATTATTGATAGGTAACAGGTACAGGGTTCTTTGCCAAGTTCGTTAAATAACCACAGGTTTAAGTTTTCTTTATTTTTTATTATTTCTTCTCCTTTACAAATTTCTTAATTTTTGTTTCGCTTATGGGTAACTGATGACCAAGGTGATGCCCTAAGCTACAAATTACTAAAACTACTGAAGTGCAATTTAACTCTTGTAAATGTACCGTTTGGAAACGGAATTGAATCCACCTCAAGATCTCAAGCACTAGCCATAGCATACCCCAGCTTACCAGGGCCCCTAACAGTCTGGACACATCTAACAAATTCCCGTATTTTAGGTTTTGCTACAAAAACGAACGGAATTGAGCTCCGTGATCATTTTCACTTTATAAAAATTGATTTGACGAAAATCTTGATTCTTTTTGTGGCCTTAAAAATGTTCTCAAGAAATTTGTAATTCATAAATTTTAAATAAAATTATTTTTTTTGGGGTACACCTTCATTAGAGTAGTGTGCCTGTATTTTTTTTTTTTATATCATTCCATTTTAAAACATTTAAAAATGTTGACTTCGTTTTAATATTAATGCGGTTTCGTATTTTACTTTCTACTCTCCCCACAACATTAATTATGGTTAAAATTATTTACACCAACAGGCAAAACGTTAAAAAAGATATTTTTTTTTGTACTTATTTCTACATTACGGTCGCTTTAATCTTACTTCTTAACCCTAACAGTAAAAGAAAATTGAAATGAACACACATATGAAGTAAAAAAAAAACATTAAAACCCCAGCTACGTCCTTCAACTGCTCGTAACACAAATACATGCAAACAGCATTATGAGAAACATGTTTAAACATGTCTAAAAGTGCTTGTATGACTACAAATTTATTATAAAATTTTTTTTTTCTCTTAACATAATCATACATTAAAAATATGTTTTATAAAAATTTAAGTTTATGTGGGTGTGCGAACTCGACATACCATATATACACTTGCTAGAGCAGTAGGTGTATGTGCACATGTGTAAGTCACTGTAAAGTTTACTGAGTTGGTAGTTGTGCTGTTTATATTATGAATTATAAATATTTAATGACTTGGCATAAACTATGTAGTACATGAATGCAGTCATTCATTCAGTTGTATGTAAACGCACAAATACACACACAGCCACACACACAGACACACACACACACATAGCACAGTTACTCATTTTAACACCCGCTCGTTTACATTAATGTTGGTTAGAGCTGAAATCCTTTTTACATTTTATTTATAAATTTTTCAAAATTAGTTCTCTGTCGTAAGAAAAAGAAAAAAAAATCTAAACATTTATGTGTGTAATATATTTTACTCACACACCCTGCCTGCTGCTGCTTGAATCAGACTTTAATTTAAGTGATGTTGAAACTACATACAAACATATATATATATTTTGTAGCAAACTATATAGTTTGGGGTCATAATTGTACCTTAATTAAAATAATGTTACTTCTTACAAATAAAAAATAACTTTACTCAAATTACTAAAAAAGAAGCTTTTAAAAATATACTTTATTACTTTAACTTTATTAGAAAATGCAACTGTAAGTGAAATTGGGGTTTTTCTCAGAAAAGCTAGAGACTTCAGTTTTAAAATAACAGATCCAAAATGGTCAGAAATAGTTTGGTATTGAAAATCAGCAAAATCGGTAGCATGCTTTCAGAGCTGGAAAGTTTAAACTTTTTCTTGGCATATAAAAGTAACTAACTAAAACTAATTTTAGGTTTTTTGTTACTTTAAAATTTTTAGAAGTAAATTGGTATTAAAAATCAAAATTAATCAAAACGACGATTCCAGGGTTAGAAAATTTAAGCGTTTTGTTTGTTTTTAACAGTAACCTACTAAAACAATTTTTTTTTCGTTTTCTTTTTTATAAAGATATTTTATATTTAAAGAAAAATATTTTAGAAATCAGCAAAAAACTAAAACAAAATTATTCCAGGGTTGGAAAATTTAAATTTTTTTATGGTAAATAAAGGTAGCCAGGTCAAATTAATTTTTTTCCTATCCCTTAGTAAAGGGAATTATAGAATTAAAAAAACTAAAAAAAAACTGGAAAACTTAGACTATTTTTTGTATATAAAGGAACTAAATAAAAAAATATTTTTTTCTTTGTAAATCAAATATATTCTTAAGAAGGAAAAAAATTATGTTGCCACCACACACAGTGGACGGAACACAAAAGAACGCTGATGATAAAGTTGTAGTGGCCTTGGAAAACAGCTAGTTGTTCCGCTCTACTAAGTGTTAGTCAGAATATATATAACTAACTTTGGTGTTATTTGTTCATTAATAATTATCACCTGTAATTTCACAAATATGTATATGCCATAATTTATTAAGAAGATTTAGGACGTTTTGGTTTAATACGACTTTTAGTTAAACTTTTAAATATACACTTAAAGTACCTAAAGTACATATCATGTGCTAGTTAAACATTGTTTTGTTTTTGTATGAAATAAATATATTTATAAACGCACACATGTGGACATACATATCTACATACTTATGTGTGTATATAATTCACATTAATTTATAACTTTAAATCTGTGCATTATTTAATCATATTTTTTCCTGCTAATTCATTATTTACCCAGCTCACATTTTTTCTGACAAACAGATGATGATGATGATGATACTACCATGTCATTCAAGCACGCACACACTCAAATGCACACACACACACACACACACACGCACCCACACATACATTTATACAAACACATGTGATGCTGAGCGTGTGTGTACAACAGGATAAATGAGTTTTCGTATTTAAGAAAAAATAAAAAAATACATTTTAGTGATACTTTTTTTCTGTCATGTGACATGTAAAAAGTGTGTGAAAACAATTAATATGAAATTGTTATTTTTGCTGCTGTTCAAAAAGATTTGCTAAAGCAAAAGTGAAAAAAATCTTTAAAAGTAATTTTATAGAAAAACAACACTGACTGGCATGCTGGGAAAATAGAAATAACTTGGACGAATTTTCAATAAGTGCAACTAGGGTCCAAACTGTTTAATCGGTTTATCTCAAATTTACGGCACCCAGTGCAATATTTCTGAGAAAATAAGCAAATGAATCGAAATAATTGATTTTACCTTGACTTTTGAAATTTAAATGAATTAAAATTTTTTTTCGAAATTTCACACCAACTATATATAACTGACGAACGGATCAACCGAATTCAATAAAATTTATTGAAGTTAATATTGTTTTTCAAATGGTAATGAGCCTTAATATTTTTATCGTAATAGAAATACTTGAAAAAATTACCTTGAAATGGGTAAAATTTCCTTTAAACAAATAAAAAGGATAACAAATTCAAGTACTTTTTAGGGTTTTGTACACCAAAGGTGAAACGAATCCCAATTGTTTTCACTACGATGCTTATGGCGGGAATCGAACCCACAACCGCTATCACTCAGCCACAGGGGCACCATGACCGTCACAGGCTGTTTTCACGAGAGCTATGGACCTGAAATATTCATAGAATATTTAAAACCTTGGCGGCTGCAATAAAAAATATGGGGCAGTTAAAAATTAAAGGGTGTTCTGAAGCGAGATACGAAAATGTTAAAATCCTAATGTAATATACAGAAAATTAGCTATAGACATTTACAATTTTCAATGTAATTCTATTTTTATGCAGAATACACCCATTAATACTTAAGATTAAAAAATCACAATTAAAGGGTATGCTATCAGTTAATGTTACTTTGACTATGTAATTTTGACAACTGTCTGTATCTTCCCAACTGCAAGAGGCAAACCCTTGAAATGTTCAATAGAGGCAACACGAAAATAATGGCCAAGAAGCGAAAAAGCCGCCAAAACGAAAAAAGCGCCAACAGAAAAACAAATCGCTAAAACTAAAATAAGCGCAAAAACTAAAACAAATCGCCAAAAAAAAAACGCTAAAACTAAAAAAACCGAAAAAATTTTAAGAACTAAAAAAAAAACGCCAAGACTAAAAAAAAACTTAAATGGAAAAAAATTCCAAAAACGAAAAAAGCGCCAAAGCTAAGAAAAATCGATAAAATATCAAAAACATAACAAACAAAAATCGTCAAAAAAAAAAACGCAAAATATAATAAACTTCAAAAACCGAAAAAATTCTAAAAACGCCAAGACTCAAAAGACCCTAAGAACGAACAAAATTCCAAAAACGAAAAAAGCGCGAAAAATCCGCAAAATATCAAAAACAAAACAAACAAAAATCGCCAAAACGAAAAAAAACGCTAAGTAAAAAAAAACGCCAAAAACCGAAAATATCCTAAAAACGAAAAAAAAAACACCAAAACAAAAAAAAAATTCTCCAAAAACCCGCAAAAAAGGTGACCGGGTACTTAAAATTATTTAGACCAATTTTTTTTCATGTGTATACATACACAAGTAAAAGTTTAAAATTGGTTTTTATTTTAAACATAAATATAAATGAAATAATTTAAAATTTATTTCCTGGTGGTTCAGCGATGTCTATATACGTCGAATAATAAATTTCTTAAATGATAAATGAAATAAGTTGCAATAATTTTTCAATTAACAACCACCTTCTTAAACAAAAAGTACCGAGTACAAACGTTAGCAATTGCCCCTTAACCCTTAGTGGCCTTATTTTTTATAAAATATTGTAGTAGTATTAGTGAAAACTGATTATGGCCATAAGGGTAGGTTTTCATGTTATTATTGAGTAAATAAAAAAAAAATATATATATATATATATATATATGGCGCTTGTGTCCTTACAGCAACATATTTATCGATGTTTTGAATTTCATTTAAATCGGTTAGATAGTTTTAAGGAGGCAGGAATTGCCCCCTACCCCTCCTCGTGTTCCTATTTTTGAAGTGTGTAGCCTATGTGCTTTCCTAGATCCAGATCTGTCTATCTATGAAGACATATTCCCTTATCACCCCTCGTGGACTTATTCTATTCTACTGCCTTTGTCTTCTTTTAGACTCAGATCTAATAATGTTTCGAATTTCAGCAAAATCGTTTGGATAGTGTCTAAGAGGCAAAAATTTCGCCTTATCTCCCCTCGTCTTCTAGTGTTTAAAAAACATATAACCTATATGTTCATCTATACTTAGGTCTTTCTATGTACTAAAATTCATCAAATTTTTATTCCGAGGTTTAGCCGTTCAAGCGAAACAAACACGCAATAAATTTACTTTCGCATTTATAATATTAGGGCCAATCCCACGATGTAAGGGTGCGACAAGTCGAACGTTGTCGGCATCGTGGGATTGGCCCTTAGTTAGCAGATACAACTTCAGCTATCACTGCCACGAACCTCTTAACCAAGTCATGAGCCTTTCAGCAAAGATACCAACCATATTGAAGATTTCCAAAAAACTAGGCTAAAAATTTCTAAAATCCCAAAAGCTCCCCGGCACTTCCCTGCAAAATTACGGCAACACTGAAAATATAAAACTTGCGCAGTGGCAGCATCATTATGCTACGTAGTTGTTATTAGTATTTGTAACAAGTACTCGTCAGATTTTTCCATTTTCAAAAAATTCTTTTTTTACATGCACGGTGCGCCACATAAGGAACTTGCGTTCCAAAAATTTATTTCCTTAATAATAATTTAAATCAACAGTAGCAGTATAAATTTAAAACAAACATTATTGCAAATACATACTTAAAATAAAAATACGAATTTCGTGGAAAAACGTTAACCATTAATAAATAATCTGGAATCTTACACCTCCAAAAGGGAACGACTACAATATTGCGTATACGCCCTCGAGTTCCGAAAAAGCATTAAACAATTTTGTATAACAAAATAAATTAAAATCACACGTTTCTTGCACTAAATAATATACAACAGCAACTAACAAAATTTTACACTCCTCTGACACAGGAAACAGAGGTTTTTGGCCAAGAAAAAAAGAAAAAGAATAAAAGAATAAGAGCAGCAATTCAGTAAAAATGTTTCCCTGCTGTCATATGCCACACAAAAAGTGAATTTCTGAATTGAACGAATACAAAAACTCCCATACAAACACTAGCAGAAACAGAAACGAAAAAAAAGTTTCATATACAAATAAAAAGAGCATAAGTTGAAAGAAGTTAGTTGCGAGTGGCAGAGCACTGAGAGAAAAAATGACTTGCTGGCGCAAATGTGTAAAATTCACAGTCTAGCAAATAACGGCCTATGGCCTAAAAAAACAGTTCGATAGCAGAGTTTTAAATATGTTAGTAATTACAATCAAGCAAAGTTTACATATATATTTTGAAGCTAAGCTAACCGACAGAAAATAAATCAGTGCAACAGTTGTCCCAGCAAAGCAAGAACTAAGTAGCCTCCTGCTTCGAAACGCTGTTGCATAAAACATGATTACCATTCGCAATGTCTTACTTAAAAGATTAATTTTTTAATGTAACACTGAACCCTCAAGCGATCTTCCGTGGCATTGTTTTAAGTCTCTGACCCTCTCCTACCCCTTGCTTTAAGCTAGATCGGATAATTTCGGTGTCTGTGGTTGATAGCTACTTAAAGAGAGCTAGACAGTAATTAGTGTAAGTAAAATTTCGAAGCTATTGAATATTGCTGAGAAAAGTGTTCCAGGCTTAAAGACTATTTAAAATTTTTCTTCGTGTAAATGTGCCACTAGTCGAACGTTGTCGACATCGTGGGACAGGCCATATTATGTTGAGATATAAAGAAAGGTTTTCCTAAATTTCATATACTATATATACAATTACTTCTATAAAAAGTATGCTCTTATTTCTCTCACTGCGGAATTGTGTAAATGTAAATGAGCCGCAAATCGAACGTTGTCGACATCGTGAGACAGGCCATATTATGTTGAGATACAAAGAATATTTTTCCTAAATTTCTTGTACAATATATATATATACAATACCTTTTTTTAAAAATTATGCTTTAATTTCTCTCACTGCACGATTGTAAGCTTTTTATTCTTCCAATAAATGTTTATTTTTTGCCAGCATTTTCATTTTCATACTCTGTGTTGTTTTTTTTGTATTATAACTAATTTTTGGTGTATAATTAAATATAAATTGTAAACAATTTTTGCAACAATCACTTGCAGCAATTTTCGTTAAAGAAAAACACCTCATTTTAATTCTTGATTTTTTTTGCAGCATATCAATTTGGTGACACACAAGAAAAAAAATGAAGCATAACCCAAGGCTGATTTAAATAAACAAGAAAACCAAATACGAAAAACTTTCTTTGGGTAAGAAAATAAAGAAAAACAATAAGAAGTAAACAAAAAGTAAATATGTACGAGCATAAAGAAACTTTTATTTAAATAATGATCTGTTTATTTTCTTTTTTACTTAATTTAGAAAGACAAACTTTGCCAATGCAAATATAGAGAAAGAAAAAACAAAACATTGTCATGCAATAAAACATTTAGGGACAATAAAAACAGCAATTTATAATTACTGAAGCTGGTGCAAATTTATAATTTCCGCACTACCGTTTCCCGCCCCTCCCCCCCCCACAACAAGAAATTTTGTGCTACCACCAGGGTTAATTTGAATAACTTTTGAGCTTCATACTACTACATAAACAGCAGTCATCTTCATTTCTATTTAAGTTTTTTTTTAATTTCATGTAAGTGTAAATTACTCATTAAGATAAATAACCCGGGCCTTTATTTTAATTGATGGCCGGTCGTAAACAAAACTTCAGGCGCATGAGTGTTAAGAATATTTTAATTGTTTTGGTTGTGACTTTATATTTAAAAGTCTTAAATATCATGCTGTAGAATCTTAATAGATTTATTATTGCTTAGACTTTTTTTAAGGCTCTAAGGAAATTTATACAATTTACTTAAAAAAAGAAAATGGAATAATATAACAACATTTACCTCTTATGGAGATTAAGCTTCAGTTGTGGCATTTATAATTTTTCTGCTTAGAACTTTTACATAACGAACTAGTTATATGACTTTCAGTGAAATAATGCCATCAGCCATCAGGAACTATGTTTTTGCCCACTGTAGTTATATAGATGACAGTTGAGTTGTTTCCGTTTTATAAATATGTGGCAGGTAAATTTAAAAGGGACTTATGGGATGACAAAATAGATTTTTACTTTTTTTTGGGCGATTCTGTATTGTCTGCTATAACACTTTTTAATACAATAAACCGCAGCTTTCGAACTACTTTAGTTTTTTTATAACTTAGTTTTAAAATGCACTTTTCATAAAAAAAGTAAAAATAAAATAAACTTCAATATCGTTTTTTCTGAAAACTATTTAATGAGCATTTTAACATTTAAATAATGAGGGTGGCGTTGGCTGAAGTAGTTAGCACGTTGACTACAAAACCGAAGGTCCTGGGTTCAATCCCTGTATCCAACAGTCATTGAATAACAACACCACGCATTTTTCTGATGTGCATTAGTGTCCCTTTGTATCAGTTGTTGTAGGAAAGTTCAAGTGATGAAGGCATAGTCACTGGTCACTGAACTATACCGACTTCAGCAGATACTAGTCCTAATATAACATCAGAGCACCCTCCTTCGTTCTGTAGCAAAATCATCGGCTTCAAAAAAAATTTAATACGCCTCATTTGACACCAGATGGCGCAGCAACACTGCATTATCAAAAAAACGTGAAAAAAGCAGAGTTGTAAAACAATGAAGCTTTCCTCTATCTCTCACTTTACCACCTGTCTTCTCTATCACTATCCCTTTCCTAAAGAAGGTAACACCTAGTAATAGTAGTAGGCATTAATTGCCTGAGTGTTAATTCTCTTAAAAAAAAATATGTCCCTTTTACTTTTTGTGTCACATATGCTTTAAAAACCATTGACGGAAATGTTACCCTAAACTATAACCAAACAACTGCAATAAAGCGAATTCATAAAGGTTTTTAAGTACATCCAATAATTTTTTTAGTATAATTTTGAAAAAAATTCAGCAAAGTGTGACTTTGGCTCGAACACGAAGTCTTGCGGACGACACATCATATCATTACTTTTTGTTTAAATCAAGTATTTTATAATGCAAAAGTCTCGATTTCAAAAAATAGTGAGTTAGGACCTTTCTATATTAAGGTAACGATATATAATCAAATATCTTAACTGATGTAGATATTTAAAAAAAATTAAGTACCCGGTAAATTTTTTTTCGGTTTGTGGCGATTACTTTAGTTTTCGCAATTTTTCTTAAATTTGGCACTTTTTCCGTTTTTTTCGGTTTTTGGGATACTTTTGTTTTTCTCGTTTTTTTTTAGTTTTGGCGTTTTTAGTTTAAGCAATTTTTTTCGGCGCTTTTTTCGTTTTAGTGCTTTTTTCGACTTTTTGCGTTTTTTTTGCCTTTAGGGGTTTTTTCGTTTTTCGGATTTTTTTGTTGCTCTCTTTTTTTTTGGTTTTAACGTTTTATTTTGGTTTTGGCGATTTTTTCGGTTTTTAGTTGTTTAAGAGCTTTTTCTTAGTTTTGGCGCTTTTTTCATTTTGGGTATTTTTTCTTTGGCGATTTCTTAGTTTTTGGGTTTTTTTCGTTTCTTTAGTTTTGATGCTTTTTTTCTTATTTTGGCAATTTGTTTTAATTTTGCCTCTTTTTTTTTCGTTTTTGGGACTTTTTTCGGTTTTCATCGTGTTCTTAATGTTGTTTTTTCGTTTGTTAGCTCTTTTTAGGGTTCCGTACACCAAAGGTGAAAATGGAACCCTATTGTTTTCGCTACGCTGTCCGTCTGTCCGTCTGTCCGTCTGTCCGTCACAGGGTATTTTCTCGAGAACCGTAAGAGCTACGGACCTGAAATTTGGACACAGTGTGTAGACCCTTGGCCGCTACAACAACAAATACATGAGAGTTGGAAATTAAAGGGTGTGCCAAAACGAGCAATGAAAAATGTTAAAATCCCATGTAATATACATACAATTGTATGTATGTATGTATATTACATGGGACCCTTGGCCGCTACAACAACAAATACATGAGAGTTGGAAATTAAAGGGTGTGCCAAAACGAGCAACGAAAAATTTTAAAATCCCATGTAATATACATACAATTGTATATATGTATATTACATGGGACCCTTGGCCGCTACAACAACAAATACATGAGAGTTGGAAATTAAAGGGTGTGCCAAAACGAGCAACGAAAAATGTTAAAATCCCATGTAATATACATACAATTGTATATATGTATATTACATGGGACCCTTGGCCGCTACAACAACAAATACATGAGAGTTGGAAATTAAAGGGTGTGCCAAAACGAGCAATGAAAAATTTTAAAATCCCATGTAATATACATACAATTGTATGTATGTATATTACATGGGACCCTTGGCCGCTACAACAACAAATACATGAGAGTTGGAAATTAAAGGGTGTGCCAAAACGAGCAACGAAAAATTTTAAAATCCCATCTAATATACATACAATCGTATGTATATTACATGGGATCCTTGGCCGCTACAACAACAAATACACGAGAGTTGGAAATTAAAGGGTGTGCCAAAACGAGCAACGAAAAATTTTAAAATCCCATGTAATATACATACAATTTGTAAAGTTTGTGTATTTTTATACAGACTACAACAATTAACACTAAAATTTAAAAAAATTTAATTAAAGGGTGTACCATCAGTTAATGTAATTTCGACTATGTAATTTTGATAACTTGCTGTATCTTGGAAACCGTAAGAGCAAACTTCTTGAAATTTTCAAAAATGGTAAAACAAAAAAATCTCAAAATTATAAAATCGCCAAACCGAAAAAAAATCGCCAAAATCAAAAAAAAAAATCGCCAAAACAAAAAAAAGCACCAAATTAAAAAAATTTCTAAATCGAAAATAAATCGCGGAAAACCGGAAAAATCGCCAAAATAAAAAAATCGCCAAAATGAAAAAATCGCCAAAATGAAAAAATCGCCAAAATGAAAAAAATTGCCAAAATGAAAAAAAATCGCCAAAACGAGAAAAAAGCGAAAAATAGTCAAGAAAAATTATTTCAGCTGAAAAAACGTAAAAAAACAATGTATTAAAAAAATGCTCAACGTACGGAACCCTTCGTGCGCGAGTCAAAGTCGCACTTTACTGAATTTATTTTTATTGTTTTAGTTTTTTGATATATATTTTTTTTAAGTTTTGGCGTTTTTATTCGTTTTAGCGGTCTTTTCGGTTTTGGTGTTTTTTTTCCGAATTTTGCGATTTTTTGTTCCTAATTTTTTTTTTGGTTTTGGCTTTTTTCGTTTTTGGCGATTTGTTCGGTTTTTGCCGATTAATTTTTGTTTAAGTGTTTTTTCTTAGTTTTTTAAAGTTTTTTCAGTTTTCAGCGTTTTCTTAGCTTTGGTGTTTTTTTCGTTTGTTAGCTTTTTTATTTTTGGCGCTTTTTTCGTATTGGCGATCTTTTTTTTTGGCAATTTTTTAGATTTTGGCTTTTTTTTTCGTTTTTCGTGTTCTGGTTTTTGGGATTTTTTTGTTCTTTCTCTTTAAATTTTTTTTTTACTTTTTTTGGTTTTGGCGATTTTTTCATTTTTTGGCGATTTTTTTATTTAAATGTTTTTTCTTACTTTTTGAAGGTTTTTTTGGTTTTCGTGGTTCTCTCAGTTTTGGTGTTTTTTTTTATCTTATTTAGTCTTAGCGCTTGTTGTTCAAGTTTTTAGCAATTTTTTTAGTTACTGCGTTTTTTTCGTCTTGGCGATTATTTCTTTTTTTGCGATTTTTTCGGTCCTGATTTCTCCGTTTTTTTGTTTTTTTTTTTTAATTTTGGGCAATTATTTCGTGTTAAGCGATTATTTTCGGTTTTTTTGCGATTTTTTTGTTTAAGTGATTTTCCTTAGTTTTGGAGCTTTTTTAGTTTATGGAATTTTTTTGGTGTTTGGCATTTTCTTTGAATTCGCCTTTTTTCGTGTATGCAGGTCTGTTCTTCAAATCACGTTTTGTCAAAGCACGGTGTTTTCGAAACATTAATAAAAGCTAAATCATTGCTTTTGTAAATTTCACGATTTATAGCGATGGAGGTTGAAATAAAATGTTCTATTATACTTAACAAAAACTTAAAATACAATAAAAACACCACTAGTAAGTCAGCTATGAATAGTTTGTTTTTGAAATCATGTAATTTGGAATCAGCGTGATTTTCAAAACAGGCCCGTTTAGCTTTTTAGTTTTGGTGCTTTTTTCTGTTTTTAGCAATTTTTTTATTTCGATGCTTTTTTCGTTTTGGCGTTTTTTCGGTTGTGGGCGAATTTTTTTGTTTTGGCGGGTTTTCTTTTTTCGGCTTTTGGGATTTTTTTGTTTTTGGTGATTTTTTGGTTTTTGAAGATTTTTTTTGTTAAAGTGCTTTTTAGGGTTCCATACACCAAAGGTGAAAAGGAACCCTACTGTTTTCGCTACGCAGTCTCGAGAACCGTAAGAGCTACGGACCTGAAATTTGGACAGAGTATGTATACCATTAGCCGCTACAACAACAAATACATGAGAGATAAAAATTAAAGGGTGTTCCAAAACGAGCAATGAAAAATGTTAAAATCCTATGCAATATACATACAGTTTTATGTATATACACTTGAAATTTGTAAAGTTAGTGTATTTTTATACAGACTACAACAATTAGCACTAAAATTTAAAAAATTTAGATTAAAGGGTGTTTCATCAGTTAATGCAATTTTGACTATGTAATTTTGACAACTTGCTGTATCTTAGCAACAGTAAGAGCTGAACTCTTGAAATTTTCAAAAACGTTAAAACAAAAATATCCCAAAATTATAAAATCGCCAAGCCGAAAAAAAATCGCCAAAACGAAAAATATCACCAAATTAAAAAAAATTTGTTAAACGAAAATAGATCGCAAAAAACCGGAAAATCGCCAAAAATAAAAAAAAATCGCCAAAATGAAATAAAATCGCCAAAACGAAAGCTATCGCCAAAGTGAAAAAAATCGCCAAAAATAAAAAAAAAATCGCCAAAATGAAAAAAAATCACCAAAATGAAAAAAAACCCAAAAACCAAAAAAAAATCGCCAAAACGAGAAAAAAGTGACAAAACTAAGAAAGTCGTTTAAACTGAAAAAAAAAACGCCAAACCGAATGTACGGAACCCTTTGTGCGTGAGTCAAAGTCGCACTTTACTCAATTTATTTTTGTCTTGTACAGTTTTTAGAAAAATAGTTTTTCTTGGGTTGGGCATATACTTTTTTCGCAGGGTGTAAAAATGTTTTTCTGTAATTACACATACATATACACATGTATGTATGTATGTGCGTATGTATACAAAATTTTATATTTCATCTTATAAATACTTCGTTTTCTTAATTTCACATCCATTTTAAAGGGCGTCGAAAAGATGAATTTGTATTTTGCATGTACGGATATTCATGTCTACATACATACATACATACAAGTATGTAGACATATGTGACATATTATGTTTGCTTATTTGTATACACATGCTTATATACATATACATATATATGTATATATAAAAACATTTAAACGTTGATTATATGAAAACATTGCACTGTTGTTGTAACATAAATTATATTTTCTTTTTCACATTTTTTTGTTGACACATTTGCCGGGTGAGCTGAAAGCAATTAAAATTATTGTTGATTTTAATTGCTCGCACAAACAAACAGTGAGTGTAAGCAGCAACAAGAACAACAATTAACTAAAGGAAACAATCAGGCAACAGCAGCGGCTGCAAGAGCAACATGGCTATTAAAAGTCTATTTGCGCTAAAAAGCAAAAGCACAAAGTTGTTTGTTTGTTTGGGTCATTATACATATTTAGTTTTCACGTCTAAAGCAGCTCAAAGAAATAAATCTAATGTCATTGTAAATGCCAGTTCACACATGTATTCTTAATGCCCGTGTATTTGTTGCCTGAGTTTTTTTTATTTTATTTTATTTTATTTTATTTCATTTTCCTTTGCAACAGTAATTCTAACATTTATTTTAAACTTTTATAATAGCTGTAAAAGTCTGTGACAACTATTGTGACTACTTGTAGATCCAACTCTTTGTGCAACTCTGCTCTTTATTTCAAGATACCAAAGGGTGTGAGTGGCTGCCTGGTGACTGGCCAGAGTTATGATTATAATGATGACATCATGAGTGTGTAAAATTATACATTCATACATACACAACATTTGTAAAATATATTTTACTTTTTTATTTTTGGAAAATATACTCATTTTCTCCCTATATTTATTTCTTCTCTTCTTACACAACATTCGCAGAAGGGCCCGAATGGCAAAGCAACAATTATAACTACGCTATACTACAAAGCAGCGGTTGAAGACAGAAGTGTAATTTAATGTTTTTTAAATTGTTGATGTGAAAAGTTTTGCCATGAAAACAACAATTTTTTTTTTATATAGCAAAAGCAATAACAACGATGGCATTAAAAGTGGAAAAAATTTAAAAGCGTGTAATTAGAAATAAAAAAATTTGAAAAGTTTATTTTATTTCAACCTCAATGTAAATAAATAAAATAGGAGTAGCAATGCAAGCAGCAGTCAAAAGGAATATTAAGTGTAAAAATTAAGAAAAAGGTTACAAAAAAGCAAAACAAAAACAAATTGCTTAAATGATTTGAACATAATAAAATGCTATAGACTATAACGCATAAATTAATTAGCCAGTAGAATATGAAGCTTATAGAAAGTGTAAAAATTCCCAGAAAATGAATTTAATAAGCAATATTTAAGATAAAGATAGATGAGAGAAGAAGATCTGTTCTTAGAACAGGCAATGGGGAACTTAAAAGTTTTCACGAAGAATGATTAAAAGCATTTTATGTGATCTGAACACAGAAGTTTCGAGTGAAAGAAATTTCTTCTACAATTACACTAATAGCCTATTCAGATTGACATCAAATTAACACAGGATTTAGACGATGAAATTTATGACGTCTATTTTTCTTGATTCCCTTTTGAAGTTGCTACCAAAAATTATTTGCGTTCATACGATGATTATTTTTACATGTCTAATTTTTTTTATTGATTTTGATTTTTATTGCTTATACGTACATTTACATACCCTGTCGGAGAATGTGTGCTTGACTACAAAAATAATTAATTTAATATTATTATCTTAGACTGACTAAAAGCTAACTGCAATGTCATCCAGAACAAATCCAAAACTAATTCTTAAGTTGAGTACGTAATAAAATTTGATGAGAGCCAACAAATTTATTCTCAGCTACCTTGAAACTCGTTTCAGTTTTATATTAACATTTTGCTGTTGTTATTTTAGATGGTACCTTAGCCGAGTGATAGCGCATTGAGTAACGTGTGATGATACATGTTCGAACCCCGGAAAATTTTTTTTAATTTACAGACTACCAGCTGATTTAAAAAAGTTAACTTTAAGTTAGTTGAAAGTAGTGCAGAGTGAGACAATTGCCTACCGCCTAGGACATCGCAATGTTAAAATATACAGTTGATTACATTGAAAGTAATCCAAGTGTCATTCAGTACTATTTGTGAAATAGTTTGTTTAAAGTTAACTTAATTTCCGACAGGGTACTTTATTAATAAAATTTTCCTTCGAAGAACACACCAATATGAGAATATTAATAATAAAACGTAACAACAGGAACACAAATTTGTGTAAAGAAAAATATGAAAAAAAACCATAGAAAACAGAAATCGAGTCATTTTTTCTACCCCCCTTTCTTCTCTACCCCGTTCGCTATCAAACCAAAAATGACGTCGAAAAATAGACTTCATAAAAGTCTTCGTGTGAATTAGGTGTAAGTTATTTTGAAATAAATTTAAATAATTTCCCATACATTCTTACATATACGAATTTAAGTCATTTTACTTAACCCTCTATCACATATAGTATACTATTGGCAACATACTGGTCATTTCTCATAATATTCCATAGCAAGAGTTGCTGTAATTTATCAGCAAAACTCAAGATCTGTGGTGCGATGCAGTAACTTTTAACGATCCGACAGTCGTTATTTTTGTCTATATATTTTGTCGCTTGTAATAACGATTGTATAATTTTGTAGCTTCCTTTTAACGATAGTACACAGTTGATATTTTCTATTGATTTTTGTCGATAAAATTAACAGCACATAAATTATTGTCGCTTAACTAACGTCACAGCTTACATTAACCTACAGCGAGCATCGTTAAAAATGTTACTGAATATCAATTTCGATAAAAAGTGACATTATTTTTCCTACTTAGTGTACAAAAAAATTTCCATTTTGTATATTATATAATCTGGGAAAAAAAATAATAAACGAAAAAGTTATTAAACTTTTAAAACTCATTTTAAACTTTTGGCCCACCCTGTAGTAATTAAGCAAATTAAAAAACCCCACTTCAACCAACTTTGAACCGTTAAATATGGTAAAGGGTTATTCGAAATGGGAAATCATAAGAGAAACCTAAAGATGATTTTAAAATAGCTGTAGAATGATACCCATTTTGATATTTTATTTTATTTCGTATTTACCAAATGGCGTCTGTTGGCCGCCATATTGAGTTTTGACTGCTGTCATATCTTTAGGATTAGGACAAATCGCTTAATGTAAGAATCATCAAAATTGGTTCACGCGTTCGTTTTATATAGTGCCGCAAAGGAACACAAATACATACATACATACTATTTGCGCAGTCGAGTAACAAGAGGACACTATTTAAAATTATCTTTTAAACAAATTGTATGTAATAATAATATACAAAATGGGTCATCACATAGATTTCATTGTGTTTTGCCATCAGATAAATGACAGTTTTGCTATAAAATTGCTATCTAATATGCGATAAAAGTTTTCGTCATCAATTCAAAATGCAGTTTTTCTAAAAATAGATTTAAATGCATACACAGGGAAAAGACTTCCTCACAGAATCAAGAAGACTTTCGCTATGAACCGTTTTTAGGCTAAGGGGTATCCCAGCAGAAAGAAGCGAAGTGGTAAATCTTATTAATTTTATCAAGAAGAAAACCACATAAAATCAAGAAGAAATGGTATTATTCGCAACTTTTTTTATTCTATTTCCGTTATTTTTGGCACCAAAAAAACAATCCATAGAGAAAAACTTCTTGATTCTATTAAGTTTTCTTATAAATTGTAAATTATAGGGATTTCTTATTGATTTTATTAGGTTGGCTTCTTGATTTTTTAAAAAAGTTTTCTTTTTGATTTTATTAGGTTGCCTTATTGATTTTTTACTAAGGGTTTCTTCTTTATATTAGGAGGTTTCTATATGATTATGTGCAAAGCATCTTATTGATTTTTTTAATAAGGAAATCTTCTTGATTTTATGTGGTGTCTTGTTATTTCATATCTATAAATAGATATAGAGACAATTTTTTTCATGATATTTTTAATTTTTGTATAAGAATGTTTGCACAATAATTTCAATGGTCATTCAGGCTGCTTGTTAGCATATTGGGTAGAGTGCTTGTCAATCAGGTAGAAGTTTGCTGGTTCAATACTTGGTGAGTAAGTTAGTTAAGAATGTAACCTAATGTGTACGTATGTATGTATGTATGTATAAATAAATAACATCTACAACATACTACATACATACATACATATGTATATGGTATAGAATTTAAATGAAAATACATAAGTACAGAGAATAAAGACGCAATCTTTTTTTATTTTTTTTATTGAAAAAATTAATAAGATAACCTCATAAAAACTTCAAGATTTCTTCTTGAATTTTTCAAAAAGGTTTTCTCTATGAAATTAATAAGATTTCCTTATTGAAAAAAAAAAACATAGAGATTTCTTATTAATTTTGTTCTATTTTATGATGTATTTAGTAGGCACTGTTTTCTCTGTGTATACCCATGCATTGGTAAGAGTGAGTTTAACGCATCAAATATTTGCAGCGTCATGATTTCATGCATTAAATTTATTTCCAACACCTTCATGTGATGATGCATAGCAAAACTAACTTTTTTCTCTGCACGAGTTGCAATTAGATATTAATATTTTTTTGTCAAACAGTTTCCGCCATATTATTCATTCTTCATTTAAACTTGTGGGCAATAATTGTTGGCCGCTGATGTCCAATTGTATGTATAAATAGAATATAATTTAAATTCATTGTTAAATTCATTTATGTTGTTCATAGCCACAATTATGCATACATTGTACATGAATATATAATTTCTAAGGCCAATCATTTGCAGTTGTTTTTATTGCACACACACACACACACCCAAACAAATGCATCAACACGTACACACACAGTGGATTTTAACACACTAATATAATCTCACACCAGGGCTCATAGTTATGCTCACATACACTTTACCACACACACACACATACACACAGAGATATTTTGACTTTAGTTGAATAGTTGAATTAGGGAAAATTCATAAATAGAGTGGCTTTAATTTTATTTCGCATAGTTATACTCATGTACTCGTATGCATCCTCTCACTAATCGCGCATGAATAGTTTTCCCGAATTGCGAGTGCATTGGTCAGAGCGGCCATGGTCTAACAATAATTTGGCTGTAATTTTTTTCTGTTTGAGAATTTTGTTGTAAAGCCGCAATAGGTAAACGTTGCATGTATATCAAATTACGTACAATCAGAAAATTTTGGCATATTATTATTATCTAGCCAAAAAGGAAACAAATAATGTTAATTTGTTTTATCTGTGAAATGTTAATGTTTAATATAATTGCATTATTTCCATAAATATGATGGCTTGTTAATAAAATTTTGTCAAAATTTAAAATTATATTATCTGGTTGATTCTGAAAATCATGATAAGTCAAGTCACAGTGATTTAAAAAAAAATTAATAAAAACCAAATCATTGCTTCTGTAAATTACACGTTTTTTAGCGTTAGAGGTTGGAATAATCGGCCATGTCACAGAGTTCAATTCCGTCTGGAATCGGAATTGAATGAACCTCAAAATTTCAAGTCCTAGCCGGAGCATACCCCAGCATACCACCGCCTCCCACAGTCTGGACACACATGACAAATTTCCGTATTTTAGTTTTCTTTTTTTAGTGACACTTAGCTCTTGCCTGGATGGTATGAGAAAAGAAAAATTTAAAGTGTTTGTTTTTTTCAATAGAATGCATAATATCTCTGAAACTAATTTTTTTTCGTAATCAGACGGAAAAATGTATAAGCTTTAGTTATTTTTGGATAAAAAGATTATAATAAAAAAAGTTTTAAGGACTAAACTGAAAATACACGATTTTTAACATCCTTGCTATAACATTAAGATCTACTGATGTACTCATCAATGTGCTTCCGCTCAAATGAAGGACAATCTTATATAGATTAATAATTTAGAAATTATTTTAATGTTTGAAGGAACCTTCCTGAAATATTGTGCGAATAATACAAAAAGTGGTGTAAACTATTTATAAACTAAATGTCACTATGGGCCTAGTTCATAAAAAATATTTTGATTTTATAAAAGTTTTATTAATCAAATTTCCATAGCAAATTTGTTTCATAAACCTCTTATTAAGCAGAATTATTTTTTATGAATAAGGCAGTATATTTTTAGAACTAGAGCTGCTAATTATGCCATTGTAATCAGCAAATGAAAATACATAACGATTGGCTATTTTCATTTAATTAACAAAACCACTATTCCGCAATATTAATAAAAAAAAAAAATAAAAAATCTCCTTACAAATATATAATTTGTTTTTATTTAAAGAAATTTCTTCACGAAAATAATTTCTGATCACGGAATGATAATTCTATTTAAATATCATTAGAAATGATTCAGATTTACGCTACTTCCTGACTACAAGTGAAAAATCATATTCACTTCCTCGGGATCTCTTTTTGTACTGAGATATCATAATATTCTGGCCAAAAGAGTTTGGTAATCAATGGCTAATCGTACTACCGAGTGTAAAATTTAAAATAAATAAACATTTGTATAAAACTTATTAGGGCTTTATAAAAGGTTCTTAAAACAAATTTTTATACAAAATGTGTCTTAAAAAGCCTTTATAAAGCCATAACAAATTTTATAAATAAGGCCGTAGATATAGGGTTCAGTATGGACAATACATGAGTAATATTATACGAACTTCAGCCTATACAACCCAATATCTTTTCTGATATTTTTTTTTTAGTTTTGGTGCTTCTTCTTAGTTTATTTTAGTGTTGACGCTTTTTTCGTTTTTCGTTTTTTTCCGGTTTTGGTGTTTTTTCAGTTTTGGGCTTTTTTTTAGTTTTGGGCGTTTTTGGCGATTATTTTAGATTTTGGCGATTATGTCAAGTTTCAGAGATTTTTTTCGTTTTGGCGATTTTTTTTTCGATTTTTGGCGATTTTTTTTTATTTAAGAACTATTTAGTTCTATCGTTCCTTTCAGTTTCCAAGATACAGCAAGTTGTCAAAACTATCGGGTGGGTCATCTATCGTTTCGTTTAGGCGATCTGTTTTTATTTTTATTTTAGTGTTAGCGATTTTTGTTTGTTTCTTTTTCAGACAATTTTTTGCGTTTTAAGGCGATAGTTGCTTTTTTTCTTTTAACTTTTTATAGTTTTGACGCTCCTTTTCGCTGTTGCGATTTTTTCGGTTTATGGCGATTTTTCGTTTTGGCGATTTTTATTTTAGTTTAAGCGTTTTTGAAAACAGTTTCAAGAGTTTGCCTCTTACGGTTTCCCCGATGCAGCACGTTGTTAAAGTTACATAGCCAAAATAACATTAACTGAAAATATACCCTTTAATTTTGATTTTTTTTTTAAATTTAAAGGCCTGTCCCACGATGTCACCAGTAAACGTTCGATCGACAACTTGTATTGCAAACAACAATAACATTAGAAAATGTGTAGTTATTTTCAATATAAGTATTCGATCGAACGATTTCTGGTGACATCGTGAGACAGGCCGTAAGTGTTAATTGGTGTAGTCTGTATAAAAATGCACTCACTTTGAAAATTTCAAGTGTCTAGATATAATTGTCTGTATGTTCCCTGCAAAATATTTGGTAACAATTGATCCAAACGTACTCGTCCCTATGACTTGAGAAAATGGGCGTACCAAAATAAAGGAGTAGTGAAAATAGGACATATTCTGTAAATGTTTATAGATTCACCATGGTCGTGATGTATGTTCTGTGGTTGAGCCTGTCATGCCGTAGATTGTCAGTTCTAGTTCCAGTCCCAAAAAATATCTGTTTAAAAATTATATTATAATTGCATTTGTAATAAAAAAAAAATCGATAAGTTTTCATTGTTACCGTTAAGTGTCGGAATGACATTTTTAAATAATTTATATTATTACACAACGTTTAGGTGCCCATGAGATAGTTCAGTGACAAGTCACAAGGAGCATACAATGCAACAATTAACCCCATCCTAGGCCATGGTCATGTAAAAGTGACTGGTCCGCTTCATAGGAAGTGGTAGAACTTGGACTGGCCCTTATCACTTGGGGGTCGATCACGTGACTAGTCTTGTGTCAGTTCCATTTCCTGCAGGGTTACATTAGGATTTCAATATATTTTGTTGCTCACTTTACAACACCCTTTAATTGTTAACTATCAGGTATTTGTTTCTTGGAGCGGCCAAAAATTTACACATTCTGTGAACATTTCAGGTCTGCAGCTCTAAAAAAAAACAGCCTGTGACGTACAGACGGACCTCGAAAACAATATGGTTATTTATTACGTTTGGAACTCTCAAAAAACTCAAAACAAAACATTCAAGTGAGTGAATTTAAGCAAAATTTGAAACGTCTATTAGCAGTCCACCATCAAGAAATAATTGAGGACTTTTTACATTTGTCAATTTTTGTATAAAAGTAATAGCAGTAAGTTGTTATTGGCTGGCATAAAATATGTTTATCCTTTCAAAAATTTGAGAACGATAATATTCGAGATCGCGCTACAAGCTGTTATTGTTCTATTATATTTGTGGTACCTATCACCACTGTCTATTTTCTTAAAAAAAAATAAGAAAAGCAGAAATTCATTTCTAAGTGCACGTTACAAAATTTAAAGAAAATTTAATTTATTTAAATATTATATTACAACCCTTGCTTAACAGATTTTTTCCATATTATCTCATTAGCCTTGCAAATATTTATTTATTTCAGTTAACTTAAAGTTCATTTTAATTTCTCTCATAATTTTTATATTAATATTTATTATCTACTTAACATTATTAACAATTTACGTCAAAATTATCTTGCATTAAAATTCATTTTTATTTCACATCTTCCATTTTACAATTATTGTCAAGCATTTTACGCACTTGTGTTTGTGTTCAAAGACAAAAAAAAAATTATTTGTTTTGACTACTTTTCCACAATATTTTATTATTATTATTATTATTATTATTATTATTGGTAATGTACATAAAATTATATTTTTCATTTGCAAATAAGAGCCATTGGGTGAACAAAATTGAAAATCGACAACAACAACAACAACAACAACAGATAAATAACAACTTGAGTAAGATTTAACGATTTTTAAATAAAATTAATTTAAACAATTAACACTCGCTTATAGCACAATGCCGCAAAAATACGCAATGATTTTTGTTTAATTTCTTTTTTAAAGCACAAGCGTTGACTCACGTGTTGTTGTTGGGCCTCGTTTGTACGACACCGCGAAAGTATGCAATGATTTTTGTATTATTTTTTAAATGTTAACTCACTTTGCACTTTTGCGTGTGTGTGTGTGTGTGTGTGTGAATATTTGCTTTTATGAACATTTAAGTAAATACTTATGTGTGTGTGTGTGTGTTTGTTAGCACAAAGTTTATTTGCTAGCAACACATTTGCAATTATTTGCGCATTTATTAATTTGCATAAAAACATTCAAACGTGCGCGCGGTTAAAGGAGAATAAATTGAATTATATAGTTTTCATTTAAATATTTTGTGTTATTGCTCCTTTTTTCCAACGCTTTATATATGTATTTTGGTTTGTAATTTTTTTTCATCTTCTGCTGCTGCTCTCTACTTTCAATTGTGTTTTTTTTAACTGTTAAATTATTTAAGCTTTAAACTTTTGAATATTAGAGCGCCTTGAGCTTTCAAATACATAAATCGTTTGTTCTAGAAAATAACTTTTTTAAGTTCAAAGATTAATATTAGGTAAAAAAATTTTTTTTTATATAATCATTTATTTATTCATATCTATATCTATATATCGTTACCGTAATATAGAAAGGCCCTAAGACATTATTTTTTTGAAATCGAGTCTTTTGTATATTTCGATAAAAGAACATCTAATGTATCGAAAAAAGCAAAAAATATCAATTTCCAAGAAATAATGAGATTAGGGCCTTTCTATATTAAGGTCGTTGCTCTGACGTGATCAGTTAATTTTTTTTTATTTCACCATTATTAAAGTTGATGTGTCATACATTCACCCACCAAATAGTTTAAAGATGTCTTAATTGGTTTATATATTATCAAAAGTAGACTTTACATATTTATCAAAATATATTCAACCAAAACATTTATGTGTTAAAATGAAAATAATAATTTTATTAAAAATGGTCTTGAAGCTGAAAAACAAAATGAGTTATGTGTAGTTTTTGAGGTAATTCCGCTACATCTACCAAATCTACAAATATTTAAGATTAATTTTACAAAATACTTATATAAATGCTAAATATGTTTCAATATAGGAGCGTAGTTTGCAAAAGTATTAAAAGGTTTCATAATAAAACAGTTTTTTTGCTTTCCTCAAAACTTAGTAAAAAACACATAGCTGATTTTGTCGGGGTAACGACGATATACATTTATATGTTTATGTGTTTGTTAGTAATGGACGATCTTTGGAACTGTAAGAGCTATATAGCTGAATTTTTAACACTGGTGGGTTTTTGGTTTCTTTTTGACGCTAAAAGTGACCTTAATAAGTGTGGCTTAATGTTTAATTGAAAATAAATAGAATAATTGACGATAAGACAAAGTTTGCTGGGCTTAACTACAGTTTTTATATAATTTTGTTTTTAAATATAAATATCTGATAAAAGCTAAAATGTATCCCTGATTCTTTGTAGATTTTCAGTAGCAGGAAAATTTTTAAAATTTTTGCAGAGCCATAACAAAGTTGTCATTATATCAACAACTTATTCATTAATTAACAATTTGTGCCTAAAGTTTTACTGAGCTATTTATAAAAATTACAAAAGCTTTACAAACGCTTAATAGGGCACTTACACCTTCACAAAATCCAGCATATTTTAATTAAAATCTTTATGAACATCTATACAGTTTACAGCAACACTTTTTTTACATTTATCTAGATGAGCTACGTCCACTCCATATGCACAATGTGCAAACTTTTACACAAAAAAGCTTTTGTGCTTTCACACCGACGAGAGTACAACATCCGCAACAACAACACAATAGACAACAATGCTTACTCTTAGGTTAGGTTAGGAAACAAGAACAAATTTAAGAGCTTTCAAAGCTGTTTACCTCAAATGCAAATATCAGTGTATGTGTGTTTGTTTGGACGTAGCTGATCTAGATATTTTAGTCAAAGCAAAACCCATTAACTGAAGATTTTCCAAAACTACAACCCAATTACCCTAGCCAATTAACCTAACACCTTTTGTCAGCAGACCGTAGCTTATTCACTCATCTTTTTTAAAAATATGTTGTAGGGTATTTAAAAATAAATAAAACTGACAGATTTTAACTATACTTAAACAGTGCTTTTTTTTTAATTTGTAATAAAGTAAGCATCTCAAGCTTATTAATTGTTATTTAATATTATTAACGCAACTGTCAGTCCGTTAAAAAATGAGCTTTTGCATGGGGATGGCCTAGGATAGACTATCCTTTAGGCACCTATTTGGTGTAGAATAATATAAATAATATATAAAAGTCATTTCGATATTTAACTTTAACAATTAACACTTTCACATTTTTTTATTGTTACAAATGCAATGACATTTTATTTTATATCACTCATATTTAAAAAGTATAAATACCAGTTAAGCTTAGGTTAAGTATCTAGGCATAGTTACGGGACTGGTTCAGGAGTCACATTGGATGGAATAATTAACATAACATTTACACTAGGTTCTGCATTCAACCATATCAAACATGTTCAGGACTATTTACTACAATACTAGACCGAGTCCGAATTAAATTGACTCAAGATCAGGACGATACATCGGAAAACTGGCATGTATTTTTTCACCATACACTATTCCGTACTTTTTGTAATACTCGCATTTTTCTCAAGTCATAGGACGAGTACGTTTGGATCAATTGTCACCAAATTTTCTAAAAGTTTAATTTTTTTTCTCTTCTTTAAAAAATCACAATCAATTAGAATTGAAAATACTGAACTTAAGACCGATTGAGAAATTATTCTTGATTAAAATTCACTTTAGTTCAACTAAAATTTAAAACGTCTCACCTAAAATATTTATTTTTAAATAGGTACTAAATTTGTATTAGATTTATTGCGTTTGACAGACATTATTTAAAATTCTAATTAAATATTTATGTCTGCATAAACATGGCAATACGGCCACTGAGATGTTATTTAATACATAATTACATACACATACACATCAGATATAAAATGTTGCCTAAAGTTTGTGTTTTCATAAAGAATATGAATGATATCATACATTATTATTATTAAATGAAAAACATACATATGTATGTATGTATGTGTGTGTATGTGTGTGCATGTGTGTATTCCTGTTTGTTTATTTGTTTTTCTTTCATTGTTTTCGCATCACCAACCTTAGCGAAAATGCGTATGCCTTTTGTTAACCAACCACATAATGTCGCATTGGTCAGCTACAATTTATGCAATTAGTGATGCTTATTATTTGATTTTATGTAAACAGCACAAGCCCATTTATTGTTATTTTGTGTTCTTTTGTATAAATAAAGGTTTCAATATGTAACATATGAGTCCATACGCACAAAATGTCATGCTTCTACACAAATTGCAACATCACACACACACACACACACCACACACACACACACACACACACACACACTTTTTTAAAATTGCAGTATAAGGCAGCGTTAATTATTTTTGTGCCAAATGATTTGAATATTAATAAAATTTTAATTTCAATATTCAGTCATATAAAAATTTAGCTTATCAAAGGTATTTGTTTTTTTTTAATAAGCAAAAGGATGCAATGCTTATTGTTGATAATGAACAAAACTAAAAATGGGAAGTGGACAGAAATGTTAAACTAAATTTATTAATAAATATTTTAATTGCGCCAAAACCAATATTCAAATATTAAACAGGAAGCTGCAGCCAAAGATATGCCCAAAATGTATTTACATACATATATTTGGCCACATAAGCAATATTTTGCCAGAGCCACTATATATGTACTAGAGCTGTGCACAAGATGTTTGTTTGCTTCAGGCTCAGTTACCCGACTGTAATGTAAAGTAACTGCAACGTAGGAAACAGCTGATCGTTACTTTTATATGAAAAGTAGGTTACGTTACATTACATCTCTATAACCATTTTCATTACTTTTCACATAACAATATCTATCAGCTGTTTCCTACTGTTGCAGTTGCTTTACATTACAGTCGGGTTACTGAGCCTTTAGTCTTCATGATGTACAGTATTGCATTGTTCTCTCTTTTTAAAGCTCTTGATTTTATGAGAACACTAAGTCTTAGGTATTCAATTTTATCAAAAGCATGTAACAGTATTTGTTTATCTGCCAAGCAGGGGCATTAGTTATTGTAGTGTCGAAGCATATTTCACTAGTGCACACCGATTGACAATTGTAAATTAATGTGCTGCACAAGACCATTTATAAGAGCTTTCAAGATATGAGAGATTTTTTAACTGCTTTACTACAGCGAAATATTCTTAAACAAACGCTAAACAACACTGTTGGCAAGACAAACAATTCTTATAAATGGTCTTGTGAAGGACTTTATTGTAAATTGAGCACACCACTGCAAACATATGTATATGTGTATGTAATTTATTAATTTAAAACTCTAAAAATAAAATACCTACTAAAATCATACCTTTCACACGCAAAGAAAATATATGGTTGTAAAATGGTTGAGGAAACAATATTATGTTCTCTGAAACAAATGTGTGGTCGTTGAAAACTAGTTATTGTTATTTTAAACATTAATTTCGTTACGATAAACACAGTAATCTTTGAATTTAATAATTACATTATTATATTCATAGAAAGTTCGATATGGTTAGAGTTTAACAATTTAGTTTTGTTAAAAATGTATGACTACAATATAATTTGTATTATTGTGTAAAAATAATATGATGTAAATAACAATATAATGTTATCCACAACCATACTATGTTAAGTTTTTAAAAAAATCTTTTTCAGAAACATCTTCTGTCAGTTCAGTGTTTCGTTTGTAAGCTATCGGTAGTGCACACGTGGTGTTAAATAAATAAAAAAAAATATAAACAAAAGGGTAGATAAATAAAAATATGTAGATATGTATGTATCTATATCTGTTTATACAGATGTGTCTGTATTTCGTGTATACACATATATGCATGTAAGTATACATTTCTATTTCGGACTTACCGCACAGCTGTTTTAAACAAAAGATTTGCCAATAAATATATGATTAAAAAACAAAATATTATTAATATTTAACAATATTATTATAATATTAGAACATGGTATTGTAAGTATCAATTATATTTTAGTCTTATCTAACAATAGTGTTGTTTTATTTACAATAATAAGATTAGGTATAACAAAGTTAATTGTTTTTGTAGATAATATTATTATTAACTAAGAAAATAATATTATTTAAATTTTGCTTTTCCATTGACAATAAAAAGATTTGACTGCAACCATATAATTCAATCATAGTATGTTGCTGTTTGCTTATGGTTACCTCAATCATATTTTTTCTTTGCTTGCACAATGGATACTAATGTAAGAAGTTTTATCATCACTTAATATTTTATGCAATTTTGAGGTTGTGAAATGAAGCCTGGAGCACTATGAAGTGTACAATAAAAATATTGCACATTTGACACAACTGTCTATTCAACTGTTTTACAATGGTTTTGTGTTTTTTTTTTGTTTCCTTGTTCTCTATTTTTTTGCTTCACACTAAATTTCTATCAGCACTACAAACAATATTCGCTTTTGAAAAAAATACAATACTGTGCACTTTTTCACGGATTGTGCTCAGTTCTAATATGTACATATGGACTGACTTCCTATTATTATATGCTAAATAGTATTCAAATCAAGCAAGCATACTTTACATTATAGCAACTAAAATACATTGTTTTATTGAGGCCTATGTGAATGACCGTGTTGCATGCAAGCCCAGTAATATAAATTATTGCAAGGGTAAAACTAATATACAAGAGATGCTATAGTTTGCATTACATACAAAAAGAGGCGCTATTTGGTGCCGTGACATCATTTAACCTTATTTCTTCAAAAATTAAGCTAAAGTTCGCATTATGTATGGTCAATGGAGAATCTTTACCGCATATATAACCGACTTTAAAAAAAGGAGGGGGTTAACAATTTGTCTCTACTTTTTTTGGAGGTGTTACTTCATAACTCGGTACATTTTAGACCGATTGTAAGAATTCTTTTTTTGTTTGAAATGGTATATTGGTCTCATTGTAAAAAAATTGGGCGGGGACACCCCCACAATTTTTTTTATTTAGTTTTATGATATTCTACTTGTTTGATTGCTGCTAAGCCTTTAAAACGCCTTTGTTTCTTGTAATTACACAATTTGAAAGTTGAAAAAATGTGCGGGGTTGCGCCCATTAAAATTCATTACAATATTTCACGCAGTTGTACTTAACCGTTTTTTATGAAACTTACCACACACCTTGAGCTCTTAAATAGGCACAATCCTTTATTTAAAAATATAGGCGGAGTCACGCCCACTACAATTGAATATTTAATTTTTAATGGTTCTACTTTACCGATTTTTACAAGACTTAACACGCACCCTGAGCTCTGGAAAACACACAATCTTACATTTAAAAAATGTGGGAAGTTACGCCCACTAAAATTAAGTTTTATATTTCACGTACTACTTCTTATCTTCTTCTACTAGATGTTTGCATTGGAGTCGGTTTTTTTCTTGGCAGAAAGAATTATGTTGCATAAATAAAAGGCATAAGTTCATTGATGCAAGTGCTTATGCAAGAATCATAGAAAGACTTCCAGTTGATAAACAAAATGTTGAAATACCGCCTGGGTATGGGACAAAAAGTAAAATGAAATAATAAATACAAAAACAAAATGCTTCAGCAGCAGGACACATGTTAAATGTGGTTTTATTAGTCGCTGATCGGATACTAAACTGACACTCATCAATGTCAAGAAGCGTTAAAGCACATCAAAATTAATTGCGTAGTTTATTTCCATAAATTAGGAAACATATGTAGTATTCCTTAAAATCCAAAACCAGACAAAGTATATTATATATTATTTGTGGAATCACATTCTAAATTGTAACATTTTTGCTTTTGCAAAAGAGTTGTGTGTTATTGGTATAGGTTGCTTAACAGTGATACAATACACACGTTTATGTTGAGCTTTTCACTTTCCTATCAAAATTTAATTAAAACTTCTTAAATATTGCTAAACCAAAATATGTTAAGCAAGAAAAAAATTTTTGTGAAAATATCGAAAAATATTTGCACACTAGCATTAAAATTTATTCAATAAACTTTAAAACACTTGTTTGGGAGAACATTTTTATAGTTTCAAGTGCGCGCGATAAAAGTAATTGTATTATTCTTTTTTTTTTGCTATTTTATATATTCCATTATATCTAAGTGTTTTAAAACAATATGTATGCATTTAGATTTTATTATTTTTGTGTGTATTTTAGAATAAATTGAGAATACGAATACATTCAATAGGGAAAACAAGTAATCAAAGCAGGAGATATTGGCTCAGAATTTATTGAACAAGACCAGTGTACTTGGTTATACCCGTTGAACACCATAAGAAGGAACTGGGTTCTGCAACCGAAGATACTCGTAGTAAACTGGATTCACACATCGGTTGTCAGAACGATTATTTTCTATGGTAGTATGGTATGGTGGGAGGCATTGAGGAAGGAGATTACTAGCTAAGGTTCAGAGGTGTGCCTCGCTGGGCATCACAGGTGCTCAGAGGAACACACCTCAGGCTGCCTTGGACGTCATTCTTCATCTACTTTCTATAGGGGACTTTATGTTGGGAACGGCAACTAGAAGTCACCTTAGACTCATGCAAACAATTTTGATGATGACAGGAATGACAGGTCACACATCAATCTTAAACGAGATCAGTTTTATTTCTTAGGGATCCGTAACCCCTGGGTTTACAGACTATAAAGTCGCTGAAATTGATTTTTGTAGAGCACCCTACTGGTTATTCTGGATAGGGACTATTGGGTCAAATTTGACAAACTATATGAGGGTAGTGCAGTCTTTACAGACGGATAAAAAAAGCGGGGAAGGCACAGAGGCTGGTGCTTATATCTGGGGAACGAACATTCGTAGTTCTTTCAGACTAACGATTGAATTCAGTGTTTTCCAAGCTGAGATCTTGGCAATTATCAAGGCCACGGAACTGGTGGCCAGGAATCTAGCTGAAGGTGAGAGGGCAACCTTCTACGTCTATAGCCAGGCAGGGCTAAAAGCTTTCAAGGGAGAGCCCTCAACTTGCTTATGGATAAATATAGTGTCAGACTATGTTGGGTACCTGGCAACAACAGTGTTGAGGGAAATGAAATTACCGATAGGCTGGCAAGAGTGGAGCCGGCATTAGATAAGGGAATGTGTGGCAGATTGGTGAAATTACCGATTACTATAGGGAACTCAGTAAAAAGCAGGATCAACAGTTCATGGCGAAGTAGGGAGGATTGTAGAGTCTCGAGAGCTAAGTGGCCACAACTTGACTCAAGAAGATCCAGACCGCTAATGTACATCAATAGGAAGGGGATACAAATCGTGATAGGGGCGCTGACAGGTCACTACTTGGTCAGAGCAAGAACCAGATTTTTGTAGGACGAGCGGGCATAAAGATGAACCAAAAACTATTGAACACATTAACTGTCACTGCTCGAAGCTGCAACGTCATAGGCTCAGATGACTGAGCAGACGTTTCCATGAGAGCATTACTGATATCGGCAAGTATAAATTAGAGGACATCAGGGGCTTCATCATGGCTCAATGACAGATAATAGGCTCACTTCTGCCTTCAAAAGGGGGGGGGGGGCGGTGGGGTAAATACTACTGTTTTTTTAATAATGCCCGTAATTTCTACACACAGGTAATTTACCTAAGGTTTTTACCTACGAGTTTGCCTTATAAAATTCAACTTACACCATAGATATCTAAGCACCAATAGATATCTACTTGTAGAAATTACGGAGCTAAGCAATAGAAGGGAATTACAATGGATCCGATTAGGTCTCCGAGTGAAGGTGCAGTATAACACCACCCTTCTTAACCTAACCTATACACGTTAAATTGCAGAAGTACCATTCTCTTACCCTCTAGATCAACTACGTCCAAACACATATACTCTGAAATTTGCAGGTAAATGGCTTTGAAAGCCGTTGGTGTGAAAGCACAAAAGCTCTTTTTTAAAAGTTCGCACATTGTGCATGTGGCTTGTAAGTAGGTATTCTAGATCTTTAAGAAAAGTTTAAATTGTTTCAAAACTAATGCAAACCTTGAACTGAATTTAAATATCTACAAGACATTCATTAACTAAATTTTTGTTCATATACAGGTATAACTTCAGTACTTGACTAAACTTAAATTTAGTATATTTTACCTTATTGGATTAAAGCGTATTAATATTATTTCCTGTTGTTTAGAGCTTTTTCAAGTACTGCCATGCTTTGTTTGCATAAACCATAAATTATTTATGTTTTTTTTCGGTGGGATAGTTTTTGTTTTTGAATTTTTCAAGTTTTATAAAGTTTTGCTCTTTTATTCTCTTTACGTATTAAACTGACATTTACCGTGATATTGTTTTGGTTTAGTTTGCTGTAAAATAAAAATAAATAAAAAAACATATGCATATAAATTTTATGCTTTTACAATAGAGGAGAGTGTTACAAAAAAGCAAATTTAACTGGATTATCAAAATAAGCAATCGAAGAGCTGGAAAAACTTTAAAGCATTTAAGTCAAGTTTTTTTTAAGCACCGCACAATTTTTTTTTATAAAATTTTTTAATTAATTTAAAAAACTGATTTTTTTTAAACAGCTTCAGCAAAATCAATTTATATTTTAAATAGGAAAACTTTTGCTACAATTAACGCTTTCACTTTAAATTTTCAACCTAATCCCTGGAAAATTTACTTTGATTTCTTTATATGTATATGTATGTACAACGCTTGTGTTAAATTGTTTTGTGTTGTGCGCTGAGTTTGCCAAAGCAATTTTTCAATTTCAAATACAATTTCCTGAAATGAACAATATTCGCCATGGCATCCTATAAAAAAATAGCACACAAACACACACACAGGCACATATGTTCGTATGTATGTGTGTGTGTGTATAACAAGTATTTGTTTAAATAATTCATGCAAGGCTATACATGTGTAAAATAAATTCAACTCCTCCAGCTAAACTGGTGGCTTGAAAAATTCAATAAAAAATACTGGGAAAAACATATAACTTGTACTGGAAATTTTTGTAAAAAAAAAGAACTATTGTAAGAAAAAGCAGCAGGCTATCATACTAAATAGTTGCTCTTGGGTGTCGAAAAAATGTTTATGAATATAAAATTTTGATTTATCAGGTATGCATGTATGTACTTATGTTAGAGAAAATTAAAAAACTAGCTGAAAAAATATTGAGATTTTTTAAGTAGAAATATTGTATAACTATATGTTGAATAGTTGACCTTTTTGTTATTTCTATCTTCTATGTTTGTATCGTTCGGCTATTAGGTCATATATTTTATAAAAGTAAACCGAGTCCTGCTGCTAACGACAGTCAATATCTGAACGATAGTTGAATACGTAATTTTTATTAAACTTATTACATTTGTTTCCCCTGAAGATGAATAGCGAAGCTATTCGAAATATTGGGAGTTAAATAAAATAAAATTTTATAAATTTAAAGAACAAAAAATCGTCTAATTTTTATTAATTTTTATAAAATATATGACCTAATAGCCGAACGATACAAACATAGAAGGTAGAAATATTGTCAAAATACATTTAAAAAAAATTCAACATCAATTGGGGTTAAAAAAATGTTGCAGAAGTTGTGCCGTCTGTATTTTGTACAAAACTTATGAGAGCTAAAACCTACGGCCTGTTCCATGAAGTCGATAACGCTCGACCTTGAAACAAAACATACGGCCTGTCCCATGATGTCACCAGAATTCGTTCGATTGAATACTTATATATATATATTGAAAACAATAAAATATTTTCTAATGTTATTGTTGTTTGCAATACAAGTTGTAGATCGAATAATTTCTGGTGACATCGTGTGACAGGCTGATAATTTTAAACCTTTATCGAACATTGTTGACATCATTGATTTTGCTTATGCAATTTTCATACAATAAGTTGATGCTCCTTTTGTTTTGCAATAGGTAGGATTTAGGGAAAAAAAATAAGATGCAAGAATGTCGGCAGAAATATTTTTAAGGTTCGTGCTACACCATATTTTCTATCGCGTTTGTAAAAATATTCAACATGTGCCAAGCTTTTGCGCTTTCTGCTTGATTAAATCAACGCCCTTGGCCCTTACAGACTGTGTGAATCTTCGGGTAGTTTTTTAAGCGCTCAAGGGTCCGTTTCTCAAAACTTACAAGTGTTGTAATACGAGGATGGATCCGTGACTTTTTGAATGAAATACAGTTTTTTTTTTGCAAAACAAACATTTATTTTTTAACACAATCTCCATTTAACTCAATACACTTAGTCCAACGTTTCTCCAGTTTTTGTATCCCTTCCAATTAAATAGGATTTTTTGATGTCCTTAAAACAGGACCTTTTTAGTGGAATGATTCGTTGTTGGAGTGAAATCTCTTTCCGACGAGCCATTTCTTCAAGTTTGTGCATAAGAGCTTTCCAAAATACTGCAACCAAATACTGTTTTTATTAAGTCCTTGCTGATTTAATATTAAGGATATTGATTATTCTATCAACAATTTGCTGAACTTGGAATGTCTACAATTGCATAAATGCTAAATTCTATTGTAGAATAAATTTCAAGGAAATTATTTAATTCGTAATTACCCCAAATTGAACACGTTTGTTCTTACAATGTCAACCATAATAAATTCTAGCAATGTTCTAGTGTAAATAAATTTTGCGATAATATTGGCAAAATCCACCCACAATACAAACATATGGTTAGCGTAAATGAAAAACCACAAAATCTAGATTGATTTTAAATTTATAATTTAATCAAGCTCAAGTTTATATCGCTTTGTAAGCCAAATTACATGTGATAATTATCAATGAACAAATAACGGCAAAGTTAAAATTAAATATTCTGACAAACATTTAGTAGAACGGAACAACTAGCTGTTTTCGAAGGCCACTACACCTTCATCATCAGCGTTCTTTTGTGTTTGGTCCACTGTGTGTGGTGTCAGTTGATGTAGATTTCTGCTTTACATACTCAACCTTTATTGCAAATGGAATATGTGAATTGATTTGATTCATCATATTCAATTTGCTGAAAGCTTTTTTTGTAATGAAAGCTAATTTTTACCATCTGTAAATTTACTACAGTCTTGCCATTGTCGTTTGTTCTTTACAAATTATGCACATGTTAGTTTTTGGTTTTTTTATTTAATATTAATTCTTTTATTAGAATACGTTATTTGAAAAAGTTTTTAACTTCGTTTTTAAGAAACTGTGATATTTTGAAAAAAAAAACTGATAACTGAATGAACTATTACGTACAATTTTTACCTTCTTTATAAAATTTTAAGATATATAGCTACATGGTTTTGCAAATATCTGTGGTAAAAAAAGTACTTAAGTCGAGATAAGGCGATTTTGAGTTAGTGGTGGCCTCGTAATTTGCATATTTGAAAGTACCCCTGGTCAAAATTTCAATTAATTTGTTTGATTTTTCAGGAAATTATAGGACTATGACTTGCGACTTATCTTTCTTGGACTTCTAATCAAATTTGGAATAATAGCTTAATTTAGGCTAAACTTTGTTATGTTTCAACTTAAGTGTATTACTTTTAAAGTATGGAGCGATGGTTGCTTAAAAAAATAAAGGTTAACAGAGAACTTTCTAGTTTAACTGTAAAAGAAATAAATTTCTGAAAATCAAGTTGAAAGCTTAAAAGTAGTCTCCTGCAAAAAAAAAATATATGACTAAGCACACTTTTTTTTCTTATTGCCACACCCAGTTGGCCACGTCTTTAAAACATCTTTGACGACGGGTACAAGGCAATGCTAAGTCGTAGAAGACATATTGAAGACAGCTCTATACAAATCGTCGACGAAATTTGCATACAAATGATGGCGAGGTCATGCAAGACGGGATGAGCGACAATGTCGCTCAGATTTTCGTCAACACTGCTTTATTGAAGACAAAACTTATGACACTGTCGCTCAAATTGTCCTTAACAAAGTCTTATTGAAGACAAAACGTATGACACTGTCGCTCAGATTGTCGTCAGCACGGCTTTATTGAAAACAAAACGAAATCAAATTGTTGATTAGAAAATCTAATCGACAGGCGACATGTCGTACATTAATTGTCGAGGACAATGTCGTCTGCGACGATTTGGCCAACTGGCCCACAACTCTTATTTATACATATCACCCCTTTTCCTCAAAATTTGGAATTTAGACTTAAGGCAAGAAAACGTTATACAATGGTCTCATCTGCCCACTGTGAAAATCTAACATGATTTTATCTACCATTTCGCCACAAAATACCGTATCCCTCTTTGTGTTATAAGGGCATAAAAAAGAAAAGTTGTAAATTTTGAGTTGTACCCCTTTAAAGGAACAAGTGCGATATGGTATGTATGTAGGTATAAGCTTCTAGAAAACAATGCAATGTGCTGCAGTTTTTTTTTTTTTTTAATAAAAACGGCAACGAGCATTTACATATATGTAGCTCATTTACTTCAATAGTGTCACAACTCAAAAAAACTAGTTTTGCAGAAAATGTGTTTAAGGTTTTCAATATATTTTCAAAATATTTATATGAAGTTTTTACACAAGATAAAGTAGAAAATGTTGAATAGTTTTGCATTATTAACTCAAAAAACGTATTTTTTGAGTTATGACACTATTGAAGTAAATGAGCGATATGTATGTACATATGTATATTCGCAAGAGGTACGAACACATTTGCATTTACGCATTTACATTTTAAAACACACACTTACACTCACATACAAACAAATATTTTCAAGAACGATACAACAACAACACTTTCACAATCACGATGTTTTATTTTCATACAGAAGATGATGGCGTTTTAAGAAAAAGAAAGAGCAAAGCAAAATAAAGTAACACCGGTCTTCTTGTTTTTGTTGCGATTTACCTATATAGTGTTATTGTTGTTGTTGTTATTGCTTATTTTTGTCTTGATACCGTTGTTGCTGTTGTTCTCTTTTAAAGCTGTTTGTGGTATTGAAACAAATTCAAATGCTCGCGGGGCGTTGAATATTATTATGAGTTGTAAGTAGAAATAAGAATATATGAAATTCTTCAAAAGACAACAAAAAAAAAATTATTTAAGACACACAAACACACATGCAGCACACACACACACTCGCACATAATTGCAAAGTGCACGCTGCTGCTGATGTAAATAAAATACAATTGCATGCTTGTGTGTGTATGTATGTATGTAAGTGTGTATTTTCTTGAGTTTATTTATAATATTTCAATATATGTGCGCTGTACATTGCACATATTTCCTTGTGGTTGACTTAAGGAATTTTCAATAAATGCTCAAGTGTTTCAAAGCATCACTTTTTCTGTTCATTTTGTTTCTCTTTTGTTTCCTTTATTTTTATTTTATTTTGTATCTATAAACATGTAATGTTAAAGAGTAACCTAGAGTCAAATAAACATAAGTAATCGTATGTACACGCAAAGAAAAGATATGGTTGTAAAATGTTTGAGAAAACAATATTATGTTCTGTGAAACAAATGTGTGGTCGTTCAAAACTAGTTATTGTTATTTTAAACATTAATTTCGTTACGATAAACATAGTAATGTTTGAATAGAAAGTGCGATATGGTTAGAGTTTCACAATATAGTTTTGTTAAAAATTTATGACTACAATATAATTTGTATTATTGTGTAAAAATAATATGATGTAAATAACAATATAATGTTATCCAAAACCATACTATGTTAAGTTCTTAAAAAAACAGCTTCTGTCACTTCAGTGTTTCGTTTGTAAGCTATCGGTAGTGCACGCGTGGTGTTAAATAAATAAAAAAAAGTATAAACAAAAGGGTAGATAAATAAAAATAATATGTACATATGTATATATGTATATATCTTTATACAGATGTGTTTATATTTCCTGTATATACATATATGTAAGTATACATTTCTATATATACAAACATACATTTTATTTCAACAATATTAATTTATTTTTATTTCGGATTTACCGCACAGCTGTTTTAAACAAAAGATTTGCCAATAAATATATGATTAAAACACAAAATATTATTATTACATAAAGTAATACTATGGTCATATTTAAGAATATTATTATAATATTAGAACATGGTATGGTAAGTCTCAATTATATTTTAGTCACATCTAGCAATAGTGTTGTCTTATTTACAATAATAAGATTAGGTATAACAAAGTTAATTGTTTTTGTAGATAATATTATTATTAACTCAGAAAATATTATTTAAACTTTGCTTTTCCATTGACAATAATATGATTTGACTGCAAACATATAATTCAATCATAGTATGTTGCTGTTTGATTATGGTTACCTCAATCATATTTTTTTTTTGCGTGTATGTAGTTCCTTGAACGTGTGTGTGTATAATAGTTGAGTGTTTGTTATTATAAATAAACATTTAAAATAATAATAATAAAAATCTAAAGTAAAGCTTTTCACTTAGTTTATGATGTGACAAAAGGCTTTATTGTATACCAGGTATAACAAGAAAATCTGAGCGAAAAGTATACCTGAGCACACACACAAAATAGCAGTAGGGAGGAAATAAGGTTTAGTTATATAAAAAAACAAAATGCAAACCTTAAATTATTTCTATTTAATTTCTCTACCTTATTTTGAATATGAATTAGTGTGGTTTTGTAAATGTTGTATCTTTACAGATTTTCAAGGTCGTTAAATATCTTTAAAAATAAAAATAAAAGATGCATTTTACTTAATTTATAACGTATCCGACACTTCGTTGGGACTCTTCAACAACTTAAGGGATACTTATTTTTGAAGAAATCTAGAAACATTGGTATTAATAAAAAAATAAACTGTTTTATATAAAATATAAGCTCCTATAAAAGGAAAACTGGCCAAAATTAAAGAGATTGTAATATTGCCTTAGGTTCTTTGGAATTAAATATGTTTAATACTGCTACTTTCATGCTTATACGTAAATAACTATATTACTTTATGACTTTGAGTTTTTGTATATGGTTTTTTTGTTTTTGTTTTTATTAAATTGTAAGTGTACCCCTTATTTTAAACAGAATTCTTATATAAATATTTTCCATTTAACAAAAATTTTTTAATATTAAGTAAACCTGGGTACTCTGTTGGAATTTGTGCATAATGTTAAACAACATTGATCCGTTTCTTTGTGCAATTTAATTTATTTTGTTGTTGAGTTTTTAAATTTTATTGCCATATTATTATATCTAAGGCAATAAGAAAATAGTGCTTAAGCAATATTTTACTATTCGCAAGAGAGCACTTTTCGACTTTCAACTAAATTTTATTAAATTTATTTCTTTTGCGGTTAAATTTGGGCAATATGGTGTAGGCTTTTATGTAATTAAGAACAACATCGTTTTGCTACTTAATAACACTGTGTGACAAATTTTGATGAAATGGAAATACCTGGGACGTGTTACTATTTTTTTGGTAGGTATTGTCAAGCATAACAATAACCTGTATTTGATATTTTCCAAACACCTCCAAAATCTTGACTTAGGGGTATATAACCGGTTTATCATGCCCATAGGCACTTATCAACCTCTAACTTAGTTAAATATCAACGGATTTTACATTTATAAACAAGAGAAATAAGAGACTAAGACTTTTCGAATTATATACATATATCTTGTTTCAGTAAATTTCAGATACATGTTTGTATTTTTCCCACCAAATATAATTTTTTCGGTTTTTTCTACTTTAGATTCGTTCGTGGGCAGTATTTTTGTACTGGAAACATACTGTTTATAACTCAATTTATAAAACATAATTTATGTAGAGTAATTCGCATGTTTGTTTTTAAAAATTCCCTAAAATTTACGGAGTTATTATACATTTTTTTAGAAGACTTTTTGTAAAAAAAAACTACCTGTATGATGTATTTTGCATTCTGTTTATACGCTTTCAGTGTACTTAAGCTTCTAGGATGATGAAAGTGCACAGAGTACAAAATTGGTACAACAGTGGTCGCCAAACTTTTTTCTTGAGAACCACATTTTTCACATATGAAACAAACATTTTTATAAAATAATCGTTTAAAAATTTTGCAGAAAATCACCAAAAGTAGAAATAAAGTTGTCCAGAGTTATTTCTTGCAAATTTTTCCCATCCAATTTTAAGACTCAGTAATTACTATAATTAAAATAAGAAAAATCATCAACATCGAATTGTTTTAATTTCTTGGAGACGAGTTTTTGTAGGATTTATTTTGAAACTACTCCTTCATCAAACTAAGTTTCCTGAATTACAAAAATATTGAAGTTCAATTTTGTTAAAAAAAATAGTCATAAAAATCGCCAAAAAAAAATTATTAATGTTCAGAATTCAAAAATTATTATTATTCCAAAATTAACTTGTTAAACAAGTTAATATAGCTCCGCGTTTTGGCGAGAAATCGCCATACTTAATACACTTTTATCTGCCCAGGGACAAGTGTTAATTCAGTTCCTCGAAAGCTACTACCGCAGAAAATATGTACATATCTAACAACTTCTGTTTAAGATGAATTTAAATACGAGCATTAAATAAATCTTAAACTGCTGCTGCAATATAAATTTTATAATAATATGCTTAATATATGAATAAAAAGTATTTTATTGTATTTTGTTTTAAGTATTTATTTATATATGTGCCAAGTTTATTTTAGAGTATTTTTTTTGTATGTGTGTGTAGCATAACCAAAATCCTCATCAACTAATCCACACTATACAACCACATTTTAATTCAGTTGCATTTCTTTACGCTACAAAACGCACATTAACGTGCTTGTGGCCAACATAAGTTTATTCGTTAGTAACAACTAAAATTGCAACAGGAAAAAGAAAGCCAGTAGATGATGCTAAAGCTACACATACATACAAACATACATATATACATAGAGACAAACCTTTACACACAAACACGTTCCGAGAAACAATGTTAGCATATTTACTAATAAAAGTTAAGTAACAGCAAGGACTACAGTATCAGCGATACTTGCAATAGAATTTACTCTATATTCACGCAAAGAAAAAATATGATTGAGGTAACCATAATCAAACAGCAACATACTATGATTGAATTATATGGTTGCAGTCAAATCATATTATTGCCAACGGAAAAGCAAAGTTTAAACAATATTATTTTCTGAGTTAATAATAATATTATCTACAAAAACAACTAACTTTGTTATACCTAATCTTATTATTGTAAATAAGACAACACTATTGTTAGATGTGACTAAAATACAATTGAGACTTACCATACCATGATCTAATATTATAATAATATTGTTCAATAAGACCATAGTGTTATATTATGTAATAATAATATTTTGTTTTTTAATCATATATTTATTGGCAAATATACATACATACATATGTACATATTATTTGTATTTATCTACCCTTTTGTTTATATTTTTTTTATTTATTTAACACCACGCGTGCACTACCGATAGCTTACAAACGAAACACTAAACTGACAGATGATGTTTCTGAAAAAGATTTTTTCAAAAACTTAACATAGTGTGGTTGTGGATAACATTATATTGGTATTTATATCATATTATTTTTACACAATAATACAAATTATATTGTAGTCATCCATTTTTAACAAAACTATATTGTTAAACTCTAACCATATCGCACTTTCTATGAATATAATAATGTAATTATTAAATTCAAACATTACTGTGTTTATCGTAACCAAATTAATGTTTAAAATAACAATAACTAGTTTTCAACGACCACACATTTGTTTCAGAGAACATAATATTGTTTCCTCAACCATTTTACAACCATATATTTTCTTTGCGTGTTTAGAGTGGCATTTGAAAAGGAATATAATAAATAGAAATGTTGTGGAAGCTGAAGTTGTGTTGGACTTTTTTGTTCTAGTAACTGTTCTAAATGAAATATGATAGAGTCGAATAATTTTTGCAACTAAACATTTGCAAATAAAAATATGTTATATCAATAGAAAAGGCCACGATATAAAATTATTTATAATTTCTAAGCAGTAGAGGAATAAGCAAGCCAAGGAAACAAAAGAAAGTACCATTCTGACAGAATTTTTGGTACCAATTGTGTATGCAGTGTCTGTACGTATACACGAAGTCGACCATGAAAGAGAACTTTCTCTAAATACACACATACATACATACATACATTCATACAAATGGTATAATTTTATATAAATGTATATGTGTGTATATGCGTTTGAGTATAATTTTGGGTGAATATCTACAATAGTATTACTGCTTTAATACCAGTTGTTATTATTGCTGGAGTTGTCATTTATGCACAAGAACACCCAACAGTTCTGAACAACGTTCTGTGGTAAGAAAAGGCAAAGTCCACTATTAGTATTTGTTTTACATTTAAAAACTTATTTATAAATTAGCTTTTCCATAGTTTGATTTTCTCAAGAGGTCTATGGCAATCACTCTTATACATCTCGTACATATATAAAATGATTCAGCTAACAATTGTTAAGTATAATTTCAGGCTTTTGCTAAACCATCGGGTTACTTAAGTTGCATATTATTTGTATAAATGTGCACGTCCGTGTATGTGTGTGTGTGTGTGTGTGTTTGCGCGCGTATGTTTGCAGCAGAGATTGTGTTTTTGTATGCTACGTGCGTTCGTTTTAAGTAAAATCTTACAATAAATTGCACAACTCTTAGCGCTTAAGCTTCCATGTGCACACTTACTTACACACACACACACACACACACACACACACACACATGCACCACACCAACGAAATGTAATTTTTTGGATTTTGTGCTCATTTATTTTCTTTTCGTTAATTCTATTGTTGCCATTTTCTTCTTTTGTTTAACATTGAATATAAATGTTATGTTTTAGTATTAAACAGGTATTTATTTTGTTTTTATTATTGTATAAAAATTTCTGTATTAGTTATCTTAATGTTCGCTTTTATTTTTTTTTGCGTTTAAAGGTGAAGGTAAAATTAAATTGTGTTATAGTAAATAAGGAGCTTGTTTTAGTTAGTTTTAAAGTTTTTTAAAACTTACAATTACGGCCATGTCACAGAGTTCAATTCCGTTCGGAAACGGAATTCAATCCACCCCATTTTTGTAGGATATGGTGTCTAAAAAAGAAAACTAAAATACGAGAATTTGTCAGGTGGGTCCAGACTGTTGGGGGCCCTGGTATGCTGGTATTTACTCCAGCTAGGGCTCGACATCTTGAGGTGGATTCAATTCCGTTTCCGAACGGAACTAAACTCTGTGACATGGCCGTTAGTTTTTAAAGTTTTTTAAAATTAATTTCTTAATTCATTAATTTTCAATAACAATTTTTAAAAATATATTTTATTAGTTAAGCAGCTGTTACAAATCACACCAGGGATCTATATTGCTTGAGTTAGAAATTAATCAATAAGTCTAACGTTCCTCAGAAGACACTTGAAAGTAGGAGTGGTGAAACTGTTGCATCGAAAACCAAACAAACCACTACAAGGAACTGTTTTACACACTTAGTCAGACCGCGCCAAATCACCCAATTAGGACTGACATACAAATCAAAAGCTCATCAGCGATGGAAGTTGTAAGTGCTATTAGGGTTAAAAAAAATCACAGGGCAAGAGTCAACAGCGTTGCACCTCAAATGCTGGAAACAGACTCCAATATCAGCGCGCTATTAATACTTCGTAATTAAGAAGAATTTTGGATCTGAAAGAGGGAACCATTGTGAAAACAACAACAACAACAACAACCTGTCGGTGTCGAGGGAAATTACACTTCTGGCCATGGTAAATAAAGTGATAGCTCACATCATCATAGCCCAACTCACATCTGCCTGAGAGCATGAGCTTTGCCCTGAACAAGCTGGCATTCGATCAGGTGAATCCTATGTTGATTAGGTGAATACATTGAGAGTAGGGATGTTAAACGGGAAATCCCGAGCCCGGAAATCCCGGGATTTTCGGGACTATGCAAATCCCGGAGCCCGGGATTTTTTAATTTTAAAGCCCGGGATTTTCGGGATTATCTGAATCCCGTTTTTTTGCATAAATAATGTTTTTGAGTCTCATCTTCCATATTAAAAATTATTAGAAACTCCCATTTATAAAAAGTTAAAATAAAAAATGCTTTGATAAATATTTTAGTAGATAATATTATATACATAATTGCTCAATTCACAACCTATTGTAAGTGTAGTAGGTCGTCAAGCTGTACAATAGTTGTAAAATGTTGTAGATACTTTCCATAGAAAAGTTTGAATGTCGTAGAATGACATTTAGAATCCATAAGCTTATAAAAGTGCTAACATTTTTAAATTACATTTACCTTAATTTTTCTTAAATTAAATTAATAAAAATTAGTGCAATTATATATGCAAATACATAAAAAAATTCGCGAAATGACAAAAATTGGCATAAAGCTAATAGCAGTAGGATGATAACAAACTCTAATAATGTTTTAAAACCTTCAAAATTGTTAGGACGCTAAAAACTATGCTTTTATTGCGAACTTTGCAAAAATTCGCAAAAATTGGCAAAATTTTAAACAAGCCATCATATAGATTAAAAATCGCTAAAACTGTCAGGAATGCAAAAAAAATTGGCAAGAATTGGGAAAATTACGTAAATTTTCAAAAACTTATTAACAGCGTATGATATTTTTTTTAAAATCGGCAAAACTGCCAAGAATCTGAAAACATGTAAAAAGTCGCTTTTATTTTTTGCAAAGATCGCGAGAAGTTGCAAAATTTTAAACAAGCCATAATATTGATTAAAAATCGCCAATGTAAGGAATGCAAGAAATTCAATAAAAATCGCGAAAATTCGCAAAAAGCTACTAACAGCGGGATGATAACAAAGTCTAATATTTTTTGAAAATCAGCAAAACTGTTAGAAAACTGAAAGCATGCAAAAAGTCGCTTTTTATTATTTCTCTTCTCCTTTTTAAGTGTTCGACATTTTTAAAACAACACTTACAACAGGTTGCTCACAACTACCATAGTTGTAGCTAATACAATTTACAATCTACTGTAGGTTGTCAATTGGGTAAATAGTATATCTTATGGCGTTTTTTTAGGAACAAATTTTACATACATTGCACTTTTCAATGAAAATTTGGAATTAAATGTCTGAATTATAGAAGTACATACATACATACATATGTGCGTCCGTATGTACCTTTTAAATATGAAAAAAAATTGTAAAATTAAAAAATTATTTTATTTTATTTTTTAATATAAAGACGCACATTTGTGCACAATGTTTTCGGGATTTCGTAAGTCCCGAAAATCCCGGGGTCCCGGTTCGGGATTTCGAGACTCCATCACTAAATCCCGAAGCCCGGGATTTCAAAAAACCTGTCCCGATTAGCATCTCTAATTGAGAGTTATTGTAGAGCAGTATATCTTCCTTCACCACCTGTCTTCTCTTTACAATCCCTTTCATAAAGAAGGTAACACTTAGTAATAATTTAGGAAATTTATTATTGGCTAAGCACCAATGAAATATATATAGACAATGCTTAACAACCAGCAACTAAATTTCAATTTAAATAAACTTAGAGATAATAGTAGGCATTCATTGTCTGAGTGTTATTTCCCTAAAAAAAAAACATATAAAATACTTTTATCCATGATATATGCAAGCGAAAAAGAATCTGTGCTGTGGAAAAGGTTTGGAGGGGGCGGGAGTTATAATGGATTGTAAAATTCTTTAAGCGCTAATGACGATGAAACAGATAAACAAATAAAAACTTGAATCATATGTTGGAAATAAGAGGCATCAAGTTATTACTAGGGGTGGAAACCTATTGATGGCACTATTGCTACTATCGATAGTTAGTTTTTTTCCGGCTATTGATGTTTTAGTTCTGCAATCGATTAATACTTAAAAACAGTCGTTATTTTTTAGTCACTATCGGTATAACACTAAAGGCAAACAAATGTAAATATGTTGGATGATGGAAAATTTCTGTCACTCATCTCACTTATTTTTCATACAATAATTTTAATTTTGTTATTTGTTGAACTGACAAATAAAATTATATTTTATTTTATTTTATTTTGTTTCGTTTAAAAATATTTTGTTTTGAGTTTTTAGTGTAAATAAATATGTACATTATAGGAGAACCATACAACTACGATACTATCACGACAGAATCGTTGAAATATCGACCGTTTTTCTATTTTTCAATAGTCTTGAACCGATATATGGATAAAGTTTTTTAGTGACACTATCCATAGTTTACTACCTTTAGCTCTTACTAATCTTTCAACAATCTTTGATATAGATTATCTCGGTGTACTTTGCAACCAACATCATTACGCGGGAGGATCAATAAGTCCGTGACGTTTCGAACTTCCCTCGTAGTTATATGAAATGCAACTCTGTTCCCACCTACTGTCATATTTTGAGCAAGTGTCGGCATTTAGGCCCCTTTCAGATTAGGCAACTTTAATTGCGCAAGTATAATTTTAATTTTTATTTATTTTCTTTTGAACTTGCTTTTATGTTCACATTTAGCAACTTTGTTGAGCATGTTTAATTTTCTTATGCTCGAATTTTCCTAATTTGTTGACGTTTTGTTTTATTTCTGTATTCATTGTAATTGTGAAAGTGATTTGAAATTTGGTGTAGACAATGGAAGTTGGAAAAAAAAATAATTTAGTTAAAGATATACTTGAATATACATAATTGCGATGTACAAGTACAGAATTGCCAATTACAAGCAAGTCTGCACTCAAATCTCGGCAATTCTTTCCCCTTCAAACCGACCTTTCCTCTCACACCCACAAACACAAGACTTGCGCAACTAAAGTTGCCTAATCTGAAAGGGGCCTTACTTTGCGTTTAACAGCTGTTCAAAACATACAACCTTTTCATTTCAGATGGCAGTGTGGTTTCGATTTTAAATGATCAGCTGAGTTTAAGAAAGTTGTCTGCAAGATGGGTGCCTGGTTTGCTCTCAATCGACTATAAATGTAAATGGGTGACAACTTCAAACGATTGTTTGGAGTTGTTTAACTGGAATCTGAATGAGTTCTTGCGGCATTTGTAATTGTGGATAAAACATGCATCCATTACTGTACTCCGGCGGCCAATTAGCAGTCTGAACAATGGGTTTCTACGGGCGAACCTGCTCCGAAGAAGGCCAAGGTGAGTTCATCGGCCAATAAGGTGATCGCAACAGTTTTTTGAGATGCACGCAGGAAAATCCACATCAGTTACCTTCAAAAGAGAAAAACAATAAGCGGCGAATATTATGCCAACTAATAAGACCGATTTAATGAGGACTTAAAAAGAAAAAGACCTCATATGGCCAAGAAAAAAGTAATTTTTTATCAAGATAATGCACTAGTGCACACGTGTGCAGTCTCAATGGCAAAACTCTACAAATCCGCCATATTCTCCGGACTTAGGCCACAATGACTACTTCCTATTTCCAAATAGCTTGATGGAAAGAGATTTGGCTTCAACGATGAAATTATTGACCAAAAAAATGTAAGGACCTTGAAAAAATCCTATTTTTTGGAAAGGATACAAAAACTGGAGAAAAGTTGGACTAATTGTATTGAGTTAAAAGGAGATTATGTTGAAAAATAAATTTTTGTTTTGCAAAAAAACTGTATTTCATTTAAAAAGTCACGGACTTATTGATCCGACCTCGTATGTTATGCAATAAAAAGTGTTTTTATAGCCCAAAAAAGATTTAACTATATATTAACTATTGTAAGCCTCTCCATATGCAAAAAGAATTTTAAAAATGTATCCACACATGATGAAATTATTTTATAATACATTTTCGAGGCGGGCCTTTCCTTTTTAGAAAAAACTTTGAAAATTGGTTCACAAATGAAACAAACAAAAACATCCCTGAAAAAGTTGGGATTTTCCAACGAAACGTCGGATGACATTACAAATTTAAAATATTCTCTTATTTAAAAGCCCATTAACAGTTCAAAAATAACTTTAGTTATAATAAATTTTTGGGGTGGGTACTTTGAACGTCTTCCCCTTCCAAATTCCAAAAAAAAAACAATTATAGTGAACCTTTTATATTTGCAATTTTTATTTGTCCACAAATGGCAAAGTTATGCGATAATTAATTTTTGTGATGGCCACTTTGCAACCCCCCCAAAAAAATTCAAATATATAATTTTACTGGACCTTTTTCATATGCAAAAGAGTTTTGAAATTGGCCCACCAACGATAAAGTGATTTAATAATCCGTTTTTTGGTGGGCACATTTCGCCCTTCTCCACATTGAATAAAAGTGGACCTTTGCCATAAGCAAAAGGAGATTTAAAAATTATTTCCCAAATGACCAAAAATATTTGATAATCCATTTTTGAGGTGGACTTTCTGCTAACCCCCGACACCTCCCGCAAACACAAAAAAAAATTCCAGATGCAAAAGGAATTTTAAAAATTAGTCCAGAAATGGCGAAGTTATATTCGTTTATTTTATAAAATCTGTTAGAACTATGTGGAAGGAGTAACATAATTTATAAAAGTGGGCGTAAAAGTGGGCATGATTGTTGAAAGTTTCAGGAAGTCATCTGGTCTCCTATAAGGTACCAACAAACAAACAAACAGACAGATGTACTAAGTGTCGATAACGAAAGCAGGGTTTTCGTTAAAATAAAAATACTTTTTTAAATTAAATATGTATTAGTTCCCTTTAAGAATATGAAAAAGTATTTAAAAAATTATATAAAATTTTTTATGCAAATCGAACAAGTTCTTGAGTTATTCATTTAAGTGAATTTTAGGTAATTTTAAATTTTTTTTAATATAATTTTTTATTGTATTTTTCAGTTCATCAAATTCCGAAAATAATGTTTCAAGGATTTTCAACTTATTGATGTTTTGTTTTTAATTACAATAACTTTTGATTAACTTTTTTTTTTGTTGTAAAATTAAATACAAATATTTACAAATATTTCACTAGATTGATATTGAGTAACAAATAAATAAATAATAGGAAAAAAAATGTTTTATTTATTTGAAAATAATTATTTCGTTACTTATTTGCCATAAGAAAATTTTGCTTTTGCTCCCTTTTACCACCTTAAGCAAGCAGCTATGTGTGCTATAAATATTTTTTTTCATTATACTTGAAATGTTGTTGGTTGAGTTGGTTTTTCTTTTACTTTTGCACACAAATACATGCTCACTATAATAAAAGGAGTAACTTTAGTATCACTAGCAGCAACAACATATATATATTCTCTACCATTGCCCCAAAAGGCTAAAAAGTTTTTGTGCTTTTCTTTTACTACTCGTACTTTCATGCTTACTTTTGCTAGCGCAGAGTTGCAGCATAAAAGTGGCTAGTGCCCGCTTTTTATGCTTACTAAAATATTAAACACATATCCTTGACAACTTTTTTTTTTAAATACCAACAGCTAAAGTTTCTATGTGAACAGAAAGAAAGAAAGCCAGAGAGTAGGAGCAGGGGTATTGTAGAAAATTAGAAAACTAACCAACGTACATTGCAACTTTTGGTTAAAAAAAAAATAAAAAATAAAAATATATAGAAAGAAAAGTATCGAGTATATCGCTTGAATAAATGGGCTTCATCGCAAGGAAAAAGTTGTTGACGCCATTCAACATGATTCAAAATACCGTGAACAGCAACGCAATGCAACTGAACTCAACCTTAAAAGTTTTGCGTTTGTTTTGTGCACTGCATATTCTTTTGACAAGAGAAATAAAATCAAGACTAAAAATATGCTTTTTACAACTAGATTTTAAAGTTTTTGTAATGGAGAGAAAAAGTTTGGCTTTTGAAACAATTTCGCTATAATAAATTGTAGCGAATGCCTGCCTGCCTCTGATCAATATCAGAGTTTTAGGGGGAGGCAGATAGAGTTTATATATAAATGATATTAAATTTACTATAGAGAAAATTTTGGCAGATGATACTGTTTAGCAAAATTATTTTTAAGGAAGTTCTAGGAGTATAATTAATTTAGGAAATTTTGCAAAGCTGTTATTGTTTTTTGCAAGTAAATCTGATCTCATAATAACTGGCACAATATTACTCTGCTGTGCGTGATTGTTAAAGTAAATGCGCAATCAGTTGCTACCAGGATGTTCCATAGAGTAACTAAGGCATTGAGCCAGAAACAAGCTGGTTTTCGACTTAATAAGTCCACTATTACAAAAAGTGTGGAATGGAGTTCGATAAGCGATCAAACAGAATCGCGGCATTAACATATTTTCCATACAAAATTTACAGATAAAAAAAAGGTCCAGAAGGTAGTCGAGAGGTAGAATCTATCCCATCACCTTATTAGCTGACAAATATACCTTGACCTTGGGTGAAAAGACTCACCCGGAGAAACCCTTTGCTTAGACTGCTGTTTGGTCTCCGGAGTACAGTAATGGATCCATGTTTCACCCACAGTTGCAAAATGCGTCAAAAACTCATTCGGATTGCGGTTGAATAACTCCAAACAATCCTTTGAAGTTGTCACACGTTTACGTTTATGGTCAATTGAGAGCAAACGCGGCACCCATCTTGCCGACAACTTTCTTAAACCCAGCTGATCATTTAAAATCAAAACCGCACTGCCATATGAAATGCCTATGGCAATAACAATCTCACGCACTTTTACTCTTCGAACGGCAAATACCATATAGTGGATTTTTTCAACCTTTTCAGGTGTACTGACTTCAATTAGCCGTCCAGAACGTTCAAATTCACTTGTACTTGTGCGACCACAACGAAAGTCAGTGAACACTTTTTTACCATTGAAATCGATGGTGCAGATTCCCCATAGTATTTATCGAGCTTTTTCTTGGATTGATTGAAAAATACACGAGGTTGTATGTTTTGAACAGCTGTTCAACGCAAAGTAAATGACAACACTTGCTCAAAATCTGACAGTAGTCTATTAACAGGTGATACCTGATAAGAACAGTGTTGCATTTCATATAACTACGAGGGCAGTTCGAAAATATTCTCTCAACACTGCTACCATACTTTCAATCAATGTCATACATTTTGTATTCAAAACTACAAAGAAAAATAATCATAAAAGAAAATAAAACACAAATTAGAGAGCATTTAAAATTACTGCCATAGTTTTTATTATGGGTTTTGTTAATTTGACAGCGCTTTTTCCTGAAGTTACGGACTTATTCTGTTTGATCATTTACACAAAAAGTAAGTCACAGAAAGCAGTCGAAAGATAGAATCTATTTTAATTTGACATCGTTTTTTCTTATGCTCTCACATATAAATACTCATTCTCTCAACAATGCTACCATAATTTCAATAAATGTCATACATTCAAAACTACAAAAAAAAAAAACCAGCACAAAAGAAAATAAAACTAAAATTAGAGAACATTCGAAGTTGATTTTATTATAGGCTTTATTATTTTGACAGCGTTTTTTTTTTTTTTTTGAAAATTCAAACTTATTCTGTTTAAGCATTAAATTTGAAATTTTGTATTTTTTCAATCAAAAATTTACAGCGTTATTTATAAAAATTATTAGGGCTTTATAAAGGCTTAATAAGAAAAATTTTGTAGGAAAAACTGTTTTAAAAAACCTTTATAAACCCAATTTTTTTTGTAAATAAGGCCGTTAATTTTTTTTCTAATTTTTAAATAAGATTTTACATTTGAAAAAAAAATACTGAAAAATAAAATTAATCGGAATCAAGTAGCACCCTAATGATTTTAAATTCAATTTAAATTTTTGTTTTAAATCAGTAAAATTTCTTAAAATGCCCGGAAACCAATTATGGCCTTAAATTTATACAGCCTTATATATAAATTTTATAAAGGGGTTTTAAAATGAATTTTCATACAGAATTTTCTTATCAATTTATCAATTAATAAGGCTAATAAAAAATAAAAAGATTTCAATAGAGTTTAAAGGCCTGCCTCTGTCTCTTAATATGAACGATAAATTCAATAAAATATTTATATTAAAAACAAAAACGAAAACCAATAAATTTAGTTCAGTGAATACCAGCTACATACATATGTATATATGTATAATAAAGGGTGTTTTTTATAGAGTGACACTTTCTTGTTTTGGATAAAAATTCTTTTTTTTCTCTCACCGACCGCAGAAAAATGTCAACTAAGTATAAATCAAAGCAACTAGAGACAATGTAACATTTGTTTTTCTTTCACATTCCTTGTGTGTGCTTAGCAACGAGCTTTTATGAATGTACACACATAGGAACATAAAGAAATTTAACTAGAACTGGTATGTAGACAATTGGCAACAGTATGCATTTAAGGGTTAAATCATAATAAAACCAGGAAATGTATTTTTAATATTAATGAAATGGTTTTTATTGGCAAGAAAATTTTATGAAATAAATCTTTAAAGATGATTTCTACCAAGTGGCCACCACTGCTGGCCCGTAGAAGGTGCGATCTGGAACACCAATTTCCAACAAGTTTTTGCAGCATTTGCGGCCCTATTTTGCTGATAACTCTTCGAATGTTGATTTTCAGGTGTCAAGTTGTTTGTGGTTTATCAAAGTAGATAAGTGAATTTAATACTACCCAGCGAAAAATTTCAAAAAAAGGTAATCGGGTTTGGAATTAAGTATTTTTGGTGGAAGTTGTTCCTTACTGGATTACCAACTTAATGATTTTAACAAGGCGTGAGACTTAAATAATCAATTTTTGAGAAGTACTTACTTTTTTTATTTGGCAACTTGTTCACGTAATCTATTTAATCTAAAAAAATTATTCTCCTCATTTAGCAACTTGTACATAATTTTTTTAAGTTTTAGGTAATGTGATTTGTAAGCGAGTAATGAAATTTGGTAATCAGAAAAGTAAGTTATTATATGGCAAGTAGTTGTAATTTGATGGTAATGTGTAATTTTTTGCTGGGTACCCCTAAGAAAGTAATCCAATGATCATCATCCTTTTTGAAGACATATGGGCCAATGAGTCCGCCAGCCCATAAAGCGCCCCAAAAAAAGTTATTTTCTGTGGTGGTCATGATATTTCGACAAAAGCTTGTGGAATCTCCTTACTCCAAATGCGACATTTCTGCTTATTTACGTACCCGTTCAACCAGAAATGGGCTTAATTGGAAAATGTTAAAAGTGCACGATGAGTTTGACGAATAGAACTAATATTTTTATTAAAATTTCAACAATTTGCAAGCGTTGTTCTCGTCTAAGTTGATTTATAATAAAATTTCAAAGCAAACTAAACAAAGAGCAACTATCAGCTCAAATAAAGCAGTGCTGCTAATACCACACCCTATACTATACGAACTCTAGCCTATATAATCGAATAGCTTACATGATGTAGAAATGTTTAAAAAAAATGTTAAATACCCGGTAAACTTTTTTTCAGTTTTAAGCGATTTTTTTTTAGTTTTGGTGTTTTTTTTTTTTTTTAATATGGCGCTCTTTATCGTTCGAATTTTTTTGATTTTTTAGTGACTATTTTAAGTTTCGGCATTATTCTCAGTTTTGGCCAGTTCTTTGGCTTTTGGCGATTAATTTTGGTTTTCGGCGAACATACCATTAAAGGAAAAATTTTGAAAATTTGAGTTAATTGTTCTTTTAATCCACTACCCCAATTACATTTTCATTCAATTTGTTTTATTGCTTATTCTTACATCCTTACAATCTATTGTTGTTGGCTTGACTCCTGACACATTCTTAAAAGATACTTCTGTTCAGCAAACAAGTAAATATTGCTAATTCGTAGGAGTGAATTAAAATCAACAAAACAAAATTGTCAATTTGTTGGTTTTAGTATATTTTATAAGCAAAAAATTTACACATGCAGAAAACAAAACAAAATTTTTACAAAATAAAGATAAACACTAAATGCCAAGGAATAACACAACAATTTGTCTTCAAGGATACGGAACTAAGCAGGAAAAATAAAACTTTTTCTTTCAAGGCATTCTTGTATATATTGTATATATGTATGTACATACATACACACATGAATATTTTTAAAACGTGTGCTAAAAAATAAGATAAAAAATTAACAGAAAATTATATGGCAATTATAAAGAAAGAAAAGCATTTTCCCAGGTAGTAGGTCTAATATCAAACGCTTTTCTTCAAAGATTTCTTTAAATTTAATTTAGAAAAGAAGGGAACATAATTTTATTAGCTGTAGGCCACTTGGAACTTAAGCAAACTTGTTTATTATCGGCCCCTGTGGCTGAGTAGTAGCGATGCTAGCTTCTCAGTCCAGAGGTTGTGGGTTTGATTCCCGCCATAGACTCTGGGTGTTTTCGGCAGACAAGCTAATCGCTTTGCGGGTTGTGTTGTCTATGTGTGTGTTATTTTATTTAACTGAATCTAAATTATTGTTAACTTCTTAGTGCTTTACTTCTTTTTCAATTGTTTTTGCCAATTTTATATTTCTAGGGGCATGACTACGCCAAATTAGGCAAATGTTAGATTCCGCAGTCTTTTCTAAGCTAAACATGGCATCACTTTTAGAGCTCAAGTTGTGTGCCACGTTTCATGAAAATCGATCAGGTAGAAGCACTTGAAATACAATATTAATCTTTAATCGGCATAGCCTCGCCCACTTTTTTAAGCTTAAAAGTATGTCATTCTAAAAGTCAAAACTCTTTGCCAAGTTTCTTTGGAATGGGGTAAGTAGAAATACATATAATTTAATAACAACCTTTTAAAGGCTGGGCCCCACCCACTTTTTTGACCACAATATGGAGTATTTTTCAGAGTTCCTGGTGTCTGCAAAATTTCGTAAAAGTATAGTAAAAGCAAGTGAAATATAACATTAAATTTTAATGGGCGTGTCTCTGCCCACTTTATTGAATGCAAAATTGTGTCTTTTTAAAAGGTCGTAGTATGTGCAAAGTCTTGTAAAAATCGGTTAAACAAAAGCTCGTGGATTATATGAATTACATTTTAATGGGCGTGGCTCTGCCCACTTTTTTGAAAAAAAAATTATGACATTTCAAAAAGGAAAACTCTTTGCCAAGTTTTGCGGAAATCACATAAGTAAAAGTACATATAATTTAATACCAACCTCTTACAGGCTTGACCCCGCCCACTTTTTTGAACACAAGATTATTTTTTTTTCAGAGATCAAAGTGGGTGCCAAGCTTAAAAAAATAGGTAAAGTAGAAGCACGTAAAATATATAACATTAAATTTTAATATGAGTGGCTCTGCCCACTTTGTTTAAATGCAAGATTGGCTCGTTTTTCGAGTTTAGGGTGTGTGCCAAGTTTTATTAAATTCGTTTAAGTACAAGCACGTGAAATATATTATGAGATTTTAATGGGCGTGGCTCTGCCCACTTTTTCAAACAAAAACCTATGACATTTTAAAAAGCAAAACTACTTGCCAAGTTTCGTAGATCTCACATAAGAAGAAGTACATATAACTTAAAACTAACCTCATGCAGGCATGGCTCCGCCCACTTATTTTAACGCAAAATTAAACCACTTTTAGATCTTAAAGTGTGTGTAGGGTGTTGTAAATATTAGTAAAGCAGAAGCACATGAGGTATAACATTAAATTTTGATGGGAGTGGCTCTGCCCACTTTTTTAAATACAAGATTAGGTCGTTTTTCAAATTTAAGGTGTGTGCCAAGTTTTATTAAAATCGGTTAAGTACAAGCACGTGAAATATATTATGAGATTTAAATGGGCGTGGCTCTGCCCATTTTTTTAAACAGAAAATTATGAAATTTTAAGAGGCCAAGTTTCGTTTAATGTAATATTAAGATTTGATGGGCGTGTGTCTGCCCACTTTTTTAAGCAAAAAGTCATGACATTTTAAGAGTTTACAAAGTTTCGTACAAATCAGATAATTGAATACTAATATTTCATAGGCATAGTTTCGCCCATTCCAAGTTTTGAAAAATAGGTAAAATAGAAGCAGGAGAAAAATAAAATTAATTATTAGTGGGCGTGGCTCTGGCTATTTATACATTTAAATGGAAAATTAATTCTTTTTTTGAGCTCAAGGCGTGCTAAGTTTCGTAAAAGTCAAACACATAGAAGTACGTAATATATAAAATTAATTTTTACTGGGCGTGGCTCCGCCCATTTTTTCAACTTTGAGATTATATCATTGCAAGAGCCTAATGTGTTGGCTAAATTTTGTAGCATATGTAAGATATCATACAATCAAAGAAAATAAATTAGTGGGATTAGCCACGCCCACGTAACTAACAAAAAATTCAAAATCGAGTTTTTGATTGATTATTATGAATGCCACTAAACTACATGACAAATTGACAAAATATTACACTTATGCGATCAAAAATGACGCTTTTATTAAGAAATAACAAGGGGACTTAACTACATGTTTGTTCAGATTTTTGTTTAGTTTTTTTGTTGCTCCTGTAAAATTATATTTTTGTTAGTTACGCCTTTTTGAATTTTAGCTTTTTGGGCAAGCAAATGCAAATTTCCTTGTTGTATGCATTTATATGTATGTGTGTATATGTAAGGGATAAACTTTGCATATACACAGAAATTTTGCAAAACAAGATAAAAATGTACGAGCTTGTAAAAGAATGTAAGACTTAAGAAAATATTTTGTTTAAAGTGGAGCTGTAAAATATGTAAAGAGCAACAGCAACAGCAACTGCAACTGCAACAGCAACAGCAACGGCAGCTATAAAGCAAAAATAGTGTATTGCCAGTGTTGTTGTCATTATTATTGGTGTTGTTGCAACTGCTCCATAGAAGTTGTCTTATAATCTTGTCACTCTCATTCAACCTGACAGTCATTCAGTCAGTCACATAATTTCTGACTTTTTGGCATGCATAGTGTGTTATTAGTCTTGTGGATTTTAACTTAATTTTTTTCTGTATGTCAAAATGTTTTACATTTACACAAATATGTATATACATATGTATGCTCATAAATTTTGTATGTGTGAACTTGTCTCTGGTGCTGTACGTGTGTTTGCTTAACTTAAAAGTGGCTGGCTTGTATGTGTGTATGTATGTGTAAGTAATAGTGTGTTAGATGGTGTTCATGTTTATGTATGTCTGTATTTTAACATTATTTTGTGTTATTGCATCACATCCTGTGTAACTTTTTTTTTTTTTGCTTTTATATTTTTCAAAAGACATTTTTTTTTTGTTCAAAGTGCTTCTACAGACTGATGATGTTCCATTTTTGAGTTGATGGCCCCACGTAGTTGCTGCATTTGCTCTAATGGTTATTGCACGTTAAGCTTGGATGTTAAGAATGTTTAGCAGGTGGATAAGATGATAAATATTTTTTCGAAACAAAAGTTACATCTTAAATTTAAATTTATGTAAATTATTCATCTTCAAGAAAAAAAAGCAAACTTCAAAATAAATATGCCACATTAAATTTTGTAATGGCAAAGATTTGAGTAACATATGTGTTGCATAAAGAATTGTGATCACATGCTGGTATGAGTTTGTGAAAACAAATGACCTTGATCAAAATGTAATTTAGAGAAAAGGCAGAGAAATTTATATAAAAAAATATATTTAATAGAAAACAAAATAGATAAATTTTGCAAATACATTTTGAAATTCCGGCTAAAAAATACATCAAACTTTTTGTTGTTGTTGTAAATCAAAATGATTGGATAATATGAAAATCCTGAAATTAAATATTTAACGCTGAAAATTTCATCAAAATATTTACCCCTATCGCTGTTGGCATAGTTCGACTTTGACTAGGACCTTTGTGGAATAAATTATAGAACGTGCCAGCATGGTTTTTTTTATCTAAGATCATAATATCTTAGACCAAGTTTAAATACTTCAAACATGACAACAACCATTTTTCTATTTTTTTTTCTGGAAGTTTATATATGTGACAGCGCATAGAGAAAGGGACCTAAGGGTAAAAAAAAAATCAATTTTGACTTTTATTTTTTTTTTTGATGTGGACAACATCTGAGCATCGAATGAGACCAAGCCCATGCCCCAAAAGTGTTCCCTCCCAGAGATATGCGCGTTTTATGAAATTGAAGTGAACGATTCTAAGGTTATGTGAAAAAATTTTCGTACTAACAGAGTGATATTCACGATTTCAAAGAATTATAACTGAGTATTTATTATAATTTACAATTAATAATTTCACAAAATAAACCTGGATTCGAAAAAACGCGAGCAAAATTGATATCAAAATCATGGAAACAGCGCGCTAGGTAGAAAACAGTAAAAACCAACTGCACAAAACAAGAGGTAGGGACGACCTAAGCGCGTTTTCAAGGTTGACCAACACGTTCATGAGATGTGTCGCTTTCAAATTAGACCAATACCAACACGCTCACTGATGGTACACCAAAGATACACGTATTTAAATCTTTAAAACGGCTCTTCTGAACAAAACCGGTCTTTACCCTTAGGTCCCTTTCTATTCTGCGCGACACATATATTGAATAATGTTTCATATCACAAATTTTCGGAAAAATATATTTATTTTTGAGTTCTTTTTCTCAAAACTTACAAGTTTTATAATGCAACTAAACTAGTTTATGAACATATCGGGCTTTATTGTCGATTTTATTGTAATCAATATGCGATTGAAAACAGACGTTTTATATTAAAATTAAAATTTTATGGGCCTACTCATAGTTTAGAATTATCAAAAAGCTTAAATTATTGACAACCTTAAAGATACAGGCTGTACAATTTTATCGTAAGCTATAATTTAAATACAAAAACATATTTTAATATTAAAATAAAACCTTCTCCTGAAAACTTAGGATTAAATCCAAAATAAGGCTCGATATATCACATATTTATATGTGAATTTGTAAGTTTTGAGAAACAGGCCTCTGGCCAAAATTAAAGGATACATTAGACATATAATTTTGGCTTGTGTTTGTATACGTATAAAAATACATACCAAAAGCCAATGGAATTGAAGAGATCCGGAAGAAAAAGTATATAATTTGCACTGAAGTTTCCCGCATACACATAACCCTCACTTTACGCAACCGACTCCCTTTTGAGTGATTTTGTTATAATGTCATCTATTAGGAAATGATGCACAGCGCAAAATCTTTTAATGTATTATTATTGTTTATTTAAAAGGGGTACTGCTACTTGCTAAATATATCTGTGGTTTTCAGCAATAACAAGCTATGCTACATATTTCTCATTTCAAATTGATGCTGTCAAATTGTTGTATTTTAAAAGAGTTTAAAAAATGTTTTAAAATATAGAATATGTACATCTTTTCCCCGAAAATAACATTACAGCTTGTACCATTTTTTTTTAAATTAGCTTCAAAAAATTCTTTTGAATCTATTGAAAAAATACGATTTTCGGACTGTGTTTTATTTTAAGTCGACTTATGTTAATATCGCTTTTTAGCAGAGATATATTGAACGTATCGTATATATATAAGTATCGTATTTGGAAAAGAATTTTGTCTTAAAATGCATATATTTTCTTGACTTAAGCTGCCCATACACTACAACAGCATGCATGCACAATCAAGCTATTGAGCAATCATGCAATCGAACCACATAACATACCAGCAAGCTGATACAATATTCACTTTTAAAAAAATTCAAGTATGGTGGTTATGAATAGTGACACCGTTTTTGCTGCAATTATTATTGATATTTTGTTAATATTAGCAGCTATGTATAACTAAAGAGCTCAAATTCCATTTTCCATTGAAACAAATAATGTTTCAACAAATTAAAATTTTTAAATGCATATTTACTCCTTGACTACTTTACTCAACTGAGCTAACTTCACCATACACAATACCAGCAAGCTGGTACCATCAGCAAAATATCAGACTCTATTTGACATCGCTACAGCAAAACGTTTAATCACACAAAATGCCCATACACGACCCAACCGCTGGCACAAACATTTGATTGCGTATGCATGCTGTTGTAGTATATGGGCCCCTTTAAGCCTGGTACGGAGTTCATAAGGAATTTCAGGTTCTCATACAAACTGTATGTAAAAAAAATTACTGCAATGCAGGTTGGTAAATTTCATAGAGAAATTTCCATTTGCTAGTACGGACTTTCAAAAGAAAAATACACACAATTTTTGAAATGTATTGCCTATCTTAGGGATTTATAAATATAAGTGGAGACTTTTTTCAGTCAACTGAAACAAAAATTAATGTTCAAACAATTGTTTGGTCACGGAATTTTTGACATTTTCAATTTTTACCAAATTGTAATTAATTTTTTGTGTTTTTGTGTATTGTATAATTAAAAATAAATGAATTTATGTGTATGCAAACATAATTCTACACAAAAGGATACACGATTATTTTTCCGTGTAGAAATAAATGTTTGTAAATGTATATTTACAAACATGAAATTCCGTAAGAACTCCGTACCGGGCTTTAAGCCTGGTTATTGCCTATCGTAGGGATTTAGAAATATAAGTGGAGACTTTTTTCAGTCAACTGAAACAAAAATTAATGTTCATACAATTGTTTGGTGACGGAATTTTTGACATTTCTTTTACAATTTTTATCCAATTGTAATTAATTTTTAGTGTTTTTGTGCATTGTAAATTTAAAAATAAACGAATTTGTGTTTATACAAACATAATTCTACAAAAAAGGCTACACTATTATTTTTCCGTGTAGAAATAAATGTAAATTTACAAACCTGAAATTCCGTAAGAACTCCGTACCGGGCTTTAGTTTGCATATTAATCATACGCTCTACAAATGCCTACGATTACAAATATAAATTATGTGCCCCAAAAAGTATGCTGCTATTTTAATTAATTTTATGAACCTTATTGGTTATTGATGGCGTATACTTGTCATTAATTTGAAATTAAGTATACGTGTGGTATAAATTTAGCAACTTTTGAAACCGATGTAGATGAAACAGACCAGTAGTGCGATTCACTAACTTTTTTTATAACGAAAGTTTATCGAGTTTGCTATTCAGTAACATTCTTAGCGATATTCGCTGTAGGTTGATGTCAGCTGTATCGTTATTTAAGCGACAATAATTTATGTGATGTTAATTTTATCGAAAAAAATCGACAGAAAATATCAGCTGCGTATTATCGTTAAAAAGAAGTTTCAGAATCGCACAATCGTTATTGCAAGCGACAAAATATTACGATCGTCGGATCGTTAAAAGTTACTGAATCGCACCACAGTACCTGGATTCCGTAACTTTTTGTGAACCGAAAATCTTAATATTTATTGAAATATTTATTCCTTTGCGTTAACGATAATGTGATTGCGTAGATTCTTTTTACGATAGTCTCCAGCTTTATCTTACTCACTATTTACTTCAATATTATGTGAAAATAAGAGAAAAGTGAAAGAGTAGCAAGGGATTATAACGAATTGCCGGTTGTTTTAAGGGCATTTAACTGTTCTGTTAACACTTAAAAGAGGAAACTATTTCAGGAGATACGACTGAGTAGCTCTTCCTTGTAGTGTTTCACTACGTTGAGTATCAGGTCTCAATATTAGTAAACTTATAGTTGTTTAATATTCTGTTGAATTTTAAATTTCTTATTATTTATAATGTTATCTATATTATTCGATACTAAATATTTTTAAATTTATTTTTTTTATATAGATTTTAATATTGTTACAAATTATTTATTACATAATATTGTTATTTTTTTATTTTTTACATACATATTACACTTTAGTGATAATTGATGTAGATCTTTGTAGTAGTATAAGTGAAACCGATTATGGCCATTAGGCTAGGTTTTTCTATTTTGGATGAATAAATGAAATGAAATGAAATGAAATGAAAATCAAAGAATAATAAGGAAAAACTTAGTGAATTTGAGCTTGTGATTTTATTTTATTTTCCCTCCAGTCATCAAAATATGTTACTAAATGGCAAAGTCGATAAATTTTCGTTATATTTGTTATAGCGATACGATTATCGTAATAAAAGTTACTGAATCCATTTACAGCAGATAAAGTCTTATATTTTTGTACTACTGAATTTGCAGACACCGTGGCTAAAGTCGCCAACAACATGAGTCAAAAATTGTTTTATGTTAAAATATAAAAAGCTGCAAAAAATGTTTTTTTTTCTCATAAATTTGGAATATATATTTGTAGAATAATCTGTAATTCTTGGCAACGTGATTGAAGGTTGTAACAATTCTGAAAAAAAGAGATAATTTTAGGGGTATGGTTGTAGTCTCTGTATTTCTCACACATTGTATAATAATTTTGGAATGAAACTCAAGAATCAAACTGGCGATTAAAGCAAAAACTAATTTTTTATTAATATAATTTTTAATAAAACATATTCAATGTAATATATTTATAATGATAGCAGCAGAAATGGTGGAAAAATATAAAAATAAGACAAAACATCAGTTTTTATTTTGAAGATTATTATTTGACATATTGTCAGAAGTTTATATACAATAATTGAAATTTATTTGCTGTTGCTGTAGCATGTCTATATACGTATTTCATTGGCGCTTCAACAAAATCATCAGTAGACTTCAACCAAAAATTTTGAACAGTCACAAACCTCTTACTTAACGCACCGACTTTCAAAAACCATATGAGAGCTCATAAAATAATAATATTTTTGAAAATCACAAAAGAAAAAATAAGCTTAGTAGGACTTGAAACTGATAGAAAATGCAGCAATTAATTTATATCCAGGTGAACTAATATTTTTTTTATATCCTTATACAATTAGAAATACTTTTATTGTTATCCGATGGACATGCTAGACCAACAGCAAATAAATTTCACATCAGTTTTTATTTTAAATATTTTAAAATTTTGTACTTAAAATTCTCGAAACTTGTGTCTAAAAAAATTTCTTATTAATAACTTTTTCGAAGATTTAACAAAAAATTTTTATTGTATTGTAAACAAATTGATAATAAGACAAAGTTTTATATATTTCATAAAAGTTTCAACGTTTTATTTTCTTCTTAATTTAATAAAACAAAAGAAAAATATGGTACTTCAAACGAAAATAGTTGTATGCAATAACTTTAAAGAATTAAAGAATTTTTAAATTTATGAAATTTGTTTTGCTCCACAAGCTACAAATATTTTCGTAAAATAAGTAAAAAAAAAAACATTTTTGTTAGTTATTTTTGTTCATAATTTCCCAAAACTAATCCTCTTTTTGTGTAATATAGCATAGGTTGTTCTTGGCAATATTTTTTTTATAAATCAGTATTAAGTAATTTCAATTGACACTATATGCTAAGCTTTTGCTGATAATAATGATTCAACATTTAGATCAATGAAACTCAAATTTTATTCGTATGTTAAAAAATTTGATTTGCCTTAAATTAAAAGTACTAAGCACCGCAGACAGAGAAATAATTATCAATTTCCAATTGTCAGAATTAAACAATATTATTTACTTTTTTTATTATTTATAATTTTTTTTCAAACTGATTTCAAAACAAGCCGCAAAAACGTATTTTAAATAAAAACTGTTAACATTATGCTAAACATTTAAATGAACATAAAAGCTCTGAAAAGCTTAATTACGAGTAATTTCAAATGCAATCAAATGGAGTGCTTTTAAAAGTAAGTGTTATACGGTGCCAAAAAAAAATCTAACGCAAGTGTTAGTAAATGTATGATAGTTATAGCGAGACTTTAAGAGAAATTTAAGTTAAAACAAAAGAGTTATTAAATATAACAGATACTCATATTTAGAGAGAGTTTTGCCAAAAAGCAATTCTCTCAACCTTTCTCTATACGAATATTGCAGTATAGTAAATATTTAAAATACGAATTATAATAAAATTTGTGCTTTTCTTCATTTCTTTTTCAATTGCTATGCAGTGAAGGTCTTTCTTTGCAGTTCGCAGCACAGTTTTGGAATTATTTTTGATTTTGCAAGGAATATGAAAATAATTTAAATAATTTTGCTATCACATATTTAATTATTTAAAAAAGCTTTTATATAAATTTTTTCCTAGAGTGCAGAAAAAGGCTGGATAGGTATTTCTTAATTTTTTTTTAGCAATTTATTGTATAAATATTTAACAGGGACCGTAACGGTTATAATTTTTATTTTAAAAATCACTTTTTAATCATTATTTCTTGATTTTTATTTATCCCTCACAAAATAACTCTTATTTTGTGACTTTTATTTATTCCTCAGAAAATAACAGCTATTTCTTGATTTTTATTTATCCCTCACAAAATAAGAGTTATTTTGTGACTTTTATTTATTCCTCACAAAATAACAGTTACTGTTTGATTTTTATTTTTTTGCTTAACTTTTAAAATGTAGAAAGCGTAATTTTTGCGTTAAAATGAATATTAACCTGTTTAAAATTGAATTTATCGCCAGAGTCTTTAAAAAAAACTCTTATATGTTAAATTAAATTTACTTTTTTATTATTTATTAATTTTAAAAGTTAAAATTTTTTTGAGCAAAAAAATAAAAATCAAAAATTAACTGTTATTTTGTGAGGAATAAATAAAAGTCACAAAATAACTCTTATTTTGTGAGGGATAAATAAAAATCAATAAATAACTGTTATTTTCTGAGGAATAAATAAAAGTCACAAAATAAGAGTTATTTTGTGAGGAATAAATAAAAATCAAAAAAATAAAAATCATTGCATCTATCGGTAGTCCATGTAACATGGAGTATCTTGGTATATTCCTTGTGCATGTAGCACTTCTCTATTATTGTGATTTTTTTACTTTAAATTTGGAAAATAATCGTTATTTGCGATCCCTGATATTTAATTATATGTATATGCATATAAGCAACGTTTTAAATTTGATTTCTCTTGGGCATAAAAAAAAGTATTAAATGCTTTAATTCTTACAGAAATCATTAAATTATCTACCATGAAATATATTTAATAAGCTGATTTTTTACACCAAATTTTAACCTAATTTCGCTTGGAAAGGTAATAAACAATATGCATGTGTATACACTTTTGTATATGAAGTCATACGAGTTTACTTGCGTATGCGTGTATGTGTGTGTGTCTGTGCATGCATGTGTTTGTGCATGCATGTGTTTGTTTACCTTAAATTGTTTCAGTTTTTTTACCTTTAAAGTTGCTGTTGTTGTTATTGGCGTTGTCGTTTTTATTTTGCTCAGACAAACAATCGTAATCACTTTGATAAAATGTATACAAGTATGGTCGTATTTATTTGGGTAAGGTCGCGTTAAGCATTCAGCATGTATTGTATAGACGTGTAACGCCATCAACGCTATCAAATTCAGCTGCACACATACGCTCCCACACACACTCGTGTTTACTCTCATTAACTGGAAGAGTAAAATTAATCCTTAGTGTGTGAAAAATTCAGCAAATAACACATACAAATGCCAAAGTTCACAGCTGAAGGAGAGCGTTCTATAGATGTGAGATTAAAAATTTGTTTAAGCTGATTATTTTGTTTTCAAGGAGCGCTCAACTGTTTTATATCTCAATATTGTTTCTCTGTTGTTTGTTGTTGAGATATCTCATTTGTTGTTGTTACTTTTATAGTTGTAGCTTTCGATTTGTATGGATTTTTTTTTTCACTTTAATACCGCTAGAATCTGTGCATTGATGAGTAAATCATACAATAAGCCATAAAATCAATCATAATTCAATAACATAATAACACTATCAGCAGAATTTAATGTAGACTCGTATATATGCAGCATAGTTAAAAAAAAATGTAAGCGTATCTTAAGGTTATGGTAAATAATTTATTTTTAAATAAATAGAAATAGAAAAAGAAAAAGTTTGTTAGTAAGCATACATTTTGAGAACGCTAATATTCTCAGGCAATACCATGCCTTTCTTTTAAATATATTTTTATATTTGCAACTATAAATTTGAAGAGGACAGATAGTAAATAAATATTTTTCATGGCATTTGCAGTTTAAATATTAAAGAGGGGTAATGAGAGTCGATTCAATCCCTTGCGGATAGCGCTAATGCCCTTATGACACATTGTGTTTTGTGTTACCGGTCCTGGACTTTGGAAAAATATATATATATAAAAAAATTAATAAAAATAATAAATGACAATAATTGAAATTTATTAGCTGTTCGTCAAATAATAAATTTCTTTAAAGTTCAATTAGTGTTCTATTTTTCATTCAGCCTTGTAAATACTTTTATTGTTATCCGATGGATTTCTAATTGTATAAGGATATAAAAAAAAATTAGTTCACTTGGATATAAATTATTTGCTGGGTTTTGTAGCAGTTTCAAAGCCTAATAAGCTTATTTTTTCTTTTGTGATTTTCAAAAATATTATTATATTATGAATACTCATACGGGTTTTTGAAAGTCTGTGTATAAAGTACGAGGTTTGTGACTGTTCAAAGTTTGTGGTTGAAGTCTACTGATAATTTTGTTGAAGCGCCATTGAATAGAGTATATTGACATGCTAAACCAACAGCAAATAAATTTCAATTATTGTATGTAAACTTCTGACAATATGTCAAATAATAAATTTCTTCAAATAATAAATGACTTTTAAACGAAAATCTCATTTTCATTTGTGACGTTGGCATTTTTTTTTTCTTTTTTTTTTGCATAAATAATTTCTTAATATGTTTTCAATTATTTTATTGGAAACAAAAATATTTATTATAAAAGAAACTATTAAAATGATACTAAATGGCAAACGAACTTTAGTTGCGTTGCCAGTAGCTGAGCGAAGTGTCATATCACGTCTGACAACTTACAACAAAAAGCTGTTAGATTTAAATGTCAAATATTTTTGATATTGGCAACCACAAAATTTTAGTCGCTGGACAGGTTTTAAGAGCGTACGTATGTACAGCCTGTCCCAGAATGGTGACAAAAAAGGTTCAATCGTGTACTTTTTTTATTTTATTTTATTGTTGTTTTCCATAAAAGTTGTTACTCGAGCGTGTTATTCTGTCCATATTGCAGGAAGCCAAAAATAAGCCTTTAAGCTTAAAATGAAATGGCAAAAATATGATTGTAATTATGTATGGCAACTGAGTGTTAACTTTAATTATCAAATATATTTATTTTGGCAACCACTAATGTTTATCTATGTAGTTTTTACAGCAGAAAAGTACTTGAATTAGCAAAATAAAAAAAATTTACATGCAATGAAATGAACTATTTGTTCTGTAGGTAGTTAAACATATGCTTTAAGGAAAACAAGAGGAACTTATAACCCTTTTAGACACGGAAAGTTTACTTTGCAAAGTCTTAATTCAGCTGCGAGAAAGACAGTAGTATTCCTCCCTCTGTCTTTAACACAGCTGAATTAAGACTTTGCTAGGTAAGCTTTCCGTGTGTAAAAGGGGTGTTATTTAAATCCTTTAAGCTTCTTAAGTTAAAGCTCTTCTCTTTGTTGGTATGAAATATCACCATTTTATTTTACTCTTTTAAAAGGCCTATTTATTACTTAAAGAGTATAATATCCTCAAGTTATCTACGTGGCTTCATTGACATCATGTAATACTACGAAAAAAAAGTTAGTAATTATCAGTCCACTTTCGGTGGCTAAATAGGTGAAGCAGGAAATGGAACTGACACAGGACTAGTCACGCGACCGGTCGCCTGCAGGAAATGGAACTGACACAGGACTATTCACGTGACCGGTCGCCAAGTGATAGGGAACAGTCCGAGTTCTAACACTTTCTATGAAGCGGACCAGTCACTTTAACATGGGGATGGCCTAGGATGGGGTTAATTGATACTTTGTATGCATCTTGAGACTTGTCACTGAACTATCCCATAGGGACCTATTCGATGTAAGATAATATAAATTATTTATAAATAAAATTTCGATATTTAACTGTAACAATTAACGCTTATAAATTTTTTTATTGTTACAAATTCAATGACATTTTATTTTTAATCTGAAAATTTTTTGAGATTCGAACCGATGACCTCGTGCATGACAGGCTGGCACACTACCCACTCGACCATAGGCCACTCATATTTCAAAAGTATAAATAGTAGTTAAGCTTAGGTTAATATTTAAGTATAGTTACGAGACTGGTTCCACAGTCACATTGAAGGGAGCAATTAACATTACATTTAAACTATTTGATATTCAACCACATCGAACATGTTCAGTGCAGTTTACTACAATACTAGACCGAGTTCGAATCAAATTGGCTCAAGACCATGAAGACCATTTAAACGATATGACTTTTTTCACCACACACTACTCCGTACTTTTGATAACACCCACATTTTCTCCAGTTATAGGACTAGTACGTTTGGATCAATTGTCACCAAATTTTTTGCAGGGCATCTACACGCGATTTAGGGAAATATACCATAGTACCTAATAATATCCAATAACAATAATGCATCAACTGTGAAAGTTCGGAAGTCCCTATTTTGTATAGCCTATATATTTTTTAATTATCAATTATATATACATATATATATATTACATATGTAAAAATTTTACGTTTCTAGGCGCGAATATAGATAGGCCTTTTGATTATTTCACATAAGGACTATAACAATGCTGAATATAGACTCCCTAAAGCTGCCCATAACGTTTGATTTGTATACATGATTTGTACGTGATAGGGGACATATCATATCGATCCATAAATACTTATAAAAGCTTCACTGACAGACGAAAATCAACTATTTATGAAACTAAAAAGCAAAAATTATATCGCTTAAGGTTTTATAGTGGTTATGGCACGATTTGTGTATGGGCGGCTCTAGCCAATTAACTTGCTTATTTCATAAAATTTTTTAGGTGTCAAGTTTAAGCCACAAGCAATCAGGACAGTGGCACTACTTGTATATTACAAGAACGGACATCAACATTATGGGTTGTTTTAAATTTTTTTTTAAGAGAAAGCATGCAAGATCTTTTGCATTAATCTTGAGCTTTCTGATAAATTGTAGTTAGTGTTGAAGATCTATTGCATTTATCTTGCGTTTATTTTAGTTTATTTTTATTTCAAGATCTACAGAATTCATTTTGAACTTATTTTGGTTTTATATTCAAGATCCCCCAAATTCATCTTGAATTTCTTTTGCCACTTTATTTTTCAAGATCTACCGAATTTAATCTCGAAAAATCAGTTCAAGACCTACCGCCTTCATCTTGAGTTTTTCGTAGTCAAGATCCTCTGAATTATTCTTGAATTACGTTTGTCTATTATGAGAGCTACCGAATTACTCTCAACCGCATTCATTAAATCAGCCTCAGAGTCCATCGAATATAACCTGAAGTGTTTATTACGACAGCCACCGAATCCCTCTCACCCGTATTTAATAAAGGTACTCAAGGGCCACCGACTACTCCCATAATTAATCGGTACTATTTATAGCTGTCACCGAATGTAATTCACTGACAATAGACCTTGCACTTCTAAAATATCATAAGCAGTATAAGTTTCGATAAAGAAAGAAAAGCTTTGTTTATTTTCTTAACACTTAAGAAAGTGAATCTTTTTATTTCAAAGGAAGTCGACCTTTGAGTTTGAACCTGGACAGATTGGGTCATACCCCAGTAGAATGTACATTGTGCATATCTCAAAGCTTAAAATAAATATTTCTTTCTTTTGTGTGGATACTTGCGGTACCTTTGAAACAGCCAAAAATCTAATAGCAAGCATATCTTTTCAAATACATTTATACATTTTTAGTTGGAATATATTACATTTATCTTTTAACAAAATCATCAAAAGATTAAAGTTTTATTTTGATTGATACAATTTATTGAAAAATTTCACCTATCTCTGTATCAAATGATATTTATTTCTTTGCGTTTTCCTTTCATTTTCGTGTGACTGCCTTCATGTAGAAAGATTTAAAATTTGACACATTAATTCATTGACCTGTACCATCAGTGATTGTATATTACTTTGATTGAATATTCAACAATTCGTGTGCAAGTGGAAGGGTTCTACGCATACACTCGCAAATACACACATTCACACACATACAAACAGTTTCGTATTTGTTATTTTTATACGTTTTGCTCGGTACCTTTTATGCATTTTGATTTTAATAGTGATTTTAGTTTTACACACACAAATATATTATTTTGTCTCTCTTCTCTATCTCTTTTTCTTTTTTCTCTCACTTTTGGGGTTATTTGAAGAGTATAGCTCTTTGTATAGATATGTTTTTTCGTAGTAGAAAAGTAAAGAGAGTTAAGAGTGCAGATTTGCCGCTACTTTGTTGTTCTTAAGTGTTCTCTATACTCTGGTTTTACTCGTATTTGCTTACAGTTGGCTTACGTTTGTTTTAAACATTCATCTCACATTTGTGTGTGTGTATGTGTGCGTGTGTGTGTTGGTTTTTCAATATAAAAAAATGTTTCGTTAAATGTTCGTTAAACAGCCTTTTACCGTTTAAAATGAGCAATTTTTTGTTTTTGTTCTCCCCCATAATAATACAAAAACAAAAATAAACACTCAGTGCCTTGTAGCAGCATAAGAATGCAAGAAAATAAAACCAAACTTTTAAACTTCGTGTAGAAACGATGGCTGAAAATGAATGAAAAGTCCTTTAGTATTGAAATGGTCGTGGTTTTGTAAGGTTCGTCGTTCTTACAGCAAAACGGTTCTAATATTTCTTAGAAAATAATGTATAAAAAGCAGGAAAAAACGAGCCGTGATTAAACAAAATAATATTTTAAATTTAAAAAAATATAAATTAAATCAGAATTGTGAGAGCGTACCAAAAAAAGTAATTTATCAAAAAGAAAAATTAAAATAAATAACCAATTCGCTAATAAACGAAGTTTTCAAAAAAAAGCTGTATATACACTGTTTCGTGAATTTTAAGCATAAGCGAAGGAATAACCGTGTGCTTTAACCCAAATTCGTGTGGTTTTGTGTAAATGTATTGATGTTAAGTTTTGGGTGGTTTTGGTGTTCCTTTAGTAAAACTAAATTCTGAGATTTTTTTTTTTGTTCTTTCACATAATGATATTTAATATGGCTTTGCATCATTGAATTTACACCAATTTTACACAAAATTAAGCAATTCCAACTAAAGTGAAAGAAATCCTTAAACAAGCAAGAATATCATGTTTCAAACATTTTAAAAAAATTAATATAAAATATGAAATATAAAAAGAGTCAAACACATTTTAGCTAAATAGTGTCATTTAAAAAGTGTTTAAGCTAATGAAGCATAAAATTTTGCATGTTAGTGAAAGAAAAGTTTAATAACACCTTGACAAACAGCCCTTGAGCAAAGAAAAAAAAATAAAAAATAAAAAATATTAAAGTATAAAACGTAATTGATAAGAAATCTATGCAGCCATAAATTCAAAGCTGCTAAGCATGACTACAACAGCAACTCATCACTTGCATTGGCTGTAAAGCGCCAGCTTCAATTACAATTATATGCTGGCCTTAAGCATTGAAAGTAAGACATATTTGGCTCAGGCCCATTTTTATGGCCCTGTAAATTCTATCGTAAAAACATACAAACACGAGTTAGCACAGCTGCAGCGTTAAAGCAATTTTATGTTCAACAAAAGCATAAAAAAGGAATATTCATAATGTAAAGCATACTTTTAGGCAATGTGGGAAAAAATAATTTAATCAAACTGTGTAATACACAACACGGCTGTTGTTTGTCTCGGCTTGACTTTATTTTATTGCACTTATTGATTATTTTCTTTTGTTACACAGCCATAAATTCAAATGAAGTGTATTATTAATATTTTGCTTTCAAACTGGGGAATGTGTTTTTGATCAAAAAAAAAAAAAAAACGTGTGCAATTTTTGTATTTATACATATATATTTTTTTTTTCATAAAATTTAATACAAGTTGTGTGCCAAAATCTTAACGTTTATCTAAGAATTGGAGTAACACCACTAAATTCAATTGAACTAACTCAGTTTTGGCAGGCAAAAGAAGGATTAATAACACAAGAAAAGAGAAAAGAAATTGAATTTGAATGGAAATTTATGAAGCCTATAAATTAAAAAAGGTAAGTTTATAACTAGTATAAAGAGGATACAAAAAGAAAAATACTTTAAGGATTAAAATTTTCAAAGAAAAATACTCGTACATATAATTTTACTAAGCCTGTAAAAGGAAATGAAACTTATTTATAATTATACAAAACAAAAGCTTATTATTTATTTAAAAAAAAAATTTGCTTAACAATATGCAAATGATTAAACAAAAATGTAAGCTTTGCTTGCATATTGTTTAAACAAATCTGCAGACATCTGCCCTACTATCATGTCAAACTAAAACCCATCCAGATCTTAAACAATACAAATTTAAATGTCCAAACAGTGTTGGTAGGAAATAAAATTTTATAATTTACAAACTTAAAAAACTGACGATAGGCAGCTGAAATGTAAAATCACGTAAATACAATTTTTTAACTTTTATTAAAAAGATGATGAAGTAAACAAAATTATTTAAGTGTCAGTCACATTTTCAATTCGGCTGATTATTTTGGCAGCATAAGTTACAAAAACGGCTCATAGTGCGCCATTTTGTATGCATTCCATTTTGATGCTCAACAACAAAAACTAAAATATGACTAATTTTTTATGGTTTTTACAAAAATTAACACAGACTGTGTACTTTTTGTTTTGATGACATGTAAAGTACAAAAACCGTGCTACTTTTTGATAATCCTTAGATAATCCTGTAATTTGTACCTCCATACCATCAAAGCTAACTTCTTTCATATTTGGTATATAATAAAACTTCATATTACAAAACTCTTTAGTGTCTCAAATGAAACACTCCAGTTTTTTAGTTACTTTTGTATACCAAAGAGAGTTCAAATTTCCAGCTCTGGAGCTAAGTTTTATATTTTTCTAATTTTTTATACCAAACTATTTCTTTCTAAAATATAACAATATTTAATTTATAAGGAAAAAATAATTAAACTTTTATTATTATATATGTACCAAAAAAAAAAATATTGCAAATTTTCCAACCCTCCAATAATCCTTTCAGATTTTTCTCATTTCTTAATTATAAAAATTATGTTTATCTCTATAAAGAAAAGTACGGCCCTATGCTCCTTGAGTTAAAAGGCTTAAATATATATTATAGAGAAAAGGAAAAATCTAGTTCATGTAAGTTATTTTTATATACAAAAGGAATTGAAATTTTCTAATCCTGGAATCGTATTTTTAATTTTTTTTTTAATTTTGAATACCAATTAAATCCTTACTGGAATTTAACTATAAAAAAAAAATTACATTTAGCTAGTTACTTTTATAAACAGAAAAATAAATATTAAATTTCCAACCCTGGAATTATATGTTTAAAATTTTCTGATTTTTTTTTTACCAATCTATTTCTTTCTCAAATTTTAAATATGTTTAATTTACAGAGAAAAAGAAAAATCAATTTTAGTAGGTTACTTTTAAAAAAATACATACAAAAAAAATAATTTATTTTTCCAACCCTGGAAACATTTGTTTATTTATTTTCATTTTTGTTTTTTTTTTTTGCTTATAGATTTTTTAATATAATTTTTTGTTTTGAAGGTAAATTAAGGTGCTGAGTGCCCATTTCACCAATTCTGTTTAAATAACAATTCATATTTTAAAGTTTTTTGTTACTGAAAATAAAGCGTATGAAAAATGAATGAATATTCTTCTTATGTCCTCTGTCTCCCGTTGGAGCATGGGGCCTCCACAAAACTTTAGCATTTATTCCGATCCTTTGCTATATTTTGCACTTCATTGAAAGAATATCCTAGTGTTTATATATCTTTATGTAACATTCGCGTCCGTTTGTGTTTTGGTCTTCCTCGTGCTCTAATAGGATGTGTTCTCTACTGTAGGACCAGCCTACAGATTTAAATTGCTTGTTTCCGTTGGGTATGTTCTATGCATTTCTACTTCCTTCTTTTGACCTCTAGGTGTAACAGTATTTGTATACTTTTATTGCATAGTTCTTCTTATTATGTAATCTGGCTTCCGGTAAAGCATAGGGCCTCAACAAAACTTTGCCATCTATTCAGATTTTTTGCTTTATTTTTTACTTCGTTGAAAGAATATCCTAGTGTTTGTAAATCTTTATCTAACGTTCATCTTGTAAGTTCCATTGGACGGCCTGTCTACAGATTTCAATTGGCTGTTTCCGTAGGGTGTGTTCTAAGCATTTCCACCTCCTCCTCTTGATTTCCAGGTGTATCGGTATTAATTTGCTTCTATTCCATAGTTCTTCATTGAAAATTATGTTCGGCCAGCAGATCTACAGGGTTTTTTCTCGAGCACTTGCTTACAAACATTTGAAAGCTTCCTTGTGAATGTTTCCGTCACTAACCGAGTCTTGCAGGCGTACAATAAAACTGATTTTAGGTTAGAGTTGAATAAACTAATTTTTGTATGAGTGTATATAGAAGATGATCTCCAGATTTGTGAGAAGACATCTTGGGCATTAGATATCCTGCTAAGAACATCGCTGGTAGCACCGCCGCCTGCTGAGATTACATTTCCCAAGTAATCGTAATTGAAGGAGTTGACATTTTCAATTAAATCATCAACGGCCTTAAAATTAATATTTGAGCAATTCAAATTTATCTTCACTGCTTTTGTCTTCTTAGGGCTGATGACTTTGTAATGACTTGTGACCTTGGGTCATGTCACTGTGCCTTGAAGTTAACAGACAAATATCGTCATCGTATGCCAGATCTTACACATAGCGTTCAAAATTCCACTTGATTCTTATTTTTTCACAATCATCAATAGCACTTGTTAAAACATCGCTCAAAAATATGAGAAATAGTAAGGGCGATATGAGGCAGCCTTGACATACTCCAGAAGTAGTGTTAAATTGATCGGATAATTTGTTCTTAAAGAGAACCCTGCAAACAAAGCCATCATATTTCGCCTTCTTTAGCCTTATCACATTTGTAGCAATGCCTATTTCAATATAATTGTTGAAATAGGCTCTCAATATCGTACAAAGCTACAGAAAATTTCAATGGAGTTTATGTAAAAGTATTTAAATATTTTGATCGATATGGAATGCCATAATTTCCCTCCTGGACTTTAAATACATTAAAACTCTTCAGAGTTATCCGATCGTTGCGATTTCTCCTTTTCTATTTAAAGAGTGTGTTGAATAGTATAAACAGGAGAAATGTGTCCTTTTTTTAAAAAACAAAGCCTCCCAGCAAAAAATTTCAAAAAACGTAAACGAGTTTGGAATTAAGCATTTTTGGTGGAAGCTATTCCTTACTGGATTACCAACTTAATGATTTTAACAAGGCGTGAGACTAAAATAATCGATTCTTGAGAAGTACTTACTTTTTTTTATTTGCTAACTTAATCACGTACTATTTAATATAAAAAAACTATTCTCCTCATTTAGCAACTTGTACAACATTTTTTAAAATTTAGGTAATGTGATTTGTAAGCGAGTAACGAAGTTTGGTAATCAGAAAAGTAAGTCATTATATGGCAAGTAGTTCTGATGGTAATAAGTAATTTTTTGCTGGGTTCTAGCGAAAGTCACAATTATGATTAATTTTTTTATTAAGAAAATTGCCTGCAATACCCTCTTTTATGCTGAAATAAATTTGAGTTTTTTTTTACATTTTAAGAAATTTTTTACGAAGCAAACTCCTTTTCATACATTAGAATGCATTTTAAATATTTTCTTAATCTAGATTTTATTTGGAAAACAACCCTAATTTAAACACACCCCCAATTTACTAAATGTCTCTAAGTAATGCTGACCATAAAATGAATATAGTTTTTCGGCTAGAAAGCCCTACTTAAAGTTAAGCAATTTAACTCCTTTAAGAAGAAAAAAAAAACTATACTTATGTATATATAAATTCATGGCATATAAAATTTTAACTTAACTGGGTTGTTACAGTTTATTTTTGTTCTTAAATATTTTATTTTTATTTTATTTTCTGTTCTTTTTTTTTTGCCTTATTTGCGATTCAACTAAAGTAACATACGTTAACAATACTTATAAAAGTTGCAATGAGAAGAAAATAAGTAGAAGAAGAAGAAGCAGAGGAAGAATAAAAAATACATTTCCGTTTCTAGTAACGAATGTACATTTCCTTTAAAAGCAAAAAAATAGTAAGAAAAAAAAATTTAAATTGTTAAATATAAATGAATGTAGGTAGTTTATTTCTTATTTTTACGGCCAAGTTTAAAAGATGTTCCTTCATTCTTATGTTTATTTGCTCTGGCTGATTCATATAGTTTTCTCATTTTTATTTTTTCCCTTGGCGCTGCTTTAAAAATGTAACGTATTTTATCTTTTTTATGACGACAAAAAAAAAACACATACACACATAAAGGCCAAGCACATTGTCTAAAACCAAGGTCTTTCGTTAAATATACATCTAGTTGATGTAAAATATTTCTCTTAGATTTTTATTTTTGGTTTGTTTGTAATACAAAAAGCTCATAAATGTTTAGCAACTAAATACTACAGACATTTCAGTTTAAGTTGAGGCAACAAAAAATAAAAACACACAATTTTATAAAAATATTTTAACAATTTACTGACAAGCTCGCTTTGGATTACACTTAGGACTTGTTGTGCGCAGGGAAAATTTTAATATTTAAAGGGTTTTAACCCTTACATAGCCACTGTAGCTTAAAAGATAAGACTTTAAAAAAACTTGCACTGTCTTATTTTTTAATGAAAATAAAAGAAAAACACGCCCAAACATTTTTAGAAAATATAATAAATTCATGTTATTTTTATAAAGAAAACTAGTTTTTACCCGCGGCTTTGCTTGAGTTGATCTGATATTTTTGAAACTATAGCAAAACTTTATGAATGTTTTGTTATATGTTACGAATGTAAAAAAAAAACGATAAATACCGACAAAAATTTTTTTTAAAAATATATAAAAAACGGACTAAAAATCGATTTTAAAACTGTTTAAACAATCAAACCCGAAACGAAAATTGCCCTAATTAGCCCAAAAATGTATTTTTCGGAAAAAATCCGAACTAAATATAAAAAAACCCGGTTCAGAAGCGTATAAAAAAGTAAGCAATATCTTAGGCTGAGTTTACATCTGGCATTTTTTGTGTGCCATTTGCCCAAAAAACATAACATAACATAAACGTAACCAACTAATTATTAATGAAAAACTGTTTTATTCAGGCATGTATTTATTGATTTAAACAGTTTCCAATCATGTTGGATGCTATAAAATTGTCTATTAGTTATGTATGGAACTATTTAACTTAATAAATACATGACTGAATCAAACAGTTTTGCATTAGTAATTAGTGGTTATGCTTTTTTTACGCTTGCGTGGCACATGACACACAGATGTAAACCTGGCCTTACGCTGGTAATGCAGCTTTCTATTTGTTAAAGGACTTTCACAATAAGTTTAGTGGTTTCCACGTGAAAGAGTAGCAGACAAACAAACAAACTCACTTTTACATTGATAATATTATTAATTATAAGTATAATTTGTCTCCTTAAACAAAAAATTAACTATGTATTTATTTTCAAAGTAAAATTTTAGATTTATTTAGAAATTGAGGTCCAAAAAAAATATTAGATAGTTGGTTTACATACATATATTTCCAGAGGCAATAGCAATAATCTTAAAATGTTGCATTGTAAGGGCGTATCATAGAACTTGTCTAATGCTTGTAGCTTAAGCTTGATTTTCCCTAAGAATTATAATTGCACAACTTGTATTTGTATTGCATTTTCATAACAAGTGCTTAAACACTTAAATAAAGCTCACTTGTTAAGAGCTTTGTAATATATATATATATGTATATATATATATATAGGGATGACCTACGCGCATTTTCAAGGTTGACCAACACGTTTCTGACGTCATGAGATGTGGCATGAGATGTGTCGCTTCCAAATGAGACCAAGACCAACACGCTCAGTGATGGTACGTGTATATATGTATATATATATGACGCGCAAAATAGAAACGGACCTAAGGGTAAAAACCGGTTTTGTTCAGGAGAGCCATTTTAAAGATTTAAATACGTGTATCTTTGGTGTACTATCACTGAGCGTGTTGGTCTTGGTCTCATTTGGAAGCGACACATCTCATGACACATCTCACGATGTCAAAAACGTGTTGGTCAATCTTGAAAATGCGCGTAGGTCGTCCCTACCTCTTGTTTTGTGTAGTTGGTTTTTACTGTTTTCTACCTAGCGCGCTGTTTCCATGAGTTTGATATCAATTTTGCTCGCGTTTTTTCGAATCCAGGTTTATTTTCTGAAATTATTAATTGTGAATTATAATAAATACTCATTTATAATTCTTTTAAATCGTGAATATCACTCTGTTAGTACGAAAATTTTTTCACATAACCTTAGAATCGTCGACTTCAATTTCATAAAACGCGCATATCTCTGGGAGGGAACACTTTCGGTGCATGGGATCGGTCTCATTCGATGCTCAGATGTTGTCCACATCAAAAAAAAAAAAAAATAAAGGAAAATTGATTTTTTTACCCTTAGGTCCCTTTCTCTATGCGCTTTCACATATATATATCTTCATATCATAGCTCTTAAGTAATGATTACTAATCGTAATGATTACTAATTTGATTACTTTTTTTTAAAAGTGAAGTAATGATTAAATTACGATTATATTCAGTTTCGTACTTAGTAATCGTGATTACGATTACTAATAATGGAATAGTAATCTAAATTACTGAAAATTTCTAAAAATAATCAAAAAGAATCAAAAGTAATCAAAAAGTAATCCGACTACTTTCAAAGATTACTTTTGATCCTTAATAAATAATCAAAAGTAATCGGATTATTTTTTGGCTGCTTTTGATTCTTTTTGATTATTTTTAGTAATTTTAAGTAATTCAGATTACTTTTCTATTATTAGTAATCGTAATCAATTATTTATCAGCAATTCTTTTAAAGGCAATTATATAATCATTACGATTGTTTTTAAAATGTAACCTACTTAATTACTAATCGTAATCGAAATTTAACAGCTCTGCTTCATATGTATATATTTTTAAAAGATTAATTATATTATTGTATTGATTATATTTTGTCTTAACATCTCTTATATTTTTATAGCTAAGGATCAATGCTGATCTGCGCGAGCTCCTTGATCACTCAGACTAACCATGTCCTATATTCGAGTTGAAAGAAAAATTATGTGTGAACATAGCGTTTGTGATTTTTTTGTAACTGCAAATAGTTCCCAAATGAAATCATGCCCAACAAAAGAATTAAATAATTCCCAAGGTTTTTTTCTATACAAAATTAAAACTTGTTTCATTATGAAACAACTTCCAATGCATTAGGACATAACTCCCAAGGAAAAATCTGTTGAACCTTATCCTAATTTTCTTCGGTCATTGGGAGTAGTTTAACTTTCCTGATTGGAATTTATTTAATTTTTTTGGGAGTTATTTAATTTTTTATTTTTGAGTTATTGAATTGCTTGGGAGTTATTTAATTTGTCTTGTTAATGTTATTTTTTTTTCAAATTATTGCCATTTTATAACTTCTCTGCAGCTAAGCTAAAGCAATGTCTTTTCTTCGCTCTTTTAAACACAGGCAACGCTGTGACAGCAGGGCTTCGATTGTACTTAAGGATGTTCTACTACATGCTCTCCTAAATATTTCCTGCATAGCTGACTTTGGGTCAGGCTTAGAGATATCCTCTGTGATATTTGCCATAAATACACTGCTTACTTAGCATCTTCTAAATGGGCAGCCTTGACTTGGTGGTCTTAGGTGTTTTCTTAGCCATGATACTTCCCACAATGTTGCTGCCTATTAAGCTTTTCCTTCACATCTATCTTTGAGGAATTTTTCCTATATGGTATTTCCCATAAGGTCGTTGCCTATTAAGCATTTTTTGGATAGGTGGTCTTTGACCGGGGCTTAAGCATTTTTTCCTCTAAGCTGAATGGTTTCGTATGCTGTCAAAATAGGACGAATAGGAAATGTAAGGAACCCGGGGTAATTGAGACAATATAACTTGCACTGTGCTGTTGTCCGGCTCTAAGCCGCACTAGACATAATTGTCTTGATGCTCACACTTGTGTTAGTTTTGAACTTGTATCGAGGCTGGAACTGTGTAGTTTGCTAAAATTTGTTAAATCTAAGGCTATTCTAGCCTGCTATACTTACAGGTTCTCTTCCCATCTGCTAGTATCGCTAAATATCTAATCAATGAAAAACTATTTAGAAACAGTATTTCGTATGTTAGTACTGGTCTTAAATTTTTAAAGTATACTTTATCTTACTCTGAATATGCGCCTATGTTTTTGATATAAAAAAATGTGTTTAATTGATGTATAAATTAAACAGTCTGTGAAAAATTTAAAACAAAATAACTAATTCTAAAAAAGTAATAAATGTTAACTCAAGGTAAATTTCCATCAATTGAAATGTAAAAAGGAAAGTAAAATTACATATTCCTCTTAAATGAAATGAAGAGAAATATTGACATATTATTTTTGTTATTCTGTCGATGTTCTTTCAGATATTATATCGGAGTTAATCGCAGCTATAGAGGTTATGTAAAAATACCAGGTATGCATATAAATGACCAGATATGAGTCAACTCCGCTCTACCAACCTATCCAAACGTTACAAAAAATTTTGGAATAACTTTCCCTACAAATTTCGTAATTTTGTAATAATCTAAAAAATCTTATGAATTGAAAGATTTATTTTTAAAAAATTACCTTCAAGTTCAATATATAATGAACATATAAAGAAACAAGTAATAGCATGCCAAGTCTGGCAATATATCTTTCCTGAAACCTTGAAACATTATAACATTTAATAATTTGTATGTATAAATGCTAACAGCCCTCGACTGCCGATCATCTCTAAATCAGATGGCAGAGCAGTTTGATATTAGAATCATCTGGATTCCGGGGCATAGAGGCTTCCAGGTGAACTCTAGGGCTGACGAGCTTGCTAGGATTGGGACAACCTTACAGGTTCCACCGGATTTGGAACGTGTAGGTCTACCCCTACTCTCTTGCAAACTCAGACTTAGGCGCAAGACAGAGGAAGAAACGAATAGAAGGTGGGTCACTAGAAATGACTGCGTGATCACAAGGCAGTTATGGACTCACCTAAACAGAGAAGGTACGGATTACCTAATTTCGAAGAATAGGAAACAGGGTTCGGTTCTGGTATCCGTGTTAACCGGGAACTGTCTCATAGGTAGGCATGCACAACGGCTTAAGGTTGAACACAACGACTTTTGCCGCAGCTGCCAAGACATCGATGAAGAGGAAAGCATAGAACATTTTCTTTGTCACTGCCCTGGACTTGCACGAAAGAGAATGGCCACAATGGGCGCTCTTGGATTCAGGGAACTTTCTGACGTTGCTAGTGTTGCACTTCAACGTATTAGTAGCTTTATACTGAGCTCTGGGTGGTTCGACGGTGGGGACTCCGCATAAGCGGAGTCCCCGTGGCATCACAATGGACCAAAACGGTCTAAGTGAGTCCGGCTTTCTGACTGCCACCTCTACCTAACCTAACCTAACCTAACCATGTATAAATGATAAATTTGCTTTAAGCAAATATATTGAAATTACCAAGAATTAGGAAGTATTGATCGCATGAAGACGGTCTTAGTTTAAGAAAAATTTAAAAAATTTCTTATATTATTGACCTTAAAGACAAAACTAATCAGACTTCCCGTACAGATACTAATTGTTCTGTTCTCGAAGCATTCTAAAAATAACTAGATTATTTATCGGTAAGTATATGTTTTTAATAAAGACTTAACTTTTTTTTTTGAAGTTTTGTGTGACCAACAAACCAAAGCATTTTTGTGAGTGATAGTTGCAATTGTGGTGCTAAGAAAATATCATTAGAGTTTCCAAAAAAGAAAACAAAGGTATAAAGTCTAGAGGTATAAATTCTATAGATGAAATCTGGTTGACAAGAGAGGTCAAAGAACTTCAATATTACCAAGAAGCTATTACTAGTGGTGCACCTTTGCCATGCACGAATAAAATTGAATCAATGAAGACTAATAAATGTAACTATTAGTTTTGTGTGATACGTCAGGATATGCAAATAATTGTAGACGTATTACCAGCCAAAGAACAACTCTTATAAAATTATAAATACATATAAATATATCTAAATTACCCCGCTTAACCACCCCCACCTTCCTTTGAGACTGTCCTTTTTTTATAAAAATATAGTCGATTGCTTTTCCCACATTCGAATCGTTCTTTATTTTAAATTTTCTTAAATTCGATTATATAGTTTGAAAAAAGCACAATTTGCCTTGACCCCGTTCTACCACCAGCTTCTTACTCATTATAACCTGCCCTTACTTGCAAAGAAGAAGTTTACTATGTTTCCGTGCGATCCGATTAATGGCTTGATTGTGTATTAAATAAGAATCTACTAAGAATCTAATTGCAGAAGTAAAACTATATGCTTTAGAGAAAAATATGCGTTACTTATATCGAGCCTTATTTTCTATTTAATTGTAAGCGACAAAAATTTAATTTTTCAGGAGAAATGTTTTCTAAAATATTCAAATATGTTTTCCTACGTACATAGTTACAGCTCGTATTTTAAAAGTTATCAACAATTTTGGCATTTTGATAATTCTAAACTATGGTTAGGCCCATAAAATTTTAATTTCAATGAAAAAGTAAATTTTCTATAACATGTCGCTTACGATAAAATCGAAAAAAATGCTCGTTATATACACTTACTTTTTTTTTGACTAACTTTGATTTATTGTCATTTTGAGAAATCCATAAAAATTTCTTCAAATGTTTTTTTTTATTTTAATTTTTGTTCGTATAGACACACAAATTCAACTGGACTGCAAACAGTTTTCATAAGCCTTGACTTAATATTTTTGGGATTTTAGTTTACACAGATTTATGCTGTGCAGCAGATTATTTTTTTTGCTTAACAGACTTGTAATAAATCACTGGCTTTTCTCAACTTTGCAGTATTTAAATTTTACGCTGGAAATAAATCTTTATAATATTTTGTAAAAATTCTTACTTATTTTTCCTTAAAACATTTCACTTAAGCATTTTATTGATTTACGGTTTATTTTTGTATGTTTTTGTTTTTGTTAAAAATAACTCAACTACGTGGAAAAATGAGAAAAGTAGAAGTTAAGACAGCAAATAGAAAATGTCTGTCTATCTGTCTGGCTGTTAAATAAAAAAAAATATGCAATTCACTGATGTATGAAATGAAAGAATATTTTTATTTTATGTATTTCACAAGATTTGTCTGTTTCTAGGTAAAGAAAATTTATCAAAAAAAAAAATAAAAGAAATTCCTATTGTTTTAACAGTGTCATAAGCAGCATAAAGAAAAATTCGATATTTTAATGTGAGTTTATTTAAAAAAAATTTAAAGGAAAGTGTATTTATGCCTAGACGCTTGTAAATATCTGTATGTGTATGTGTATGTGTCTATATATATATTATTTTGCTTGTGTGCAAGTGAGAGAAAGAGAGAGAGAGAGAGAGAAAGAGTTTCTTGCTCTTATTTAAAGTGTTCCTGGGGGACCATTATATTTTAGTTGTTGTTAACCTTGTTTAAAAGTGGATTTTGATGGTTAAAGTGTATTTGTTTTTCTTTTTTTTTTTTGCTCTGATTCTGTGCTCTCTATGCTTTTACATCTGCTTGGTTTTTGCTTTATTTTTTAAGTTTTAATACTTGTTTTGGCCTGTATAGAAACTTAAGGTCTTAAAAGAAGTTTATTTAGCCATTTAGGCAATTGGGGCCAAAGCAGAATAAACAAACCAACCAACAAGTATAATAGTATATGGCAAATGACACAAAAAATAAGTAACAAGTGTTGATTTAAGAACGAAAAAGCAAACAAAATGTTAAAGAATGAGCGCAGATTTTAAATTGATATCATGTCTAAAAAATTATATATTAAATGTTTACTTTTCCTCATTTCAAAAGTATGAAGAATAAGATTTGTATCTGTGGCTTTAAGAATTGTTTTAGAAAAATAAATGGAAATTACAATAAATGAATAATTATTAATGCAGCAATCTTGTATTTTTATCTTTTTTTTTCAAAGAAAACACTAAGAAAATTTGTACAAAACAGCTAAAAGGATATCAGATGATCTCTGAAAACTTTGATTTCAAAATAGAATGCCACCAACACTAAAAAAAGTCATAAATAGACAAGCAGTATCATGCACGATCATGAAATATTTTGCTTTGTGTACATCCAAAAAAATAAAGATACCACAAGTACTCGAACTGATCAAGTGCAATGTCAAAAGTGTATCAACAATGAAGTGTTAAAATTGTCCACGAACTGTTGCCAGCAAATGTATACAAGTTGACAATGAGCGTTATAAACAACCAAAACTTGACAATTTGCAGTTGCCAGTTTAAACAAGTCCGTATATAGCCAGAGCTGTCAGTAAAGAAAACTTTAGAACACATACTCGTCTGTCTTTAAGTTGACAACCAGCTTTGTTAAAAAAAAAGTAAGAACGCAGTGTGTTCTTGATTTTGTATTTTATTTTTTCTCTCAGTGTATGTATCTAAAGGGTGATTTTTTAGCAACTTTAATTTTTGGCAACACTGATTTTTGCAACTCAGCTGTTGTCGTGTATCATGTTACTCTTGAACATGTTCAACATATGTCTATAATTTAAACATGAATCGGCTTACAAATGAACAACGCTTGTAGATTATTAAAGTTCATACTCGGTTTCTCAACCGACATTTTGTACTTCTTCCATTTCATGGTCAATTTGGGCGACCTTTTGAGGCGGCTATTCTGAATTTTGGGACTAAATTTCGCACCAAACAAATACGTAGAGTGCGGAAAAAGGAAACTATCGCAGGTGTATCTAGCAGTGTTGCTGATGACCATGAATTATTGATTTGGCACCATTCGCAGCAAATTTGCCTCTTTTACTTTTTTTTTGCCCTAAAATGGAAGAGGTAGACTTGGCTGATATGTGGTTTCAGCAAAACGGTGCCAAATGCCACACTCCACAACAAGCAATGACCCAATTGAGAGGCGAGTTCGGCGAACAGTTTATTTCACGTTTGGGACCGGTCAATTGGCCGCCTAGATCGTGCAATTTAACGCCTTTACACTGTTTATTCTGAGAATGCGAAAACTCTTATAAAACCTCCCTTTATTACCAAAATCTATGAGCAAATCTTTTTTCTTAAAAGCTGATGCAAGCTAAAACTTATGCCCTAATTCAGTAAGAAGATTGAGGACGTTTTTGTTTGAAAATGCTTCTGAGTTCTTCGATTTGAAGTCTCTAAATTATTTTCTTCAGAAATAGTTGTTGTCTTTGATAATGAAAAATAAAAATATTATTGCCATGTTTTTAAAACATAAAAATTCTATTAAATTATTCTACAATAGTTTGAAAAATATATGAAAAAATATGTGTTGGATATAATGTTTAGAACAAAATCATAAAGCAAATACACGAACCTTCTAGCATAGACAATAAATAATAATCGTTTTAAAGAATCAAAACTGCTGCTTTTTTTCGTCCATAGACAAGACAATACATTCGTCGAACAGAATTAGGGCATTAATATAAAGAATGTCTTAGTAAAGAAATGTTTGTATTTCATTGCTTTCAAAAATTCTTAAGAATGCTTGTTAAAAAGTCTTGCTTGTTTTAAAATCCATTCTCTTTGTAATAATATTAAATAATTATAAAGTATTATAGTTTATTATTTTATATTAAAATTTAATAAATTTTAATGGCAAATTTTAGGTAATTTATGTTTTGCATTCCATTAAGTTTAAGCAGCCTTATTTATAAAAATTATTAAGGCTTTAAAAAATTTTGTATGAAAGTTTGTTTTAAAAACCTTTATAAAGCCCTAATAATTTTTATAAGTAAGCACCTCTTCCCGCATTCCTATTCCAGCAATTTTTTGCCCAACTTCAAAAATCGCTCTCTTTAAGTGATATTTATCAAAAAAAATTTTAAACTTATAAACTCGGAAAGTCAACAGAAATTAAATTCCATTTTAGCCATCGAAAATCCCACTGTGGGCTGTTAAAAATAAACCTTCTTACTGAGTATGAGTAATATACATACATACATACAATTAATTTTATCAATATATTAATCATACGCATCCAGTACGCGTACGATCTTTAGTACGACAACAAATAAGAGGAAAAATTTTGATTCATTCCATTTTGTTCCATACAGTGAGTAAAGAAAAAATAATAAAAAAGTTTAAGTAAAATGCTGATATTTAATTTTTATACAATGAAACTATTGTAACGTCCTAGTTTTTATTAAAAATTTTAATAAAGTTCAAATTGCTAAATAAATTTATATACCTTAAATGAATAAAATGGCTTAATAAAAATTTCAAATGATTCAATAAATTAATTATCAAATTAAATGTTTGATTTCTATTTTCGAAAGATAAATTTTTGTTAAACTTTGTGCATAGATTTGTAAAATGCAACGCTAAGCGTCGACACATTTTGCATGTATAAAATCTGAATTACAAATAACAAAGCACATATAAAATTTTTACAAAATTGTGCCCTTAATTTTTGAAACAAATACAAAAGTTATTAATTTTGAGAAATTTATTATTTGTCATATTTATGATTGCTTGAAATTAGAAATTGAAGTCTTCCAATAATTTCGTAAAGCAACAATGAAATGCATATCAAGTCATTTTAATTTTGTTTATATTTTCAACAAACAGAATTGTAAAACATTTTCTACAAATATTTTTTTCTATTTTTTCAATTTTACTTTAAGTAAAAACTAAAAAAAAATCATTATCTGCCTTTAAAAATTTAAATTAAATACTTTTCAATATACACAATACTTTTAACATTGCTCGTCAGTTTCTTTTCAAATTTAGCTTAAATATCTCAATTATATCCAACAAAATTTTCAGCCAAACATTTTCAAATAAAAATAAATGCTTTCAAAACCTCAACAAAATTAACTGCATACAATCTATTTTAAATTATGCTTATTACTTTTAAACAATATTTATTACCTAAAATAGCAAACGTCAAATCAAACTAGATTTTATGCCCAGCCATAAAACGATAATGGTGGTTATAAAGAAGTCCAGCAAATAAATCACATGGCCAAATACATTATTTAAATAGCAAAAACAAAAACCAAAAAAATTCAGGAATACATTAAAAAGCCTGGTAGGCTAAACAATTTAACTATTATTATACATACTACGAGTATTAGAAATAAAAGCAAAAACAGTTTACAAAAACTATGCAGAGTTTATTATGGAAAGCTGTTTAGTTTTTCCTTCTGTACAAAAACCTCATTGAATTTCCCTATGAATGTTAAATTTGTTAGAATTTTTTGTTTTGAAATGTTTTGTTTCATTTAATTTTTTTTAAGCACAATCACTTTATATTACAACCTTTTTTTCTAAACTGACCATAAAATGGTAATTTATGGCAATTTAACTATTTATTTCTGGCATATTGTTTTTTGTTTTTGGTTAAATTTATTTCTAATTTAAGAAAAATTTACAGCAACATTTTTGAGCAAACATTTATTGATTTTAATTTGTTGCAATATTATTGTGTAACGTAGAAAATAACTTTTATATTATTAAACAAATTTTTGTGAATTAATCTTTCTAGATTGCCAAAAATCTTTGTGGTGTCGTTGATAGCATTCCCAGATTTTTATCAAGCTTCCTCAGGGACCACCTTATAGGAGTTCTTATAGATGGGATCTCATGAAATGAGTTCATAGTAAATTCTGGGGAATCGCAAGTACACTATTTCTTAACTTTCTTCCTGAGTATGATTTCATAATAATCTCTAAATACTTACTTCCATGTGAAAATTATTGATTTCGATGCTAGTAATACCCACTGTTGGAAAAAGTGGCTCCATCTATGGCAAGTGTATCGTCTTATGTCACAGTGGGAGCCATATTTTCATTATTTGTTCACATGATATTAGACAGGCTTCTACAACCTCTGTGCTGACTTTCAATACAAGAGTCATACGAAGCTATTTCTAATTAACAGATCTATGAAATAAAAAATCCATTAGATGTCGCAGTGCTCTTATTGTTCTGGACATAAAAATTTAGAGTGATGTTCGGTGAATTATTCATATTTTTCAAGCATAAACAGAAGCAGTTACACACACAGTTTTTAATTTCACCTGAAATTTTTTTCTTGATATTTATAACATTTACATATATCGTAAGCGATATGTAATCGAAAATATACTTTTTTACTGAAATTAAAATTTTATGGGCCTATCCATAGTTTAAAATTCTCAAATTCTTACGATTAAATCGAAAATAAAGCTTGACATGTTCTCGTGAATAAGGAGGTGCTTCAAAGTCTATTTTGGGACTGCCCGGTCGCATACAAGAGAGTGCGAAGAAGTTCATTGGTGACAGTAAATTATCCAATTTTATTAATTCCCTGGAGTCTTATATTACTCTATCATTTCTACAATGGAATATCTTCTAATTATATTAGTACTATTGTTCCCTAAACACAAGTACATTTTACTCACAACACGTGCTTCATTACAAGCACAGTAATTTTTGATCGACTGGCCAGTGGAACAGATATCTCTCCAAATATCTTTCCTGACAATTTTATTGTGGATAAGTTTAAACGGAATGTCCACAGAAAGTACTGCCTCTGTTCTCCTCCCTACAACAGGAATCATACACTGAGTTCTGGTCTTATAATAAACATTAAACAATTAATTTTAAAAATGTTGAAGTTCTGCTTAAGATGCCCATACATTTGCCATATTATTGTGCAATAATAAAATTATTGTTAAATAAAATATTTTGTATAACAAAATATTTTGTGCAATAAAATATGGTGTACAATAAAATATAGTGTACAATAAAAAATATTGTAAGGGGTGGTTAAATTTTAAGGGCCGATGTCGGCCATGGGCATATTTTGAGTTACGATAATATGATTTATATTATCTATATATAATTTGTTTCTCACATTGTTTTTCACATTGCAAAATAAAATATTTCATATAATAAAATATTCTATTTCAATAAATATATTGCACAACAAAATATATTGTACAAAAAAAAATTTTTCTATAATAGAATATATTGCACAATATTTAATTTTATAAATTTTGAAATTGTGCTTAAGGTACACATGCACTATTATTCTGCCATAATAAAATTGCCAAATAAAATATATTGTACAATAAAATATATTGTGCAAAAAAATATTCTATATTATATTGTTATATGGCACAACATATTGGATAAAAATTTAAATTGTGCAATAAGAAATATGTTGTAGTGTGCTGACAATAATATATCCAGCTACAACATTAAATATTAAGGGTTTTCATGAGAACTCTTAAAATTGCCATTTGTGGAATTGGGCAAATATGCGAGACTTGTTCCATGAAGAAACGTTGACAACTTTTGTGCAAACAGTTGAGTCCATTTGAATGCAATATCAAAGAAAATTTCAAGCAGTTTTAAATTTAAATACATATTCTATATTTCTTTAAAAATAAAAAAGTGTGTGTGTGTCTAAAAATGTTTCTTTAGGCATTTTAGGCCAAAAAACCAAAATGCACAATTGCACAGCTTAATTTTGCGAAGGAAAATTATTGGGCAAACTTAACAGGTGTTGTGTAAATAAATTTCCATACAATTTTTGATATTTTATTTACGAGAGTGTAAAAATGCACATGTGCACAGTTTGCGAGACTTTTGAAGACTCTCATGAAAACCCCCATTATTTTTCTCTTTTTTAGATTATTTAATTAAAAACTATTTAATTTGCCTTTACTATTTTTAACGAAATATCAATTATAAAGTTTCTTAAACGCTTATGTGTTTGTAACTTTTATTTAATTTTATATGCCGAGCCATAATCGCCAAAATAGCTTAAGCGACGTAATTTTCGAACTGTCTTTTTTGACGAAAATTTACTTAAATTTTATATCCCTTATGTCAGTGAAAAAAAACATAATGTTAGCAACATAAAACTACAGAAGTAGCAACATTGTTTTATTGTTAATTCACCCGATATTAGTCACTTTCATATCACAGTTTTTGTTAAAATTTTATAGGGCATAATCTGTTTCATAACTAGTGTTCAAATGAAAGCTGAAAAAGAAATTTTTAATGAATTAGACCGTAAATATAATACAAGACTTGCACATGTGTAGTTGAGGTCTACAAGTAATTATATCGATAATACAAATTTCGAATTGTTTTTAATTAAAATAACTACGGAATTATTGCAACATAAATACAGTAGTATAAATTTAAAATTTTATAACATTTTATTTTCTTCATATACATGCTTGCCTACGTGCATACCACTTCATCATATACATTTATAAAAACTTTTTATAAATTGATGCTTGGGTAAATAATTAGTACGAGTACACACAGTATTGTTTGAAGAAATTGACCTGGACTGTAGAAACTTACTTGTAAGCCTTTTGCTTTTTTTTAGTGTTTGTTTTTTTTCTCACTACTCAAGAAGTGCTGGGCGAGCATAAAGTTAAGTTAAATCAAAACAATAATGCACTGTGGGGCGGCAAAAAAATATAATAAATTTTCTAACTAAGCAAGTTCTTAAGTTTCATTAAAACTTAAATATCAAATGAGCTAAGCTGAGACAATAATAAATAAGAGAGAGGGAGAGAGAGAGAGAGAGAGAAATATAACTCAGGCACTACTAAAAAAGATTTTAGAGTTTTTGTTAATTTTTTTTCCCCATTATCTCTGCAGCCTGACATTATATTAGTTAGGCTGAACTAGCGCCTATTGTGTAGTAAATTACAAACTTGGGCGTAAGTTACAAAATAAATTTCAGTTTTGTTTTTTTATCAGTATTGTAAGTATTTTATTCCTCGTTTTATGATATGAATTTGGAAACACACACGAATGCAGTTTCTGAGTCATGAAAGACTTTTATTTCATAGATACAATGAAACGATTGAACTGGTTAATTTTTCATTTATTCACTATATATGAATTTTTTTAATATAGCATAAAAAATTCTTTAGAATAGCTTTTAATTAAATTGCAGTCACATTTAATTGTACTTTAGTTAAATTTTGGTGGTTAGAGCAACTGATAACTTTAAAAAATTAAGGCAAGTCTTAGCAGCACGAGTCATAACCAGCGACAAGGATTTAATGCATTTAAAAAAGGTGTTTTAGGCTCCTAAAAACTATGATATGAAAACTCCAAATATGCACTAAGAAAAATAAAATATGCACATATTTAAAACAGATGTTTTTCAAAAGAAAAGTTTTAAATTTACATACAACTAAATAAAAATGTAAAAAAAACAAGCTTGTGCAAGCCTTTCATATTAAATTTTTACACAAGATTATATATTAAATAACGATTTTTTCTGCATTATTAACTTCAAACACTCATTTTTTTAGATATATTTATATTGCAGTATTTTTCGAGATATATTTATATAGCAGTAAAAGATGGACACGTAAATAGAAAAAGAAAAGTGTTGTCTTAGTTTTATTGTTATTGTTCGAACCTTTTTTATTTCTATATTTAATATTTCATTATTACATCTGATAATTTTTAATGAACAAATAACACCAAAGTTAAATGCAAACATTCTACCAAACTCTTAGTAGAACGGAACAACTAGCTGTTTTCGAAGGCCACTACACCTGCATAATCAGCGTTCTTTGTGTTCGGTCCACTGTGTGTGGTGTCAGTTTTTATATCCATTATCATTTCCGAGAATTGTTTCACTACTTTCGGGTTTAATAGCAGACTATTTTCTCTTGAAATTATCAAATTAAAATTTCCATTAAATTCGATAGATGTGTGTGCTTGTACAATCGTTCTAGAGTTCTACAACAATGCAATCGAATAAAATGCCAAAAACACACACACAACAAAATAATAATTTGTGAACAATAATATTTTTTAATTTCAATTTGGGCAAAATGTGACAAAAAATATATATTCAAAAATATCCATTTTAAGAAAATTATGCAAAAATGTGCAAAAATATGCAAAAATATTCACTAAAAAATCGAGGCCATTTTTACGAAAAGTCATTATTTCGTAGAGATATTTCTTTCTTGCCATTATTAAAGTTAAGGGAAAAAACATGATTTTTTTTTTTAATTTTTACAAACAGTTTTTAACGCCAGGGGCGGAAGTATACAAAATTATGCTACATTTTCTCCTTATCTTTTTATAGACATAATAAAAAAATATTTAAATCAATGTTATGTGCACTTCAAAACTTATTTGATTTACTATTACTTATCTAGCTGGCTGGCCCATTGTGCAATGCCAAGGAGGCAATTGTATTATAGAAAAACAAACTGAAAAAAAAAGTTTGCCGTTCAAAAAATAAAAATAATAAAATTAAATAGTTCAGTTGCGATGTTGTATAAAAAAAGTAAAACAAAAGGTTGTTGTTTTCAAGAGTCCTTCGCCTCTTATATTCACAATATGCATACACACATATCTACATATAGTATATATATATTTACATATGTATATGCATATAAAGACATTTTGTTGAAACAAAAGTGCTGAAAAATGCTCAAAAAAATAAGGTTTAAGGAAAAATAAATCAAAAAATTTAAATTGAGATTGTTTTGTTGCTTTAAAAATTATATAAAGTTTCAAATTTCTACTTTAAATGCTGTAGCAAAACTAAAGAAAATTGTTTAGATCTCAATAATTTTTTTTTTGATCAAAACGCTTGGACTTAAATGTGTGATATATGAGAATTTTTTATTATTGCTCTGCTTTCATATTGATGTATGTAACTATTGCTCTTGTTGCTTATTTTGCTGAATTTAAAATTCTTACAAATTTGTAAGAGTAGCTCAGTGTTTTAAGCTTCTAAATTAGGAAAATAAGGCTAAATATTTTTATGAAAAGCACTAAGAAGCAAAAATGATTAGAATTAAGATTTTTATGTCGTGCATGATAAATATATTCAAACTTCAGACTTTGAATTTAAACAAACTTAAAATAAGTTTTTGCTTATATCTTATTTCACAGCACGGAAGTAACAAAAAGATTTCACGCATTCGTTACATTAATAAATTCTTTGTTTTGTCTCATTTATCTAAATTAACTGCAGTAAAAATAAAACAAAGTCTTACATTAAAAATATTCTTTTCCCAAAATATTTCCTAGAATTGTCTTGTTAACAAAAATGATAATAAAAATATACCTTTGCCTGCTATAAAAATTTGAAAAAAAAAGTTTATTTAGCTTCATTATTAAAATAAAATACTTTTGATTTTTCTCTAAACCTGCTGCTGATGTGCTAATGATTTATTATTCTTTTTTTTTTTTTTTTGCTTTGTGCAGCTAATGCCTTGTGATAAGTTGTTTTATTTTTTGATTTTTTGCCTTCATGAACATAAAATTAGTTTTTCTTTCTACTGTTGATTTCTTAAATTTGTGTCCTTTTCTGTAACTGTAAACTAAAGGTATTTGCAACAGATTTTTTCTATTGTCTAAATTTATATATTTATTTATTTTATTTTTGTTTTTGCTTTTCTTTAGCAGTTATTCTTTAAGAAAATAAATACCTAAATTATTCACAGTCTGTTTGGAATAAAATCTTTATTTCCATAAAAAAAAGTAAAAAAAAATAATAAAGAAATAAGAAGTGTTAATTTACTCGTTGTAAGATAAAAATTTTGTTTTTATATTTATTTGTTACTTCTCTTAAAAGTATGGATGGCTTGTCTATTAAACATTTGACTTTATAATAATTTATAATATACTGTATTTTAAATAAAGTAAGATTTTTAGTTAAGTCTTTCTGTAAGAGTGAAACACTTAAGCTTGCTTTACTAAATTACATACATTAATTCCGAAATTGTTAAAAATGTTTACTGTTATTTTTTATTTAATATTCTATACCATATACTGAACTAAATATAATAAAGTAAGAAATTAAAGCATAATATAAATAATTTGTTCTTTTAAACAGAGTATTCACTTAAAAGTGAAGCTTTACAACAATTTACCCTATATTCGAATTTTCGAACTTATGTTCGAAAATTTCGAAAATGTATTATTTTATTATTTTCCTATTACTACAGCTAAATGTTTGATATTAAACGTGGTCTTGAAGTTTAAAAACATTTTTTCAATGTTCGAAAATGCAGATTTTGGTTAAAAATCCTTTTATAGTGCGTTTAATATTAAACCAAATTCATTGAGTTATTTATAAATATGTGTATATACATACACAAACATATTTGTATGTATGTATGTACATACATAATGTATGTACATACATATACATATATCTTTTAATTCCAAGTATAATATAAATATTTTTTTTTGAGCACAGAATTCACTTAACAGTGAAGTTTTTAAGCAATCTACAATATATTCAAGTTTTCGAGCTTATGTTCGAAATTTTCGAAATTAAGGCTTAAAAACAATTTCCTAATGTTCGAAAATACAGCATTTCGTATGAGCTGAGTTTAAAGGAACAAAATTTATTGCTTAAAAATTCCTTTGATAGTGCTTTTAATATTAAACCAAGTTCGATGAATTATTTATAAATATATGTATCCGTATATATACATATATCCTTTAATTCCACATAAAACCATAGCTCTCGACTTTAAAATAGTTTAAAATACTGTGTTTTTAATATTAAAAGTAGAACTTTTAATTAAATCCTTCTATGATTGTGTAACATTTACATTTTCCTTTTTACATAAATTGATTTTAAAATTGTTAAAAAATTTTCTAAAATTTTTATTTTATAAGAAATGGTTTTTTTTGAGCACAGTAATCACTTAACGGCCGAATTTCCGAAGTTATATTAAAAAAAATTCGAAATTGTAGACGGAATAGAATAAAATAAAATAAAGTAAAAAATAAAATCATAATATAAATAATTTGCTCTTTTGAGCACAGAGTTCACTTTACAAAGAAGCTTGTTAGCAATTTACATAGTTTTCGAATTTTCGAACTTATGTTCGAAAATTTCTAAATTTTGTTATTTTGCTATTTTTCCATTAATAAAGCAAAATTTTTAATTTTAAACATGTTTTTGAGGTATAAGCACAGTTTCTTAATGTTCGAATATATAGAATTTGATTCGAGTTGAGCTAAAGTGAATACAACTTTTACTATTAAAGATTGTAGTATTAAATCAAATTCGATAAATTCTTTACAAATATATGTATGTATGTATATATGTATATGTATGTACATAAATCTCTTAATCCCACATTTTACTTTTTACATAAATTGTTTTCAAAATTGTTACAAATTGTTATAATATTTTTTATTTTATAAAGAATTTGTTTTTTTGAGCACAGATATCACTTAACAGTGAAGCGTTTAGGCATTTTAGCCTATATTCGAATTTTTGAACTATTCTTCGGAAATTTCGAAATTCTTTATATTATGCTATTTTTCTATTACGAAAGCTAAATTTTTAACTTTAAACATGGTCTCGACACAATTTCTTAATATTCGAAAATAAAAAATTTGGTTTGTTTGCAGGAAAAAATTTCCTTTAATAGTGCTTTTAATAATAAAACAAATTTGTTGAATTATTTGTAGATAAATATATGTATGTATATATACATGTAGTTTTTATTATTATGTTGCACAAGAATTTTTTCAAACGTTGTTCTGTTTGAAGTTTTTATTAGATTATAAATTGTGAAAAAATATTTGAATATAATTAAAATGAAAAGTTGATTAAAAAAAAAAACAATATGATGAGTATTGTATACACAAGTTGTGGTATATGCTTTACAACTGCTCTTTTGTACTTTCTTGTAATTTTATTCCCACATCTCGGCCATCCTGCGTGTCTATTACATCATCATCGTCATCGATAAATTCTGGCCATGGTTTCATAGATTCTGCACATGTGGAAGTACGTCTGGGACCTTCAAATTCACCAAACTTTATGACGTCGTACGTATCGTTCGGTTTTACTTTGACGATCTGATATGGACCTAGATACTTCGGTTTGAGTTTGAGTCCTGTACCTAGCTGTGTTCTTTTAATGGCAACAATATTATTAACCTTATATTTTCTAGATGGTCTGCGTCGAAGATCATATCTTTTCTTGTTTTCGGTTTGAACTTGAGCGATTCGTTGTTTGGCTATGTGCCTGATCTCATCTCTTTGTTCAGCATAACAAGCTGCAAATTCTTGTTCTATCAGCTCTTTCAGTTGAAAATCATCTTTAGTCTTCATTTTGGTTCCTATTAACATTTCAAATGGCGTAGTACCAACACTTCGTTGATACGTTGAGTTAATTACTTGCTGTACTCGTCTGACGAACTTAAACCATTTGGTTGGGTCATCAGCGCTTAATTTGGACAAAACTGAAATTATTACGCTATTCAGTCTTTTGACTTGTCCGTTCGCACGGGGTAAACCAGTTATTATGAGGATATGCTTTATTTTCTCTTCTGAACAATAGGTTTTGAAATCTTTACTTGTAAAGGCTGAACCACGATCAGAAATGATTTGTAGTGGGTTACCAAAGATAGCGTTTTGTATTTGTAGTCGAGAAATAGCATCACTAGCAGACGTTGTTTTAGTTGGATACAGCCAACAGAATTTGGTAAACGAGTCAATTACAGCAAAAATATGATTGTACATTTTATTTGTAGATTCAAGAGGACCAAGATAGTCGATATGATAAGTGTGTGTGCTTTCCTCTTTTCCTATTGATTAATATGCATGGTATACAATTAGCAATAATTTTCTGTATCTTTTCTTCAAGTTTTGGTATAAAATAGTCGTTAATTATTAATTCTTTTGTTTTTTTGGTTGAAAAATGACCTCTTTCGTGTGCTCTTTTTATAATTTCGCTATGCATACTTTTAGGAATTACCAACAGTTCATTGTCATTTAAGATTTTGTACAATATATCTCCTTTTATAAAATGATCATCATATACTGACCTTTTATCTTTTAAAATTTCTTTGATTGCTTTCAGATCTTCATCGTGACTTTGCAAATGTTTAATCTTTGAAATTATGCTATCTTCCGTTATTATCATAACTGGATGTCGGCTTAGGGCATCAACATGTCGCATTTGTATTCCAGGTCGATGTTCTACAACATATTCGTATTCTTGTAAAAACAAAATCCAGAGCGCAACCCTTGTAGACAAATCTTTTTTATCCAAAGTCTTCGTGAAAGCATTGCAATCTGTCACTAGTTTAAATCGCAAACCAATCAGATAGACTCTAAATTTTTTCAAAGCCTCCATGACTGCAAGCACTTCAAGCTCATAACTCGTATATTTGCGCTCCGGATCTGTTGTCTTCTTGCTCATGAAGTAAACTGGGTGTAAGAGGTTATCATTTGGTGACCTCTGTAACCATCAATAGATGCATCTGTATGGACTTCAGTTTCATAGTTTTGGTTGAATATACATAATACTGGACCATTACTCAATGATGTTTTCAAATTGTTAAAAGCAGTTAAATGATCATTATCAAATTTAAATTTAGCGTTCTTCTTTTTTAAATCAGTGAGTGGTTTAGCAACTATAGAAAAGTTGTGTATAAACTTTCTAAAATATCCGGCAAGACCAAGGAAGCTTTCCAATTGCTTGACATTTTTTGGTATAGGATATTTAATCATTGCTGTCGTCTTATCTTTGGTTTTCGATAACATGACCTAAAAATTTTATGCGTTTCTTCAAAAATTTGCATTTTTTCAAGTTTAGATCAAGTCCATAATTTTTGCATAACTCTAAAACAAGTTTTAAATTATTCAACGCATCGTCTTCGTTTTCGGCTGGTATAATGACGTCATCAATATAGGGCAAAGCGATACCTAATCTCGTTAGATCACGAAATATAGCATTGATATGCCGCTGAAATACGCCAGGAGAGTTTGAAAGCCCAAAGGGTACCTTCCTAAACTGGTACTGTCCGTTATGATTTACAAAAGATGTATACTTTCTACTATCTTCGTGTACTGATACATGGAAAAAGCCATTGCGTAGGTCAATAGTACTAAAAATGTTTGCAGTTTGTAGACGATCAAGCTGATCTTCGATCAGAGGCAACGGATACCGATCTTTTACGATAACTATACGTTGGTAATCTATACAAAGTCGGGCTGTTAAATCACGTTTCTTTGCCAGCACTATTGGACTGCAGAATTCAGATTCTGATGGTTCAATTATTTCTTCTTTTAGCCACGTTTCAATTTGGTCATCAACAATAGCTCTTTCTTTCATTGGTAATCGCCGTGGGTTACAATATATAGGTGTTTCATCTTTAAGAACTATACGCATTTCAACATTTGTCATTCTAGACTTCTCGGGTTTGTATTCTTTTATAAGTTTAGTAACTACGTCTTTCGCTCTTTCACTCACCGTTTTCCCAATATCGATAGCAGGTTCATCAGCAACATCTATCTTCATTTCTTAACATTGAAACCGTCAGGTGTGATACGCACGTCAGCTTGTAAACACAGTTATTTACCAAGAATCGCATTAACATCCATACAATCATCTGGTACCACATGAAACGTTAGATTAAATTCATCATCATCAATAGTTGTTAGAAAGCCTGTGTTACCAATTGGTATAATTCTGTTGTCTTGACTGTTACGACCAAAACCACTTAAATAAAAATTAGATTTTATTAAAATACTCCTTGGTAATGTTTTCTTAATTTTGTTGAAAAATGACTCCTTCATTATATTAAGTTTACTACCCGTATCAAACAGAGTTTCTACCTTAATTTTGCCAATTCAATTTCCTTTATCATAATATCGTTACAAGTATTTAGTAAACGGATATTTGACTCACCTTTTTTCTGTGGACAATCTTTAGATATATGACCATACCGTTCGCAGTTGAAACATTTTGCCCCTTTCGATTTATTCAAACAATCAGAGGATTTGTGTCCTTTGTTGCCACAATTGAAACATTTTATTTCAAATCTTGTATCTTTTCTAAGATCTCTGTCGCATTTTTTAGGTAAAATTAAACGTTTATTTGATGATTTAGTCATAGTTTCGTAACAACGTAGTTTGTATTTAAATTCTTTCGAATCGGTTGCACCATATAAAATCAATTTATTTGCATCATTGTCACTGATTCCATCAATAACATATTGCATTAGCGAATTGTAGTCAATGCCACCCCTAGCAGCTAACTCTTTCATTTTCAAATAGTATTCATGGACATTTTCATCTTTCTTCATTTTCCGCTCACATAACATCTTATGGATTTGGATACTACTAGCGCGAGTTTCAAATTCTTCCAATAATGCGTTCTTCAACTTATAGTAAGTAGTTAGTCCTTTTTCGCTTGAGATAAACAATTTCGCTACACCCTTGAGTGATTTCTTTGCGAAAACATATTTCTGAAATTCATTCCATTGCATCACTGCAGCTACTTCCTCAAACTCATCAATCCAGACATTAATGGGAAAACTGTTCGTTCCGTCAAAACAACGTACAGAGTCTTCTATATCCCTGAAACTCATAGAAAATTTTGTGTTATAGTTTGCGCCACGCTGATGGCTTCGTCGCCCGTCATTGTAATCATTGAAGTTATCATTACATCGTAAGCCTTGCTGCATATAGCCGTCGTCGTTATTAACCAAATTGTTGTTGCGTATTACCGCTGGTAGTCTGTAGCCGTCATTCCAATTGTTAACGTTGCGGCTTCGCTGTATTAATTGTTCGTTAACATGGTAACTTTCACACACACCTGCAAGAGTTTCCACTCTTTCACACATTTTTGGAATATTTTCTGTTGATATCGTCGTTGGGTTATTGCTATTCTGCACGATTGTATTGTTTGAAATATAATCATCATCGTCTTGATCATCTTCGTCGTCAACGTCATCTACATGCCTCAAACATAGCAACTGGCCCTTACACAGATTCATGTATATGTGCTCTAATAAATTGTCTGTGTTGTAATCTAAGCTAAGTAAATTACATACACACACCAAGTCAGCTTCACTCAGATTCTTCTCAACATATTTCTCCTTCTTTGAGTTATTTTTAGCGTCATCTTCATCGAACCCTTCGAATTCACGCAATCGCTTTCTGTTACCACGATCACCTTCGTCCTCAAATACAAATTTATGTAAAACAACCACTACCATACGTCCAATTGAAGATAACTTCTCCTTTATATCAGGATAATCTCCCAAACACGGCATTGTTTTGTTAAATTAGGAATTTACACAATACAAATTAATTTTAATTTTTTGGCTCCAATAATTGCTTGCACATATGCTAATTTTCTTTCTCACTGTTACGCACAGTCCAAAATTTTGGTTGAGTCCCCAAATTTGTAGTTTTTATTATTATGTTGCACAAGAATTTTTTGAAACGTTGTTCTGTTTGAAGTTTTTATTAGATTATAAATTGTGAAAAAATATTTGAATATAATTAAAATGAAAAGTTGATTAAAAAAAAAAACAATAGCATGAGTATTGTATACACAGGTTGTGGTATATGCTTTACAACTGCTCTTTTGTACTTTCTTGTAATTTTATTCCCACATACATATATTTTTTTTTTTGTCCCACATAAAACCATGACTCCCGACATTGTGCGAATTAATATTTTTTTTACTCTTTGTAAATACAAACTTACATATTTAGTTACCTGTTAATGCTAAGTGCTTCACATTACAGCGTTTTTAAGAAGCGTTAACTGAAATTAAAAAAATAAGAAAAGATATAAATATGTATATTATTGTTAAGTTCGAAAAATCGTATATAAAATAAAAATTAAATATTTTGTATGATATTTGTGAAAAGTAAGATTTTCTTGTTTTCAATTATTATTTAAATTAATAAATTAAAAATCTCAATAGCCTGTACCCTTAAACATTAACTTCGTTTTGTTGAATTATTGCACTTGAGCATTATTTATTTAATTAGAAATTTACAAAACCAAAAAAATGGCAAAACAAAAAATCGCTAAAATGAAAAATGGGCTCAAATGAAAAATATTACCGAAAATAAAAAAAAATCGCTGAAATAGAAAACATATCAGCAAAAGAAAAAAGGTCGCCAAAACAAAAAGGCGTTGAAACTAAAAAAAAATCGTTAAAACTAAATATATGTATAGCAAAAAAAAAAAAAGACACAAAATAAAAATCGCTAAATACCGAAAAAACGCTCAAATGAAATATTTCAGTGAAAAAAAAACACTAAAATGCAAAAAAAAATGCGATAAGCAAAAAGGTCACCAAAAAAAACTAGAAAAAATCGCCAAAGCGGGAAAAGCGACAAAACTAAAAAAAATCGCTAAGAATAAAAATATGTATTGTAAAAAAATAAAACAAAAAAAAATCACCAAAAAGATACAGGCACCAAAAATAAAGTTTCGTATATATAGTGTCCATTTGGAGCAATTCCTCTGCGATTCAAAGTCACAGTTTACTGAATTAATTTAAACTGCGATGTGGCGTGGAATGTTCAAAAAGTTTGGCAACCCTGATTTGTCAATTTAAATTTTAGATGTTCAATATGCCAATATTATTTGTATTTAATTGTATTACAGACAAATGTGTAAATACGCATATAAATATTTACATATACATATCGTTGGTCTCATGTAAAAAGGCCCTATCCCATATAATTGTACATTTATAGGAGAGTGTAAAAACACAATACAAACTAAGGAAATTAAGGTTTATTACTTATAACTTTATTGCAGTGAGCCGACGAAAATCTGTACATTGCGCCGATCTCGACTTTAGGGCTTTTTGCAAAAAGTTTTATATAATTTTATTAGTTAACAGCCTGCTTTTCGAAAACATAAGCCCTTTCGTTTTTATGTTTCATTTATAAACGATAACGTTTAAAATTTGATTTTTATAAAACATTTTCTAAAGCTTTAGTTTTGACATAAAAAGAGCTTTTTAGTTATAACCAAAAATATAAACTCAAAAAATTATTACAGTGAAAGAATAAAAAAAATAAAATCTATTAAAAAAATTCGATGAAACATTTTAAATAAACTTCATTTTAAATTTATTTTAAATTTTATGAAGAAGTCATTCACATTTTCTCGTTAATTTAATTTTTTTGTAACTTAAAGAAAAAAAATATGTAGACCGATTATTAATTAATTTTACATAAGAAATTTTATGAGTGTGTAAAACTGAAAGCTCTTTTGTTGTGACTCACATGAAAATTAATAAATGCTACCAAAACGTAAACATGATTTCATTCGTTATTTTAACGAACGTATACACTTATTCATTTTCGAAAAACAGGCTGTAAGTCTTGTACATTCGATAGTTTTAAAATTTTTTATATTATTCCATTAAACTTGTGTGGGGAAAGTCTTAATTGTGTGAGATGTATTAGAATCGCTAAGAAAAATGTATTTAAAAAAAATGCGAGTTAGAGCCTTTCTACATAAGGCCAGCGATATGTATGTGCGTGTGTGTAACTATGTATTTGCCTATAGAGCACTCGCAAATTCCTGAACAATTTAACTTAATTTATGTCTGCAGTATACCAGTATACTTTTATCGCTTGTTTGTACATACGTTCTAATTTATTTCATTTATTTAGAAATTCCATTTTCATTGTACGTTTCCTTCTTTCGACGTTGCTTGTCAGGCATGCATGTGTTCAACGATTGTTCGTTTTCACTTTAAAGAGAATTGTTAAAGTTAAGAAATTAATTTCGTTATCAATTGTAAAAATTTATAAAAATTAATTTGAACAACACAGAAGTTTTTAGGCAGGCGAAGTATTGAAATGGGAACATGGCTTCAAATATTTATTTTATAATGTCATTTACGTTTCTAGTACTCGTACAATACAATTGACAATTTATCTTTAATAGTAAGTAGAGTTCTCCTTCACTCACCCTATTTAGCTTTTAGCTTTACAATCTCTCTACATTCTATGAAAGTGTAACTGGTATTGAATTCCAGTCATTGGTTGTAATCTATTTGACTGCGATTCTAATAGTTATAGCCTCCAGTGTATTTAAGTTATAGAATTTTCAAAATGATTGTTTATGACATAACGAACAAACATATACATTGACAAATCTGTTTATTCAACATTGAATTTATCTTTTCAAATACCTTAATAAAATAAATAAAGTACTTTAATAAAAGACAATAAATCTGATATGTAGACAAAAATATTGTGATTTACAAATATAATTTGTATTTATCAGATAGCCATGCATATGTCATTCACAAAAAGTATTAACCAACCAATAATAGTCACAATTTTGTTAAACGATTATTCTTAATGCAGTTGCCGCGGCACAAGAGCTGGGACGTCCCTTTCGTTACAAAAGTACTCGACACTATTGCAGTTATAAATTTATTTATTTTTTTATACTTAAAGCTAGAATAGGAAAGCAAACGAAACAAAATATTTGATTTTCTTTTGTTTCGTTCATTGAAGTGAGTGTCTAAAATAGTTCTATTGCATTGTTATTTTACACATGAAATTCGTTGTATATAGTTAAGCAGCATAGCTCTAACCGGGTGTCCTAAGATACCTTTCTACTTTTTTTTACTATTTATATTTGTTGTATTCATAGCTATTTATGATCTTATAAAGCTTATAATGCAAAATTAATGACCTTGAGGGTACATACCTATATTTACCAAGAATTTAGTATAAATAGTTTTATTAATACAATTTTTCTTTTATTTTTCAGGTAATGAAAGTGTTCAACAATTCCGCTACTTAAAAATTTATTGAAAACAAGTCAAGTATTTATTAAGTAATTTAAGACTACACAGCATTGCCAAAGGGTAAGACTTATAGAATTATGTTTGCCAATTTGAAGTCCCATAAAGGGAAAAGTTTAAAAATTATTTAAAAAAAACCTAATCATGGTTCTTTTATTTTTGTAACAGCAATTTTGTATAGAAATTTTCGTTATACCCTTAATTAAAATAATGAAATATTTCATGTAATTTTGTGCAATTTGTTGCATACAACTTTTTTAATGAGTGTTCCCGTAACAACATTTTGAAACTACTTGACAAATGACGAGTAAAAGTTCGCCATTAATAAAAATGGCACAATATGCGTGTCAATAACGAACTGCGAAACTAATGACAGATTTTTTTTTAACAAACATGCTTTTGAAACTGTTTTTAAATTTTATTTTGAGTTGTTTTCATTTACTAAAAAATTTGAAGAATTCGTTATAATAGCTTACTGGAAAGTGTTCATTAACCCAAGAAGTTGGTAAGAGATCGTCAAAAGATATTATAAAATTGAGAGACACAAAAATTTTTACAAATTATAACTGGTAAAATTTTTACTTGCAAGAATTACCCAAATAACAGTTCTGTGTTTTATTTACAAATATTTTTTTAAATATATGAAAAAAGAAAACTAGAAAAATTTGCATTTCATTATTAAAAAAATATGTATGTGTACATATCTCTCATTTACTAAAACATGGCCATAACTCGAAAAGAAAACTACTTTGAAGAGCGAGAGTAAAGCTTCATTCTTTTAAAACTCTGGTTTTTTGCCAGTTTTTTTTTTAATAAGGTAGTGTTGCAGCGCCAATATGGCATATAAAATTTTCGTGTGTAATAGTAAAGTAAATTGAGTTGCGAGTTTTTTCTTCAAGTTTCTTGATATTAATTGCATGAACCTTTTTACATTTACTAATACAATGAAACGCTGATGAAAAGTGTGACATAAGTGTGCTTAAATTAATCTTTGTAGCTTTAAAAAAACATATATCTTTTTATTTGTTTTTCTAGACAAATAACCTTAGGGCCTGTTCATCTAAATACTAACGACAGATTCGATCGAATATTTATATTGGAAACAAAAACCAATTTTAGTTTTTTGTTTTTGTTTCTAATATACATTTTGGATCGAATCTATGGTTCGCATTTAGATGAACAGGCCCTTAGTATATGTTAACTAAAATATTTTTTTTTTAATTTGTTTTTTCAATAACGTAAATTTACTCTATGACAATAATGAGATTCAGTGTTTGATCCAAATTAAGGTAATGCAATGCAGACATGCATATATTATTAACTATTCTTTATTTTGTTTAAATATATATGTATGTACATATATATTTTTAGACTACAAACAAAAGCTATAATAGGTTTCAATTGCGCAAGACACTATTTGTTCATTTTGTACACAAGTGAATTTTCTTAGCCATCAAACTATCATGTTTACAGCCTATTGCAAATTTATAACCCTGCAGATTATTTATATCCATCCCTTTATGTGAATTCGCATTTTATAATAAAAACAAAGTTATGCATTTCTGTTAATATCTGCTTAAAGATGAGACTTTTTTTATTAGTTCTGCATTCCATATTAAATAGAATATTCCAAAGTCTCAAAATTCATTTAATATTTAACCCATTTCTTACTTATATCTCTGCATTAATATTGTACGTTTGTCATCAATTTGGAGCAAAAGAAGAAAATAAATTTTAACACCAGCACGTATTTGTATGCATATACATGAAATGAGAAAAAAAAAAAAAAGAAATGATAACGCAACTGGGTGAGTGTCTGAGAAAAAAATTAAAACGTATTTCTTTATTTTATTTGACTTAAACTATGGGGAATAACTACACCCAGAAATTTGTAAAGCCATAGAAAATCAACTTGTACACAAGCACGTGCATATGTACATACACACATAAATATGTATCCACACACACACACACACACACCTGTATGCGTAACGGATTACTTACAGATTAATAAGGTGCACCAAAGCTCACATACATGTTGTAATATTCATCTTACTGCCTGCTATAAAAACAAAAACTACGTGAGTTAGTTTTTGGTTTGTGTTTGTGTGTGTATCTGTGTACGCACCGACACATTTACATTTATTATTCAAGGTAAAGTTTAAGTCTTAATGCTTTCATTTGTATTTCCTTAAGCTGGTATAAGCGTTAGCGTGTAAGTTCATATGCCGGAAGTTGAGTAAAATAAGAGATATATAAAAGAAAAAGAAAAAAAGCAAACCATACAACAAAGAAGCTGTAAAGAAACGAAGAAAAAACTTTGGCTTAAACTTACCATAGAAAATATTTTTGGAGAAAGCAGGTGGCAAATGAGAAAAAAAAAGTTAACAAAATAACAAACTCTTCTTACATACATTTTCACCGATGCGCTCGTAACATGATACACTTAGTTTCTTGGCTTAAGCAAATTTTATTTTTAAAAGTTAACAACTTTAAGAACTTTGTTATTACTACATTATGTGGTTTCAAATATTTAAATAACTTTAAATAAAAATGGAGCAAACAAATAGCAGTTTATTTGAAAGAGTAATTTCTTTTTGAAAGGCATTTGATAACTTTTTAGGTTTCAGTGCACCAAAGGTGAAAAGGAAAAACTATTCTTCTGTCTGTCTGTCTGTCTGTCTGTCTGTCTGTCTGTCTGTCTGTCTGTCTGTCTGTCTGTCTGTCAGTCTGTCTGTCTGTCTGTCTGTCTGTCTGTCTGTCTGTCTGTCTGTCTGTCTGTCTGTCACAGGCTATTTTCTCGAGATTCGAAAAACTACGCAACCATGTCCGTCTGTTTGTCGCAGGCTATTTTCTCCAGATTTGCAGAAATTTTACTACTACAACAACAAATGTATGAAAGTTAAACATTATAGCGTATTCTAACATGAGCAACGAAATGATTTATTATATAGGCTGGCCGATTTTGGGCCTTAAAATTTAGCCACCCTTAATAAAATGTTTAATAACTCCATCAATTTCTAAGGAATTTTTTAAAATAAACCTGCGAATTACTCTGCATTAATTCTGATACATAAATAAAGTTGAAAACAGTATAGTTCCAGTACAAAAACATAGCCTGAGAACGTGTCCAAAGTAGCGTGTTCTAACATGAGCAACGAAGCGAGTTATTATATAGGCTGGCTGAAATCGGCCCTTAAAATTTAACCACCCGATACATATATAGACATTTGAAATTTTCGATTGTTTTGTGCAGACTACATCAATTTACACTGAAATTTAAAAAATCTAAATTAATGGATATTCTATCACCTAATAAAGGATGTTTTTTATAGAGCAACACAAGTTTAAATCATAATAAAATAAGGAAAATAATTAAATAAAATAATAAAGTAACAAACCAAAAATGTTGGTCTTAAGTTGAACCAAAACAAGCAAATTAACTAACATGTGCATAATTAGTAAATAACAAATGACAATGGCAAGACTGTTGTTAATTTAGAGATGGTAAAATTGAGCTTTCATTACAAAAAAGCTTTCATCAAAATTTAATACGATAAATCAAAATAATTCACATATTCCATTTCCAATCATGGCTGAGTATATAAAGTAGAAATCTATATCAACTGACACCACACACAGTGGATCAAACACAAAAAACGCTGATGATGCAGGTGGGTGTAGTGGCCTTCGAAAACAGCCAGTTGTTCCGTTCTACTACATGTTTTTCAGAATATTAACAATTAACTTTGGTGTTATTTGTTCCATAATAATTATCACATGTAATTTGGCTTATAAAGCGATATTAACTTTGGCCTGATCAACTTATAAAAATAGAAACAAATGAAGTTCGAAAAATAATAATTAAAATTAACTGAAGGAAATATATATTTAATATCAATGAAACGGGCTTTATGGGAAATAAAATGTTATTAAATTTATGTTTTAATATGATTTATGTCATGTGGCCGCCATAGCTGGCGCATAGAAGCCGCAATCTGGAACACCAATTTTCAACAACTTTTCACAGCATTTGCGGCCGTATTTCGCCGATAACTCTTCGAGTGTTGCTTTGCAGATGTTTTATTGTGGTTTATTGACATACAAAAGTAACTTAACATAACCCCAAAGAAAATAATCCAGTGGAGCTAAATCACATGATCTTGGTGTCCAACTAATTTGGCCATTACGTGCAACTATTTTTTCATCACACATGTCAGCAAGACTAATGCCATGTAATTGAGGTACGAAAAAATTTCGAATTATTTTCCTATAACGTTCATCATTGACAGTAACATTTTGATCATCATCGTTTTTGCATACATTTGAGCCAATGAGTCCTCCAGTCCATAATAAAGTCCTGCACAAGACCATTTATAAGAACTTTCAAGACATGAGAGATTTTTCAAATGCTTTACTACAGCGAAATATTCTAAAACAAACGCTAAACAGCACTGTTGGCAAGACAAATAACTGAAAATAAAGGCTTGCTTGAGAGCTATGGCGTTATGGAGAGTCACCTATAATCAAATACAGTGTTGCCCATAAGTTTGGTTTGGATAGCTGTTTTCTATGGTTATGGTTATGGCACGTCTGATTGAGCCTTATAGGTGACTCACCATAGCTCTATAACTCTCAGCATAGAAAACAATTGAATTTTGGTTTGGTTATGGCAATAGCATTATGGTTATGTTACGTCTAATTTAAGCTTAACTTCTTCTCTTCCTTCTCTTTCTCTCTTTCACCTCTTTCACTTTTTCACCTATCGCAGAAAGACAGTACAAAACTTTTTTATTTGCATTCAGATGTCTGTCTCCGTTTTTGAGAGAGAGAGAGAAAATATTTTTTACAAACAACTCTCAGCTTGAACTGAATTTAATTATATATTTTGTCCGAACAAATTTTAACAGAGATGCCAATAGGCTAAGCTTTTTCACATAAAGTTGTCTTGATGGGGCAACATTGTAAAAAAATTTTTAGTAATTTTATGTTTGTTAATGATAATAAGAAATAATATTAATCCTAAAATATATAAAATACGCCAATACGAAAATAAAGTAAAATATAAATAATAGCTGCAGTACTATCACCTTGTAAAACTAGTCGATTTTGTTTAAATATGGCAGCCTTGGTTTTCCGAACAAATTTTTTTGCAATGACTGAATTGTGCTGGAGAAAACTCTGAGTGAAAAGAAAAATTTGTCCGGGCAAAAATTTTGTTCGGAAAACATGGTTTAATCCAGCCTTAGATCCCTGAAAACTGAGCTAGTCCTCTTTACCAGGAGATACAAAATAGAAAGTTTTGTATTACCCAGGATGGGAGGGGTGGAGCTGAGACTAGCAGAGAGGGCTAAATACCTGGGTGTTTACCTAGATAGCAAGCTTTCTTGGAAAATGAACACGCAGGAAAGGCTAAGGAAAGGACTAAATGCCTACTATGCATGCAGGAACTCCATAGGAAGGAACTGGGGTCTGCAACCGAAGGTGGTAAATTGGATTTACACATCGGTTGTCAGGCCGGTTATCTCTTATGGTTGTTTGGTATGGTGGGAGGCATTGAAGAAGGAAAGTCACAGGAGATTGTTAGCTAAGGTTCAGAGATGTGCCTCGATGGGCATCACAGGTGCTCAGAGGAGCACACCTCAGGCTGCCTTGGACGTCATTCTTCATCTACTTCCTATAGAGGACTTTGTGGTGGGGACAGCGACTAGAAGTCTCCTTAGACTTGTAGAAACAGGTTTGGTGAGGACAGGAATATCAGGTCACACATCAATCTTAAGTAGGATAGGTTTTGGTGATCAGGAATCCGTAACCCCAGGGTTTACGGACTATAAGGTCGCTGAGATCGATTTTGGTAAGACACCCTTAATGGTAATTCCGGATAGGGACCATTGGGTCAATTCCGATAGGCTGTATGAGGGTAGGGCAGTCTTTACAGACGGGTCAAAAATGGGGGAAGGCACAGGCGCTGGTGTCTATATCCTGGGAACGAACATTCGTAGTTCTTTTAGACTGCCGAATGAATGCAGTGTTTTCCAGGCTGAGATCTTGGCGATCCTCAGGGCCACGGAGCTGGTGGCCGGAAATGTGGCTGAAGGTGAAAAGGTAACCTTCTACGTCGACAGCCAGGCAGCGCTAAAAGCTTTGAAAGGACACAATGTCTAATCCAAGCTTGTTAGTGACTGTAGGAAAGCCCTCAACTTGCTTATGGATAACTATAGTGTCAGACTATGTTGGGTTCCTGGTCACAGCAGTGTTCAGGGAAATGAAATTGCCGATGAGCTGGCAAGAATAGGATCAGCGTTAGACGAGGGAATGTCTGACAGATCGGTGAAATTACCGATAGGTCATTACTATACGGAACTCAGTAATTGGGTGGAAAGCAGGACCAACAGTTCATGGCGTAGTAGGGAGGATTGTAGGGTCTCGAGGGGTTTTTGGCCAAAACTAGACTCAGGAAGATCTAAACTACTACTGGACATGGATAGGAAGGCGATGCGAACTATGATAGGCGCGTTGACAGGTCACTGCTCGGTTAGAGCAAGAACCAGCATGTGGGAAATTGGTACTCCGGATTTTTGTAGGATGTGCGGGGATGAAGAGGAACCAGAAACCATTGAACATATTATCTGTCACTGCCCGAAGCTGCAACGTCATAGGCTTAGATGGCTGAGCAGACGTTTCCATGAAAGCATCACTGATGTCGGGAAGTGTAAAGTAGAGGACATCAGGGGCTTCATCGTGGGGATTCGGTGGCTTTATGATGGATAATAGGGTTTCTTCTGGCTAAAAATGGGAGGGGTAAATATTACCAGTAATGGGCAATAGAAGGGAATCACAATGGACCCAGTTGGGTCTCCGAGTGGAGGTGCGGTAGGCACCACCCTTCCTAACCTAACCTAACCTAGATCCCTTTTGTACTTTGAGTATCAACCCAGTGAACATTTCTGTGGAAATATTTAATAATTGAATGAGTCGACTTAAGAAAATTTGGTTTTGTTATGCTGTATTACATCGCAGTTGAAAAAAGGATCACACATTAGTAGAGTCATGCGTTAAGATCTTTTTGGTATCCTAGTGTTAGCGCTAGGAGCTTTTGAAAAGCACTGCTTTGCTTAAGTCAACTTAAGCTTTTATTTCATATTGCCTTAGATTTGTATATAATTTAAACAACTTGAAATTAAGGAATAAACTTAAACTTTTACTGCAACATTTAAACGAATGGTCAGAAACTTTTTTGCACTGATAAAAATGTTAGTTTTCTAACTTGCAGCATATTTATTTTCTTATCATTATTTTCTTTTAGATTTCACTATCTCTATTTGTATTTGCACTTTTGTATGCTTGTTGTGAAGCATCATTATGGGAAAGTCACGTTTTTTCTTTAAACTTTTCACGATTGTTTCTTACCCCAAGAATTGCTTGTTGTAATCTCGACAAACTTCCATTAATTCTAAAGACTTAATTTGCGTGAGTGTAAGTTTGTGTGTGTATGTGCGTGTGTGTGCATATATATAATTTTACGAGCAGATGTGTAAGTGTGCTAACTGTTTGAATTTCTTTACCAAAAAACATCAATATTTTAGTCTCCCAAGGCAATTGGAAACGTTTATAAACATGTTCATGTTCATTACGAATCATTTTGTTTGCTTTTTCTGCTTCTTCTTGTTATAATGAACTCGAACTCTTTTACAGAGAGTTGAAAATTGTAAAAAGTTTTCCTATAAATTGTTAAATAATAAAATATTCATTTTATACTGTAATGATTTTAATAATTGCTTTACAATACTCTCTGGCTTTTTATATCCTATTTATTTTTTTTTATTTCCCTCCCCCAGGACACCACAATGCTTTTACTCTTGTTTTATACGACTATATATGTATATGTAAATTGCTTTATTGTGTGTGTGCGTGTGTTTCTTGTTATTTGTCTTTCATTTAAATGTTAAAACAAAAGTTGTTTTTTTTTCTTCTTTTATTTATTTGGCTTAACATTACCAGGAGTCTTGTGCCGAAGATAAGAGCATGACTTAAACAATTTTATGGTTTGCTTAACTAGCGTGAGTGGTTGGTTTGTTTTATTTTGTTTTTTTTTTTTAGTTGGTGGAAGGTAGAAGTTTTGCATTTTCTACTAAAGAGTTTCAAAAGTTTTTTTTTTCTTTTTGCCTGCTCTTGATTATACATTTTTATGAGTGCATAATTATAAAAATTTATCAGTAATATTTTGAACAACATTTTAGCACACACCTTTAAGTGTGCACGCAGATATTATAAAGCCATAATGGTTTCTTTTAATTTTGGTAATTAAAGTATATGCATGGAAATAAAAAAAATAGAATATAACAAAAACTTTAAGTTAAAAGTAACTATCATACAAGGACAAAACTGAAAGTGGCCTCATAGAGACAGAATAAACAATTTATAGCAAACGAAATGAAAAAAAAAAATTTGTTAAATAAAAAATTATTTTCATAACATTTTTTTAAAATAAAATTTCATTTAATTTAGCATTTATAACTCCTGAGTATGGGTAGTGTGAGAAATATATTTGCTCAGTCTACTTTTACCACGTTTGCCACAGGTTCCCAGAGAATTGTTAGGTTATTTTTGTAACGTTCCCATAGTGCGTATATCTGGGATCCCATAGAACGATGGAGAATCGCAAAAAGGATTTAGTGCAGAGTTTTATTATTAGAAGTATTATTTTATAATATATTTTATTTATGGAAATAAAGTTTTAGTAAAAATCTAACTAAAGGCGGCACCTCACACACAATGGGATGACTTTAGGCAGTTTAGTGAAAAAATTATAAGGACTAGTCCCAGATCATTTCAAATTAAAACCGAGCATCCTATTGACTGAATTAAAAAACAGTGAAAGTTAAACAAAATTCGCTATTCCTGTCACCAATATTTATTAAATACTTAGCTGGCCTAAGAGTATGCAATAGTTTTTTTTTGGCAAGTTGCAAGGATTGTCAGATTTTTTTAAAACCTATTTCTCCAAATTGATTGTAAAAGTCGCCAAAATTAGTTTTATGTTGGTTTTCTTATAATATATTTAATAAAAAATTTTTTGTTATATAAAAAATTTTTTTAATACAAAAAGTAGAAATAAAATTGTCAAAAATTATTTCTTGCAAATTTTTTTCATCGAAATTCAAAACGCATTAATTCCTATAGTTAATATAAAAAAAAAATCCATCAAAATTAATTTGTTTTTATATCTCGCAGGAGAGTTTTAGTAGAAGTTTTTTTAGAGTAACTTTCTTGAAATACAAACAAGTTAAATTTTGGTTAAAAAAAATAGCCATAAAAAGTTTAGAAGCCAAACTAGTTAAAAAATCGCCACGTTTGGCAAAAAATCATCATACAACATACATACATAACAACCCTGCGAGTTACGTGACTTCTACCAGAATCTCATAGTTTTCTTTCTCTTCTAGAGATTTTGGAAACTTTTTGTTGTTTTTACACGAAAGAATAACTTTTTACCTTTTTTGTATAGAAATAACTACTTGAGTGAAAGTGGGGCTATATAATTGTTTCCAATTAAGAACAATAAATTACACTAGGCAACAAATAAAGACTTTTGGAAAAACACATGGACTGTACAAATGTGCTTAGACTTCCGTGAGCATCTGCCTTTACGGCCTTATTTCACAGGTTCCAGGCACCGGGTGTAGGTAAGGCGCCCCTATGCACCCTTTTAGAATGAACCTAGTGGCCATTGCTCAAGGCACATAGGTTGCAATCTTTATATATAGTTATCCCTGTGACATATTCAAGTAGCTTGTTGAGGTACTCTGAGCTATCTAAACTCTTCGCCGTAATGACTTTGTAAAAACAGTACTGTCTGTTGTATGGCAACAGCACCTAGAATAATGTCTGACTGACCACGTCATGCCAATCACTAGCATCGATTTAACACTGGGAAGCCAGGACTATTCTCCCAGCATTTCTGATAGCAACCACAGCCACCACATTTATTCTCCTGTTTCTCACGCCACAGGTGTTGCGTATACAACCACAGCGAGGTCCCCAAGATAATTCCTCAACCATTGCCGGCGCAGCTCAGCCACTCATCAGAGATGGATGGATGGCATGCATCGCCAAATTCCAGTGCCTACTCCACACACGTCAAAATCATCTCCTTAAACCCGTGGGGTAGGTCGAACTCAACGCTTTAGGGAAGGATCCTGACGACCGCTACATACACCCAAACACCTAGAGCAGCTCGTCTGTCGGGCAACCAGCACCCGTGGAATCAGAAGTAGCCTCTGGTGAGACCTCAAAGTTCCACCACAAGGGCTTCACCTCTATCGTCTCTTGAACTAAGGGGAAGTTCCAGCTGACGCTGCACCTGGTTGACATAAACAGACCTGTTTTCCTTTTATAAATATGTGCACATCATTTGCTCTATTGCCAGAGATTGGGTAGTAACACATAAATTCTATGGGTCATCAAAAATGATGTCATCTGTTTGTGGAGCTAAAATATGATAAGAAACGAAACAATATCTTAATCTGCGATTTCTAAAAAAACAACTGCCTGTCCCAGGACTTCAAAAACAAACTTAGATGAAAGATAAGTAATCGCTCACTTGTTCAACGTCTCAATAATTTTCGAACGTTCGTTCGAATACTTTACAATTAAGTGCCCTCTCAGTAGGCAGCATACTAGTCTAGCAGTAGGAGGGTCGCAAATACGATTTATGTCGGAGACCTTTAGGTTGTCTGCAGGCAAGCCAAGGTATTGTTTGTTACAAATTTCCATTTTGCCACATAAAATATTTCAGACATTGAAATAGGAATAACAAATCGTTCAAACATGTAAATAGGGCCTTAAGAAATGAAAATATGTTATAATTGAACTTGCAACAAGTGGTTGCCAAAAACAAAATGATGTGTAATGAACTTAACAAAACAATTTTTGTTAAAGTATTCGTAATAATAATAATAATAATAATAATGTACGAACACCAAAAAAAAAAGCGCAAGTCACGCAAAATTTTATGAAGAATCACTCAAAGGGAAAAATAACAAATAGCCCATTTTTTTGGGGTCATTATTCATTGACTGCATAGACAGATGGCCAGTTATGAAAACTAGTCCATTGCCGGCGTATCAGGTATTATACTTAATCATTTTTAAAACAAAATTTAATTAAAACTAATTTTATTTATTTTTTTCTCAGTCGACAATAAAGTCCTGCACAAGACTATTTATAAGAACTTTCAAGACATGAGGGATTTTTCAAATGCTTTACTACAGCGAAGTCTTCTAAAACAAACGCTAAGCAACACTGTTTGCAAGAATTTGTTTCAGTTATTGCAAGTATAGGAGTAAAGAAGAAAATACTTCGTGACTGAAAAATTTGTGATGCTTGTTTCTTTCTACGCATGGGCGCGTATAAAAGCGTCATGCATGTACATACACACACACGTTGTGTGTATGCTCTTCTATTTTTCTGCACAAAAACAAACGTTCACATTCATTTACATTAGTTGTGTGCGCTTGCTTAAAAAAAACCTCCCTTAAACACATAATAGCTTACCATCTACATCTTACACACACACACACACTCAAACGTACAATATGGAAAATAACAAGCATACACGTATCAACACTACTTTGTTGACTGTTTGTTCGTAACAAGAAGTCTTGACGACATTGCTTGTTAGCACTCATATACACATATACCAATGCACCTATCGTGCTTTGCTTATAATGCGACAGCATTTATTATTGGTTAAGTATAATGCAGCAATGAGAATACATTTAAAAAACAAGACGTATTTAAATTTGAAGACAATTTACGCAGGTCTATAGTCGACAATAAAACTACAAATGCAAACATTATGACATTTGTGAGTACAAACGACTCAAAAATATTTTATGTGGGACACAAGTTTCTTTTGAAATGTATACCTTATCATTCGCATTTATTCTCTTTCTGTGACATTTTGGGAAAGGCTGTAAATTTTGCTTAGCTACCTTATTGCTTAGCAATACCTGCCCGAAAATTATCTGAATGTGTCCAAATAGTTGGTTTTAGTAATGTGAGTAACGTAAATTTGAATTTATGCCCTAATTCAGTAAAAAGATTTAGGACATTTTTGTTTGAAAATACTTTTTAGTTCCTGTTTTTGAATTCTCTAAATAAGTTTCTTCAAAAATGGTTGTTGTCCTTGATAATGAAAAATTAAAATATTATTACCATGTTCTTAAAACATAAAAATTTAATTAAAATATTATACAATAGTTTGAAAAATATATGAAAAAATATGAGTTGGATATTATGTTTGGAACAAGATCATAAAGCAAAGACACGAACCTTCTAGCACAGACAATAAATAATGTTTGTTTTAAAGAATCACAACTGCTGCTTTCTTTTGTCCATAGATAAGACTATACAAACGTCGAACAGAATTAGGGCATTAATTGTAATCTATTGAATAACATAAATCTCACTACATTGGAAAAAAAACAAGTTTTCTATATTGTTGACTCAAATCGACTCTCAATGTTTCACAACAATTTCTCAAAGTATAGCTACGAAACGCACAGTAATTAAATAGCTATTTTTAACCACATTTTGTTGCTAGGTATCTCTATCTATATAATGCTGTCCCACCTCCCTCATTTGCATACGATACATTTGGAAAAAATAAAATAAAAATAATAATAAAAAATATAAACAAAAGCATAAAACTTTTAATACACATTAATGTAGATGTAAATGCCTTTATATTTAAATAAAATAATTGTGTTTGTCATTAACAGTATACTATTCACTACATACATATTTCTTTGCTATGAGTGTGAGAGTGTGTGTGTTTTCTTATTTCAAAAACTATCATCATAACGGAAGCGGAAAGCAGAACAAGGAAGAGAAAAAATGTATGGCAAACATTAAAGCTAAAGACAGCTAAACTGCACAAAAGTATAGACAAAAGTCACGCAATGTTAACTAAAACATACACTTAGACATAAATATATACATACATACACACATACACATACATACATAAGCATGTATATATATATATGTAAGTTGTACAAACAAATATATTTTTTGCTCTTATTTCTTTGTCATACCATCAACACGAGTATGCTGACAGTCATGGTTACACTTGAACACACACATACACACACACACGCACACACGCACACACGCACACACACACACACACACACACACCTTAGCTAACAAATGAAAATGAAAGTTTTTGCTTGTTTTATTTCTTATTTTACAACTTTTCCTCCTCAGCGTCTTATATACGGTGAAACCTCTCATAACGAATACCTCCCATAACCGGACAAGTTTTGTAGAACCAAAATTAAAATTAAAGAATGTGTAGCACTCTCAAAAACACCACGACGGTGAGTGTCCGGTTATTAGAGGTTTCACTGTAGATACATTTTTTTTACACAATATTACAAGTTACATGAAATAACATATCGCAAGCATTATCTGTGTTTTTTAAGTGGATTTTATTTTATTCATATCCTTTCACCTATTATTCCATAACTCGTATTTGTCACAATCATTAACTACAGTGTGGAAAATGTATTTTTGGTGAGAGAGAAAGTTAAGGTGTTATTAAGATAAAGAGAAATATAAAATCTATATAAAATTTGTATAGCTAATAGACGTTGTGAAGTTTTTGAATGGCTTCCCAAATAATTTTTGCCTCCTTGAGCACTTCCAACTCACTTGGCCAATAAAAGGCGCTAACATTGAGGTTATTTGGAACACCAATAAGTTTCTGTTTCCGATGACTTTATAAACACTTAATTTAACATAGACGGGCTCTAAGTCATTATTTTTTGAATTCAAGTTTTGGTAAATTTTGAAAAATGCAAAAATCTCGATCTCAAAATATTATGAGTTAGGGACTTTCTGTAACGATAAGTGATTCTAAGGAAATTTTTTTGTTCGATAACTTATCGAAAGGCAATTGCAATTATTATTAAATGGATTATTAAACGGATTTGGTATAATAAATATATCCTCACAAAAATATAAATGTGAAAAACGGCCAAGCTCCTTTCCAAAATTTCGGCCATCAAAAGTAGTAAGATTAAAATGTTGACCAGGTTCTTGTTTGGCACAATACCTGTCAGTGAATTTATGCTATGGATTAAATAAATTTGTCATCGTAAGGGGTTCATATTATTTTCAGATAATCTGCTTACTGGACAACATTTTTTTTCGATAAATATGTATTATTCTCTCCTTTTCAAAGGGGAAGAGTTACATAAAATAATGGTTTAAAGTGTGATGATAAGGACCCAATAATATACGAAATTTTTAAAGAGTCATCTGCATAGAAATATGTAGAGTATGGCGTAAATTTCAGTGGGAGTGACCCCACCTATTTTTCTACAGTCTGCTCAGATGAAGTACTTTTGAAAAACAAAAATTGAAGGCTTGAATAAGTACAGTGTGCATGCAAAGTTTCAATAGAGTAGCTGGTGTTTTAATTTTTTCTAGTTGGTAGCTTACCTGAGTCTATTTGTTTGCAAAAATTTTAGTTCTCTGCTGTATAATATAACGTTAACTTTTTGTGAAAGTAGTCCTACCTCCCTAATGTAAGAATCGGTGCTTTCGGATTTTTCCAGTTCGTGACTCACCCATTAACTTAAATTCTTAATTTAGAGTTAAAGTACATGTCCATTCCCCCCGATCGAAACTTCCAGGATTTACGTGATCTCTGGTTAAGATTTATTTGTGTATCGAATTTTAGTTCTCTAGTGCAAACTCTAGCTTTAAATATTATGGGTGTAACACCCTCCTTTCATCACTTTTTTAACCTTAAGATTTTGTTATCAACACTTTTTAAGATCATAGTTTCAAGCCTTACATAAGTACGTACATACAAGCTTCAATAAAATGGCTTCAGTTAAAATCTGTATATTTAATTTGCAATTCAGTGTAATATTAGCGTGGCCCAACTACTCCTAGTTAAAATATTTGGGGTCTTAGATTTCTCATCTTGACCTACTTGCATGTCAAATATCAGCTCTCTAGCGCAAATTAAATTTTTTTTATGACGGTATTCCAACCCACTTTTTTTAAGAATAAATTTTTTTGGCCGGTACTTATCATTCGTGTCAAGTTTCGTTGGAAACGAAATATACATATATAATAATAAATATATCTAAATGTGCTGAGCCAAAATATATGAAATAGGAGGCTTAAGCTTTAAGGACCTGTTAAGGCTCACTTCTATCAACGAAAATGTATAGCCTTTCATTATTGCAACATGTTATCCAAATTTCAATAAAATCGCGCTTAACCTTATATTTGTTTTTTAATTCAAAGCTTTATGGGCTTAGCCTTACCCTGTTGGTTAAAATTATCAGGTTTTCAGATTTTTTTTTTAGGTGGTTACTCACCTAGATCTACTTGTAAATATAACAAATTTAAGCTCTCTAGCTATAGCGGAAGTGCTTCATAATATTGATGAGTGAGTCAGTGAGTCAGTTAAAATATGCACTTTTTGTACCTCCATATCTCAGAAAGCTCTTCTTTTAAAACTTTCAAACTTCGGATATTAGGTGGCATGAATAAATTCTAATTATGGATAAAATTTTACGACGGTGGGGAACAAACTTATTTTAGGGGTTAAAAAACACGATGATTGGCTTCCTGTAAATATGCATTGGGCGGAACTTGGCCTCGCCTAGATCTTGTCAAACTCTTCAGCACAGAGCTTGCAATTTATATTTAGTAAAAAAAAAGAGTAAGAGATGTTGGAGTTCTAGCGATCAAGTCTAAGTTTTGGAATAATTTTCTTTCATCTTCAGTTTAAATAAATTTTATTAGTATAATAAGAACGAAAGAAAACAAAACAAAAATTAGAAAGCATTAGAAGCTACTGTCGTTGATTCTATTATGGACCTTGGTAATTTGGATTATTCTATGGGATCATTAATAATATCCGGCATCTAGACAAAAAACAAATTATTTCCATATTATTAACATTATTTTAAATATTCTAAAAAATTTTAAAATTTTTGTCTTTTAGTCTAATTTATTTTCAAATAAATAAGAATACCGAATTTAAATATTTGCTCTGATTGAAACATTATTGAAAGGCAAGCACAGAAGATGGCTCAATATATAATATATAAAAATAAAATTTTTCCTTAAACTAAACCGATATTATTTTAATATTTTTGCTTGAAAAATTCTCTGCCGTCATACAAACTGGCTGCTAAATATTTTATATACAATATGTAGATATTAAAGACCTGCGTAAATAGTCTTGAAATGTAAATACGTCTTGTTTTTTAAATGTATTCTCGTGGCTGCATTATACTTAACCAATAATAAATGCTGTCGTATTATAAGCAAAGCACGATAGATGCATTTGTGTGCGTGTATATTAGTGCTAACAAGCAATGTCGTGAAGACTTTTTGTTATGAACAAACAGTCAATAAAGTAGTGTTGATACGTGTATGCTTGTTATTTTCCATATTGTACGTTTGAGTGTGTGTGTGTAAGATGTAGATGATAAGCTATTATGTGTTTAAGGGAGGTTTTTTTTTTAAGCAAGTGCACAGAACTAATGTAAATGCATGTGAACGTTTGTTTGTGTGCAGAAAAATAAAAGGGCATACACACAACGTGTGTGTGTATGTACATGCATGACGCTTGTATACGCGCCCATGCGTAGAAAGAAGCAAGCATAACAAATTTTTCAGTTACGAAGTATTTTCTTCTTTATTCCTATACCTGCAATAGCTGAAACAAATTATTGCAAACAGTGTTGCTTAGCGTTTGTTTTAGAAGACTTCGCTGTAGTAAAGCATTTGAAAAATCCCTCATGTCTTGAAAGTTCTTATAAATGGTCTTGTGCAGGACTTTAGTAGATATAAAAGTGTCTGCTAAACATGCGAATATATTTAGTTTTTCTGTTTTACCTGTTTGTTTTTTTTGTTAAATTTTGTGACGCATTTGATGGCGAGAGGGGGAGGGGGTGGTGTGAACTGTGTATACACCCACAGTCATATAATTAAGGAATATATAATTCCGGGTCTTCCTTCGCGCATTTTTTACTTTATACCAGCTACGTCCAAACATACACTGATATTATATTTGAGGTAAACAGCTTTGAAAGCTCTTATATTTGTTCTTGTTTCTTTGCAAAGTAAGAGCAAGCATTGCTGTCTGTTGTGTTGTTGTTGTGGATGTTCTACTCTCGTCGGTGTGAAAGCACAAAAAGCTCTTTATAAAAGTTTGCACACTGTGCACATTGTGTTATTGCACTTTGTGTGCAGAGTTTTAAACATTTTTTTATTATAACATATTTTTTTTTGTAAAATCGATCTTTGAGATCAAACGTTACTGGTCTTTGCCCTTTAAATTAACCTCGTCTTATCTTTCAATTGCAAATATATATTTCTTACCTTATTGCTAGGACCCGTAGTGTACATTATATTGTTATTTTATATATAAAAAAAATTCCGGTATGCAGGCTTAGACATTTTTATGAACATACGCACACACGCAGAGCCACGTTCGAATTTGTATGATTGTTTATGCAAATGTGGCTGGCAAGGACATTCTTAATGACTTTCCAACACACATACGGCATGAAAACATGTGAATTCTCTCTCTCTCCCTCTCTCTTCTGCTTTTCTTTCTGATAGTTATCAGAAGTGTGTTTATATTTATAGTATGCATATACAAATTTTTGAGTTATATAAAAATATATAGCATTGTGGCAAGTAAATATGTACAGATGTTCTATTAAATTCTATGCATGTCTGTATGTTTGTTTATATTTAAAAGTGTTTAGGTGTGCGTTGAAGTGTATTTTATGTCTCCTTAATAGATTTATTAGCCCATAGTATTATTTATATCGAAACTTAATATATCCTTTTAAATTATTTTGCTTAAAATATATATTTCCATATATATATGTATGTATTTATATAAATTTTTGTCTTTAATTTTTATTGTTATGGATTTTACTATGCCTATACTACAAGATGTTTTTAAGGTTTTTAGTTAAAGCTAAATACTTCTATTTTTAAGTATCAAATTCACAGTCTTTAGTTAACTAATAAAAATGGTTGAACCAATAAAATTAATAACAAAACTCGTTAGTTAAACCACGGGCGTTAGCTAACTATAGACTGTGAATTTGGCCCTAAATAGTTTTGTCTTAATGTAGGGAAGTTAATTTAATTCAAGTGCTGTTTTTATGAGTTTGAAAACATTTTTAATGAGTGCGTGCAAGTTTTATTTTCCTCAAAGGACATGCGTTATTATTTTTTCCACACAAAGCAATTAAATGTTGATGCCAACAACTTTATTATTAAATGTACTCGTTTTTGCATTTATTTTATATGGATGACACAATTATATCTAATAAATATATGCATAGACATATGTATGTATTTTTTTGAATTCCTTTATCCAAAATAGCATTTTCGAAAAATCGAATTTTCACAAGATTTCAACATTTAACTTGGGTTTAACTAATCATAACCAAAGTTATTGCACTTTAAAAACATTAGCGCATATACAAAATCAAAACAAATTATATTTTAAAAATTTAACACAAGTATTACTATACAAAATACTGATTTTAAACTCTTAAAGTATACTTTATGTTGACTATGAATAACCGCCATTGATACGATTCGTTTGACTTTGAGTATTTTCTAATAAATAACTGATCGAGTTCAAAATCTTAACAGCTTTTAAGCTCAAAAGCCAACGTCATCTGCAGAATATCTAAATTAATTTTTAAGAAAAAAATTTAATTTGTGGAGAAAGAAAGTTTTGATTTGCTTATGATTTGAGTTTGCAAATTATGTTATTGTTGGCTCGCACTAGCTTTTTAATAGTTCTTGTTTAATTTCAAAATTAAAATTGCTCGATAAAAATTTTTATTTTATTTTTTGTTACGCTGTTCGAAAGCCAATAAATTCAGGTTGAAGAGATACTTTATCTGATATTCGTTGAAAGTTCATAACAGCCTTACGAAGAAAATCATTTTAAAACTCCTAGATTTGCTTATAAGTGCATCCACATTTAAACACAAGCTCTTACGGGATTTCGGAAAAACTCTAGCAGATTTTCCATACAAACCAAAATTTACTTCATCACTAGGTTTTGTCAAAATGTATTTAAAATTTAGTAGAACTAAGTGCCAGTCCAGACTTGCAATTTTTGTTGCAGCAATTCTGGAATATGTGTGAGAGTGTTCAAATAGAATTAAATAAATACTTTTTGTATTCCTGTCTCGCTCTTTTGTACTAAAAAATAAAAAGTTGCTGCAACAAAAATTGCAAGTCTGGACAGGCACTAAGTCCCAGTCCAGACTTGCAATTTTTGTTGCAGCAACTTTTTATTTTTTAGTGCAAAAGAGCGAGAGAGGAACACAAAAAGTATATACTTCTATTTCAACTCTCTCACACATATTCAAGAATTGCTGCAACAAAAATTGCAAGTCTGGACCGGCACTAAGTAATCAAATTTGTACTAAAAAGCATGTGTAGACAAAAAGGTATGTGAATTGGCTAAATGGTAGCTGTTGGGTTGTAGTTTGGGATAAGATTTTCACAAGGATTTTAGTTTAAATTGGTGCAAGTGTAAATGTCCTGTAGAGAAAACGTTTAAGTTTATATATTTTCGCGCCCTGGTTTTATTACACACTTTTTTCAATAACACTGTCTCCTTCCACTGTATGGCTTCCTTTACTCCATTTTATTAAAGTTATGTTATTGCTCGCTGCATTCATGCTGGTTTTTAATCTTATCATACATACAAAAGGTGGCGTATGTATGCATGCGTGTATGCTTCTTTTTAATTAAAAACCGTTTAATATAATTATTTGAAAGCTCTGCACTAAGAAGAAGAGCAAAATTTAAACGAAATTAAATCAAGAATGAAGGTGTATTTGTTATAAAAAAAATAAAAATAAAAAAGAAAATAAGAAATAAAATGTCAATTACATAAAAAACCATCTTTTCATTTATTTTGCGGTCTTTTTGAAGTGAAATTTTTTAAAAGGAAAGAATGTAAAAAAAATAAAATAACAAGAAATGAAAAGTAAAACGACATTGCGCAGGCAGCCATCAATGTCAATGTAAGTATGTATATGAAATATTAAAAAAAAGGATTAAAGTATTTCTTTAAAGTTCAGCTAAATTTATGGAAATAAATTAAAAATTCTAGAAATAAAAATTAAATACTTGGATATTCTGTTTGATTGCAACATAGATATAACTCAAAAATGTTTATATTTGCGCAATGTTTTCAAGTAATTCTTTTTTGTTTTTTTTTAATATTTTAACATTAAATATATTTAGTTTTTTAGGACAAGGCCGGTTTTTTGTATAAAACTTTTATTTTTATTTCGATATTTCAACTATATGTTTAAACAAAAAACAGAAAACTCAGGCTTAAAATTTTAAATAGATTATTTTAAAGTTTTCAACTCTCATGCAACTCAATGAAGTTATGAAAATGTTTATTTGTCTGAAAAGATGAGTGTACAGTACAAGCCTTTTATAAGAAATTTTTACAAATACCTCTATGTCCTAATTCCGTAAGAAGATTTAGGACGTTTTTAGTTGAAAATAGTTTGAGTCTTTGTTTTTGACATTTTTGTAGTCAAGCACACATTCTACGACAGGGTTCAGATACAGGCAAATAACTAAAATTACTTACATTATAGCTGGCCACCGAGAGAAACACGAGAGTGAAGTATTCTCGTATGTGTATCCATTTGTATAAAAAGCCGACTGATGTTCGGCACTCTCCTGTACTTTGGGCAGCTCGGACTTAAATATAATAGTATTGGATACCACTACGTCTACTGTAGTATAAGCTCGTCGTCTCACACAACTGGCTGCGCTAGTATTGACATAATACCCCTCTATCTGCTGCTCAGCACACACAATACTCACTCTGTTGATGCTCTTTGTTTGTACAACAACAATAACTCACTGTTTTACTATAACACACACATATACACGACTATCAGCTGCATCGTTCACTTTACTACTCAATCGAGACAACAAGACTTCACAGCTTTATGATCGACTACTAAACAACTGAACTGACTTCTGATCAACTGATGATAGACTGTTCTGCCATTAGATGCGTCGCCCTTTTTATACTTCACACACAGCTTCCAGAATATGACAGCAACCTCTAGACAATCTCAGCAGCATTTGCAATACATTTTCTTCAATTGGGCAATTAGTTTATGTTGGCATTAATCCTGTTCCCGGCCATTTCCGTAACAGTATTAAATATATTAGATAGAAAGTCAAATAATATTTTTATGCAAAATTAAATCTTAGGGTTAAGAAGGGTGGTGCTATACCTCACCCCCACTCGAAGATCCAATTGGGTCCATTGTGATTAGCTAAATTAGGGCGTTCAATTAGAAGATTAAGGACGATTTTGTTTGAAAATACTTTTGAGTTCTTGTTTTAGAATTCTCTGAATAATTTTCTTCAAAAATGGTTGTTGTCTTTGATAGTGAAAAATAAGAATATTATTGCCATGTTTTTAAAACATAAAAATTAAATTAAAGTATTGTACAATAGTTTGAAAAATATTTGAAAAAAGATGTGTTGGATATAATGTTTCGAAGAAAATCATAAAGCAAGTACACGAACCTTCTAGCATAGGCAATAACAATAACAATAATTGTTTTAAAGAATCACAAGTGCGGTTTTTATTTTCGATAATAGACAAGACAATACAATCGTCAAACAGATTTAGGGCATAAATCTTACATTTAAATAAAATAATTAGGTTAGGTTAGGTTAGGTTAGGTAGAGGTGGCAGTCAGAAAGCCGGACTAACTTAGACCGTTTTGGTCCATTATGATGCCACGGAGACTCTGCTTATGCGGAGTCCCCACCGTCGAACCATCTAGAGCTCAGTATAAAGCTACTAATACGTTGAAGTTCAACACTAGCAACGTCAGAAAGTTCCCTGAATTCAAGAGCTCCCATTGTGGCCATTCTCTTTCCTGCAAGTCCAGGGCAGTGACAAAGAAAATGTTCTATGCTTTCCTCTTCATCAATGTCTTGGCAGCTGCGGCAAAAGTCGATGTGTTCAACCATAAGCCTTTGTGCATGCCTACCTATGAGACAGTGTCCGGTTAACACGGATACTAGAACCGAAATTTGTTTCCTATTCTTCGAAATTAGATAATCCGAACCTTCTCTATTTAGGTGAGTCCATAACTGCCTTGTGATCACGCAGTCATTTCTAGTGACCCACCTTCTATTCGTTTCTTCCTCTGTCTTGCGCCTAAGTCTGAGTTTGCAAGAGAGTATGGGTAGACCTACACATTCCAAATCCGGTGGAACCTGTAAGGTTGTCCCAATTCTAGCAAGCTCGCGAGCCCTAGAGTTCCCCTGGAAGCCTCTATGCCCCGGGATCCAGATAAAGTAAGTAAGAAAACATAGTCTTTAAAATCGTTTACATAAGACGATATATCTTAAACAGCTTAAATAAAACTAGGAAATTTTACTGCAATGTGAAATTAAGCTTAAGTCTACTTAAACCATTTATCCTTTTTTTTTTGCACAGAATTTAATGGTCATGCAAAGAGGAATGCGCAACATTGAAATATTGCTTATGACAATGTCCCTGTCTTTAATCAAATAAGACGAGTATAAGTTTTTGGAATTAAGGTGAATGATTGTTTAAAAATATTTCAAGATAACAACTTAAATTTTTTTGTAGCACATGTACCACATTTCTAGCAACTCTTTTGTTACTCTTGCTTTAGCTAAAACTTTAGAAATTTTGTTTTTTATCTATTTTCCTTCAAGAGCTTAAAAACATGTTTTTACTAGATTATAATAAAATCTAGGAATTTTGATAAAACTTTTTTTTCAAAGTTAACAAAGGTATGATTTTGTTGGCGTATTTTGTTTTTAGGAAATCATAAAAAAAATTAAATCTCATTTTTGACAAATAAAAACCCTTTCCTTAAAATGAAATCTAATACTTAAGTGTAATATTAAGCACACAGCAGAACCCTTAGATACACATACACACAAACACCTTGAGCTTCGCACAAATGTAAAAGTATTAAAGAAAAAATATATATCTATATATATAAAACAGGATGTGTGTATGTATGTATGTAACGTATGGACTCCAAAACGGCTGGGCCCATTTTGATGAAATTTTTAGGGAATCTTCAGAACATTCTGCGGGCGGAGGGGCGTGGCAAAACCATAGCCATATATATATATATATATATATATATATATATATATATATATATATATATATATATATATATATATTTATTTTTTGGGGGGGATTGGGAGCGGTAGCGAAGCAAACCGGGTTAAACTAGTAAATAAAGACAATCAAACAACAATGGTTAGAGAAACATCAACGTCATTATGATGGCACACAAAAGCAGCAATTTCCTGCATATTATCTTTAACAATATCGTGAACAAAAAAAAAAAAGAAATAACAAAGCAGAAACAATAAGTATATAAGTATGTACATACATATATTTTTCTCATTTTTTTAACCATTATAAAAAAGAAAGGAATTTTCGTATATAAAAAATATTTTGGAAGGAGTGCTCAAACGCAGAGTTATGAAATACTTAAATTAAAAAGCAACAGCCTGAAGTAAGCATTTGTAACAAACTCAAGAATGATATGCATCAAAATAAGCAGCAAACAAATCTGAAAATACTCGAATCATTCAAGCAAAAAACTTTGGTATTCAAGTATAACAAGAAGTGTATAACCTCTCAAGTCGTAAGTGCTTGCAATTCGATTGAATAAAAAAATATAGGGCAGCCCATACAAATATAATTTCCCAAAAAAAATTATACAATTGAATATAAGATACTTAAAGTACAAATGGACAATGGACCCAATTGGGTGTTTGAGTGGAGGTGCGGCGTACCACCACCATTTCTAACTTAAAGTAAAAATTAAAAAAAAAATTTTTTTTGTTTTCAAAATTCCTTCAAACGATCAATAATTTTTTTTATATAAAACAAAATAAGCCAAATATAGCACCCAAAAAGTCTAAACTGGCAATACTGGTGCTAAAATCTTTTATACTCAGAGAAATTGAATGCCAAAAGCAACTCGAGCTTCGACTTATGGGAAACGTTTATACTGTCCTGTGGTTATGATTAATAGAAAACATAATTTTACATGATTAAAGTCATCCTCCATATATTATTTATTTTGAGGTCCTCAAAAATGTGCTTCCGTTTTAGTTATTTTTGCCACTTAATGTTTAAAGAAATAAAAAAAAAATTCATTACAAAGAAACCACAACAACGTTGGATTTGTTAAAGGCTTAAAGTCCCTTTGGTTAACAGTTTTCCTTTTAAAAAGAAAGTGAAGTTGCTAAAATAATATATGAAGGGATTATGAAAAAGCTCTTATTACCATAAATAAATATAAAGATATACATACATACATTATATATGTATGTATGTATTTATATACATATTGCTCATTTACCTCAATAACAGCATAAGTAAAAAATTTTTAAGGATTTCAATTTTCACACACAATTGGCTACATTGCAATTGTTTGGTTATATTTTTGAAAAAATTTCAGCTAATGGATTATAATTCGGATAAAAAGTATTGATAAATGTGTCAGAGTGGTAGCGATGCTATCCTCTCAGTCCAGAGGTCGTGGCTTCAATTTCCACCACAAAATTGGTGTAAACGGTATAGATTTGCATAAAGTTTTAAATCTGCTAGATTTTATACAGTTTTCGATTTTACAACTTTCTAACTTAAGATTTTCCAAGGCTTTCTTATTCACTAATTTTACCCCAAGTCGACTTAAGCACTTTTTCCTTATTACCTAACACATTTTATATAACAAGTGTATGTGCAGCAGAGAACAGCAATGAATAGTGAAAAAGTGAGCAGGGTTGAATCATGACTTATAATTTCTCGTACTTATGCGCACTCATACTTATTGCAATGTTGTCTATGAATCATATTCACTCGACAGTTTGAAGTGGGCATCGAACTCATACTTAGCGATATTTTGCCTATGGAAGATGCAAAATAAGTATGATTCACAATGCGAACTTTGCATACGAACATTAAAGTTCTCTTTATTAGGTTATGTGTTTCTCTATTGCTTTTTTTGTTTTTTGTTTGCAGCAATTGATAAACAACCCTTTTTGCTACTATTGTATAGTACTTGCAAACTGTTTAAGGACTAAAATTTTAAATAAACATACATGCATGGATTGAGTGAGCTGAATCAATGTGAGTAGTATAAGTATTTTTCTGAAACTATAAATCAAACAGCTCTTTTTGAACTAATTTGAGAGCGTTTGAAGCAAAAGTTGTTTCAATTCCATTTAATTTACATTGATGCTTTGACCAAATTTGTGTCCAATAGCTTATTTCAATTCAAAGCAGCTGTTGAACACAAGTCTACTGAAGTGATTTATGAGTGTAGTATGACTATGATGTCGACGTTGCATTCATATTTATTTCAACCTATACCTATAAATCAATGTCATCGTGAGCATGCGTAAATCAGAGTAGTTGAGTTTATATTTAAAATTTCATGAGTCAGTATGAATAGCGAAAATACGATTCATTGCCGATCACTGCTGTGCAACTATTGTAATATACATACTTGAACACTATCAGTTGTTATGTTGCAGAATTAGTCTTGACTCCATGTTTCACTACAAATTCTTATGCTCAAATCATACCTTTTCATATCACTTTATTTTATTTTTATTTTATTTTTATTCCTGTCAAGTATTATACGTGATTTTATTTATGATTACTTTTTTTGAAGTATTTCCTCTTGTCTATTCCCTTCATTTCCTTTTTCCTTTCTATAACAATTCCAATCAGTGTTTTTTGCCAATAAGAGCGTGTGCATCAGACAGAATGCGCATACATACACTCGTTGCAAATACAATCATTGTCATCATTGCTCAATGTTCACTTTTCGCTATTGAAACACGTTGGTTAGAATCAACACTAGAGGAACATTTTCAATTTACATTCTTTTTCCTGTACTTGTATCTTATAAAAAAAATTAATGAAAGTTGAACGTGTGCATGTGTGTGTGCGTGTGTAGGTGTGTGTGTGTAAATTTAACTCAATGCATTAAATCAAAATTTAGTTGCACACGCAGCTATAGTCCTTCGTTTCCCACACTCAGCGGTAGTCCTTAGGCAAAATCAAATGAGTTTTTGATACTCATTTTCATGTTGCTGTGTTGTGGGCTTGCACCCCTCCTCCGCCCTCGCTCTAGACTTTCACTAAGTGCTTAACAGACAACAAACTGTTATAAATATTTTATATAAATACATAAATTTGTATACTCACTTATACATATCTATTTCACATACATGCATGCATTATATTTTTAGCTGTAATTGTATAAGTGTGATTCAAAATGCAACACTTTATATATGCACATTTAAATGTTGCAGTGTGCATCTGTAAAGTTGTATGCATGTATAGAAGTGTGAGTGTATGTGTGTGTTTGTTGGTTATACGTAATTTGCATTTCAAATGAATATTGCATATTGCAACTGCAAGATTAATGGATTGCATTTCATGGAGAAGTGTTTATACCAATTCATATCCAGCCTTTGCTACAAAGGAGTCATAAGTCGAAAAATCTGTTATTTTTTTCGAAAAAGAAACTGATGGTTTCAGAGCTGGAAAACTTATACTTAATTTTGCCATATAAAAGTAAGTAGCTAAAACTGACTTAATTTTTTTTTGTTTTAAATAAACTTATTTTATATTTCAGTACGCATGAAATTGGTATTAAAAATTCAAATAAACAAAATCCAAAAAACATTTCCAGGGCTGGGAAATTTTAAAATTTTTGTTACATAAAAGTAACCTACTAAGACTATTTTGTACTTTTTCTCTATAATTTAAACAAACACATCTTATATTCTTAAAAGAAATAAATTGGTATAAGAAATCAAAAAAAAACTAAAAGAATGATTCCAGGATTGGGAAACTTGCACTTTTTGTGATGTATAAAAGTAAGCAGGTCTAATTATTATTTTTCTTTTTAAATTAAATACTTTTAATGTTTTGAAAAAAATCTTGATATAGAAAATTAGAAAAATAAAAACCAAAGCTACAGAGCTGGAAAATTTTAACTTTTTTTTGGTTATTAAAGTAAGTAACTAAATCATACTAACGTTTCCTTATATCCTTTTTTACTTTGTTGACTTAAGATATTTTATATATTTTTTTAAGAACCAGATTGGTACAAGGAATCAGAAAACTGTAAACGCATGATTCCAGGGTTGGAAAATTAAATTCTTTTTTCTAATATATCAACTTAATCTGTTTCTTTGTATTTACAAATTAAATATAGTCTATGTTTGGTATAGAAAATTTTAAAAATAAAAAGCAGACCTGGAAAACTAAAACTTTTTGTGGTATATAAAACTAATTATTTCCTTGGCAATTACATATTTATATTCACCATTTTAGAAAGAAATAAATAAGTTTCAGGGTTGGAAATTGAAAAAAAAATTTGGTATAAAAAATTATAAAAATAAAAAACATAGCTACAGACCTGGAAAACCTTAAATTTGTCTGGTATATAAAACTAATTATTTCTTTGCTAATTAAATATATTTGCTTTTTTAGAAAGAAATAAACTAGTATTAAGGGACAAAAAATTTAAAATTATGGTACCAGGGTTGGAAATTGGAAAACAAATTTTTAGTAAAGAAATCGCCAGAAATATTTTTTTTTAGTTTAACATATTTCATGTTTTAGGAAGACATTTACTCAAGATTTTTTTTATATTTGCTAAATTTTTATATGGATATAGGCATTTCCACAGGAATGTAAGCTTTTTGTAGCGTGCGACAGCAAGCAAATATGCTTGTTTTTTTTCAAAGAAAACGAAACTTGTTTTGTTACTTCTTTGTGTGTTTGTGTAGGCCGTCAGCAGCTCTACGTTAGGTAAAATTTTAAGAAAAAGCAAGTAACGTTGTTCAGAAATGCAAGATTAATTGCTTGCTGTCGCACGCGACAAAAAAGTGAAATTTCTCGAAGAAATTCCCATATTTAATTTAAATATAAATTAAGGCTCTGATGATTTGTTACAGCAACAATGAAATGCATTTAGACAACGCTGAACCACCAGCAAATAAATTTCATTTCGTATTGATTTTTTCTATTTATTTCGTTTAGTGTTGATTTTGATTTTTGATCTGCTTTGTGTGTTTGTGCATTATGTTCTTTATCCAATAATGACTTGATCATTTTTATTGTTTTGAAATATTTTATATGAAAAACATTTGTATTAATTAATTAGGTTAGTTCACATATTTTTCCTTATCAATATTAAGTAATTTATATTATTTTATTTCTCTCATTTTCTATCATATCTGCTGGCTCTTAAAACAAATTTGATATTTAACAAAAAAAAAGAAAAACTTACCTAAAAGAAACTTTAATCTAAGTGAGTTTTATTTCGCATCACACTAATCGCCGCAGTCCAAAAAATAAAAAAAAAATAAAGAAGAGTATTCATTCCACAAACACTTAAATGCGAAAAACGGATAGCAACCGAATGGCTAAAATGATTAAAAAAAATATATTTTATAAATTTTTACATGTGTACAAGCTCTTATGCACAGCAACAAAAAACAACAACGAAATGTGTCAAAGAGAGTGATGAAATATAAGGGCCATTGTGCAATGCAGATACCCAGTTTTATTAGTTTGTTTTTTTTTTTAACGCACACATATTGACACATAACAAAGCAAACAGGAAAAGACACATGAAGCAAAGGGATATTGCTAGGATTTGGTAAATAAAATGAATTGAAAATGTTAAAAAAAGCAAAGAGAAAAAAAGTAAAGAAATAAAAATACGTATAAAGGCTGCTCTTATCTAGACAAGCGTTTGCTATATAGAATATACAATTAAAAAAAAACTAAACCAAAATTGGAAAAAAGTGCGAATGGGTGGGTATATTTCATTATTTTCGAAACAATGTAAATTTTTTTATGTTGGCATGTAAGAGCAACTGACAAAGGCCGCCTAAGCGGGGTTGGGAGTTATAACAGCGCACGGAATATATGAAAAAATAAACGTTGTAAAGCTGATATTTTATTATGCCTGCAGCAAAGAGAAGACCAATAACTGAAAACTTATTGTTCAAAGAATTCCTAGAAAAAAAAAATTATATTGAAATTTATTTGTTTTCATTATGTTTTCTGCTAAATTAAAATGAAAGATTGTACAAGGGAAATATGTGAGTATTTTTAATAAAGGGAACAATCTGTTTAATACAACTGCAGCTTAGTAAAGCTGCAAGATTTTATTACTAATACTAGCAAAGTGCATAAGATTCCATTTTAAAACTATAGCTTCCGTCTATCGATTGACTGAAAAATTAGAAAAATAACAACTACAGCAACAGAGCTGCAAAGTTTTAACTTTTTTTTTGGATATTAAAGTAACTAAATCATACTAACGTCTCCCTATATCCTTTCTTTTTCTTTGTTGACTTAACATATTTTATATATTCTTCAAAGAACTAGATTGGTATAAGGAATCAGAAAATACTAAAAGCATGACTCCAGGGTTGGAAAATTTAATTTTTTTGTAATTGTTCATATTAATTTGTTTCTTTGTATTTACAAATTAAATATACTCTATGTTTGGTATAAAAAATTAGAAAAATAAAAAGCAGACCTGGAAAACTTAAACTTTTTGTGTTATATAAAACTAATTATTTTTTGGACAATTATTTATATTCTCCATTTTAGAAAGAAATAAATAAGTTTCAGGGTTGGAAACAGAAATTCAGTATGATTCTTACCAAGCATAGCTATATCTCAAAATATAAGTAAAACGACGAATAGTCGTATTGCTTCGTTCACGAAACGTTTATATCATGGAAAATGTAATACATTTGAATGAATTTTTCGCTTTGTAGCCAGCTACTTAATTATTTTGCAGACGGCAGCAGCATTATAAGCAAACAGCTGATATTTGTTTTAAATATATATTTCAGTGGTAGCATCTACAAGCATTTAACATGTATAAAAATAAATATACTCTTTTACAACTTACTTATCCCCCGTAAATTTATACAAATTTATCAATTAATTTCTTTGAATGAATTTTGGTATATCGTTGAAGCAGCATGGAGAACAACCTGCCACCGTAGTGTCTTGCTGTCGTCAAACTACTCATTTGCATATAAACATGTGTAATCTATTTTTGACATCTGGAAGTTGGTAATCTTTTGTGGTGAATATGTTTAATGCTTAAGGCATCACAATAAGTCATATATTGGGAAATTTTCTTGAGGAAATAAAAATTGAAGATCTTACTCAAGCCCCTTTTAGGTACACAAAAAATTTGCTTTGAAAAGTCTTAATTTAGCTGTCTAAAAAGGGTATACGCTTAGTCGAAAGGAAGGAATACTTTCTTTTTCTGCTTTCTCCCAGCTGAGTTCAGACTTTGGAAAGCAAACTTTGAGTGTCTAAAAGGTTTCTTAGGTTCACTGTTGCTGTGCTGGTGTGAGCGACATTGTTTTACACTCACGGAGCCCAGTTTTTTTAAAACAAGATTGCGTATTCTTAACAGTTCAAGGTGTATGCCAAGTTTCGAAAAGATCGATTAAGTAAAATCACGTGAAATATAGTATTAAATTTCATGGGGCGTAGCTACGCCCACTTTTTTTAAAACAAGATTGCGTATTAGTTCAAGGATCTGCCAAGTTTCGTAAATATTGCTTAAGCACAAGCACGTGAAATGTTATACTAAAATTTAATAGGCGTGCCCCGCCCACTTGTTTGAATGCAGGATTGTGCCTTTATTTAAGCTTAGGGTGTGTGCCAAGTTTCGTAAAAATCGGTGAAATAGAAGCTTGTGAAATATAGTATTAAATTAATTAATGGGCGTGACTCTGCCCATTTTTTTAATTTTCAAATTGTGTAATTACAAGAACCAAAGAAGTTTTATAGGTTTCGCAGCAATCAAATAAGTAGAATATCATAAAATTTTATTTAAAAAAAAAATGTGAACGTGTCCCCGCCCACTTTTTTTTACAATGCGACCAATGGGAAGCTATACTCTCTCAGATAAAAAAAAAAAATTTACAATCGGTCTTAAATATACTGAGTTATGACATTGACCTTCTGCTCGTAACATATCAAAAAATAGATTTAGTTCTTTCACGCAATTTTAAAGATTGTTGCAACACTTTTGTTCGCTCGTGTAAAAATAGCAGGTATGCGAAATGGTGAGGTATCTTCATTGCTGAATAACCACCACCTTCCACCTTTTTCTTCTTTTATTTATAAGCACATCAATATTTTAATATTGATGGTGCAATCATTCTGCAAATTTTATGATATTTTAATAGGAATATAAGCAACTTATTGGAAATAACTACAAATTTAGGACTTAACTACAAAACGTACGATATTTATTTTAGACTACATTATGCTAGGAACACAACTGGGACGAACGACGAATTTCGTCCACATCGACGAATTCGTCGATAAGAGTTCGCTGCGTAAATTCATCGTGTGAACAACAACAACGACAAATTTACTCAGCGAATTCCTCTCTTATATTTGATAAAGTTGCTTATTGTGTGTGCAAAGAGAGAGAGAGAGAGAAAAAATTGTTTTTTCGTCGTTCGTCGGCGTACAAATTATAAATAAATGTATATATGTTTATTTTCATATGCACACATGTGTTTTGTTTTTCTGAGATAGATTTATTTCTAATTTGTACGCCAGCGAACGATAAAAAACAATTTTTTCTCCCTCTCTTATTGTCTTTGTACACAAAACAACCAACTTTATCAAATGTAAGAGAGGAATTCGCTGAATAAGTTCCTTGTTGTTGTGCTCCACACGACGAATTTACGAAGGTAACTCTTATCGACGAATTCGTTGACGTGGACGAAATTCGTCGTTCGTCCCAATTGTGTTCCTAGCATTACTCTGTTATATTTATTAATTGTGAGTATCCCCATTTTCCTTAAAAAATTCTAATATTGTGTCACACATTTTTCTGACATTGTTCAGACATTCTCACTCAGACATTCGATTTGTTTGCAAAAGCTCAAAAATATTCGTAACGTTTACCAACCGAAGTCAGATACGAGTATAAGCTCTTCATTTTCTGCCATATAACTGACCGAGTTTTGAGCAAACGCTTTTGAAAATGTTCGCTGGGTATTATGTATGTTTTTGTTAGCTATTTTGTGAAACGACTACTTCTGCAAGTTAATTAAAATAAAACATTTTCAATTATAGCATTTTTGCAACCGCAAGGCTTTCAAATTTATAAAAAAAAATAATTGTTAATATGAATGTGTGTATACTTGTGTGTAGCTGCAGTGTACAAATTTTGGTGCAAATAAAATTATGATAAACCTGAATAAGACCTAAGAGCTATTACAACAACATAATTTTTTCACAGACAACTAGTATGCAATAACTTTTAAAATTGAAAGCAAATATTTATGAGTATTGTTAAACAGTTTTTAAGGTTTTTTTTCAGATAACTTATTCATTGGATATCCATAACTGGAGGAGGAGGAACAGGAGAGTACATTTCTTACTCGACAATTATTTTTTTTTTAAATATCTCATAATCTATTTAAAGGATAAATAAAATAAGTTATAGTGACATAAAAGTTTTATTAAATTAAACCATTCCCTGTATGGACCTACATGCATACATAACGTTAGCTGAAATGCAAAATCACTTAACAACACTTTTTCTTTAATTTTATATGAAAGAGAAATAAATTAACTTTGGCTGGCTCACGGCGCTTGTTTCTTTATGGAGATTTTTGTGATTTTTTTTTTATTGAGGCTTTTTTAGTTTTGGCGTTTTTTTCCTTTTTGGCGATTTTTTACTTTTGGTAATTATATATTTTGCATTTTAGCGATTTATTTTATTTTTGGCGATATTTTTAGTTTTAGCGATTTTTTTCAGTATAAGTGCTTTTTTCGTTTGACGATTTTTTCGGTTTTTAGCGCTTTTTTAGTTGGCAGGTATATGGCGCTTGTTTCTTTATGGAGATTTTTGCGATTTGTTTTTATTGACGCTTTTTTAGTTTTGGCGTTTTTTTTTTCCTTTTTGGCGATTTTTTACTTTTGGTGATTACATATTTTGCATTCTAGCGATTTATTTTATTTTTGGCGATATTTTTAGTTTTAGCGATTTTTTTCAGTATTAGTGCTTTTTTCGTTTGGCGATTTTTTTCGGTTTTTGGCGCTTTTTTTAGTTGGCAGGCACATGGCGCTTGTTTCTTTATGGAGATTTTTGTGATTTGTTTTTATTGACGCTTTTTTAGTTTTGGCGTTTTTTTTTCTTTTTCGCGATTTTTTGCTCTTGGTGATTACATATTTATTATTAGTATTAGTGCTTTTTTCGTTTGGCGATTTTTTGAGTTAGCAAGGACACGGCGCTTGTTTCTACATGGTAATTTTTGTGATTTTTTTTATTGAAATTTTTTTTTAGTTTTTGCGTTTTTTTATTCTAAATGATTATTTTGCATTTTAGCGATTTATTTTATTTTTGGTGATATTTTTAGTTTTAGCGATTTTTTTTTTCATTTTAGCAATTTTTTCAGCATTTTTTTCATTTTGGAATTTTTTTACAGTTAAAGATTTTGCAAATTTCCGGAGTTTGCTTTTTACCGTTTCCACGATACACCATGTTATAATATTATATAGTGAAAATTGCATTAACTAATAGAATACCCTTTAATTTTGAATTTTTATTTCTTATATTTCAGTGGTAATTGGTATAGTTGGCATAAGAACGTACTAACGTACTTGACAGCTTCAAGTGTCTTTATATTCTGTATATTACATTAGAGTTTTAAGGTGTTTCGTTGCTCGCATTAGAAAACCCTTTAGTTTTTAATTGTGATATAATTTTTGTTGTAGCGGCTAAGGTTTTATATATCCTGTGAAAATTTGAGGTCTCGAGAACCGTAAGAGCGGACAGACAGTCGGATATCGTAGCAAAAACCATAGGGTTCCTTTTCACCTTTGGTGTATGGAACCCTAAAAACTAAACAAAATTATTTAAGTGATCAAAGTAAAGTTTCATAATTTTCATTGTGTTTCGATCTAAAAAAAAAAATTTAGATTTTGGGTGTTTTATTAGTAACATGGTTTTGCATTTCAGCTGACGATATGTACATACATATGTATATATATATATATATATATATATATATATATATATGTATGTTGATGGCAAAGTATTTAACAAGCTTTAATTAAACGAATCAGTAACAAATGCCAGCTGATTGCCTGCCAAGCCTTTATATTTCAAACAGATCCCTGCACACACTCACACACACACACAATTACTGTCAGCCTTACAAACGGCCCAACAAATATTATTGTAGGGAAGAGCGCAAAAAAAATAATCACAAGCAATTCTGATTTTGGCCTCATGCCTGTTCCTTCTTTGAAAAAATACAATAACGTGAGTAGGCTTGCAGGATTGAATGAATGAAACCCACTGTTACATTTGTTTGATTGTTAAAGAATATGTACTTAAAAAAAACAAAGCTTAAAAGCAGAAGAACAAACACAAAGAGAACAACATTTGCATAAAAAGTTTGAAGGGAATTTTTTGGTAAAAAATTTATTTAAGCACAGTCAATGTTTCATTGAAGAGTTGGAAATATTAAAAAGCAGGAAATAGTAAAAGATATACATTTAAGTCGTAGGGCGTTCTCTTGCTAATTGCAGTTTGGATTGACTTTTAGCTTAAAGTTTTACTTTCATTTTACTTACTTTGATATTTTTTTTTATTATCTCAAAGAGAAGATGAAGTAATTGTTAAGTGTTTGCTTTGTAAAAAGTTGCTCTTATATTGAGCGAAATGAAATAAAACCAGAAATAATTTTATAAATTTAAATTTCGTAATTTCAATTCTTATAGAATACAGTAACTTTTTTTTTAACTAGTTGATGTGATTTTCTATAAAAGAGAGGAGAAATTAGAAATTAGTTTAGCTAGGCGAGAAAAAGGAAAACTTAAAATTAATAACTATATTTACAAATGCTTTTACAAAATATAACCATTTCTCGTATTCTATTTCATTGAAATTTCATGTTAAATAAATGATGTTAACAATTTATCTGTGCCCATGTAAAGGTGTTTTTTTATAGAGGTATAGAACTTTGTTGTGGAATAAAACAAAGATAACAGCAATTAGAAGTCTTCGGTTTTTCTTCAGCTTTTACTAACTTTACTTACTTTAATTGAAATGACAAATTTTGTACTATGCTCATTTTTTTAACATTCCTTTATTTATTTTGGTGTTGAAAAAACAAAATCCCAATAAGCTTTTATTTAATGACTGTGAACAGTGTTTGATTATTGGCATTAATAATGATGATGTTGTGCAAAGAGCTGGCATAAAATTTATATCTGCACTCAGCCACTCACTCACTCACCCATACATAAAATATAATCAGTTTGCAACAATTATCCAACACACACTCTACAAATTCTCATCCATTAACAGAACTGGTTATAAAAATTACAAAAATCATATAAACAAAAATTAATGTCTTGCCCTTAAGTAATTTATGATGGCAGTATAAACGTTTTTATATGTGTAAGTATGCCAACAAACAAATAAAAATGAGAATGGAATCTGCTGGATTTTTATATGCAAAAAAAACATAAATAAATTCGAGTGAATATGCTTATGCATATGTAACAAACATACATATCGTACATAAATGCTTTTTATACGATTTTCCATATAATTTATAATTTAGCACCCATCATCGTCATCATCATTAAACTGCCTGCGCAATTTCCCGACACGTTAAATAATATTTTAATGCATTGCACAAAAAAATAAAATGTGTTATTACACAATTGCCAAGAAAGGCAAGTGTGGTAAAGGAAAAAAAAGGAAATACTTTCTTTGAAAAGTCAAAAGGAAGTAAGTATGTCTGTATGTATTGTAAATGTAGCGTATGTTTGTGTTTTAAAAACTTATTTGATGTTTTAGTATGAACAACAATTTTATGTATATGGGAAAATAAAGACTTTTATATATTTTTTTTATAAACATTAAAAAACGCTTTTAGAATATTAAGATATAAAAGAAGAAAAAAAAATGCAGGAATTATGGAAAATTTAAGCTTAATATAATATTTTTTTTTATCTAAAGCAGACAGATTTAAAATTACTTGATTTAAAAATAGAATTAAAAGATTATTTTCTTTTTCTTAAAAAAGAGGAATAATTTTCCAGGGCTTCATAGTCAATATAATTTTTTTTTTTCAAGCATTTATATATATAACAATAAATCGTTATGCACTGAATGATAAGCATTTACTAAAAAAATAAAAGTTATGCCAACAAGCGTGTAAACAACAACAAGAGATATTTATGGAAAAAAATTACCATAATCAGAATAAACAAGGAAGACATTTTTATATGAATAAATTTTCATATTTTGCTTTATAATTTTTAATTTTTTTTTTCGAAATAGTCACGTTTAAATTGTCCACTATATTTTGTTTTTTTTTTAAGATACAGGGTGAACTAAAAGAAATGGGGATAATTCAACTGTCCGTAATATTTTTTTTATTTTAAAATCAATTAATTTTTTCTATATATTGTATTGTAAATATTCCGACAAATAATTAGTAGAACGGAACAAGTAGCTGTTTTCGAAAGCCACTATATATTCACCATCAGCGTGCTTTGTGCTTTTATGTTTTGGTTATTTTTTTACAAATTTTTTTTTCAATTTCCAACCCTGGAACCATAAATTGAATTTTTCTGTTTTAATACTAATTTATACCCTCCTAAAGTAAAGAATATATTTAATTACCAAAAAAATAAATAGTTTTATTTAATTAGTTTTATATACTAGAAAAAGTTTAGGTTTTCCAGGTCTGCAGCTATGTTTTTTATTTTTCTAAATTTTTATATCAAACATAAAGTATATTTAATTTTTAAGCAAAAAAAAAAATTAATTTGACCTACATAGTTACGTTTATATAAAAATTTTCATCCCTGGAGTCATCCTTTTAGATTTTTCTGACTCCTTATATCAATCTAGTTATTTCACAAATATATAAAATATATTAAACAATGAAAGGGAAACAATTAGTTTTATTTAGTTAATTTATTATAAAAAAAATTTTAATTTTCCAGCTCTGGAGCTGTGGATTTTATTTTTCTACTTTTCTATACCAAACTTTTTTTCTTAAAATATAAAAGATATTTAATTAATAAAGATAAAGAAAAAAATTATTTAGACCTAGTTACTTTTATACATATAACACAAAAAAAAGTATCCCATCTCTGGAATTATCCTTTTAGATTTTTATGATTTCTTATACCAATTTATTTCTTTTAAGAATATAAGATATGTTTAAATTATAGAGAAAAAGTTAAAACTAGTTCTAGTGGGCCGTTTTTATACAACAAAAATAGCTAAAGTCTTCCAACCCTCGAAACGTCTTTTGAATTTTTTCATTTATTTTTTTTTTATTTTTAATACCAATATTATTTGTACTGAAGTATAAAATAAGTTTATTTAAAAAAAATAGAACTAGTAACTAGTAACTATTGTATGGCAAAATAAAGTTCAAGTTTTCCAGCTCTGAAACCGTCTGCTTGATTTTGCTGGTTTTCAATACCAATGTATTTCGCAAAATTTCTAATACAGACAGATGGACAGGCGCACATACGGACAGATGGACAGACGGATATTGCAGGACCATCATGAGGAGCCAGGATATATATACTCTATGGTTTGCATATGAATATTGTGGAAATTACACGCAGAATGTCAAACCTTTACATACCCTTTACCAGTTTTGGTGAAAGATATAAAACTGAAATAAAATGATATCACATTAACTGAAGTTATAGACTATTTAAGCCCGCTCGCTTCTGTTTTCGGGCACACTGTTGATAAGTAGATTTTATTTTAAGGTTTTTCGTTCTTGTTTGACGGTTAAAAATATTTTTTTTTTTTTTGTTAAAAAGCAAATAATACTTGCCTCGAATAACAAAAATATTCACGTTTATTTAATTTTATGTCATACACAATCGTCAACTTTCTGTGTACATTTCCAGAGATATTATTCTTTAACGACAATGATGTTGAAATATATTATTATCAAAAATTTTGCCTTTTCATTGTAAAAGTCAGTTAGGCTCTGATTGCGATTGATCCTTATCCTTAGGTTTCCTTGTATTGCAATGGTTTCGTAGCTGAGTGTTTAAGGCATATAATTAAATGAAACAAAAACATATTTTTTTTGTAATGACTAAATCTAAAAAAAAAACATCAAGTCATTCCAAATCACGGAAATTAAACACCAAAACGCTTGAATAGCAAATAAAATGCTTAGTAATCTGCCTGGTAGGCTAAATTTATAGTAAAATTATTGGTAAATAAAAGTTTTACACTCATATTTTGTGTCTTAAGAAAATTTTTGAATTGACCCAAATTATTAACTTATTTAAAGAGGCAACTGAAAGGTTAAAAGTAAAATTTTTTGAAATATATGTATCTACCTTTAATCCAATAAACCGAAACACTCTAGCGGAAATTTAGTTTTGTCTTCTGATTTCATATAGATATCGAGCCTTTGCTTCAATAATTAATTTTGATTTTTTTTTTATTTCAGGGAAGTTAGTGTATTCTGCATCAAAATACTCTAACTGTGAACATTTCAAGTGTCTATATATATATATATATATATTAGGGCGGATCAATTTAAAAATGGCACAAATTACAAGGAAAATCATATTTTAGGGATCAAAATAAAAAACTTTGCCAAAGGAATCATACCTCTAAAATGTATTTTGATGTCCCGACTTTTGATCCGAAGGGTAAAATTTTCTTGAAAGGTCAAATTTTTAAAAATCAAAATGTATGACCAACCCCTACTACTTTTAGAGGGCCGACCCACCTATGCTACTGGCACACCCCCTGGAACCACCCCTGGGGAGTTCACCATACAAATATTTAAAAAAATCACAAATGTTTGTATGGCTAACCCCCCAGGGGTGCTTCCAGGAGGTGTGCCACTGGCATAGGTGGGTTGGCCCTCTAACATTAGTAGGTATCGGTCATACATTTTGACTCGATTGAGGAACTCCAAATAGGTCAAAGTTTGGTTTTTCAAAATTTGACCCTTCAAGAAAATTTGACCTTTCAGATCAAAAGTCGGGACATCAAAATACATTTAAGAGGCATGGTTCTTTGGGCAAAGTTTCTTGTTTTGATCCCTAGAATACGATTTTCCTTGTAATTTGTGAGATTTTTTTCCTCCATACAAATAGACCCGCCCTAATATATATATATATATATATATATATATATATATATATATATATATATATATATATATATATATATATATATATATATATATATATATATATATATATATACTTATATGTATATATACGAGTATATGTCTGTATATTGCATTAAGATTTTAAAATTTTTCGTTGCTCGCTTTGGAATACCCCTTTAATTAATAAATATATATAAATAAATAAATATATTTGAAATATATTGAAATTTTCAGGTCCGCTGCTCTTACGGCTCTTCAGAAAACAGCCTGTGACAGACAGATGGACAGACAGACGGACATCGTAGCGCAAATAATAGGGTTCCTTTTCACCTTTGGGTTTTGGAACCCTTGTAAAAAAATTTAATAGATAATCAATTAAAGCACTTTTAGATTAATTTGTAGTCTGAAATTGTAGGTATCGAACTTTTTATAACACTTTCTGAAGAGCTCCTTAACAAACTCTACTGTTGCGTATGAGTGTTATTTAATTTGTTTCAAATATAAATCATACGCCTATCCTACAATTTTCATTCCCAATTTGTTTAATTTTTAGCAAAGTTCCGAACCAAAATTAAACTGCGGTCATACCAAAAATACTAAATAAAGGCCTTATTAAAAAATAATAATAATCCATACAAAATTTGATTTGTAAACCTTTTGTAAACCAAGATTATTTCTTCTGAATACAGCAGTTAATGTCTGTTTTACGTCATTAAAGTGATATTTACATGAGAGAGAAAGTAACGTTTTGAAAGTTGTTTTTAGGGAAAACTATTGGTCTTAGTAAGAGAAATTTAAAGTTCAATTTTCTATAAAAAAAATGTTGAAGGTCATATAACTACCCAGCAAAAGATTACACATTACCATCAGAACTACTTGCCATATAATGACTTACTTTTCTGATTACCAAATTTCATTGCTCGCTTACAAATCACATTACATAAAATTTAAAAAAATTATGTACAATTTGCTAAATGAGGAGAATAATATTTTTAGATTAAATAGATTACGTGAACAAGTTGGCAAATAAAAAAAAGTAAGTACTTCTCAAGAATCGATTATTTTAGTCTCACGCCTTGTTAAAATCATTAAGTTGGTAATCCAGTAAAGAACAGTTTCCACCAAAAATGCTTAATTCCAAACCCGATTACCTTTTTTTGGAATTTTTTTGCTGGGTATATATAAGTATTCACTTAATGTAGTTGAAGGCTGGCTTCTATTCAGAATTCTTGTTTAACAAACAAACCTTTACTTACTTATTTTTAGCAATTCTTGTAAATGTATTTATTTGCTAAAACTTTTCTTACCTCTTCGTTAGGTAAATATTTTTTGTTATATTATTTTTAATAGCCTCAGGATATTTATGGCAGTCTTTACACAGACACACACACACACACACAATATATATCCAACTAATACAAACATTTCAAGCTTTACACAGGGAAAAGGCTTTATAAGTATGTTGTATATATGTATATTGTATTAGGGCAGACTTTGTATTACATTGTGTGAACCATTTCCACTGTAGTCTACTTTTATGTTGTAAGAACAAATTTATACTTTTATTTTTTATATATATTTTTTGTTGTTATCGTCTTTATTTTTATTATTTTTTATTTTTTTTTTAAGTATTTACTGTTTGTTAACCCCGAAGATATAAGAATACAAAAGGCACAAAGGCAGATTGTGTTGATATGTCACACTTACAATATAGACTAGATTTTGCTTGCTTCTTTTTATTTGTAATCTATTATATATATATGTATATATAGATATATATTTATATATTTTGTATTTTTCTTTCAGGCATTTATAACTCTATAAGCAAAATACTGTATAACAAACTCCCAATGCCTGTTTATACGGCGTTTTTTATACATTTATTTATATGTAGTGCTGGTGTAGAAGTATTGGCAGCATACAAAAAACACTATTCCTTTCTTTGTCTTTCTCGAGTACTACTTGTTGTCTTTTAGCCCAGCTACAACGGCATAGAGGCTTTGATGTTTTATTTTTATACTATTGTAGTTGTTGTGTGTTATTAATAAACATTTACACCAACTCTTGGTTACATAAACCCAACCATAAATATGCATTCATATAGAAAAAATTCATATTATAGCAAAATATGTTAGTCGTTCATTATATTTGTAAAATAAAAGTGCTGTGTAGGACGCAGTTAAGAGTATGAAAGAAGTGCTGATTGCTAAGAATTTTGTTCGGGCATTTCTTACAGCTTAACTGCCTACTAGCAATAATATTAAATATCTTGCTAAAAGCATTAAGTTAAATAAATGAAAACCTCTTAATGTTTGCAAAAGGTATTTGAACTTCTTTAAGAGCATAAGCTAATAAGTATTTGGGGGATTCAAATGTTAGTCATAGAAATCATAATGCCTTAATGTTCTAATTTGCATATTTTATTTTTATTTAGCGTATGTCAAAATAAATTAAAGTGTTGCCTAGCTGCAATGAAGTGCATCTAAATATGCTTAACCGCCAATAAATAAATTTTTTAACTTTATAATTATTTAAATTGTCTATTGTCTTTGCTTTCTTTAAGCAAAAATTTTTTAACTGAAAAATATTAAATATTAATTTTAATTTTATTTCTCAACTGGAAATGAGACAAAACTCGTCTTCATGACCAGCAAATTGCACTGATCATAATAATCTACTTTATTCAAATTAAAAAGGCTCTAGTCATTGAGACCGACATTTAGAAAAAGTTTCTTCTATATAAAAATTTTACAAAAAAAGAGCAGTTGAAGAAGTTGCCATTTGCTTTAATCACATTTTTATTCAATGTGATTTGAATAATATATCACAAATTATATTTCTGTATTTTAATTCTCTACAAGATATCGCGATTCAAAATGTTCCACGAAGATATTTGGCAAAAAAAAATTTTTGGACATCAAGCTTTAAGCTTGACTTGAGAATAACATTTCTCAAATTTTTAAATATTTGTGTAGAACAATTCGACACTCTAAGGGCATGTTTGTCAATGTCGATAACATTCCGCTTGTCGCAGACTTATATTCAAAGCAAAAACAAAGCACAAGAAACCCCAAAAAATATTTTTTGGAATAAAATTCCACGAGAAAATTCTCTTTTTTCAAATTAAATTTTTTTTTTTTCATTTTCCTATTACTTGCTGTTGTTCAAAAGTGTTCTCCGGAAAAATTTTCTGGAGGAATTTTATTCATGAAATTTGGCCTGTTTTTTTTTTGGCTAAGCAACGTCTATATGCATTTCATTTGTACTCACGGAACTCGTCTTTGGGGTTAGAATACACTGGAAAAAAAATACATATAGACGTTGCTCAACCAAAAATTTATTTTAAAAATTTCAAAGAAAAACTAATTTTAAAAGTGCACCACAAGTCAAACATTTTTGCTATTGACAAACTGAACCTAAGGCTACTCGTCAAAATTTCAAGTGGCTTTCTCTCAATAAAAATAATTATTCCTAAAAATGTTGGAAAATACCAACGAAACGTCGGATACATTAAAGATTAAATAAAAAAACATTTTAAAGAAATTATATTGGAAGCCTGAAAAGATACAATATATATAAAACCACACTAATTCATATTAAAAATGAGGACAAGAAATTACATACAAATATTAGACAATTTTAGTTAAACAAGTTCTCAGTTTATTGGTAATAGAGAAACAAGTGATACATCCCCTATTCATTATCTTCTCTTCACTTCTTCACAAATTCAAAAGCTGCTCAAATAAAATTGCCGCTGGGAACCTATAGAATCAAAAATTTTAACTAACATAGAAATGTTTAAAACTTTTATTGTTTTGGTGATTTGTGGTGTTAGAACTTTTTCGATTTGCTGACTTTTCTGGTTTTTGGCGATTTTTTTTAAGTTTCAGTGATTTTTTCCGTTTTGGCACTTTTTTGGTTTTGGCGATTTATTTCGGTTTTTAGCGATTTTTTTATTTTCTGGCTAGCTTTTTACTTGTGGTGTTTTTTTTTATATGTAAGCAATTATTTTTAGTTTTGCTAATATTTTTTATTAAAGCATTTTTTACGTTTTGAAAATTTTTCGTGTAAGCGAATTTTTTAGTTTTGAGATTTTTTTCGTGGTTTTTTGGCAAGCTTTTTACTTTTAGTTATTTTTTTGCTTGGTGATTTTTTTATTTTTGTAGGTTTTTAATTTTAGTATTTTTGAAAACTATTAAAGATTTGCCTGTTACGCTTTCCAAGATACAGTAAGTGGTAAAAATTACATAAACTGACAGAATACCCTTTAATTTAAATTTTTAAAATTTCAGTGTTAATTAATAATTTGCTTAAAAATAAACTAACTTTGAAAATTTCAAGTATCTATATGTAATTGTCTGTATGCTACATTGGTATGTTGTTTTAGAACATACATTAATTTTTTACTGTTAGTTTTAGAAATTCTTTGAAAATTTCAGCCCGTAGCTCTTACGGTACTTGAAAAAAGAGCTCGCAACAGACAGCAGATGGACATCGTAGCGATAACAATATTTGGTGCACAAAACCTTAAAAAAACTAGCTCTTCTTTCCGTCATCAATATTTTCATACTGTATATATTTTTGCAAAATTTTCCTTTGCTAAAAAATGTATTCCTTAATATTTCCCCCCAAAACAAGTTTGGTCCAGATTAAATCTGCAGTAGCTTTTAAGGCCTTAAGCCTCAATTAAGACATGAAATTAAAATGCTATATATTTGGGCATAACTGTAGTTAACACTTTCCCATACATCGACTACAAATTGTGGCTTACTTCGTTGCAGATGTGTATGCTTTAGTTTATGTGAATTACTTTTTATCTGCTCTGCTATAAAATGATATATGGAGTGTTGTTGTTGTTTTTATATTTTTAGATTCCTTTTAAATTATTTTTAAACTTATACGTAGATTTTATTTTGTGTTCGTGCTCAATATAAACTCCTCTTCTATTTTACTTTTTTCTGAAACATCTGTATACAACATTTTGTATGTGCAATGGCCTAGAATAACATTTTTTTCAATCTACTACATTACAAAAGGCGGGAGTATAGAGTACTTATTATACCAATAGAAGATATATAAGCCAAACCACAATATATTGGCTAAAAGAAAAAACAAAAAAAAACCTGTAGTTTCAAACAAAAAATCTACATAAAGAGAAGAGAAAGTAAAATAAAAGTTTGTTACTTTAAATTTCAAAACAAAAATTTTTTGTTTGTTTAAGTGCAAAATGTAGACGAGAAGAGTTAGAGAAAGGGGTAAGGAAAGCAACAAAAAAGAAACTCTTTGCTTGTTATAGTAGAATAAATTCCAAGTTGTTTGGCTTAAAAATTTCCAGAGTATAAACCAGTCAACAAAACACAACCAACAATCTACAAAAGCAGCCATCAATCAAATACTGTCAATAGACCGTAAGAAGATTTTTGCATCTATTCTCGGTTTCAGTTTCATTTCAATTTATTTCTATCTAGCAGAAATGGAAAATATTTTAATGAACACACCAATCAAAAACACAAAAATATCTTATTTACTCGTACTTTGTTGCCTTCTACTGACACATTTTCTTAATTGCTTTGAATAGATTTTTTTTTTGCATGAAAAGAGAAGGATTTTTTTTCTAAATTTTAATATGAACAAGTGCAAATGACATGAACAAAATGTTTGCTAATGAGCAAATGTTTTTTTAAAGCTTTTAATTTAAGTTACAATTAAGCTTAGCAAAACGTTTGTGGTAACTGTCTAAACAAAAATATCCTAAAGTTATGCAAATTTTTCGATTTATTTGAACATAAGAAAAAAATTGTACTATTCTTTATTTGAATTGTAATCACGAGGCATTGAATCCAACTGAGGCAGTCAATATGATATGTAGCATCAAAATTTTTGGAAAAAGTTCGAATAATAATATTTTGAAATTTAAATTGACCACGTGCCCCAATTTTCCACCCTTTTGTAACATCAAAATTTTTCTTTTTGATAACCAAGGGATCACAGGTTATAAAAGGATACTTTTCATATAAAACAAACTTGATAGCATTGTAAAAATCTTAGATAATCGAAAAAAACTTTTTTCATATAAGTCTTGAAGTCTTTTCAGTTTGTTTTTTAAACTCCCCGCTTGTGCAATTTTCGTTCAATTTTGATTCAATAATTGAAGAAAAGAGAAATCAAGTGATTTTTCTATAGAAGACTGTTCTTCTTTCTTCTTCCTCACTCTACCACAAACTCAGACTTGCTTCAAGAAAATTTGATGTGTCAACGGATTATAAATTTTTCGGTTTCAAAAGTAAAATTAAATAAAACATACATAAAGTTATAAATTAAGTGAAATTTTTATTTCACTATAATACCTGGACTTTACCAATAAACATGCTGAACAATGTCATTTAAAACAAGTCCTCTAGATTCTCTACATCAGCACATCCTTTTGTGGTTAGTTTCAAATCTTTTTTTTTCAAACATTTCGGGCAATATCTCGAAGATAACTTGACAAATGTTGGCTTTTAAGTGCTTCCACATTGAAAAATTATCCACGCAGATATAAAAAAATTACAATGGTGATGCTAAAAAAAGTATATATGTCTCAGTAAATAGTTTTCATTTTAATAACTGCGTGTTATCATAATTGTAGCACAAACAATTCGTACGCTCACATAATTTCGCTCAAGCAACTTTGACTATAGGTGATTCCAACATAAAGAGATCATCTCTAATTCGTTTATGCAAAGAACTAAAATACGCCACAACTATAAATTAAAGGAAACACGCATATCAAGCGCATTTAATCTCTGTCATACCTATAGTCGGAGTATGTTTATACTCAGATAAAAATAAACGCATGATACTCGGGATATTTTTTTCATCATGATACGGTGACTAATACCGTATACCATCTATTTAATATAGAATGGAATAGAAAGTGTGTTTTTTTTGTTTAAAAATATGCTTTATGTGTGTGTGTAAATCGAATAGTCCTGCACATACGAATGTGTAACCGATTAATACTCAGAGTACTTTTATACTCATTCTTACGATTGTAGCTCATGATGTCTATACATTTTTGTTGTAGTTGTTTATGATGCGTAATTTCAAAAATGTGTATAAACATTTGTTGTTTATAGTTAAATGTATTCGGTTTAAAATTAATGCGTGTGTTTGCATATGAGCGCACAGTGGGAAATTTTGAGAAATTATTGGTAATAAATCTGAAACTTCTAAGCTACTGATTGAATTTAACAGAAACTTCAAACACATTTAGAGAAAGACTTGGGTTTATAACACGTGTCTTAACTGGAGAGCAGTTACAGTGTGCCAAAATTTACCACATGTGACTCCAAAACAATTTCTGAAACTAGTAACTTTTTTTAAAATTATCCGATTTTGTATCGGATAAAGCATTTTGAGCTAAGCTAAGTATTCTTAAAAAATAATTACTTTTATTGTTTTCGTATCTCTCATAAATTGGAAGATATTTGACTAAACAGAAAAAATATTGTTTTGCATTGACAACTTTTAGTATTTCGTTTAGTTTATTGTTGGACTTTAAATTTCGACAAAAATCTTAATAAAATAAAGAAATAAAGTTTTTAATATATGCAGTCGTGAAATCGAGAAAAGGCCAAGATATCAAAATTTTTAAATTTCCCTGTTTTAAGTGTCTTCATTATTTTAAATTTTGCGAAAAACTTTGTTCATTCACTTTTTAACCACAAAGCGCTAAGGCCAATATATTAAGAATGTCTTGAAAGCCAATAAGTTTGTATTATGAGCATGTATACCGGTAGTGCCACTGAAGATATGACAGTAGTCAAAATTCAATATGGCGGCCAGCAGACGCCATTTTGTTCACACAAAACAATTAAAATAAAAAGTCGGCGAACTATAACAAAATGGGTATCATGCGACAGGTATTTGAAAATCATTTTTGGATTTCTCTTATGATTTTTCAGTTCGAATGACTATTTGGGATCTTTGAGGGTTAAAATTGGTCGCAGTCGGGTTTCTTTTTTATTTCTTTTTAATTTTTGTTTATTCCTTACTCCCTTGCACTTAGCGAATAAATTCTTAATTGAAATTTTCTACCCTTTTCTTTTAATGTTAAGCCATTATGAAAATGCTAAATTAAAATTCAATTAAGTGATTTTTAATTAAAACATCATTTTTCTTTCGCTGTTTTGCATCCATTTTTCTGTTGTATCCCAGCAAAATATTAGACACTAGACCATTAGAATATAACGACTAACTTTTCTAATTCCCAAATTTAAATATTCGCTTACAAAACACATTGCATAAAATTTAAAAAAAAATTAAGGGAAAGTTCATTGATGAGAAGATTTAACACATTCTAAGAAACGCCAAATAATTTTACATACTAAGTCTCAACAACAGATTTTTCAGCATCATGCCTGGTTAAAGTCTACAATCTCTGTTAATCTTTTAGGCATGAGCTTTTACCAAAAATGCTAAGTTCCAATTCCGATTACTTTTGTTGGAAATTTTCTGCTGGGTTGTTAATCAAAATATATTTTACTTCAACTTCATTATATATTTTTTGTATATAAAACAAATTTATGTGTGAAAACCATCACTGCTCATCTAATAAAATATTAACGTTTTTTATATAACAACCTGCCCTGTTATTTTCTCTGTTAACTGTGCTTTTATGTCTAATAATTTATTTGTATTTGTGTGTGCATATTTTGTTAATTAAAATCGACAACATTTAATCAGCTTGATTGAGGTATATTGCACAACAGGCAGATATTGCTTGATGTGCCATAATACTAAACCTATAATAAATATAATAAAAGAGCTTTTAAATGTCAGTGTCTGGCAGACAGTAAACACTCAACTTGAAAGTGTAAATATGTCAAAAAATAAATATATATACACAAAAACATATATAAAAGGCAATGTGTTGTTTTTAATATTAATTAATTTGCAAAATTTAATTTTAAATTTATAATTATTTTCCGTGACTAAAGTTAATTTTGAAAGCTTAGACCCTTATTATTAGTTGCAATCGATTTTCGATCTTCGCTGGCTACACTGTGTGTAATTTTTTAAGTCATGGAAATATAACCATATTCGGATACCACTACGTTATAAAAAACAAAAAAACTAGACCCAAGTCATGCAATTTTTCTTATGGGTCCCAAAGTTTTGGGGCCTAGGTGTCATTTTTCATTTTCTCCGGCTCATATCTTGCAAACCGTTCAGAATTTTGATTTACTCTGTGAGGAAAAGTTGTAGCTCTTGTCACAGAAAAACAAAAATTGTGAATATGTGACAGCGCATACAGAAAGGAACCTAAGGGTAAAAAAATCAATTTTCATTTTTTTTTTGATGTGGACAACATCTGAGCATCGAATGAGACCGATCCCATGCCCCAAAAGTGTTCCCTCCCAGAGATATGCGCGTTTTATGAAATTGAAGTCGACGATTCTAAGGTTATGTGAAAAAATTTTCATACTAACAGAGTGATATTCACGATTTAAAAGAATTATAAATGAGTATTTATTATAATTCACAATTAATAAATTCAGAAAATAAACATGGATTCGAAAAAACGCGAGCAAAATTAATATCAAACTCATGGAAACAGCGCGCTAGGTAGAAAACAGTAAAAACCAACTACACAAAACAAGAGGTAGGGACGACCTACGCGTTGTTTTCAAGGTTGACCAATACCTTTTTGACGTCACGAGATGTTTCGCTTTCAAATGAGACCAATACCAACACGCTCAGTGATGGTACACCAAAGATACACGTATTTAAATCTTTAAAATGGCTCTCCTGAACATAACACATTACCCTAAGGGTAAAATTAGGTCCCTTTCTATTTTGCGTTTCACATATATAAAATCAAAAAAAAAAACTTCATCTTAAAGATCATAATCGCAAAAAATGTAAATAAATTAGATTTGTTTTTTAATTTTTTAAAATTTTGACGTTTTTTTCGTTTTTTGTTTAGGCAATTTTTCCGGCCTTTAGAGTTTTTTTTCGATTAATAATTACGTTTTGGTGATTTTTTCTTGGTTTTTGAATTTTTTTTTTGTTTTCTGGCTTTGATTTTTTCGGCGTTTGGCGATTTATTTCAGTTTTAAAAATTTCTTTTGGTTTTTTCGTTTTAGTATTTTTTTCGGTTTTTGGCTGATTTTTCGTTTTGGCGATTTTTTAAGTTTTTGTGTTTTTTTTATTTTGAAATTTTTTTTCGGCTTTTTGGAGTTTTTTTTCGTTTTTAAATTTAAGCGCTTTTTTCATTTTGACGGTTTTTAAAACTTTGGCGTTTTTTCGTTTCGGCGATTTTTTCAACTTCTGTTAATTTCTTGCGATTATTTCGTTTTGGCGATTTTTTCTTGGCATTTGGGTTTTTTTTTTTGTTCTTTGGTTTGGACGTTTTCATTTTTTATAGTTTAAGAGATTTTTTCGTTTTGGCTACTCTTCCGATTTTTAGCGGTTTATTTATTGTTTTGGCGATTTTTTCCGGATTTTGGCGGTTATTTTCGTTTTGGTAATTTTTTTAAATTTTGGGGCTTATGGCCTTTTTCTCATTTTTGTATTTAACCTTTTTTTTAATTTTGGCGATTTTTAGTTTCGGCATTTTTTAGTCTTGGAATTTTTTAGTTTTAGCGTTTTTGAACCATTTTATTTAACAAAAAATATCTTTAATGACCTTACTATGTTATCGTACATCTTGCCCGCCACAAAAATAAAATATTTTTGTTTTAATGCTTTTGAAAATTATGTTTACTCTTTAAGCCTTTGCATATTCAATTACGAAAAACCAAAACTTTATAAAAAAAAATGTTTTCAGTATTTTACACTTTTAAGTATTAAATTTTTAATAAACTGGGCAATACTGCAGAATTTATAAACAACAAAAAAAAATAAAAAATAACTGAGAGCGAAAGAGAAGAAAATAAAAACCACCGCGCTGTGAAGTGATTTCCAAAGTACTATTAACCCCAAAAGCAGATTATATGCATTATTCAATACTCGCACCAGCACTAACAAACAAAAACCAATAAAAAATATAGAAAAAAAATTTTAAAATAAATAAGTAACCAACAAAAACCAAATCGACCGACAGACCAACGAACCGAAACAACCGTTCAGTACAAACAAAATGCTTAAGCATGAAAAGTATAAATTTTTTATGCCAGGAGAAATAGGTCTGCTTTCTGCTGCCATCTCTCACTCACTCTCTTTTTTACGGCAACAGTGGCTTCGAATGACGAGTAAAGTGTAACATTTTGCAAGAACAGCGATTGCTGCTACTAAGGCTCAAATTCACAGGGCCTAATTCATAAAAAATATTTTGATTCTATAAAAGGTTTATTAACCAAATTTGTTTCATAAACCTCTTATTGAACAGAAAAATTTTTTATGAATAAGGCAGACAGTCTTTAGTTAACTAAGAAAGGTGGTTTAACCAATGAAATTGATAAGAAAAATCTTTAGTTAAACCACAGACGTTAGTTAACTGTAGACTGTAAGATTTTCAAGAATAATTTATTTAAGACACCCCGTTAAAATAATCGATTTTATTTGTATATAAAAAAATTTATTTTTCAATGACAAAGAGCATAACGTCATATAAATTTTTAAAAAGGTGTAAGTTACGTTTTAAATTTTAGTGTTTAAAGTTTTAGTGCATTTAATTCTCAGTAGTATTTTGAATTTCGTTAAACAATTTGATATTTTTCAGCATACTCGAATAAAAATATTTATATAATTACAATCAAAAAAACAATTTTGAACTTTTTGTAAGTTACGCCGTTTTTTAATTTATACGTCTTTTTGCTTTGATATACTTTTGGAGTAATAAATTTTTTTTAATTATTCGTTTAGTTTGTGTGTGAATCAGATATATAAAAGTTCTTTGGTTTTAGTCTAGGATAAATTTTCACACATAAGTTTTGTTTTAGATACAAACCCTTGATAAACGGTATAAATTTTAATAAAATAATTTCAATTGAAATCTGCTAAATTTCGTTCAAATGTAAATGTTCCATAAGACAGAAAAGTTGTGATTTTAAATTTGTTTTTCACACATTTCCATAAAATATACATTTACAAAACCGAAATTTCTTTTTAATAATATGCAAGTAAGTGTACATAATATTTTCCATCAAACCCACTGTGCAAGCATGGCTATAGCGTTTGGTTGAGTGTCTATGTATGGGTGTAAAAAATACTTTGATGCTCCGTATACACATAAATAAAACAGGGGCATTCAAAAGGATTTGCATCAATTTCCGTTGGTATAGAGTTCATCCGCTTAAAATATTTCCGTTTAATCATTTTTTATTTCACTTTTTTCACTTAGATTTATATACATAATATGTACTCGTATGTATGTTTTTATATACGTATCAAATTGGCAAAAGTATGAGCATTTGCTTTGGTATTTCAGCGGCTGTTGTTGTTTCTATTACGACGGAAAAGAAGCTTAGGACATATTGCATGGTCAAGTAGTATTTTTTTTTTAATTTATATAGAATTTATATATCAATACTTTTGCTTTTATGAAGATGCTTTCTATGGGTTCCGAGAACCTGAAATTGTATGTAAAGCTTGCCAACCGTAAAATATACAAACTCTTGAAATTTTACAAAAACGCTTAAAAACTAAAAAATTCCATAATAACAATTCCGCCGAAACGAAAAATCGCCAAAGCTAAAAAAGTGCTTAAATGCAAAAATTAAAAAAACGCCAGAAGCCGAAATAATTGCCAAACGAAAAAAACGCCAAGACTTAAAAAATCACCAAAACGGAAATAACCGCCAAAACCAGAAAAAAATCGCCAAAACATAAAAAACCGAAAAAATAGCAAAAACGAAAAAAATCTCTAAACAAACACCGAAAAAGTCAAAACCAGAAAACGAAAAGAACCAAAAAAAAAAACAAAAAAATCGCCAAAAAGAAATTAAATTAATTAAAAAACGCCAAAATTTCAGAAATCGTCAAAATGAAAAAAACGCTTAAATGTAAGAACGAAAAAAAACGCCAAAAACCGGAAAAAAAATTTCTAAATGAAGAAAAAACACCAAAAATTTAATTATCGCCAAAACAGGAAAAACCACCAAAAAACCAAAAATCAAAATAAATCGCTAAAGCGAAATAAAATCTATAAAACTTAAATAAATCACCAAACGCCGAAACCAAGAAACGAAAATAAACAACAAAAATCCAAAAAAAAATCCCCAAAACGAAATAATTGCAAAAAAAATAGCCAAAACAAAAAAAAAAGAACCTCAAAATTTCAAAAATCGTTAAAATAGAAAAAAAGCGCTTGAATGCAAAAAGCAAAAAAAAAAAAACGCCAAAACCCAAAAAAATTGCCAAAACGAAAAAAACGCCAAAACTCAAACAAAAGCAAAAATTAAAAAACCGCCAAGAACCGAAAAAAATTGCCAAATCGAAAAAACATATAAACAAAAAAAAAATTGTCAAAACGAAAAAAAATCTCTAAAACTAAAATAAGTCTTTAAAACTAAAAAAAAGTCGCCAAACACCTAAAAATTCACAAGCAGAAAACGAAAAAACCCCAATAGCCAAGAAAAATTTGCCAAAAGCCGAAAAAATCGATAAAAAGGAAAAAAAACTCCATAATTTCAAAAATCGCCAAAATGAAAAAAAGCTTAATTGCAAGAACGAAAAAAAAAACGCTAAAAGCCGCAAAAATGCCAAAAAGAAAACAAACGGCCAATGACAGAAAAAAATCGCACATATGAAAAGACCGCTAAACACCAAAACTAATCGCCAAAACGAGGAAAAAATCTTTAAAACTAAGTGAAAAAAAAAACCTCAAGAACTAAGAAAAAATCGCTAAAACGAAATAATCGCAAAAAAATAGCCAGAAATAGCTGAAAAAACCAAAATTTCCAAAATCGCAAATATGAAAAAATTGCCAATATGAAAAAATTGCTTAAATGCAAAAACGAAAAAAACGCCAAAAGCCAAAAAAAAACGACAAAAGGAAAAAAAAACCGCCAAATGCCGAAAACAAATCGCCGAAATGAAAAAACTACCAGGAACAAAAATAAATTGCTTAAGCGAAAAAACCGCCAAAACGGGAAAAAAATCTTTAAAGCTAATATAAATAGTAAAACGCCCAAAACGATGAAACCAAGAAACGAAAAAAACGCCAAAAAGAAACAAGAAAAATCGCAAAAACTATATAATCGCTAAGAGTCGAAAAAAATGCTAAAACTAAAGTAACGCCAAAATTTAAAAAATCGCCAAAATGAAATATGCAAAAAAAAATTAAACGCCAGATGACGAAAAAATTGCCAAAAACGAAAGAAATCTCAAAAACTAAAATAAATCTCTAAAAGAAAATAAATAAATATTTCTCAAAAGAAAAAGAAAACCGCCAAGAAGCGTAAAAATCGCCAAAACAAAAAAATGCTTAAAACCAAAAAAAAAATTACCAGATTGATAAAGTTTAATAGACCTCTAAAACTAAAATAAGTCGCTAAACGCAGAAAGAGTCGAAACAGAAAACGATAAAAACCAAAAAAAATCGCCAAAACTAAAAAATTAAAAAATCATGACATGCTATGTCTTGGAAACTGAAGCACAGCCGCGAATAACGTTGTAAAAGACAATTTTTAGAAAACCGGTTTTTTCGCAGATTACCGTTAATATTCCTCCTTTGAAGTGTTCAAATATCAAACCATCCAAAATTATGCATCTTATCGCCAAACAAACAGTCAGTCCGTGGAAGAACTTTGTAACTAACTAACAAAATCATGCAAACGAAATTGTCGAAAACATTTAATAAATATACAAGAAGAAAAGTTAATGTTAATTAGGGTTCCGTACACCAAAGGTGAAAATGGAACCCTATTGTTTTCGCTACGCTGTCCGTCTGTCCGTCTGTCCGTCTGTCCGTCTGTCCGTCTGTCCGTCTGTCCGTCTGTCCGTCTGTCCGTCTGTCCGTCTGTCCGTCTGTCCGTCTGTACGTCTGTCCGTCTGTCCGTCTGTCCGTCTGTCCGTCTGTCCGTCACAGGGTATTTTCTCGAGAACCGTAAGAGCTACGGACCTGAAATTTGGACACAGTGTGTAGACCCTTGGCCGCTACAACAACAAATACATGAGAGTTGGAAATTAAAGGGTGTGCCAAAACGAGCAATGAAAAATGTTAAAATCCCATGTAATATACATACAATTGTATGTATGTATGTATATTACATGGGACCCTTGGCCGCTACAACAACAAATACATGAGAGTTGGAAATTAAAGGGTGTGCCAAAACGAGCAACGAAAAATGTTAAAATCCCATGTAATATACATACAATTGTATATATGTATATTACATGGGACCCTTGGCCGCTACAACAACAAATACATGAGAGTTGGAAATTAAAGGGTGTGCCAAAACGAGCAACGAAAAATGTTAAAATCCCATGTAATATACATACAATTGTATATATGTATATTACATGGGACCCTTGGCCGCTACAACAACAAATACATGAGAGTTGGAAATTAAAGGGTGTGCCAAAACGAGCAATGAAAAATTTTAAAATCCCATGTAATATACATACAATTGTATGTATGTATATTACATGGGACCCTTGGCCGCTACAACAACAAATACATGAGAGTTGGAAATTAAAGGGTGTGCCAAAACGAGCAACGAAAAATGTTAAAATCCTATGTAATATACATACAATTGTATGTATATGCACTTGAAATTTGTAAAGTTCGTGTATTTTCATACAGACTACAACAATTAACACTAAAATTTAAAAAATTTTAATTAGAGGGTGTACCATCAGTTAATGTAATTTTGACTATGTAATTTTGATAACTTGCTGTATCTTGGAAACCGCAATAGCAAACTTCTTGAAATTTTCAAAACCGGTAAAACAAAAAAATCTCAAAATTATAAAATCGCCAAACCGAAAAAAAAATCGCCAAAATCAAAAAAAAATCGCCAAAACGAAAAAAAGCACCAAATTAAAAAAAATTTCTAAATTGAAAATAAATCGCGGAAAACCGGAAAAATCGCCAAAATGAAAAAAAAAATCGTCAAAATGAAAAAATCGCCAAAATTAAAAAAAGTCGCCAAAATTAAAAATATTGCCAAAATGAAAAAAATCGCCAAAATGAAAAAAATCGCAAAAAAAATAACCAAAATGAAAAAAATCGCCAAAATTAAAAAAAAAATCGCCAAAACGAGAAAAAAGCGAAAAATAGTAAAAAAAAAAATTATTTCAGCTGAAAAAACGTAAAAAAACACTATTAAAAAAAATGGTCAAAGCCCAACGTACGGAACCCTTCGTGCGCGAGTCAAAGTCGCACTTTACTGAATTTATTATCATTATTTTCGATAAGCTAAAAAAAATTAAACGAAAAAAGCAATATTGCTTTAAAATACGTTTTTTGGCTCTCCTGAAAAATTATAAATTTGTCACTTACAACGTTATTCGCGGCTAACCTTCAACTGTAGGGGCCAAACTTTTGAAATTTTCAAAAGTGCTTAAACTAAAAAATTTTAATATTGAAAAAAATGCCGAAACGAAACAATGAAAAATTGAAAAAAAAACCGCTTAAAAGAATAATATCACCAAAAATTAAATAAATCGCAAAAAAATCGACAAAACGAAAAAACGACAAATTTCATAAATCGCCAAAACAAAAAAAACGCCAAAAGACGAAAAATTCCCGCAACAAAAAAAAATCGATAAAGCTAAGAAATAGCGAAAAATATGTCTAAAAACCAAAAATATCTCCAAAACGAAAAAAAAATCGCTAAAATTAAAAAATCGCAAAACCAAAAAAAAAATTAGCGAAATAAAAAAAGTTAATAAAACATCTAGATAATAAGATAAGATATTCTATTATATAAGCTAAAGTTCGTATAGTATGATATCGTCGGCTTAGAGTGTAAACCGGCTAACTCACTTCAACCGAATTTTACAGGAGAGACAAAATACTGTTAAAATTTTTTGTACCTAGCTTAAGAAATAAAACTAATACATTAAGTATTTCTGCCATGTAGACTTTCAAATTAAAGTAGATATTTTAGGCAATCGATGCGGTATCTTTTTCTCTATCGAACGGCATTACAATGTCACATCTCATAAAAAGTGGATTTAGCAATTATACGCTCTAAGCCGACGCTATAGGTAGCGTCTGTAGCCTTCGTGTGCGAATTTATTATTAGTATTTAATATGACTTTCTCTTATCACTTAATATTTCGAGCTGCGTCGTCCTTTATTATACCCTTTACCAACAAAAATGGTAAAAGGGTATATATAGGTTTGTCATTCCGTTTGTAATTTCTATAATATCAATAAGCGACCCATATAATATATATATTCTGGATCCTTATGCATAGGGAAGACGAATAAGCGATGTCCGTCTGTCCGTCTGTCCGTCTGTCCGTCTGTCCGTCTGTCCGTCTGTCCGTCTGTCCGTCTGTCCGTCTGTCCGTCTGTCCGTCTGTCCGTCTGTCTGTACGTGAAATCGGTTTTCCGAAGCTCCCAGAAGAGCTAGAGACTTCGTTCTTGGACTGGTGTGTCAGAAATTTTCCAAAATAGATTGGTATTGAAATTCAGCAAAATCGGGCAGACGATTGCAGAGCTGGAAAACTTAAACTTCATTTTGCCATATAAAAGTAACTCCCGAAAACAAATTTTTATTTTTTTTTAATAAAAAACCTTATTTTACACTTCAGTACGACTAAAATTGGAATTTTAAATTAAAAAAATACAAAAAAATTAAAAAGACGTTTCCAGGGTTGGAAAACTTTAACTTTTTGTGTTATGTAAAATTAACTATGTCTAAAACTATATTAGTATTTTCTCGAGAACCGTAAGAGCTACAGACCTGAAATTTGGACACAGTATGTAGACCTTTGGCCGCTACAACAACAAATACATGATAATTGGAAATTAAAGGGTGTTCCAAAACGAGCAACGAAAAATTTTAAAATCCCATGTAGTATATATACAATTGTATGTATATACACTTGAAATTTGTAAGGTTAGTGTATTTTTATACAGACTAAAAAAATTAACACAAAAATTTAAAAAAATTTAAATTAAAGGGTGTTTCATCAGTTAATGCAATTTTGACTATGTAATTTTGACAATTTGCTGTATCTTGGAAACCGTAAGAGCAAAACTCTTGAAATTTTCAAAAACGGTAAAACTGAAAAAATAAAAAATTATAAAATCGCCAAACCGAAAAAAATCGCCAAAAACAAGAAAAAATCGCCAAAACGAAAAAAGCACCAAATTAAAAAAAAATTCTAAGACTAAAATAAATCGCAAAAAAAACGGAAAAATTGCTAAAATGAAAACAAAAATCGCCAAAATGAAAGAAAATCGCCAAAATGAAAATCCCCATAATGAAAAAAATCACCAAAACGAAAAAAACCCTAAAAAACAGAAAAAATCGCCAAAATGAAAAAAAAATCGCCAAAATGAAAAAAATCGCCAAAACGAAAAAAACCCCAAAAAACAAAAAAATCGCCAAAATGAAAAAAAGCCAAAAACAGAAAAAAAAGTCGCCGAAACGAAAAAAAGCACCAAATTAAAAAAAAAATTATAAAACTAAAATAAATCGCAAAAAAACGGAAAAATGCTAAAATGAAAAAAAAATCGCCAAAACGAAAAAAAACCTAAAAAACAGAAAAAATCGCCAAAATGAAAAAAAATCGCCAAAATGAAAAAAATCACCAAAACGAAAAAAAACCCCTAAAAAACAGAAAAAAATCGTCAAAATGAAAAAAATCGCCAAAACGAAAAAAACCCTAAAAAACAGAAAAAAATCGCCAAAATGAAAAAAATCGCCAAAAAAGAAAAAACTTAAATAACAGAAAAAAAATCGCCAAAACGAAAAAAAGCACCAAATTAAAAAAAAATTTCTAAGACTAAAATAAATCGCAAAAAAACGGAAAAATTGCTAAAATGAAAACATAAATCGCCAAAATGAAAAAAAATCGCCATAATGAAAAAAAAATCGCCAAAATGAAAAAAATCACCAAAACGAAAAAAAAACCTAAAAACAGAAAAAAATCGCCAAAATGATAAAAAAAAATCGCCAAAATGAAAAAAATCACCAAAACGAAAAAAACCCCAAAAAACAGAAAAAAATCGCCAAAATGAAAAAAGCACTAAATTAAAAGAAAATTTCTAAGACTAAAATAAATCGCAAAAAAACGAAAAAATTGCTAAAATGAAAAAAAAAATCGCCAAAATGAAAAATATCGCTAAAACGAAAAAAAAAACCTAAAAAACAGAAAAAAATCGCCAAAATGAAAAAAAAATCGCCAAAAAAAGAAAAAAAATCGCCAAAACGAAAAAAAAACTAAAAAACAGAAAAAAATCGCCAAAATGAAAAAAAATCCCCAAAATGAAAAAAATCACCAAAATGAAAAAAATCACCAAAACGAAAAAAAAACATAAAAAAAAGAAAAAAATTGCCAAAATGAAAAAAAAATCGCCAAAATGAAAAAAAACACCAAAACGAAAAAAAAACAAAAAAATCGCCAAAAAAATCGCGAAAAAAAACCCAAAAAACAGAAAAAATCGTCAAAATGAGAAAAATCTCCAAAATGAAGAAAAGCCCAACAACAGAAAAAAAAATCGCCAAAATGAAAAAAACCTCCAAAAACAGACAAAATCGCCAAAACGAGAAAAAAGCGACAAAACTGAAAAAATCGTTTTAACTGAAAAAAACTTCAAAAAAGCAAAAAACCTTCCTTTCGTGCGCGATTCAAAGTCGCACTTAACTGATTTTTTTTATATTAAAGGAATTAAATGAAACTAAGTTTTTGCTTATTTCGTTCTTGCTTTTTTCACTTAACATATTTTATGTATTTTTTAAAGAACTAGATTGGTATCAATAATCAGAAAAATCCAAAATTATGACTCCAGGGTTGAAAAACTTACACTTTTTGTGTTATGTAAAATTAAATAGGTCTAAAAATTTTTTTCTTTTTCTTTATAAATTTAATATATTTTGTGCTTCTGAAAGAAAAGTTTAGTGTATGAAATTTGAAAAATGAAAATTATAGCTCCAAAGATGGAAACTTTAAAAAAATTATAAATTTTTTCACAAAACAAATATGTATGTACGTGTCTGTGTACTATATATATGTACGTACGTTGGTAAAGGGTATATAAAATTCGGCACAGCCGAATATAGCACTCTTACTTGTTCTTAGATATTCTTTTCAGAGAGAATATCTGCCACAGGCAGTCCTTTTTCCTCTAATTATACATAGTAAAAATTAAAAGCCTGCCGCATGAAAATAATGCATTTTTGCACTCCATTGTAAGCTAATCAGTTAACTTTAAACAATTTTAGTTTTATGATAATTATATAATATTGCAATTATTTTTATTATAACATAATAGTAGAAAAAAAATGTGCACACTTTATGATCATTTAAAATTTTTTCTGTTTTTAAAAGCATTTGCAAAATGTGCAGTACAAAAAATATTTAAACAAAAATACTGTAGAAGGCATGGAAGGCCTGCCGTCCTTTAGACGGATGTAGTTAATAAACTGAAATAAGCACGAAAATATTTGTGTTTTTTTTTGTATAAAGGCTGAAAGGAAAAAAAAGTTTAAATATAAATTTTGTATTATGCCGAGTTATTATTTTTATTTTGCTTCTAAAATTCATGCATTTATGCACACATTCATTCATGCATTCATTCATTCATTCATTCATTCATTCATCCATATACATACTCAACTATTTACCTAAAAGGCTTACTGTGTATTTGTGTGTGTGCGTGTTAAGTAAAATTAAATAAAATAAAAGGTCGGCTTCCTACTGCACTCAATTCCAGGTGGCCCATAATTTGTCAGCAATTTGGCCTGTGGCTGTGCTCATAAGGCGCAGAGGTGTCGCGGAAGGGAGCAGCTGCGCTGAAATGCTTATCTGTTGTGTTAAATTGAATGACTGCTAAAGTTTATTATTTTCCCCTCTAAACATTTGCTTAAGCGAAGACCTTGCGCCTGTTAACAGGACCATTTTATATTACATTGAAAGCTTTTATCGCTGCTGCTTGTAGTAAAATGTTGCTGCTTTTGTTTTAATCATACATTTATAAATTATTATATTTGCGCAGTACACTGCTAGTAATCAACAAAAAGGTAACGAACAAATTAACCAACCTTTAGATAGCCTGGTTTTGTTGTTGCGAAAATAAAAAAGATGAGAATTTGAATTATGAAAATTAGGTTGATGTGTTTTGCTTATTATTTTACGTTACCGTATTCAATACTTCATGATTTAAGAACTTATTAAATAAATTTTTTAAATTAAAGTACCAATTTATAAAGAAGTCTCAAAAACTGGCAATCAGCGTTATTCTGAACAACATCTCCCCGGGAGTTTATTCATTATTCATGGCTTTCTCGTTTTAAAAAGTCAGTTGCAAAACTTTAAGCTTGGGTGACTTCGAAAACTCGTAGTTCTCCTTCAGATTTTTATTTTTAGCTTAATCTGTTTAGTATAGGTGGATTTTATTTTTAGGAAAAACTAAATGGGAAATATTTTCCGGGGAATATTTAGCATTGGGCTAAATAGTTTTAGTGCAAGACTTGTATTTTTTATTATTATTTTGAAAAATATAAGTAGAAAAATTTCATAAAGATTCACTCATAGCAGAAATATTTTTTTAAAGAGTTTTGAATTTTTTTTTCAATTTAAATCCTTAATTTGAATGAAATAACTTTTACATTTAAATTTACATTAAGACTCTTCAAAATATTATATATTTACTTTTTATAAATCAAACCTAAAAGTATTTGCATATATTTTAATAGCAAAAAGAGCAAGTACGAGTATAAATCCTTAAAGTTATTCAATTAAATTTTGCAAAAAAAAGTTTGTTATTAGAATATTTGTAATACTTTATAATAAATTTGTTTTATAAATTAAAAGCAATAAATAAGTTTTTCTTTTGACATACATTTGGTGTTATTGGGTATGTTTTATTCGAAACGTATACCTACTTAATTTTTAAGCAGCTATAGCTATAACTACTTGATAAGTTTATATACACTTAAATTTGTTCTGAATGTTTATATAAAGTTCGAATAAAACATACCTATTGTAATTATTTATTTCAATGAAAATATTTTATTAATTTATTTATTTATTTTTCCTTTTAAATACATCCCACAACAATCGAATGTTGCCTTGATGAAAACGTTAGTAGGAAAACAATATGGGCAACATATGCTGAATAGTTACCAGCGTATTTTTAGCTTTATGAAAGGATTATTAGCCTGTAATAAATCCGAAATATTTTTTATGAATACGGCAGTTAATATTCTTCGTAGTTTTTAAAAAGTTTCTTAGCCTACTAAGAATTGGTCTATAAAGAGTGTGGTATTGTAAACATTTTTAAATTGTTGTTGTTGTTTTTGAAGTCTACTGAAGTGTTTGTTAGCTAGAACAAAATGTATATAAAGCAGTGAAGCACACGCCATACCACAATTGTGCACAAGAAAATCACACACATGCTTATGCTCTTCCATTTAGTCATCACTGAGAAAGCGACAAATGAAGTTATGCACGTATGTACGAATTTTTTCCTGGCTTTTTGAGCACACGCAACGAAATTAAAGTTTAAATTTAAAAACATTGTACAGCAAAAAATAATTATGGAAGCTAATAAATATTTCGTGATAAAATATGCTTTTTATGCTATGAAATATTTAAAAATAATAGGGAAGATAGTTTTCACAGCGCTGTGAATAAATTTAGTTTGGAATTTATGCACTACATTGTTAAATGGACTATCAATTTTTTTACTTTTTACTTAAGTTTTTTTTATTAAATTGCCTATTTACAAAAAATATTCAAACAGTGAATAACCACAGCATGTATTTTAAATTACAAAGCTTTTCTTTAAGTGTAACTTTATTTTACTCTCATTTTGCTCACCAACACAAACATATTTTGCGGATCACTGATCTAGAGCAGGGAAGCCCTAAAATGTTTTGCAGCTGTATTGGTGAGAGAATTTGAAGTACAGTGATACGAAAAAGTACACAAAAAGATTTTAATTAAAATCTAATTACAAGAAATTCTTTTGAACTTAAAAAAAAAAGAAACAAAATGTATAATAAGCAAATTCGCTAATAACAACTTCATAGGCAAAGGGTCCACCTTACTTAACGCTTGGAATTTCTTTGTTTTTTTAGTTAAAATCCAAATTGCTTTCATTATTTTCTTCCTCTCTAACCATTGTGCTATTTATTCCTCATCATTATACCTCATTATATTGCTATAAAAATATAATAATGCCTCTAAATAACATTTTATAACGTTTTATAACGAAAAAGACATTGGGCATTGTATTTCGAAAATAATTTTTTTAATTCCATCATTTATTAAGCACGCTGTATTTGAAATGATATCGGTTCAGATGCTAAGCTTGTTCATTCGTTGCTGGCTCATGGATGACTTAATTAAAAAGCGTTGATCTAGAGTTTAGATTCTAGAGTTTAAACCAACAACAAATAATTTTTTTTAATTCTTATGCAAAAACCAATTATGCTTTTAAAGTTTGGCTCTATAAATTTAAAATGCTAAAATGATTGTATTTAGATTTTTGACACAACCACAAAATGCTTTAGTTTCCTTGCAATGCCCGAAGCCTTTAAAACGAATATAAGTGATGATTTTTTCTCAGTTTTCAGAACACTTTCAGGTTCATTGGACAAAAGCACATTGAACTCAATTACTCAAAGGAATATTACGACTTTGAAAAGCACTGTAGTTAAAACGTGTATATAAAAATATTTTATTTAAGTTTAATCTTAATTTATTTTAACCTGTTAGTGGCAAACTAAAATTTTCAGGGGCATGGTCGTGCCCAATTTCTAAATTCAAATTCAAGGTGTGCATCAAGTTAAGTAAGAATCAGTTAATTAGCAGCACGTGAAATATAATTTTTAATCGTCATGGGCGTGGCCCCACCCACTTCTTTTAGCACAAAATTATGCCCATCTAAGATCCCAAACTATTAGCCAAATTTCATGAGGATCGTATTAGTAGAACTACATTCATATATAATTTAATACCAAGATATAATGGGCATGGCCCCACCCACTTTTTTCAATGCAATGTTAATTCATTGTCCCAGCTTAACGAACGGTTCGTTTCTATGGTTATGGTTATGTCACGTCTGATTGAGCCTTTAGGGTATGTGGTTAGTTTCGTAATAAGCGATGAGGTAGAAGCAAGTGCAGTAAAATATTAAATTTAAATGGGCGCGGCTCCACCCACTGTTTTAATTTGCAGATTGTTTTATTACAAGCACCCAAGATGTGTGCTAGGTCTCCCAGTAACCCGATAAGTAAAACTACATAAATTCAAAGAAAATATCTAATGTACTTGTTCACACTAGAGAATGGTAATGAGTGTACTCAAATAAAAATATACATGAGTAAATAGTCTTAATTTTAGTAACTGCCTATAGTAATAATTCTAGAGCAAAAAATTCGTATGATTATATATTTTCTCTCAACACACTAGAGTATCTCTAGTTAATTTTTCCGAAAAACTAAAATACGCCACAACTCAAAATAAACTAATTACTCTCTCTTTCCCATACTTATGGTATGTATATTTGGACTATGAATATTTAAACGGATAAAAAAAATATACTATCATGCGATGCGAAACATTTTTGTATATAAAATGAAATGGAAAGTGTGTGGGAGTGTGTACTCGTATGACTTAATAAAAAAAGCCCTGCATATACGCAAGTGTAGCCGATTAATAGTCGAAGTATTTTTTAAACGTATGCATATGATTATAGCTCATATATTCTATTAGTTTTAGTTATAAATACTTGTGCTACGTAATTTAAAATAATGTTTATAAATATTTTTGTTGGATGTTAATAGTTATATGTATTAGTTTTAAAGTTAGTATGTGTGTTTGCATATGAGCGTGTTTTTTTTAGTATTTTAGATGTACGCATTCGTAGTTGTTGGACGGCCAATACTCAAAGAGTACTTAAAACGCCACTTTTGTCATTCTCTGCTTCACACCCACAAAATAAGCCACATCCTCTCAGAAAAGCACAGAGTATTTTAAAAGTGATCAAATAATGACAGATGTTGAGATAACATACATAAGAAATATAAACACGAATTGCATTTTTGAGTGCAGATGAATGGATAAAATTCTGCATTTTTAAAACATTTAAAACAGTACACGCCATCTCCAATTTTTCGGTATAACACAACCCACGAAGCGGTTAACTTATCTGCAGAAACCAGCCAGGATCTATGGCAGGAATCGAACCCACGACCTCTGGACTGAGAGTCTAGCATCGCTACCACTCAGCCACAGGGGCACCCAATCGTTCGTTATAGCGAGGTTCAGCTGTATATGAAATCTTTAGTGCTTTAAAATGATTTCATTCCAAAGCAAAAATATCTTTATTTCACGTTAAAATAAAGATGTTTCAAGCGATTACATAAAGCCAGTCTAGTGGCTGATTTATTTGACTGGCTAACGATTTTCAGTTTTGTTTTTATTTACATACATTTCACAATATTTTCTTTTTGGCAACATAAAAGTAAATATAAAAACAAGCCCAAAAAAAGTTAAATAAACTACAGCTGAATATATTGAGCTCAGCAAAGTAATCAGAAATAATGAAATTTATTTTTTAACACAAAAAGTTCGCATGTATTTGTGCATGTGTGAGCATGTGAGAAAAGAGTAAAACTTCATTTTTCCTTTTTTGTTTGTTGCTTATTTTTCATACACTTGTATGATGTAAGACATTAATGTATGGACACGCACAGCCAAAAAGCACGACACACATATGTTGCACGTTATATGACGGTTGTTGTAAATTCCAGGTTAATACTTCGTTGCTGTAACTCTAGCCGTCGCGTACGTAAAACAAACTAATGCATTAAACACATTCACCACAGCAAGCTACCGACTACCAAATGTCAAGGATAGAAAACACATGTTTATATGAGAATGATTATTTTGAAGACAGCAAGGCAACATTTTTTATTTCTATTTCTTTGGCTACAATGATCAAATGCAGTGTTACCAGTGTAATACAACATTTTGAATGAATGATATTGCACAATTATTTCATAATATTTACCAGAAACATTATCCAAAAATTCATGTAAAGAATAACACCTAATTCACACGAAGACTTTTATGAAGTCTATTTTTCGACGTCATTTTTGGTTTGATAGCGAACGGGGTAGAGAAGAAAGAGGGGTAGAAAAAATGACTCGATTTCTGTTTTCTATGGTTTTTTTCATATTTTTCTTTACACAAATTTGTGTTCCTGTTGTTACGTTTTATTATTAATATTCTCATATTGGTGTATTCTTCGAAGGAAAATTTTATTAATAAAGTACCCTGTCGGAAATTCGGTTAACTTTAAGCAAACTATTTCACAAATAGTACTGACTGACACTTGGATTACTTTCAATGTAATCAACTGACTATTTTAACATTGCGATTTCTTAGGCGGTAGTCATCAATTGTCTCACTCTGCACTACTTTCAACTAACTTAAAGTTGACTTTTTTAAATCACCTGGTAGTCTGTAAATTAAAAAAATTTTTCCGGGGTTCGAACATGTATCATCACACGTTACTCAACGCGCTATCACTCGGCTAAGGTACCATCTAAAATAACAACAGCAAAATGTTAATATAAAACTGAAATGAGTTGCAAGGTAGCTGAGAATAAATTTGTTGGCTCTCATCAAATTTTATTACGTACTCAACTTAAGAATTAGTTTTGGGTTTGTTCTGGATGACATTGCAGTTAGCTTTTAGTTAGTCTAAAAGTTAGCTATAAATTAATTATTTTTGTAGTCAAGCACACATTCTCCGACAGGGTATGTAAATGTATGTATGAGCAATAAAAATCAAAATCAATAAAAAAAATTAGACATGTAAAAATAATCATCGTATGAACGCAAATAATTTTTGGTAGCAACTTCAAAAGGGAATCAAGAAAAATAGACGTCATTAATTTCATCGTCTGAATCCTGTGTAAATTGATTCATTTTTGTACTTTTACGTGAAATAAGTACATTTTAAAAGAAAAATTAATTTTTATAAATGCAAAATATATGAAAGTGGCAATACTGAACTATGTATTTGTACTTGAATATCAGCTGCAGATGGTGCTGCTGTCGTCTCCAAAATAATTAAGTAGCTGGCTACGAGGCGACAAATGCTGCTAGCGGCATTTGAAGTCGTGTGTTCGTGTGTTCGTGTAGCCTGCTGTGGTGAATGTGTTTAATGCATAAAGCTCATGTGTTGTTTTTTTTTTGTGTGCAACATCAAAGCTTTAATAATTGTAACGGGAAAACATTAAACGACAGTATACGTATGCGTTTGTGTATGTGTGTGTGTGCAAGGATATGCTTGAGAATATTTGCATGTGTGCGTTTATCAACAACATCATGTGAGAATTACTTTTATGTGTGTGTGTGTATGTGAATGCTTAAAACGTTATTTAAAATTTGATTTCTTTTTGCCAAACTCCAAGCAACTACTAAAGTGTTTCTTTTTTTTCAACAATATGTTGCTTTTTATTTATACTTTTTTGCTCTATTTTTACTCAACAGAATTTCCTCTAGCATGTTACATTTTTAGAGCAGGTTTTCCATAATAAAAAAAAACTATACATTATAACATGCACAAGAACACGCAAACTTTACGAGTACATATAAACAAAAAGCAGGCAAACTAAAAAAATTGTTAAGGCAAATAATTGAAAGCAGTGTTTGTTGGCTTTTGTTGCAAGCGTAGAAATATTTACAAGAAGTTATTCTTCACTCACTTTATAGTGAAAAACAAAGGTTTCTCCACATTGAAAGCATTTATTTTTTCATTAAGCATACTTTATTTTTAAGGAAAATTATGTAAATGAGACACGAGTATTGTTGTTGAAAATAACGTCAATTAGTGGTGTATAAAATAAGAGAAGAAGAACAAAAAATAAATTTAAATAGAACGGAAGTTGATTGTAAAAAAGTAAAATATGAGTATAATAATATTTTATTCTTTGGTAAATAGTGTAACGTATGCTTGCGAAAAAAGAAAGGCAAAAGGCCAATCAGCGCAATTTTGCGTAATTAGTTTTGAGAAACCTTAAAAGAACATTAAAATTTGTTTAATGAACGTCAAAGTTATTAAATTTTATTTTGGTAAGTTTAAACAAAATAATTGGAAATTAAGGCTTGTAAGGTACTCGTATATTAAAATAATTGAAAGATAATTTTTAATTCAATTGCTGTGTTCAGCTTTTTGTTTGACATAAAAAAAACTATTATAACTCTTAAAACTGTCACAGTTATACATAGAAAGTAATGATATTAAGCTTTCCAAGTCTCAAGTAAATGTTTGCAATAGATAATATTTTTCTCCACAAATGTTTATAAAAGAAAATAATATATAGAAAAATAAAGTTGTTTGCTATTTTTAAAATTTGAGCATGTTAAAGTTCGTATCGCTTTGTAAGCCAAATTGCAGATAACACCAAAGTTAATTTTAAATATTCTGACAAACATGTAGTAGAACGGAACAACCAGCTCTTTTTTCCATTATTTTCCCTGAACTTAAGCTGAAATATATTTCTTGGTATTCCAGCTTAATTGAGAGTCATGTGAATTTATTTGTGTTATGAAAATATTCGAGTTTAAATTTATTTTTAAAATAAGTTTTCGTTTTGAAATTTGTAGGGGAAAGATATTTTTTAAACATTAAGAAATGATTTTTTTACAAAATCTGCCCATAAAAGTTTTCAAATTTATTTTTTCGGCCTGGCCCACGATGTAGACAAGAAACTTTCTATCGCTTACTTGTATTGAAAACAAAAACAAATTTTCTTATTTTATTGTTGCTTTCAATACAACTTGTCGATCGAAAGTATTTTGCCGACATCGTGGGCCAGGCTGTTAACGTTGTCAAAATTTTCCAAGTCTCAGTATTGAAAAATAAACAATTTTTTTTTTGAATACTCTTAAATATGACAAATAAAACTAGTAAAAGTGTTGTATTTAATTCCTTCAATTAAACTGATGAGTGTTGATATTTTATTTTATTTTTGGAACTCGTCAGTAAATTTCAACCAAAAAATTTTTGAGTTTAGTTAACAAATTTTTAAATTAAATAAATAAATATTATTAATGTCAAATAAATATACTTTGGTATTTCATGCATGAAATTATTTTTAGTTAGTTTTTTCTATGTACGAACAAAAAACTTCCAACCCTGGCACTATCTTTTTGGTTATTCTGATTTTCAATACCAATATATTGCTTTCTAAAATGTAAAATTTATTTAACTTATAAAAAAAATAGCTTAAGTTTGTTTATTTTAAATACAAAAAAAATCAGGGATGAAAAATGTACCAACCCTGGAACTATTTTTGATTTCGCTGGTCTAAGAATACCAATCTTTTTCTTTCTAAAACATAATATGTATTCAATTTTAAGAAATTTATATTTAGCTAGTTACTTCTATAAACGAAAAAAAAACTTACAATTTTCCAACCATGAAACAATTTTTTTTCTAGTTTTCAATACCAATATATTTCTTTCTAAGATTTAAAATATCTTTAACTCACAAAAAAATAACAGTTTTAGGTAGTTACTTCTTTTACGAAAAAAAACTTAAAATTTTCCTACCCTGGCACTATTCTTTTTGATTTTGCTGGGTTTTCAGTACCAATGAATTTTTTTTTTTTAATGAAAAATATCTTTAACTAATAAAGAAAAGCGAAAAATAGTTTTAGCTAGTTACTAAAAGAAACAATTTAAATTTTCCAACCCTGGAAACATGTTTTTGATTGTGATTATTTTCAATACTAATTTTTTGCTTTCTTAAATGTAAAAAATCTTTAATTTATAAACAAAAAAAAATATTTTCAAGTAGTTGCTTTTTTATACGAAAAAACAGTTGAAATTTTCCAACCCTGGAAGCATCATTTTGATTTTGCTCAGTTTCAATACCAATAATTTTCTTTTTAAAAAATTATATTTATTTAATTTAAAAAAAATTTATTTTAATCTAGATACTTCTATATACGAAAAAACTTTCAATTATCCAACCCTGAAACTATCTTTTTGATTTTTCTCATTTCCAATACCAATATTTTTCTTTTAATTTAGGCGATTTACGTTAAAAAATGCTTTTATGTAACCTTGAGCTAAAAATGATGAAGAGAATACTTTTTTCGTGAGATGAAGGAGCAAGCCAGATTTTTATAGCTATGCTGTTTCGACACAATTACAGTTATAAATAAATTTTTGCTTTGGTTTCTTTGTACTTAAAATTAGAGTACGAAAATAAACGAAACAAATTATTTGATTATGATTTGTTTCATTCTTAGAAGTGAGTGAAACAAAACAAAACAAACACAATGAGTATGATTGCTTAATTTATTTTTGTAATGTTTTTGCAGATAAATACAAGCCAGATAATACAGCCGATCGGCTATAGGCCGGCTAACAGCCACCACCGGCCACAAACAATACATCAATTTAATTGTGCGCCGCTAGAAAAAAAAATTAAGGGAAATACATGGAAACGTTTTGAAATATTTGCGGCGAATTTGACATCATCATATAATATACCTTTATTGCATTGTTATTTAACGCATTAAGTTTGTTTTATATAGCTAAACAGCATGGCTATAACCGGATGTCCTGAGACATCTGTCTTCTTTTTTTTACTTTTATTTGGGGACATCTCTTACACTGTTAAGATTTTCATCTCTCGTTGTTGGAAATCTTATTAAGCAATATTAATCATAATGTTGCCGAACATCATTAATTCCGAAACTAATTATGGGAATAGTTTATTCCAAACAAAAAGCTTTCATTCCATTTCAAAGAAGCTTTTAATTACAAATTCTGCTTAAGTAAGGCGTTTTATTTTAACTAAAAATTGTATGGCAAAGTACTAAATATAAAATGAATGCCTTTTAAATAGTTTAATATTAAATATTTATGCCAGCTATACCAGCCCATATTTCTCTTTCAACTTCTCAAAGCTAAAAAGAAAGTTTCTCTATTAAGCAGAAAATGTTTTTTATACTCGTATTATTGTATAAGAAAACAAATCATCAAAAGAGTTTTATTGAAACTTGTTTGCCTGCCCCTAAATAAATGTTTACCATAGCAATCTTTCGATTTTGGGCAAACAATGGGGTGAAGGTCTTTAGATTTGTTTCTATCAAAAATCTTAATTTGTGCATTTTTTTTTTTGGTTTTCTATTTTTAAAGATACGGTTGTCATGGCTGAAAATACTACGACGACCACCGACCCCTTTGAAATTTTTGCCTTTACAAAAAGGAAAAAGGGATATTTGTTAATACATACAATATATGAAAAGGATTGTGTCTTACATTAGCACATACACACATATAAGTATGTATGTATGTTATTACTTAAAGGCGTATATATGTATATTTTTGTATAAGTGAATGTGTGCGAAGCTTACACATGAAAGTATATATGTATGTATGTATTATGTATATTTTTATACAAGAGAATGTGTGTGAGAAGCATTAATGAAGGGTGTAGTAATTTCCATTAACTTAATTATTTTGATTGTATTTTGAAAAACCTTATGAATAATTAAATTAAGGTATAGAAAATAAAATAATTAAATAAATGTTCTGTTTGCTTAATATTCGCCTTGTAGTTAACAAAATATTTATTGTGTTAAGACCTTAATATTTCAAAAGAAATCAAATATTGTTGACTAACAAACTCTTTTTTTAGGTTTTAATCATTTTAATGAGATGAAGGCAAGCTAAGTTGCTAAAAGCTTATACGTGGATGTTGTTTATTATTAAGCTTAATATGAGTCAAAGCACAAATATGTTAACGAAAAAGCAACAAGTTAGAAATAGAAGTTTTAGTTTATTGACGAAAAAAAATGTTCTCCTTGCATTAAAATATAATTTTTATTTTAAATTTCTAGGGCTTTCAAACATTTGATGTTTTCTTTTTGTAATCAGCTAACTGTTTGACGGCCACTGCACTTTTAGAACCTACGCTAAACGTATGAATCTGCCGTATAACGATTACTGCTACAGTTGCAATGATGAAGAAGAGGAGGAAAGCATTTCACATATTCTATGCTTTTGCCCTGCTTTTGAGGATCTTCGTCTATGCTTCCTTGGCAGGACATCCTGTCCGGAAATAGGACTCATAAACCTAAGTCTATATATTACCAGCAGCGGCTTGTGTGGTCGTTAACCCTCCTCTATAGCATGTGTATGTACTGGACCCTCTCCTGACCTACTTCTCTTTTCTTTTATTCACTCTTATTCTAAAGAAACTTTCCATCTGTATCTTCCCTTTATTCCCTATCCCCCTTATTCTACTACTGCCAACTTACAGATAGCACAAAGGGATCATCGTATAGGACCCAAGTGAGGTGGACCCCTAGATTTTTCATTCTTCACCAGCAGCCTGCTAACCTAACCTAACCCAACCTAACGATTTCACTAAATTGTTAACTTTTTATATGCAATATTTATTCGAAACCTTTTAAATTATTTCTAGAAAATTTGCTGGTTTTGCTCCTCAATTTGGCCTCATATTTTTAATATTAGCTTGGTATCCTTTTTATATAAAAAACTAAAAAAAAACTTCAACTATTTGCATACATAAAAATATTTCATATTAAAATCTACGAAAACAAAGTTAATTTAAGATTTGTCGGCAATGTTTTTGCTTAATACGTGTTTCATGTTAATTTAACATGGCTTACAGTAACCTTCAACAAAAATTTCCTATTGAAATAACTTTATTTAATGTTAATTTAACATTCCAGTTCTGTTAGTTAAATCAAAATGAAAAAAAAATTTAATTCAAACTTATTTCCAGTTGAAACAGCGCGAATTTTGCATTGAAATACCACGAAGAACCATGTTGAATCAAAGTTTTTTCAAGTTGAAACAAAACTAATTTAATTTAATTTAATTTAATTTAATTTAATTTAATGTAGTCGTCTTATTTTATCAAATATTTAACCGACGTGATCGTTAATATTGATACAGGCATCAGGAAAATTATGTGTTGTGTGTTTAGTTGGCTGCCCCGACAAAGATTGGAACTCGTACTACTAAGCTTACCGCTGCAGCCGCAACAACGTGTCCAAAATATTCTTTAGACTCACACTAAATAAATACATTCATAAAAGAAGGAAATTTTAATATAAAACAACAATAAAACAAGAACAAGCCACACAACTGAGCACAATAGTTCATTACAGCTGTGAACAAACTATATGTTATTTCTAACAAATTTAATATGATTTACAAATAAAAATTTTTGCACGGTAATTTTACCTACATTGTTATATATTTCCTATGTGTGCTGTACTAAAAAATAACAATGACTTTATCTTATTCATCAATTATAGCAAACCATTAATTATAATTTTTCCTTTTTATTTTATTGAAGTTTCCTTTTCAGTCCTCTCATTCCATCCTCTAAGCAATTTCCACTTTCCTTCCCATTTAATTTTACCTTAAGGGTCTGTCTGACGACTTGTCTGTCGTTTGTCAAAGAATTTTTTCTCTCTTTTAATTAAAAAAGGGCAAATTTAAAATTCCTTTTGTCTGACAAAGAAATACAAATACATTCGGCATTCTTAGAAATGTTTTTATTTACGTATGTTTGTATGCACTTGACTTGCTTCTAGTTAAACTTATTTGCTTCTATCTCTTAACTCTTTTTTATCTTCGACAATCAGTTTTAATTAATTTTTGTAATTTTTCTTGCAGATAAAGTTAAATTCAAAAAAATAAACGGTAAAATAATAAAGTTAATTTCGTAATAAATGGCTCAAACTGCAAGTGTTTCAAAGATGTCATCCAGCGTCTAGTAAAAGGAAAACAACAACAACAACTATTAAATAAATAATAACAACAACAAGAAAAAGAAATATTCTAAATGCCTGAAATTATGCAAGCAAAAAAAGTTATTGTTTGTTGCCGGGCAAATAAACAGCATTCATAAACAACAACAACAATATTTTGTGTATTATATTTGTCTCGCTGGAGGTCAAATAGTATTAAAGCAATAACTAGAAATCTAAAAAAGCGAATAAATAAAAAGAATACGTACGTACGCAAAAAAAAAACAAAAAAAGGAAAATTAAACAAGTTGTTGGTATAATTTAATATCCCGTTGCGTGCTCTTATACCCTGTACGTTTGTGTATGTGTGTGTGCAGTGATTGCAGCTATGAAAGAAATATTAGAACTGCTAAAAAGTTCAAAGCAACAATTTATCATGTCTTGCAAATGCCAGCACCAACAACTAACTTAAAGCACAAAAATCTACGAAAGTGAAATATTTAACACACAAATCTCCATAGTTTCGAACAAATTCAGAAACGTTTGCATTAACACATCAAAATGCATTTATAACATATTATTTTTCATAAAATCAGCGCAAACTTTACATATTCCCTTAAACATAGCAACATACAACAACATACATAAACATAATATAGAGACGCAAAAAATTATAGTTTAAAAATATCACGAAATATTTTACATTTTCCCTTGAAATTATTTTTTCTTAACATCAACACAATATTAAAAGATTTGTTTAAAGTAACATAAGAAGTCTTCTAAAGTCAAATAAGCTTGGCAGTGGCTGTGCTTAAATGTTGTAAATAAATCCACTTTATCAAAGCCAAGCTGGAAAAAAATATTTTTGAATTAAAAAAAAAAATTATATCAAAATCGTTGGAAAACCAAAAGAGGAAAAATAAAATTTGTTTCACAATATCGTGTCAAAAAGCCCGTCCTAATTTTCTACATAACCAGAAAGTAACAAGCAATACATCCTAAATACAACATGGAGCCTTTTTATCACTACATCAGCATAAGTCTAATAGTCACCATAATACACTTCTCCAATACACACGAGCATACGGATGGTTTTAAGCCAGGTAAGTGTCTTCAATAAGCGAAAAATAAATTTCATAAAAAGGAACTTTTAATAAAATAAAATAAAATTAATAAAATTAAAATTTAAATACAAGTTAATTCCTATAAAAGGTACTTTTCATAAAAGGTACTTTTGATAAAAAGTACTTTTATTATAAAACGTACTTCTAATAAAAGTTGCTTTTTATAAAAAGTACGTTTAAGAAAAGTTATTTTTAGTAAAAGGTATTTTTAATAAAAGGACTTTTAATAAAAGGTACTTTTAATAAGAGATACTTTTAATAAAATGTACTTTTAATAAAAGGTACTTTTAATAAAAGGACTTTTAATAAAAGGTACTTTTAATAAGAGATACTTTTAATAAAATGTACTTTTAATAAAAGGTACTTTTAATAAAAGGTTCTTTTAATAAAAGGACTTTTAATAAAAGCTAATTTTAATAAAAGGTACTTTTAATAAAAGGTACTTTTAATAAGAGATACTTTTAATAAAATGTACTTTTAATAAAAGGTTCTTTTAATAAAATTACTTTTAATAAAAGCTAATTTTAATAAAAGGTACTTTTAATAAAAGGACTTTTAATAAAAGGTACTTTTAATAAAAAGACTTTTAATAAAAGGTACTTTTAATAAAAGGACTTTTTATAACAGGTACTTTTAACAAAAGGTACTTTTAATGAAAGCTACTTTTAATAAAAAGAAGTTTTAATGAAATGTACTTTTAATAAAAGGTACTTTTAATAAAAGGTAATTTTAATAAGAAGTACTTTTAATAAAAGCTACTTAAAAGGTACTTTTAATAAAAGGTACTTTAATAAAAGGACTTTTAGTAAAAGGTACTTTTAATAAAAGGACTTTTAATAAAAGGTACTTTTAACATAAGGTACTTTGAATGAAATCTACTTTTTAAAAGAAGTTTTAATGAAATCTACTTTTAATAAAAGGTACTTTTAATAAGAGGTACTTTTTTAAAGGTACTTTTTATGAAAGGTACTTTTAATAAAAGGTACTTTTAATAAAAGGTACTTATAATAAAAAGTACTTTTAATAAAAGGTACTTATAATAAAAGGTACTTCTAATAAAAGTTGCTTTTTAGAAAAAGTACTTTTTATAAAAGGCGCTTTTAATATATTATAAAAAGTACTTTTTATAAAAGGTACTTTTTTTAAAAGGTACTTTTAATAAAAGGTGCTTTTAAAAAAAATGTGCTTTTTATAAAAGGTACTTTTTAAGAAAATGTGCTTTTTATGAAACGTACTTTTAATAAAATGTACTTAAAAAAAATGTGCTTTTTATAAAAGGTACTTTTTATAAAAGGTACTTTTAATAAGAGATACTTTTAATAAAATGTACTCTTAATAAAAGGTACTTTTAATAAAAGGACTTTTAATAAAAGCTAATTTTAATATAAGGTACTTTTAATAAAAGGACTTTTTATAAGAGATACTTTTAATAAAATGTACTTTTAATAAAAGGTACTTTAATAAAAGGACTTTTAATAAAAGCTAATTTTAATAAAAGGTACTTTTAATAAAAGGACTTTTAATAAAAGGTACTTTTAATAAAAAGACTTTTTATAAAAGGTACTTTTAATAAAAGGACTTTTTATAACAGGTGCTTTTAACAAAAGGTACTTTTAATGAAAGCTACTTTTAATAAAAAGAAGTTTTAATGAAATGTACTTTTAATAAAGGTACTTTTAATAAATGGTAATTTTAATAAGAAGTACTTTTAATAAAAGCTACTTAAAAGGTACTTTTAATAAAAGGTACTTTAATAAAATGTACTTTTAATAAAAGGTACTTTTAATAAAAGGTTCTTTTAATAAAAGGTACTTTTAATAAAAGGTTCTTTTAATAAAAGGACTTTTAATAAAAGCTAATTTTAATAAAAGGTACTTTTAATAAAAGGTACTTTTAATAAGAGATACTTTTAATAAAATGTACTTTTAATAAAAGGTACTTTTAATAAAAGGTTCTTTTAATAAAAGGACTTTTAATAAAAGCTAATTTTAATAAAAGGTACTTTTAATAAAAGGTACTTTTAATAAGAGATACTTTTAATAAAATGTACTTTTAATAAAAGGTACTTTTAATAAAAGGACTTTTAATAAAAGCTAATTTTAATAAAAGGTACTTTTAATAAAAGGACTTTAAATAAAAGGTACTTTTAATAAAAAGACTTTTAATAAAAGGTACTTTTAATATAAGGACTTTTTATAACAGGTACTTTTAACAAAAGGTACTTTTAATGAAAGCTACTTTTAATAAAAAGAAGTTTTAATGAAATGTACTTTTAATAAAAGGTACTTTTAATAAAAGGTAATTTTAATAAGAAGTACTTTTAATAATAAGTAGCTTTTAAAAGGTACTTTAATAAAAGGACTTTTAGTAAAAGGTACTTTTAATAAAAGGACTTTTAATAAAAGGTACTTTTAACAAAAGGTACTTTGAATGAAATCTACTTTTTAAAAGAAGTTTTAATGAAATCTACTTTTAATAAAAGGTACTTTTAATAAGAGGTACTTTTTTAAAGGTACTTTTTATGAAAGGTACTTTTAATAAAAGGTACTTTTAATAAAAGGTACTTATAATAAAAAGTACTTTTAATAAAAGGTACTTATAATAAAATGTACTTCTAATAAAAGTTGAATTTTAGAAAAAGTACTTTTTATAAAAGGCGCTTTTAACATATTATAAAAAGTACTTTTTATAAAAGGTACTTTTTATAAAAGGTACTTTTAATAAAAGGTGCTTTTAAAAAAAAATGTGCTTTTTATAAAAGGTACTTTTAATAAAAGGTACTTTTTAAGAAAATGTGCTTTTTATGAAAGGTACTTTTAATAAAATGTACTTAAAAAAAATGTGCTTTTTATAAAAGGTACTTTTTATAAAAGGTACATTTTATAAAAGGTACTTTTAATAAGAGATACTTTTAATAAAATGTACTTTTAATAAAAGGTACTTTTAATAAAAGGACTTTTAATAAAAGCTAATTTTAATAAAAGGTACTTTTAATAAAAGGACTTTTTATAAGAGATACTTTTAATAAAAAGACTTTTAATAAAAGGTACTTTTAATAAAAGGACTTTTTATAACAGGTACTTTTAACAAAAGGTACTTTTAATGAAAGCTACTTTTAATAAAAAGAAGTTTTAATGAAATGTACTTTTAATAAAAGGTACTTTTAATAAATGGTAATTTTAATAAGAAGTACTTTTAATAAAAGCTACTTAAAAGGTACTTTTAATAAAAGGTACTTTAATAAAAGGACTTTTAATAAAAGGTACTTTTAATAAAAGGACTTTTAATAAAAGGACTTTTTATAACAGGTACTTTTAACAAAAGGTACTTTTAATGAAAGTTACTTTTAATAAAAAGAAGTTTTAATGAAATGTACTTTTAATAAAAGGTACTTTTAATAAATGGTAATTTTAATAAGAAGTACTTTTAATAAAAGCTACTTAAAAGGTACTTTTAATAAAAGGTACTTTAATAAAAGGACTTTTAGTAAAAGGTACTTTTAATAAAAGGACTTTTAATAAAAGGTACTTTTAACAAAAGGTACTTTGAATGAAATCTACTTTTTAAAAGAAGTTTTAATGAAATCTACTTTTAATAAAAGGTACTTTTAATAAGAGGTACTTTTTTAAAGGGACTTTTTATGAAAGGTACTTTTAATAAAAGGTACTTTTAATAAAAGGTACTTTTAATAAAAGGTACTTTTAATAAAAGGTACTTTTAATAAAAGGTACTTATAATAAAAAGTACTTTTAATAAAAGGTACTTCTAATAAAAGGTACTTCTAATAAAAGGTACTTCTAATAAAAGTTGCTTTTTAGAAAAAGTACTTTTTATAAAAGGCGCTTTTAATATATTATAAAAAGTACTTTTTATAAAAGGTACTTTTAATAAAAGGTGCTTTTTAAAAAAAATGTGCTTCTTATAAAAGGTACTTTTAATAAAAGGTACTTTTTAATAAAAGGTACTTTTTAAGAAAATGTGCTTTTTATGAAAGGTACTTTTAATAAAAT